>JBBPCZ010000136.1:20549381-20572624 GCA_037974445.1 Brycinus macrolepidotus
CTCACTCTCACTCTCACTCTCACTCTCACTCTCACTCACTCTTTTTGAAACAGTGCTCTATTCAAAACATTTGCTGCAGTCTTCACATAGAACATGAGTAGCATGTCTCTGATTGTGTCCCTGTTTGTTTCTCTCTCTCTCTCTCTCTCTCTCCCTCTCTCCCTCTCTCCCTCTCTCCCTCTCTCACCCTCTCACCCCATTCAGAGGCATCCCTCCCCCTGCCTGTGACGTGGAGACAGGCTCCAGTACTCGCTGGCGGTTGGAGTATGATGTGTATCAGTACTTCCTCCCTGAGAATGACCTGTCAGAGCAGAGCCTAATCAGTGGCGTGCAGAGGGTGGCCAGTGTGTCAAGCATGGAGGAAAATGGAAGAAAGGTACCAGCATGAAGAAATCTCAGAATCTCGAAACTACTGTCAGCACTGATATATTTCCATATTCTTGGACATAATGGATGCACAATTTTCTATTTGAATATTACTTGGGTGAATGTATAATTCCAGTATACATACGGATATGCATT
The DNA here is from genome assembly GCA_037974445.1 of Brycinus macrolepidotus. NCBI lineage: Eukaryota > Metazoa > Chordata > Actinopteri > Characiformes > Alestidae > Brycinus > Brycinus macrolepidotus. The sequence goes on from JBBPCZ010000136.1 coordinate 20,549,904, forward strand.
TGGCAGCCGTGCCCATAAAGACTGATTTAAACTTTTATCATGTTACAGAAGTAGGCAGATGTAACGTTAGGTGTTTTACCCTAGAACACTTATTGGTGTAGCATGTGGTGTTTCACTGGACTGAGAAATGAACCTCAAGTAGAACAAAAGAACAGCCTAATTTTGGTGTCTTTTATAGAAAGTGGCCTGGCAATTCATTTCAGCATATTTAAAAGTTCCAATCAATGTTTGAGAATATTCTATCTTATTCCCAGTTATTATATATTGAGTTGCAGACTACAAGTGTATTGAGTTTAAGTACTAAGGAGTCTTTAGTTAGTTAGTTAGTTAGTCAGTTCTAGTTTCATATTCTTGTGACTGACTTTCTCGTCTCCTTGTTTTCTAGCTAATGACGTTATCCTCTAGAGATCACACGCAGGTGACGTTTAACTCCATCCCAGGGCAGGGAGTGATCTACTCCATCATTGTGAGAGACCCTGTCTCCAACACATCAGCCTCGTACATCCCTGTGCACACCTACGCCTGCAGCTTTGCCTCCATTCTAGATGGCTGCGAAACGTTAGGTGATTGGATTTATGTTCTGTTGGGTTTTTAAGAAGTTTACCAGCATTACCTCAATCATATGAAAGGTTATTGGTGTCAGTACACTGTTTTCTTGCCATCGGAGTTTCTCATGTGTTTGACTACACTGTGTCCAAGTGATGGATTACTGTACTTCCACACGCAATGGCATAACAGTTAACGTCAAGCCTATCCTCTCCCAAAACTTCAGATCCACTGGTGAAGCCTCCCTGCCAGAATGATCTGATTCTTGTTTACATGTCATCAGAGAAACGCTGATTTTAATATAAATTATTTTTTTTAAAAAATGTGTCAGATGTAGATTTAGATTACATTTAGTTTAGAAGAGCTTTGGGAACCGTGCTTAAATTCTCTAAACTTGTTTTTTTTTTTTTCTTTCTTTCTTTTCCCCCTCAGGGAAAATATCGACCAAAGTTTTTTTCACCATTGCAGGACTTGCAGGCCTTTTTATATGTTTCTTTGGGCATCGATTTTTCAAATGTGGTAAGTGAACTGCTCAAATGATTACTACGGCTTCTCGTGGTCTTTAGAGCTCCTTCACATTTGTCTTGGCTACTAACTGGCAGTGATTTAGGGAGGAGGTCACCAGTTTACTTAAAATAAATAAATAAATAAATAAATCCCACATATGTTCCAGTTGTTTATGGCATGGGAACGCTCTTCTGTTTAACAGAATTGATCGTCCTGAGGAAGAATAACAGCCACAAGGTGCAGAGGTCGTACATGATAAATAAGTAAATAAATAAAATACAATAAAATAAAATAAATAAATAAATAACAAAGGAGGTCTGAGTGTACTGAGAACAGCTAGCGCTATTCAGAAATGTGTCGAGCGTATTATGCATGTGTTACGAGATGATTGATCACAGTTTTTAAACAAAGATGATTCGTCAATTTTTACAATCAGTGGAACCTGTGATCATAGTGAGCTGATCTTAAGCACATGTTCAGCTCTCGTGTTTTTTTTTTTTTTTTTTTGCGCACACTCCTTGCCTTTTTGGGCATGTGGCTGCGGTGGACATGAATAAACTGACTGACTAGAGTGACCTAGAAAATGCTCACATACTTTTACATCCCTCTCTTTCCTCAGAGTTGTTCTGTATGGGCTTTGCCTTCGGAGCTTTCTTCTTCTTTGTGCTGATCACAAGAACCACCACGCTAGATTACGACAGTAAGTCCATTTCCCTGAATTAATGTAGCTCTGAACCACATTCCACATGCTGTCTGTGGCCTATTTAGATGGACAAAATTGATTTCATAGCGTGTTGGTGAATGAGTCTGTAAAGATCAAAACGGAATACAAATCAGAAGGTCTCGGTTGTCAAAGTTCTGTCACATTTCTTTGTCCATGACGGAAGATCATTGGTAGGAAATGTTTATCTCACTCTTGAACCTAAATGAAGCTCTGTTACTTTATCTGTGCTCTTTTTCTTGTTACAGCTCAGTCACGCTGTTCAATTGAAGCCTTTTTTTTTCCCCCAATTACAGTCGCTGTAAAGTTGTTGCTTCCAGAGGATTCATTTAAAATAATTTAGTTACGCCAGCTTCCTCTGCATGCTAGTCACATTACTCCATCACAGAAGTGACTCAGAACTTGTGTAACTAACAGTCGAAGAGAGTTAAAGACAGTTAAACCAAAGCTGATGGTTGAAAGCAAGTGTAGCCCGCATCACTTGACAGTTTGTATGCTGGTAATGCAGAAAGAATGTGGAATGGCCAGATCCAAAAAAAAAAAAAAGATCTTGAGTGAAGTAAACCTAGAGGAAATTAAAGATTGTTTTTTCATCCACAAAGGTATGATATGAGCATAAGCTTTTTTTTTTTTGCGCTGGCCAGCTCTTCAAATGAGTCATAAGTCAGATGAGTCATTCTCGGCTGACATGCGTGAGGGCAGCCTAGTGGTTGTTGTTGTTTCAAGTTTGGCCCTGATTATTTCCTTTCAATTCACACTCAGCCCACGCTGTTACTTAACACAGCTTACAGTACAGCTCACAGTGTTGGTCTGCATGAGACACAATACAGCTCACGCTTGGTTTGGATGATGAAAGTTGAACCAGCAGTAGAAATCGTCAGCTCAGAAATAAAGATGTTGATGTGCAGACTGTAGAGCTGCAGGTTTTAAATGTTTTTGCTGGATGCACATACTGGCGAATTTGTAAAAACAGACCCTGTTGTCTAAAACGCTGTTCTGTTGAAGCCTTTGTATTGAATGTATTTGCTGCAGCGTTCTCCAACACTGTAAAGTTTTGTTCAGTTTATAGTCAGAGCTTCCTTAATGAAAAACCGGATATGGTTTGCGTGGGTTTTAACAGAAAAGATTTGACTTGCTCTGTCTGTTAACATTAGATTGGGAACTTCAGTTCTAAACTAAAGAATCAAAATTCTTTAGTTTAGAATTTTGTGGAAAATTGTGGAATAATTTTGCAGAACTGTTCCTTAAAGCGCTGTTCATATAGGCTTTGTTTTAAATTTGGAGATGGGATAACGTAAATCACTATGACAGCGTCTCTGTGTGTTTAGTCTTATCCAGATCCCTCATGTCAGTAACCTTTTATGGACTCTTTGTAAAGATTATAGCCAATTTTGTCTGTTGTAATATGAAAACAACCCAGGTTATATCATTCTGATGGATGACTGTTAGTTCTCAGCTAATGAAAATTCTACTGAGACAGAATGCATTAAACACTGCTAGTTAGGTAAATGCATAGGATAGTGATATTTTTTTACTTTTGAGTAGGTATGTATTGTACATAAAATGTTTTCGGTGTCACAGCAATGCATAATGCAGGTGTATTCAAACTTTGGAGTGTTGCTATATCCTCTGGTATATGACCTTCAAGTATAAGAAGCTGTAACGGGGACCGTTGCCTGTTTTTTTTTTTGTTTTGTTTTTGTTTTTTTCTTTTTTCTGTTCTCTCTGCAGTTCGACTGACTCTGACAGCAGTGATAGGTGTGGTTAGTGGTGTGATCCTGGTTATGACCTGGTGGCGGTTTGGCTCAGTGATGGCGTGTGTCGTGGTGGTCGGACTCATCCTCGGCTTTCACATCTCATGTGTCGTCTTCTTCACACCTCTCGGTAAGACGCGAAATGAAAAAACGAGCCACAGATATTTAGCACCGGTTTCCGTCAGCATTTGAAAACTGAGCCTAAAATTGAATATTTGAAATTTCATAAAAAATGTATCATACAACAGTGCATTGCAGAATTAAAGTTTTTCAGCTAACAGTTTAACGTCTCTGCAAAATGCCTCTGCCTAAAAGTATGCAACTCAAAGTCCTTTAGTTTATATGTAACTGTTTACATACAACTCAACTGTTAAGAGAAAAAAACCAAAGCATCCACTGAACTTTATGGAAACTACTTTGGCCCAAGGGGCTGTTAAATACTTAATTAGTAGAAGAAGAAAAAACAAGCGTCTTTGTGCTTTTCTCAGCACCACGCGGATACAGGCTTACAGCTGAGTTGATTAGAATTATTTATACTCACGCGGTTGCAGAACTGGTTCCCTCTTCTCCAGGGACAACAGCCTCGCCGTCGCATAGTTTACTAGAGTAACTGCTAAGTTTATTAGTTTCTGTTTGCAACAACAATTAAAACACTTGTGACAGTCAAACCATTGACTCACTGGGACTCTCACTTTCTTATATTTATACATATTTAATTTCCTACAGGAAACGGCCTTTCCTGTGATAGTGCTGACTGGTTTCCACCCTCATTTTTTTTTCATTCATATTTTTAAAAGGAGGCAGAAATCAAATAAAGCAGCCAAAATGTACATAAGTTTGTACACTCACAAAATTAATATTTCTTTTTTACTGTGGGACTTGAGAAATTATGGTGGGAACAATTTGTTTAATAAATAATATAGGATAGTAATATAACTGATTAGTTAAAGTTATAACTGATTAACTTTAAGAAATGACTGAAGGCCGCAGTCCCAGTGAACTAATAAGGAAATATAAAAATACCATTATCTTTTCAAATACAAAACAGAAATCAGATATAAGACGGTGCGTGCTGCTAACATTTCTTTAATCATGTGTCCTGTCCGCATGCTTTTAGGATGTAAAATACAATAATGTAATAACATTAAAAGTCTCATATTGCAGTTTATTTTTCTCTGTGGACCACTTCTAAAATTAGTGTGTGTTTAAATATCTGAGAACAGTCATTGTTGAGATCACCATGACCTTTTCCCAACCAAATTTCCTTTATCCTTTAGAATTAAACAGGCTGTTTTTGTCAGTGTGCTGTTAAGACTGATCTTTGTAAATAAGCTCTGTTCTGAATGCGTAAGAGTTAAAAATACTGGAATATGTGTACAAATCTTTTGTAATACAGACAATTAAGATGACTAATAGACTGACAAGCCATTGTATGTATACACCGTGGATATAGACAAGAGTCATCCCCTTCAAAAATATTCACATTTTGTTGCTGTATTTAAGCATAAATAGCATTTAGCCGATGCTTTTATCCAAAGCGACTTCCATTCGCTAACTATAGGGGACAATCTCCCTGGAGCAACTTGGGGTGAAGGGTCTTGCTCAGGAACCCAGTGGTGGTTTTGCTGAAGGTAGGATTCGAACCCATGACCTCTTGGTCCAGAGTCAAGTATCCTACCCACTAGGCCACCACCACCTAGTGATGCAACTTATGCAACTTATAACATCCAAGTGAAAAGATATGATAACATGATCATTTTAGGAATAAATAAATAAATAAATAAATAAAAGGATCACCCCTCTGTGTCTGTACTTTGTGGAACCGCCTTTTGCTTTTAATTAGAGCCTGGAATCTGTGGGGATACTTCTCTACCAACTTTGTACATCTAGATGGTGCAATATTTGCCCACTGCTCTTTACGTAAGCTCAGTCAGACTAGATGGCGACCACTGGTGGTCAAGTAGTTCCACAGATAGTCATTAGGGTTTAATCGGGGCTCTGACCAGGCCACGCAAGGACATTTACCATTTGCTTCTTCAGCCACTGGATAGTCTTTCTTGCTGTCATGTTGGAAGGTCAACCTTCTTCCCATTGACAACTTTCTGGCAGAGAGCAGCAGGTTTTCCTCAAGAAGTTGACGTTTTTTTTGTTGCATCCATTTTTCCTGCTGTCCTGACAAGTGCCCCAGCCCCTGCTGCAGAGAAACACCCTACAATAGGATGCTACCACCTCTGTGCTTTACTGTAGGTTTGGTGTTCTTTGGATGATGAACTGTATTTGCTTTCCACCAGATGTACCATTTGTGTTGAGACATGATAGTTTGATTTTGGTCTCATCTGACCATGACACCTTTTTTCACTTGGCCTCAGAATCTTCAAGGTGCGTTTTGGCAAAGCTCAGTCGAGACTTAATGTGGCCTTTTTTTGACTATTTTCTAGCAACATTCTCATACAAGCCACATTGTGGAGCACTTGGCATATTGTCGTCACATGAACACAGTGACCACTGTTTGCCATAAATTCCCGTTACTGCTTCAAGGTTGCCATCCGCCTCATGGTAACTTCTCTGACCAGCTTCCTCCATACTCTTCCATCCAGTTTGGAGGGACAGCCTGATCTGGATAGGGTCCTAGTACTGCCATACACTTTCTACTTCTTAATTATAGATTTTACTGTGCTCTTAGGGATTGATAAAGCCTTTGAAATGGTTTTTGTATCCATCTCCTGACTTGCGTCTGTCCAGGACTTTATCCCTGAGATCTTTTGACAGTGCCTTGCCACCCATAGTTGATTTCATTTTTTTATTTTGGCTTTCAGATGCAGTACCAAGCACTGGATTTCTCCAGGAATAGTTGTTTTTATGCTGAACTAATCAAAACAATTACATCTGATCACAGGTGAAAGCCATTTAGATCGGTGTACAGTGGAGAAGGTGATTATTTACACCTTATTGAGTTTTGTTAGGAAGGGGTGATCCATCTCAGTGATTTTGGTTTTGTACTTTTTTTTTTTTTTTTTTCCTCTCCTTTTTCTAAACTGTTGCTATCATATATTTCACTTGGATGTTATAAGTAGTATTGAGTAAACACTGTTTTTTCTGTGTGTGTCTGTCTGTGTGAGTGTGTGTGCCTTCATTTCAGGCTGCAAAGCAACAAAATTTTAATATTTTGAAGGGGTGATTCTTTTCTATATCCACTATGCATATCTGTGCTGGTCATTTGTTCAGTCGACTATAACTCAACCACTCTGTGGAGTTTTTGTATGGCTTCTTCCTCTTTTGCCATTGACCATTCCAAGCATTCAAGCGACTTTGCATGATAATGACGGAAGTAGGAGAGCTTTTGCTTTGGTATCTTGGCCTCCAGTGAGACTTTCGGTTTGGTCCATTCCAGAACTGCTTGGTTCATTATTTTGGTTGCCCACAGAATACTCAACAGATGTCTTCAGCACCACAGTTCAAATGCACTGATCCTTCGCCCGCCTGCCTTTTTCAGCGGCCAAGTTTCATAGCCATATGTTGCTATTTTTGCTATTGGGAAAACCATCACGCTGACCAATCCAGATTTGGTTGCCAGGCTGATATCTTTGCTCTTGCGAATGTTGTTCATATTGACCATCGCATTTCTTCCAAGTGCTAGTCACCTCTTGATCTCATGGGTGCAGTCGGCATCGCAAGCAGATTTGGAGCCAAGAAAGATTTTTTTTTTTTTTCTTCTCCATGATACGGGCCCTTTTAGGACTGTTCAGTAGATCCAGCCTGCATTTCTCTGAATTGTGTTAATGAATGTGACCGAAAGGTTTATTCTCCTGTACATTTGTTTAATAAATTGTTGCATCATTTCATTTTCCTAGGCGGAAGCCTTAGCAAAACTATTATGTCTCGCTGTATGCCAGTCACATCATTGGTCCTGTATAAAGACTAATATCACATGGGGCTTTTTAAAGTGGTAATAAGAAAATTATTTCTCAGTGTTGATATCCTTCTGGTTTTTGTTTATTTGTTTTTTGGCTGTTAGGTGACCTGGCTGTGTTCCGTAATGATGTGGTGTTCTGGGTGACGTTCAGCTGCATCGTGCTGATTGTGCCTATCTTTTTCATCCGATGGCCAAGAGAGGTACTGACCGACATCCTCCAGAGTATTAGAAAAAAGAAAAAAAAACTTTGTTTAGTGAGGCTTATCGGTGTAATACTGCGGGAGTGTAAGGTTCGCATAAAATGTACTTTCACTTTCTGGTGGTTTTATGCTGCCGCTAGTTCAGTTTTGTGGCGTTGTTCTGTCGAGAAACTCATGTTTTGCAAAGTGTTTAGTGGTTTTTCACTGGAACCTGAATTCAGCAGAGGAGAGCCAATGTGTGAATTGTGTGTGTGTGTGTGTGTGTGTGTTTCAGGGTAATATAATAACATGTGGAGTGCTGGGGGCATATGCGGTTGTGCTGGCTGTTAATGCCTACACCTACACAAGCTTGTCGTACATCACCCTGGATGTCCTTAAACGCTTCCTCAACAATAACTTCAGCAGAGCCTTCATCTCGGTGCCGCTGCAGAACATAGGTAAGACCTGGCGGACAGTAACGCACTCTCTCTGCTCTAGCCTCTATCAAGGCCATGCGAATAAAGTAAAAATGAGCGTTCTTTTAAAAAAATCTATTTTTAGTTATCTTATACTCTACAGAATTTAGTGCACTCAAATTTTATGCACATTCTACTCAAATACGTGAACTTGAATGCAAAACATGTGAGGATGTGTTTGCATTTATTTTCAGTGCTTATTCATTTTGAAAGAAATGAATAACATTGTTTTATGTCACACTGTCATAATCTCATGTTCCTGTGGTTAAGTGACTTCCTCTGTTTCGACTGTGGTGTTGTGTCCTGGATAGGTGAAATGCAGAGGAGTAATGATTAAAAAAAAACATTCTAACATGTCTTTCAATTTAACATTCATTTTTTTATTTATACATTCCTAAAGCATCTCCCATAGAATGATCTTTACTTAACAAAATAGTAATTCAGTGTACAGTTGTATGCAAATGTTTTAACACCCCCTGTTCTATTATCTTGAAGATTAGTACACATCCTCTACAGGGAACTTAAATAGGGCCTTTTTCTGCTAATTGTCCTGCACAATTTCTGTTTACATGCGTGTTGGAAAAAGCAAAATATAAAATATGCTGAAAATTTTACATAGGCTACAATGTGTTAAATTCAGCAAATTATGAGTATTTGTGCATTAAAAATAGAGGATGTGTACTTTACACTTAGAATATCAACAAAACGTGGTACCATTTGACTGTACACTCACTGGTCCCTTTATTTAGACTGGAATAAACTGTCTCCGACTTCAACATTAGAAACTTGTCTCAAGTCAACATTGATTGATTTTTTTTTCCTGTTCATTTTAATTTAACTTCAGCGCCACACTTGAGTTTATGCGGTTGATTCTAACACTTATGTGCTCTGCTATTCCTCTCTCTTTCTCTCTGTCCTTCAGATTTCATCATGATTACAGTGTGGGTGGTATTGGGGGTCTCAGGAATCGTGCTGCAGCTCTACCGGGAACGTTCACGGCCGTTCTTCCCGCCCAGCCCGTACGTGATGTGGTGTCAGGAGCGTGAGCGGCGCAAAACCAATGTGCTGGACCCGAGCCATCACACACCCTCTTTCCCTGCACGCCTGCTGGCCCGTGTCCGTCAGCTGATGCGCCACACAGAGCCTGCGGGCGAACGCACACCCCTCCTGCTCTGACCTTTCGCTGATCTTACTGTGGATGGTTTACTGAGCCTGGACTCCTTCTGCTCCGGGGTGAGGATGTACAGGGCTGACCAGAAGAGTCCCATTCCAAACGTCCAAAGGAGGCAGGAGGTCCTGTCAGGCTACAATATTAAGACGCAGCTTGTTGAGTAGCTTGTTACAAAGACTTCTTCTTGACTGTTCTTTTTCTTCACAGAGCATGGTGCCTGCAGGACAGACCCCACTACAGGATGGGGCATCAACATGAACTTTTTCATAAAGAATTCCAGGCCACAGGTCCTCTGTGGCTGGTCACCCTGGTTTGATTTCCATGGTGAATTTTGGAGGCGTGTATGGCGCTCTTTGGACAGCGTTTAGTCTAGTCTGTGAGCTTGTATGTGGTGCAGTAACAGAATACACTTTAAATAACGTACTGACAGACTCTGGAAAGGACTATATTAATATATAAAAGATTGGGCTGGCCCTAAAAGAAGGGCCTCGGTAGTTTAAAAGGATAAGAGTATAAGCCCTTTGTCAAATCGTGGACGTGACCTTTTGCTGTTTTTAAGGATTCAGAGGACAGATAAACTGGAGTCACAGTCAAAAAGGCAAAATGATTAGGTTGTTTTTAAAACCTGTTTTTTTTTTTTTTTTTTTCCTTTTTTCTCTCTAATGGATTGCAAGATTGCCCAAAGAGCTGCACACATTTTAATGTAGCGATAAGCTTGACTCATTCTTCAGTCTCAGATTTTAAACTGTTTCCAGAAAAGCCTCACTTCAGTGTTACTAGATATTTTAAAGCATATATATATATATATATTTTTTGTTTGTTTTAAAGGTGAGTTGCCCAAAAGTACAAGGATCACTATAAGAAGAAAGAGTGAGAATCACCCTACTAGTTTTGTTGATCTTAACACTGCGATGCTTTTGGGAGTTTAACTTCTTCCCTTGGGTTTTTTCCCCTCATTGGAGTCTCAGAATGATTGTGCTCGGACGGACAGCAGTCAGATTGCTGTTTATTAAAGTGGATAATTATGGACTTTCAGTCCAAACGTACTAAAATCTAGAACAAGAAAGATGCATCTTTTCCAAGTTCCTTTTTTATTTATATTATAGAACCATCAAGTAATGTTTAATCTAAAAAATTGAAAGGTTTACTTTAAGCCCCTGATCACTAGCATCACTTTTATAAGCCAAATTAACCGTGGCATTCTTTCAGCTCCTCACAAAAACTCCTGGATGTAAATGACCTCAGATATCTGTCAGTTAACTGCTAACTGTGGGTTCTGCTGGTAAATTTCCCTTCAGGACTTCTCAATTTGTAGCTCACTCTGCAATTCAAATTGTTACAGTTAACCTGCGCTGTACATTTTGATTTAAATTTTTTTTGTCACAGTTTGCACTGAGCATAAGGGTGAATCGTGAATTTTATGTGGACAAAAATGTAGCCTTCTGCCTAGAGCATACCACTGTGTATTTGGCACTTCGGACCTGTAGGGAGGTTTGTGCTTACTGCAGGAATTTGCACATCCAGGGAGTCCTGGAGATTATTTTGTAGTGGTATTGATATTTGTATCATAACTGCATTTATGCTGTAGAGTCCTATAAGTCCCCTGCTGAATGTTTAAGAGAAAAGAGCACTTACTTGATCATGATTATGTGAAACATATACAGTCCAGAGTTGCAGGTTTGAAATGTAGAATTTGGTTAAAAGAATTAGGGAGTGTCATTGTAATAAATGCCAGTACATTTATGTTTCCTTATGGTCCCTCTGTGAATGTTTCTTAGGTTTCAGACTCAAGCCCATAAGCAGATTGGGATTTTTTTAGCATGAAATCCAGACTGCTAAACCTACCTGCAGAACGTGCCATGCACATGCAGTGTGTGCCATTTATTTGGATGCCAGCTTCTCTCTTCTCAGGGTTTTTGCAGTAGCACCACTGAATGACGTGGTCCGACGTAAACACTGTGTACTGTCTTTAATTCGCCAAACTAGTTACTGCAGTGTCTAATGTAGCTTCAAACAGAGGCTCAGACTGCCTGCTGCAATAACATCTTGCTAGAATTTACTGTCCTATCTAAAGTAAGTCTTTTTTTTTTTTTTTCCTGGCAAAATGTTTAACTTTAAAGTTATTTTGTAATAGCTAAATGTAATAAAGTTGTTAATATGCTATAATACTTTGAGTCACATTATTCCTGTCCATTTACCTGCACTCCTTATGTTTATGGGACCGTCATTAATTCTTGCTACTTAAACTTTAGGATCTATGTAGTACATTGAAGTACGTCTTAAAGTTGAATTCCATACTTTTGTTACATGTTTTGCATATTTTGACGGTTGGGATGTAAATGTTCATTCAGAGTGGTTCCATGTAAAAGGATTCATTGTATGGATATTCAGACTCACTTCTTTGCAGTGGTGGTGATGGGAACCAGGGGACACTGTGTACAACGCATAGACATTTTATTTACTATCCAAAATGTTCAATATGCAGTGTTGATAACATTTCTTCAGGAGCTATTTTGAATGACATTGCCCTGCTTCTACCTCTCTGCAACAAATAATGTTTTAAAATAGCCAATACCAAGACTACCGTAAAACAATCTCCCAGACATGAGGTAGTGTATTTATAAACGTTGTATATAATAACTTTGTGAATTGCTTTTTACAAACACTTGTTGGTTGTCTGGTTCCTATCACCACCACTGTCACCAGTTCTGACTTGGCTGCTCTAGAAAGCAGTATTTCCTCAAAATACTTTGAATTGCTTTTTTTTTTTTTTTAAACATCTTAATCATTAAGTTATGTAGACATTTTTCAAAAACCCATGGAATTCCACTTTAAACTCCTACTTACCAGATTATACAGTCTGAGACATGAACTTCAGTCAGGTTGCTTTTAAGGGTCTAATGGCATTCAAAATCTTTAGTAGCTTAATTTTCAGTTAGTTCAGATGATTTGTAATCCCATTTTCACCATTGTTTTGGTGTCGGGGGAAGGTCTATTGAATGGACAGTGTATTGTTTTATACTGATCACACTCACACACAGCATTGTTGGCTCACAATTTCCTGCAAGGATTAATGTCTTGTTTTATACCAGGGGTGCCCAACATTGGCCTGTAAGGATGATCTAGCCTAAAAGTTTTGTACTAACTGAGCTGTTTTTCTTTTCAAATTGTATTTTAAAGTATCGTATTCCTAAAAGAATGGTGTAACATCTTCCTACCCTCTTTATTTGTATACTGTTTTGTCTATTTTGGTCCTTGCCCTCCACAAACAGCGCACTTCCCACGAGATAAAGTCTGCAAGGCCTTGGTCCAGAAAGATGCAACACGCAGGTGTATTAAAGTTCATTATTTTTGTCTTAGGTGTAAAAGATTAATTCTATTTTAATAAATTTCAGTAAATCACATTCTCTCATATGTACATAAACACTGACGAAACATCAGAGCACCATGCGTCAAGGCAGGCCCAAAACAAGAAAAAGCAGAGACTGAACCTGTCCTCTCAGGACCACATGCCGGTATGAGCCATGTGTTGCTATCAGTCACGATATATTTACAGAAGTGACACAAGTTGTCTGTCTCGATCTGATAATGAGGGGACTATGCTTAGTGCCCTTTCACACTCAACCCTCCCCCCAAAGACCAAAACACAAGCAAAGAGAGACAGGATCAACACTACTGCGGGGTGGGCCCTCGAGCTGTTTTTCTTTTTACACCAACCAGGGTGACAAAAGATCTTGGATAATTCCACAACCAAAAGCGCAATGGGGGAAAATAATCACTATAGGCCATCTACACTCACGTTATACTTTAAGATCCAACACTAAATGAGGCAGATTCATTTAGTGAGCATCTAACTTCATACATGGTCAAGCTTTACTGTAATTACCTGACAGACACTCGGCCACAAAAGCATCATGAATATGACTCTAACAGAGCCTGCTGCAAAGGCCATGTGGCTGTTGACTAAGTGGAACGGGACTACTTGGATATGCATGAAAAGAGGGTCCAAGAAAAAGACGATAAGCCTGCATGAATGCAGGCAGGAGGAGTTTAGAGTTTCCTCTTTGCAGAGGAGATTCAAATAGTGCTCTGCAGTGTGTGCGGGTACGTGTGTTTACACGCCATTGCATTGATTAAGATCAGTGTTATGCAGAGTCCGTTGTCTGGGCGACACTCTAGCTCTTCCTCATGCTCAGGTCGCTGCTGGAGACCAGCGGAGACAGAGAAGTGCTGTCGGACGCCTCCTCTCTCTTCAGCACCAGGAAGGCCTCCCGACTGATCCCCAACAACTCCCGCAGGCCTCTGTTCTCCAGCTCCACGGAAAGAGAGAAAGAGAGCGTTAAACAGGTTCCTTTCTGCGTTTGTGTGTGTTTTTGGGATACAAAAGTCTTACCTCCAGCTGTTTAATCCGCTCCTCATCTTCACACACTCGTCCTTCGTCCACCTCGATTGCCTTCTTCATTACCGTAGCCATTTCATTTATCTTGTCTATGTGCGCCTGCATCTCCTGCATAATACACACATCTTATTCGTACACATGTAAGGCCTCTTCTGGACTGCAGCTCAAAAGCTTGGAATCAATGTTTATCAAAATTTTGCTTACAGATTAATGTTTTATCAAACAGGAAGCTGTAACAAAATTAACATGCAGCATGAGTTGCACACAACTTTTCATTGTTTCCAAAATATTCAATAAAAAAAAACAAAAATCCCATTTGTTGTTTCGTTTACCATTTTTAAATCGATAATACATTTAACATTTTATATTCATCACTTTTTTGATTACCTTTAAAGTGTTTTGTAATAGTCATAGTGATAGTGTGGTATATAACCCACTGTGATGGTATAAATAATAATTCTATAAATGTTTACAGAATTGTGAATTCTGTAATCCTCTTTTTCAGACGTATACACAAAGATACTACTACTAAAAATAATAATCATCATCATCTTCATCAATATTTTTTTTGTAGGGTAAGTTTAAGACATACCCAAAGTCTAATGTGAGAGCAAAAACAGTGATAGGAGATGTGACTTGAAGCTTAATGTTTGTCAAATGAAACAACATAATAAATATGTAGTTCAGTAAAAGTTGTGGTTGTAGTACTGAGCATGTACAACTATGTGCAGTACTTACGGTAGTGTGTTGTTCTTTGAGCTGTGTGACAATAGCAGGGTCGTCTCTTTTGCTGGCCATGAGGAGGCGGAACACTTGCTCTCTGTATTTACTCATGATCAGCTCTAGAGCAGACTGGTGCTCTTCTAGAGACGTACGCAACTCTGCCACCACAAAAAAACAAAAAAACAAACACAACTTAGACCCCCAGGGCTGTCAGGGTAACTTGACTAAATTTGATTTTAACAAGAGAAGGGTTTAATATTTACATTCTCAGTTAATTAACCAGTAATACATTAGTTGTTTGATTATTAACAGGGTCTCTGCAGATCATTATAAAGCCATATTTAGCATTTTCTCCACCAGAGGGTACTATTAGCAGGAAACTTCACAAATGCATGTATTACATATACATTAAGTGAAGGTGTATATGAATAAGGTTTTATTTACATAGATCTATGCTGAACAGCTCAGCAGACAGCTAACAGGATTACACACAAAGTAGGGCTACAACTATCAATATATTTTTCATGAATTTTAACAATAATGTAATTTTATTCTCATCATTGTATTGGTTATTGTTTAAAATATTCAAATATTTAAACAATATTTAGATTAAAATATTTGAATATTCTATAAGAATAACAAAAGCTCAAGATAAACATTAACATTTCTTTATTCTTATTATTAGAGGGGCAAGATCAGAACTGGCTTAGTGCGGATTTTTGATCAAAACGCCCTTGGCAATCAGCCAGTTTATCAATTTGATTTTGGATGACTTTAATGAGGTGAATAAAGTGACAGGTAAGTTTCCACTTGGGCTTAAAACTAAGGAACAATTCCAGCACTATAAGCCAAGCTTTAGCAGTTTTATTAAAGGTATTTATAATCTGTAGATTTCTGCTTTAAATACTGACACTTCATAATATGCAAATAAAGATTTCAAAATGGCAATAAAATTTACTGAAAAATTATTAAATTTGTTTTGCCTAAAAATGCAGAGACCTTCATAATACATTTTATATATAAATATCTGTCTCTCGTTAAGAGCTAGAGAATAGAGACTTCCTTTTTGTCTTTCACAGTAAAGTATTGTGGAATATTTCAAAGGTTTGTCATTACTGAGCCTTAAATAAAATACACCGCTTTCACTGATATCTAAATATGAAATGAAAGAAGGTTTCTGTGACTGATTTATTATTCTGCAGAATAACGTACACACCTTTGTTCTCCTGCTGCAGCTCCCGTATTTGCCGATTCTCTTGCTGAATGCTCATGACCAGAGTTGATCGTGGTCGATGCCTTGCCACTTGGTTCAGTGCCTCAATCTCTTCCTGATACTGGACAGAGCACAGAAAAACCTCTCCCTCAGATCATGGTAGAGCTTCACCTGCTGTCTGCCTACAGTGCACAGTTTCTTACTTTCCTTGTTTTACCACATCTGATGTAAACGTGGCAATTCCACACCTTTTCACTCTAAAAGTTACCTCACTGAGAAGTATGGTTACGATAGTTTTGAGAGGTTGTGGCCAAAAACGTATTTTAAAAAGATATATTCAGAGCAGCGAGCTACATGCAGGGTGCTGTAAGGCAAATTAAAAGGCAAAGAAATGTATTTTCCTAATTGAATCTATTAACTATTCATTTTACCATGGTTATTTGTGTTTTATACACACTGGCTTCTGATTCCTATCGCCATTACTGTTAGGGAATCGGAGTTGGTGCGTTTTACTACAATAAACCATTTCGCAACAAAACACTGAATGACTGTCACATTAGATCATGACTAAATTATACACACTTTTGGACAAATTGGTGGAATTACCCCGTTAACTCCAGAAGGACCTGATCATTAATGTGACTTTTCTTTTTAACACCACCTACAAAGCACAACAGTATTCCCATTGTTTTTTTTTTCCACTGGTAGCACAGGTTCTGTTGGTTTGGCTACATTAGTTTGAAGAGCTGCTCTGGAGAAACATCATATGGACAAAAGTATTGGGACACATGTTTTTCAGGGTTTGGGCTAGACCCCTTACTCCCAGTGAAGGGTAATCTTAATGCTTCAGCATACCAAGACATTCTGGACAACGCCATGCTTCCAACTTTGTGGACACAGTTTGAGGAAGAACCTTTTCTATTCCACCATGACTGTGCCCCAGTGCCCAAAGCAAGCTCCATAAAGACATGGCTGGATGAGTTTGGTGTGGAAGAACTTCACTGGCCGCACAGAGCCCTGACCTTAGCCCCATCCTACACCTTTGGGATGAACTGGAGCGGAGACTGTGAGCCAGGACTTCTTGTCCAACATCAGTGCCTGACCTCATAAATGCTCTACAGAATGAATGGGCACAAATTCCCCACAGAATTTGTAATTGTGAGGCGTCCCAATACTTTTGTCCATATAGTGTACTTCATGGTAGTAGTGTACTAAACTACACTAGCACTTAGTACCCTTGTCACTCATGTCTGACACACACAAACACGTTGATTTTGGCCGTAGCCGGTTCTGCACACCTGTTTCATAGCCTCGACCCGTTTGTTAAGTAGAGTGGTCTGCTCGATGAGGATCTCTGCTGCGTTGTCGTGGTCCCGAAGTCGGTCCACCAGAGACCGGGCGTCTGCCAGCACCTTCTCCAGAGAGCAAGCCATTCCTGCACAGAGCCACCACCCAGCTTTAACAACCACACACTGGACAAGAACATCAGTTTTCTGTGCATTCTTACTGCAGAGACAGCAGCAGTGGTTTTGGAGCCAGTTTACTCAGAGAATTATTTTAGTGAAAAGCTGAGAAGGTGACAGAGCTAACTAGTTAGCCAGCCAGAGTTAGCTCCGAATAAACTGTGATTCTGTGTTCCTGAACAAGACTCTGGACCTTAGACACACCGTATCTGTATTACAACACTTATACGAAGCACTCTGAATATTTTGAGCCAAAAATACATACCGTGAATCCAGAAATACAGCCAAAACGTTAGTTTGTTCGAATTAGTTTACACTTCCTCTGACTGCATCGCTAACATCAGTGTGCAGAGCATTCTGGGATTTGTAGGCTGTTTGAGGCTGTGATGCTGCAGGAGTCCACAGGGGGGAGGCAGAGTGTGAGGAGGGGCTCCTCTGTGTCAAGTCAATATAGTTTATTTATAAGGCACGTTATCATACACAAAAGGTCATTCAGTATTCTTTACAGGAATAGAATACATAAAATAAAATAGAATAGTGGGGCAGCTGGTGGTCTGGTGCTTAAGGAGTTGCCCCTGCGACCATAAGGCTGTGGGTTCTAATCGCAGGACTGGTAGTGGCACCACTGAGGTACCATCCCCACACACTGCTCCCTGGAGGCTGCATCGCTGGATCCCCACTGCTTCACTTGATGAATGAGTTCAAAGAAAGAGAAAGAATTTCACATTGTTCACACTGTGTGCTGTGCTGTGCTGTGGTGTGTTCACGCGTGAACATAAGGGGCCACTTTACTTAAAAATAGTGGAAGAAATAGAAGAAATAAAACGATACATAGAAAATAGATGAAAGAAAATTGAAAGTGCAATAGAAAGCGGAGAAGAACAGTAAGATTTTTAGCAGCTTTTTTAAGCTACAGTTGGTGCAGATCTAA
The DNA here is from genome assembly GCA_037974445.1 of Brycinus macrolepidotus. NCBI lineage: Eukaryota > Metazoa > Chordata > Actinopteri > Characiformes > Alestidae > Brycinus > Brycinus macrolepidotus. The sequence continues at coordinate 20,567,900 of JBBPCZ010000136.1, forward strand.
TACTGATGGGCAGTTGGTTCCAGCAACGAGCAACATAGTGACTAAACACTATTTCACCATATTTAGTTTTAGCCCTTTTCACCACTAGCTGAGCAGCTCCTGCAGATCTAAGAGACCAACCAGGAATATATACTTCAAGCATATCCATGGAGAAACATAGTACAAGTACAAATCTCTCAAAAAAAAAGGGAATTTTTATAAAGACAAAGTGTTTCAGAGCTGTCCGAGGTGAAACGGTGCATTATAAAAAAAAAACTACAATTTATTTACAGTGGCGGTGAATGGAACCAGGGGTCACGTTGTCTACAGCAGAATTATAGCCATTTATGTACTGTCCAAAACCGCCAGTGAACCTACATGTCTTCTGATTTTTTATATGTAACACTGATAGTGACAAACTGTTGGCAAATGGTGGTTCGAGTACTGTTTTCCTTACAACGCTCTATATGTACTTGTCCACCACGTCCACCAAAACATGTTTTAGGCCCAAATGTTATCTGAAAATGACTGTGAAACAATACCTCAGGCATCCAGCATGTTTGTTGTCATTTAGTGATATAATATTCTGTTCTTCTGAGGCATTCAGATGTCCAGTTCCTATCACCACCACTGCAAACATTTCTGATTTGATAAGTTTCTCTAGACTCTTTGTTCTTAGTCATTTACAGCTACAGAAGGGGTGAAAAATCTATGGCATTACACATTTAGTACATGAAACTCAGTAAAAGCACAACCAGTGTCTAGGGAGAAACATTTTCATCCTAAACACCACATAACTGTGCAGACTCGAGGGTACAGAAGCCCAACCGGTAAATGCAGAGATGGTGCATGAGGGATACCAAAGATACCAAATAATCACTCCATGAGGTTCAAACACTTCAGTATGAAACCTGAGCACCATCAGAAGATTGTCATCGACAATTACTTAAACCCTCTGCTACCTTTCTGCAGTGTTACAGATGTAAGCAGCAGTCATAATGTTCACACCATTCAGAAGTTTAGAGGGTCTGTTCACCCTTTCTAATGGGAAAAGAAATCACTTTCCATATTTAAGATTCTGTGTGGTGGAAGCTGTGGATGTAGTCCTCTGTATGACCCTGATCAGGATAATCAGATTTTAGACGTGCGTAAACAAATCCTCACCTAATTATGACACACCTACAAATCCTCACCTAATTATGACACACCTACAAATCCTCACCTAATTATGATACACCTGACACAGTTAAGTCTCTACTCTGCAGTGCTACTTTAATCTTCCATTAACCAGTTGACACAAGCGCCCCCTGAGAAACGGGAATACCTAAGTGATAAAGTTCCTATCTGGTTTGACATTGCGTGTTAAAAAATAGCTAGATTTAAAATCACAGAGCATCGTGTGGTGTTATGTCTTAAATGGGCCTGTTGTTCCAGAGATTTGTTTGGCTTAGAGTACTTAGAAAAGACTAAGAATGAAGAAATGTGTTAAGCTGCTTTTAAAACACCATGCGGAAGAGAAAGTGAAATTCAGTTTTTGACACGGTTCACATATTCAGTCCATCCATGCACTAGTTGGCAAAACCTTGTAAAATATCACTACAGATCACTGCAACTACTTATGTCAATATTACTTATATACCACTTATCTCTATTATGTGCAGTAATGTACTCCTAACCATTTGGGTTACTAGTAATTCACTTAACTGTAATTTACTTATCTATAGTACTTACGCCCCAGCATTTGTGTGTATTTCATACTGAGTATTTTCTGTAGAGTTTTTACTGGATTTATTTAGACTTTATATTTTAAATTGCTCATGTCTTTGTGCCTCTGTGGAGTCGTAACATAAGCAATTTCCTCTGGGATCAGTAGAGTTTTCTGATTCTGAAATTATATATATATATATATATATTCAAAAGCTGGAAGAATTTGGTTTAGTGGTGCCTGCTGTATGGTTTATGGATTACACATGAGTATTGACATGACACTAATCAAAGCCACATAAAACATTAGTGTATCTGCCGTATTGCAAGGGTGAAATAGAAGATAAGCTGCGCAAGATGTCCAGTTTTGTGTAGCTTCTGTCTCGTGCATTTCACAGGTTACATGAAGTTCTAGCTAGTTGACAAGCGATAAACTTATATTGAGGCAAAACCGAGTAGCATCATGATGTCTCAAATTAATGTATATTCTGAAAAAGTTCTGATCTGTTTAAAGGGTCAAGTGCATATTTTAGATGAACATGTCTGTGCTTCTTTTTAGCAGGTGAGTTTTGAGGTGGGGTGTAGGAACGGAGGTGATTGGAGCGCAGTTGCTTGACTTATTATCTGTGCAAATGTTGTTCTGGCTGCTTTCAAGTCATCTACTAAAAACTAAGCTAATATTTCTTCCCTATATTAATTGACCACTTGAGGTCATGATATGACTTCTCAAATTTGCTGAATGCTAATACCAACAACATTATTTAGATGGCACCTGTCAAGGGGTGGGATTTATTGGGCAACAAGTGAGCAGTCAGTTCTTGAAGTCGATGGGTTGGAAGCAGGAAAAATGCGCAAGCGTAAGAATCTGAATGACTTTGACAAGGGCCAAATTGTGATGGCCAAAACAGCAGGTCTTGTGGGGTGTTCCTGGTATACACTGGTCAGTACCTACCAAAAGTGGTCCAAGGAAGAACAACCGCTGAACTGGCAACGGGGTCATCAGTGCCCAAGGCTCGCTGATGCATGCAGGGAGTGAAGGCTAGCCTGCCTGGTCAGATCCTACTGAAGAGCTACTGTAGTACAAACTGCTGAAAAAGTATATCATGCTGGCCATGATAGAAAGGTGTCAGAACACACAGTGCATCACAGCTGTCTTGCTCCATATGGGCTGCGTAGCTGCAGACTAGCCAGAGTGCCCATACAGACTCTACTGTCAAAAGCACCTACAAGGAGCATGTGAGCATCAGGACTGGACCATGGAGCAACGCAAGAAGGTAGCCATGATGTAGGCCAAGTATGTCACTTACCTGGTGGAGATTTGGCACCAGAATTCAGTGTGGGAAGAAGCTAAGCCAGTAGAAGCAGTGTGGTGCTCTGGGTAACGTTCTGCTGGGAAACTTTGAGTCCTGGCATTCATATGGACTTAACACTGTTGCAAACCAAGTACACCTCTTCATGGCAGTGGTATTCCCTAATGGCAGTGGCCTCTTTCAGCAGGATAATACCACCCACCACACTGCAAAAACTGTTCAGGAATGGTTTGAGGAACATGACAGGGTTCAAATTGTTGACTTTGCCTCTAAATTCCACAGATATCAATCTAAATGAGTATCTGTGGGATGTGCGGGACAAAATATCTTGTTGCGAAATACCACAGCACATCTTCAGAGGTCTTGTGAAGCTGTTTTAAGTATAAGTGTAAAGTGTCCATTTATCACGCGTGAATACACCACAGCACAGCACACAGTGTGAACAGCATTTAACCCATTCACCAAGTGAAGCAGTGGGCAGCCAGCAACACAGCGCCTGGGTAGCAGGGTGTGGGGACGGTACCTCGCTCAAGGGTACTACCTCAGTAGTGCCACTAGCAGTCCTGGAATTCAAACCCATGGCCTTCCGATCACAGGGGCAACTCTAACAACCACGCCACCAGCTGAACGAATGCGGGCCTACACAATGTTAGGGAGATGGTTTTAATGTTATGGCTAATCAGTGTTATGAACTTTTTTTTGGAACAACGGTTTACTGGTGTAAATAATCGTAAGAAAAAGATTAGGAAAAGTTGTCACAGCAGCCTGTGGGCAAAGAAGATCTATTATTCGAAAGAACAGAGCGGTAGTTATGTTTTTAATATGTGTGTGTTTTCTCCTTGATCGTGTTTCCATGGTTTCCCGTGTTTACAGTGGAGGTTGTTACTCACTCTCTCCCTCTGGACAAGCTCCGCCCCCCCCTCTTTTCCCGCCTCGGGTCCGTTGAGAACTCGAAGCTGCTCTCTGATTGGCTGGTTCGAACAACATCCCCTTCTCAACTGAACGTTCCACGCCACATTATTTTTTACCCACCCGTTTTACGACCAGCCCCGCCCTCCTGGGCTGCGATTGGCTTACAGTGCCTCGCCGTTAAGAAGAGCTGCATGTGAGTAGAGGCGTGGCTATAGACTGCTGACCAATCATAGCGCACGAGGGCAGGAGCTGTCTGAATGCGGGTGGTAAAACAGCGGCGCTTGTATGCACGCTGCACGGGAGGAGAAAATTTTAGGGAGACGTAGAGTCCACGCCGAGCTCTAGCCCGGCAGCCAGGCGCTCGGAGTGGATGTTGCTGAGTGTATGGCAGGCTCGGAATATTTAGGAACAGTCTGCATTCCCCAACACCGACGTTTTATTGGTAAGTTTTCCAGTAGCTGTATGTGTTGTTTTCCTAGTCCAAGCTGAGCCACGTTACACTCAGATACCTGAGATCATTCCTGCTGAGTTTCAAAACAGCAGAGCAGGTCTGCTCCAGAATGCTGCCTCAGGTTATCCTAGGGGAGAAAATACGAAAATGTTTTTGCACATTTGGAAATGTGCACATGTGGGGACTATTGCAGCCAGTGGCAAGTTTTTAAACAGGTGGTGACAAAAAGTTGAGTTTCTAGCTCTCTAGGGTGTTGGTACTCAGACCGATTCATTAGCTGTCACTGTGTTTCGTCCTTAGACCAACTGACCAGGAATTTGCCTTATGAATAATATAATAAGTAAATAACGTGTGTGTGTGTGTGTGTGT
>JBBPCZ010000136.1:20576819-20589599 GCA_037974445.1 Brycinus macrolepidotus
CATCTACCGGAATCAAATTCCTTGTATGTGCTTGCACATACTTGGCCAATAAACACGATTCTGATTCTGATTCTGAATTTAACTTTAAGAACAGCGATTAGTAATCCTAGCCTTAAAAACAGGTTTTAGCATGGAGAAGCTCTCTGTGAAGAAAGAAAGAGGTAGGAAAGAGTGTGTTATTTTTCTCTCCTTCTCCTTCTGTCAAGCACTGGGACCGAATGAATGTTGACAGGTCAGAGGGGAAGAAGTGTCTCTCAGTACTCGGCTCCAGTTCTGCTCCAAACGTGCAGCGTCCTGGGAACCCCTGGATAAAGGAAAACCTCACACAAACACCACCAGTCTTTTTCCAGTACACACATGAGTCATCTGTTTTGAAACAGAATGCTCTGTTCTGAGTCTTTTTGGTGGTTTTTGTTTTTTGGTTTTTTTTTTAAATGAAAGGAAAATTCAAAACATTTGCAGCATACTGACAATGAGGGTGACGAATTTTGACTTCTGTCAGTCTTCACATAGAACATGACTTGCATGTCTCTGATTGTGTCCTGCTCTTTCTCTCTCCTCGTCTCTGTCTGTCTTTCTCTTTGTCTCTCTCTCTTTCGCTTCCTCTGTCTGTCTCTTATCCCACAGGCTTGGTTTGGTGAGAAGTTTGAGTCTCCACTGCAAAGCCCCCGCAGCCCCCTGGTCCCGCGACTTGGCCCTGGCCTCTCAGACGTATTCCAGTATGACCAGTGGCTAACTGTACGCCATGAAGCTACACTGGTGCCCATGCAAGAGGACCTTGCCATCTGGCTCACTGGAATGCTTGGTAATAGTTGTGTAAACCTCTGAACTAACAACAGTTAATTTCGAGGGCAGTTCTTTAGGAAAGATTGAGGATGAATAGCTTAATTCAGCTTTTCAGACTATCCTGGTTTAGCTCGAAATCCCACTATTTCTTTTTATCCTTAGGAAAATTGTGAAGTTTAATGGCAGCTTCTTTACCTTTCATACGATAATCGCAACCAAAAAGATTCTTTGAGCAGCATCTACTGTCTTAAACAGCTGAGTTTTTCAAGTGCAACCATTTGTCGTCATTTATCAAACTTGCATGGCACATTTAAAATGCGGTCTACCAAAGATGTGAGTTTTTCATCGTCTTGTATATTATTTACAACACATTGTAGTCATTTAAGTTATTTGGCCCACATTGAGATCTACAAGTCTTACTAGCTAGGGTTCCGTTCTAAAGCTTGTGTATGGTGGAAGTAAGTTAAAGGTAGGGAGACTCAGAGTTTTCTCTCACATTTGATGCCTTTAGAATACTGTGCATACATTTCTACATACCTTAACACTATATTGTGGGAGACACACATCACGCTGAACAGTATGCAAGCTGATCTGTCTCCCGAGTTATAATGTGTAAGGTAAGAGAAGCTGAAAATAATAGAGGGAGTTCCCGTTCTTGATAATCTCCTTTTTACGCCTGTCGGCTTACACTCCATATTTTAGTGTGGTTAAAGAAAAGCTGATACACAAAAGCAACTCCTTATCTTCTGGGGCCTCTAGAGTGGGGGGTCCAGTCGTACCCGTAAAGTGACTGTGGTTGGAGATTTTCATTTTAACAAAGCATGAGTACACAAGATCGGTTGTTTGAAAACTGAGTGGAATCAGGTGTACTCTTGCTTGGTTAGAATGAAAACCTGCAGATACAAAGGAACTTTGTGGAAAACGCTGGACATCTCTGCTTGGAGGATTCTGGATAGTGAAGTTTATTTCAAACTTTGTGATGTTTGTATTTGGTCAGATGAAACAATGGCACACAAAATTGCAGGCTGTCAGCTTTATTTTGGGAATGTTTATGGTTCTATCTGGTGTAATGTAGAAATTTGTCCTTTTGATTTTTAGTACTTCCTTTTCAGTGGACCAAAAAAGTCTCTTCGTCAGTGGTCGTCGCTGCGCTGTTAGTTTGTTCACAAGAGAATTAATACATTTAGAGTTGATTTTACATTTACATTTGTGGCCTCATTTATAAAACATACTTAAATTGTATTCATTTTTTTCTCTAAGGTTTCTTAAGTTAAAAATAAGTTCACAGTCTATGACTGTGTAATACAATGTCCACAAATTGCACACTGTAACTCCTGTAGGCAGTATGACAGGTCAGTAAATCAGTCAGAGACACAGACAAAATCTTGGTTTCCCCTAAAGTTAAGTCCTTGATTACATGTTGCTTTTAAAGAATCTCACTGACAGCAAATGAGGGCCAGTGACCCTTCAGACAAAGAATGACTGGGAATACTTTCAGTCATGAAGAAACCGTTAAACACACTGAGAGTGCTGTCCAGGATGTAGGGATAGATGTGTTACAGCCCACCATAAAGAGAAGAGTAACAGTGTCATATAAACAACCCTGTAGGGCTCTAGGACAGAGTCTTTTGGACAAATGAAATGAAGATTAGCTTGCATTAGACCATGTTATGAGCTCCACCATTTAAGTCTTGTTAATGTTAGGGTCCGGAAATCTGCTTCATACTCTTGATGTATTTGTCTATCTCACATTCTGCTTGTGCATTACCTCTCACCACTTGGCTCTCTCACTGTCTCCCCCATTTTTTTTTCCTTAGGAGAGGAGGTAAGAGCTGAGCACTTCATGGTGGAGCTGAACAATGGGGTGAAGCTGTGCCGACTTGCTGAAATTCTACAAAGTAAAATTCCCCAGGACTGTCTCTCAGACAAGAAGCAGGTCAGTCACAGGCAGAATAAAGAGGCATGGAAAGTGTAATGGAAACACTATACCTTCTCTTGGTTTTCATTTTTTCTTTGGACCTGTGTGTTTATTTTTGACAGCCATTTCCTAAGAAGAAAATGGCGTTTAAGAAAGACGCTTCTCCTAGGTCATTTTTTGCACGGGACAACACGGCCAACTTCCTGTCTTGGTGCCGTCAAATTGGAGTGGATGAGACATATTTGTTTGAGTCAGAGGGCTTGGGTAAGAGTTTTTTTTTTTTTTTTAATGACATTTATAAATAAGCAATGTCCAGTAAAATCAAGTCACCTATTTTATTTGACTAGACATAGATAAATGCATAGGGCCTTGTGTATGCAAATGTTTATGAACTGTTTTGTTTTTTTGCCCATTTTCTTCCATGTTGTATTGATCTTTTAACCAATTCCCACCCACTGACTGACACATGTATGACCCACTCTTGTCATACGTGTGTGTAAGGCACACAGGTGCTTCCTCTGAGACACGTCAGTTCATCTGCCACACATTTTTGAACTACTGCTCACAAGGCATTGAAGGGCAGCTAAAACATGCCTGAGTCCACTGACTACTCGGTTCTGTGGATGATTTATACAACAGGGGTTAAACTGGTTTCCTTCTGGGCCACAGCTCTGCAGAGATTAGTTTTTCCTCTTTTAATACTCTGAGTTCAGCTCTTTAAGACCTTGATAATTAGCTGATTAGTAGAATCAGGTGTGTTTAAGGCAGAATTATATATTTAGAACTGTAGATGGCTAAAAGAGAACTTACATTTCAAAAGCTTTGCATGCTCTCTTGACATGTAAATGTAGCAAAGCACATGAACCCTGTGTCAAACACATTCTCTTGAAGTAGACAATAAACTCACTGTTTTATTTGATAGCCTACTTTGGCAGTTTATATTTTTTGGGGTACTCTCTGTCTGTTTATTTGTACTTTAAGAGCCCTCTAGAGCACCCTAATAAATAAAGAACATTATTTTTTTAATTTTGCACTCAAATCTAATTGTATGACTGGTTGATTAATGGGCATCATTTGCTTCCAAAGAAATCTCTGACATAAGGAGACCTATTGCTATGTGTACCCTGGATTTCCCTTTTGAGCACACATTCTGAGTCTAATCTGCTGCTGTTTGTGACCCTGTAAGCTTGGGCTGTGAACCAATCTTGGCTGTAAAACTCCATAATTCCGTTACAGGATTTTTGCAAATAATTCTCCAACACTTCATGTCTTCCCTCTGCACACACAAATATGTCCAAGTATAGATGCTTTAGCCACAGTTTCCAGGTGATTGTCTTCCCTTCATCTTCTGATGTGTTCTGTTCCACCACTCACACATCTGGAATAACAGTCATGTCATAATAAATTATATAATTGTGCAGGTATAATCCAAAACCAACAGATGTTTTTCTGTTTAAAGTTCCCCACTTGCAAATCTCTGATTCAGGGTTCTTTTTCTTATTGTGAATGATTAGTATTAATGTAAAAAGGCAGTTAAAATTGGTAACCACTACATATACATTCTACAAGTATACTCTTGTATGAATTTCTCTGTTTCTGCTTAATTTATCTCACTAAAATGAAGCCTGTCCAATCGGAAAATCATTTCCTTTTGGATAGCAGGCACTCCAAATGGACATTACTCAATTTTAGGCTAAAGTTATTCGGCCAACCGTTAAACCGTGCTTTGTGAAATACCTTTCTGATTAAATATTGTTAGTTTAGAATGTGTATTTGAGTAGGGTAGTTCTCATCCCTGTGCTGGACACTGGTCCTCCAGGTTCAATACCTCTGTCCTAGCAGTTTCTAAAGACCCCACCCACAGTAATACAGATTACTGAGGTATAATCTCAAAGCTGTACTGGAAGAATACCTCTCAGCTGTAATTGTTAGTGAGAGCTTAGTGGATAAATATGTGACAACTAGACCTTTCAGAATAACTACTGAGAACTTTTTCTTTTTAATACAAATTTTGTTGGTGTACTTACTCTCAAACTGTACATATTTTGTCAGAGATTTTTAGATTTGCATGAAATTAGAAGCTGTTCTGTTCTATTCTGTTTCCTGTATAATACATTTGACCTGAAGTTATATTTGGATATGTTAATGAAGCATTCTATAGTGTACATTTGGCTACAAATCTAACTTCAGCTCCTTGGTAGTTCATTCTAAACTTTTTTTGAAATGAAGCCGAAGTGACCTGCTGGCCAGTTATGAGAGCCTTGGACAACACGTCAAATTGACCATAACCCTATACCATAAAGGCTTTACTTGTCATAGTAGATCTTCCGTAGTTGTGTGTCACCCTCTGAGCTAATTATGTTTGTTCTAATGGAGGCAGTAATCGGTTCAAACGGGCATGCTGTTGAGACTAAGACCCTCGCTCCTTTCAGTAATTGACGGTCGTCGGCTAAGCCCTTACGTGTCCTGAGCTACGGTTAAAAGCCACCTCCTAATGATTCTGTGAGATGGAGTCTTCGACCAATTAGCCTGAGAGCTCCATGTGCTCCCAAACTGCAGGACGTTTCATGTTAAACGTGCTTCTCTTCTGGTCAGGCTGTGCGTAATTAGAGATTACTGACTTTAGTATATCTTGTCCCAGACAGGACTTGGTTGGTTATTATGCTGATCAGCTCAGGATGAAATCCACTGCAGAAAATTAAGCATGGACATGCCTACAGAATCTGATCTTTTCTAATCTAATAATAATGGTCACGTACATAAGTTACTGTGTGATGCGGTTCTCGTGAGCAGTAAAGCGTTACTGTAAATAGCTTTTCTTATAAACATTTTATTGTATTACTTTGTTTACAAATGTAGCTTCTTTTTGTTCTTTAAGTTCTACACAAGGACCCTCGCCAGGTGTGTCTGTGTTTGCTGGAGCTCGGACGCATTGTTTCTAAGTAAGTATAGATTCTAGCTTCAGACCTGCCATGTTCTGTAATTTCAGAATTATTCTACTTCGCTGAGATTTGGAGTGCATGTGAATAAGCTGAGGCTATAGGTCAGTTTTCTAGCCTCAAACTAGACCCATTTACAGAGTCATAATTCTCCCTGACTGCTCCAAAGTCAGTAAGTACTCAAGCCTGAACTGAAATCTTCAGCCTGTACTTGGTTCAAAGTTTGGCTTTATACTGTATGTTCAGATAGGTCAGTTCTTACCTGCTATCCTATTTTGTGAATGAGTTTGAGCTAATCAGCAAGAGCTTCTTATTACAGATCTTTTGTTTGTTCTTATGATATTTTTGTGGTGATGTGATCTTAGGTATGGCATTGAACCCCCTGTGTTGGTGAAACTGGAGAAGGAGATTGAACTGGAAGAATCTCTGCTAATGACCAGAGAGCCTGCCCCTCCAGTCAAAACCTTCACAGTGTGCTGTCAGCATGGAGGCCTGTACCATGCAGTGAGTACAGCTGTCACCATGGAGATGGACCAGTCACTCTACCACAAGACTGGGAAACATCTCAGCATGGTTAACTGCGCCTCATGTGCAATGAACTTCATTTTGGGTTTTTTCCCCAGAAAATTTCATTTTTTTCCTCATATTTTCCAGAATGCAGTTTTCATTTTGCATGTTGAAGCACAAATATAAAACAGAAATATAAAGCAGCACTTTACTGTGCCCAAATAACGGCAGATGTTTTGATTCATCTTTTTAAGATGAATCTAGTTTACCATGCTATATTGTAAAATTTGTGTGTGCATATTTGAGCTCATCACTTTTTGTCTTGACGGTGATCTCACCATCTGTGCAGCATTACAGTCGACCTAGTTATTGCATAGCTAATTTGATTCAGTTTGTTTTCATATGCTGTATAAACAGCCCTCCTTGTTTAGAGTGAAACCCCATGTGATGAAGTGTGGTCTTGTGACCGAGTGATACACTTTGAGTGTTCACTGCGAACACATTCAACAAACACTCATATTGCTCCAATATATAATCACATCGCTGGTTTCCCACAGTTCCTCTCTCAGGTCCCTGAAATTGAGTTTATATTGTTTACTTTGAATTTTCTTTCTCTGTATATACACACACTTAAACTCATGTCATCTATTTTTTTTTTTTAAGGAACCTCAATTTAGTTATAGTAGAATGGTGTCCAGAGTGAGTCATGACCATTGCAAAAGAAGGCTTCTTAAATTGTAAAAATCATCTGTCACCTTTTAAGTCAAGACATACAGCCTTTATCTGTTTGCTTTTTATTCAGGACCATTCTGACTCCGAGGACCCTCCCTGTAACTGCTCTCAGAAGTTTTCTATCGAGTATCTGGCAGAGGGACGCTACAGGCTGGGGGATAAGATCCTCTTCATTAGGGTGAGACTTTCTGAGTGTATTGAAATGGTAATGATTTGTTTACAGAACTGTACATATATAAATCTCCATCCCTGTCATTCATTACATCGTCCCTACCTCATCCCCATCTGCCTCAGTGAGGTCCCCTCCTCATTACTTCTGACCCCCATCACTGGATTCACCCCATACCTGTGGGTCCCAGCAGTGTTAGCACTTTGCCCTCCATACTGTTACAATACATGAGAAGCTACAGCGTAAGTGGGATTCTATCACGGGTAAAGGGTGTTCTTAAACCCAGTGCAAAGCAGAGTGCCTAAAATCCCTTTTAACCGTGACAACCAGGAATGTGTGGCTTCAAGTGGCTAATTGCTTTTATAGAGTGCCAAGAAAGTGCAATAATAGAACATACAAAAACACATCAACAAATGAATTAATTATTAATAATGATCACAAAAAATGTATTTCATTTAGTGTTATTGTTACCTAGCAACAATACTGCTGAAGAAGGAGAACTTTTGTCACATTACTTTTTGTTCACCAAATTACTGCCATGTTGATCATGCTAATTTGTGACTTTGCAGTGGCGGTATAATTTTAGGATCAAACTAATAATTTAATACATCCCTTTTTCGACACAAAATGAATCTCAAAATTATTAAAAAAATGGCCCCCACATCAAAATAGTGCATAACATTTTCATAACCTTCTGCCACGTGTGCACAATTCCCCACTGAATATATAGTGCACTGTTTATGCATAAATCCAACATTTCGTAACTAATATAACCCACTATGTAGAGAGAAGGGACTCATTTGAGATTAAAACTGAGTTGAGTACTACTTAAGACAGATCTTACAAAAAAAGAACCATCTGAAGCTTATAAGAGATTGAAATAACATTCATTCATTTTATTTCAGTTTTACAATAAATAATTCTGTCAGTCTAATCACCACCTCGTCTATATCTGTGGATGTAATACTTGATATATTTCTCATATTTACAGAAATAAATGTTTACAGGTCACAGTGTAGGACTAGTAAGTGACTGGTGGCTCACTGTGGTTTGATTTTGAAGCTAACAGTATTAAGCACTAAGAAGGGTCCTGGAGCCCTTTTTTAGCATGAGTATGAATGTTCTGTTGGTTGGCACGTTGCCTTGGAGATCTCATTCACAACCATTAAACTAATCCAGCAAAGCCAGTCTAGTCTGTTTAAGTGCATGTGATCAGCTAGACTAAAAGTCTGTAAGTACTTACACATGTGGTTAACTAACTCCTGAACACGTGTTTTGAGTATACCTCATAAACAGTGGGTTAAACAGGCTTTTTTCTTCTGAGGGTTCAACTTGGAAGTAATAGCTCACTTGTTCACTGAACAAGGTATACTTCATTTTCTGAACCTAATTTTGTCGACTAAAAATTGAAAGATTCTGGATAGCTATGTTGCACCTGAATGTAGTTCAATATCTATGCAAAGCAGAAAATTCAAAAGGTATTAGTTTTAGGCACAGGCTTTAAACTGCAAACTTGGGATCTAACTAATAATGCTAACATTATCTATGGCCATGCTTTCATTGAGTAGGAAAGAGGCTTCTATTCCCGTTAACTGTTAATACAGAGAGATGCAAGCTACTCAGCGGTGGTCACGTTACATCACATACCAGTTTCAAATGCAAACTTTTTTATATAAAAAGATTCATATTTTAAACATACTCTGTAGGAAACAGGCCATGGGAGTGTACCCTTGGGCAACAACAGCTTTTCACAAGCTGTTCAAACGTTCAGAATGTCTTGCATATGACTTTGGGTTATAATAAGTTTTAGTGAATAGACTCTTCAGGGAAGTGCCTGTGGAAAACTTTCCATAGCTCAGAGCCTACTGTGATTTACTTACATGCACACACACTGTATTTATTTAGACAAATGGTTTTCAACTCCAGCCCAGGACACCCCATGCCCTGCACACTTTCAGGTGTTATGTGCCCCCAACACACCTGATCCAGCTCATTAAGAGCTTGGTTACGTGTTGAGGTTGGTCAGGTGTGTTGGAGCAGGAAATAGTTGAATGTGTGGATGGTATGGTGTCCCAAGGACTAAACCACCAGAGTAGTCCACCTTAAAGCAGTGATGATATTCAGTGAAAATCTCTGAAATGGAATTCACTATTAGTCTTTCTCTTGCCTCTGGTTGGTCATTGAGTAAGATGTTACTTTTGTCGACAAATCAATTCACTCATGCAATCTAAAACTGAAATACTAAAAGAATTCTAAAGTTTACATTCATAACATCAACTACATCTACTTATCCTCAAGAAGTTATGATAAAAGTTTTTGATAACTTTGGTGACTCATGCACTCATGTGATGTGCTTAAAATCCTAAATTAGTAACAATAACAAAAAAGAAATTTAATATTTATTATGCCTTAAGATCTTTTTTATTTTTCTTTTCTCTCTCATACTCAGATGCTTCATGGAAAGCATGTGATGGTGCGCGTGGGTGGTGGTTGGGACACTCTGAAGGGTTTCTTGCTGAAGTATGACCCTGGTCGTGTGCTGCAGTTCACCACTCTGGAGCAGAAGATTCTCGCTTATCAGAAAGGCACGTCCATCCCCACCTTAAGCACTCAGTCATCCCAGCTGCCCACCATGGACCCTCTTGCTGCTGTTAACCTTCCCTCCTCCTCTGCTGCTTCCTCTTCCTCCTCTTCTTCGTCTTCTTCATCGGTCAGTACTCCCAAAACTGGTATGCCTGCCTCTGGCTCTGCCACACCACGAGGCTGTGCACAGTCTCCTGTCTCCACCCCTTCCCTGCCAAGAAAAGCAGCAGCAGCTCTTAAAAAGACTCTTCAGATGCCTACCGCCTCTCCCAAGACCACCCCTCTCTCCTCTCCCACTCATAAGAGAAGCCCTTTACCCCAATCTACAACACAAGTCTCAGGCGGGATGTCCCAGAGAGCTCCTCTTCCCTCCTCCAGACTGAAGCTGCGTCCACATGGAAATCCCTCTCAGCCTCGCAGTCCTGTCTGCCCAGAGCCCACCTGCAAACAGCCCAAATCATCTGCTACACCGTCCCCAGCTGTCCCCCAGAAACCTCCTCAGCGGGATGGGCGCCCACCTCATGCCCCTATACGCTCACGGCTCGCTCAGAGACGCCCCCCCTCCCCTGCCACACGACATCAGACAGACAGTAGAAAGGCACGACCAGTCTTAACTCGACCAGCAGGCCTGGCAGAGAGCAAAACATCACCAGCACCGGTTAACACTAAAACACCAGTCAGTTCTAAAGCACAGGTTAACACTAAAGCACAAAGCTCAGCCCCCTCCCCCCGAACCATCACACCCTCCTCCAGATCTCCTCAGATCTCCGGGACCAAAGCCTCACCAGGGCCTGCTGGAGTGAGGACAAGAGCTCCACACGCTACAGCGTCCACACAGACCCACAGTACAAAATCCACTCTATCCACACCCACCGCGGACAGGAAACCTCAAACCAGCAATAATATCCCACTTAAAACGAACTCTGCTCAGAGCCGAACAGCAAAACCAAGCCCAAGAACTGTCCGCCAGAAACAGACTACAGCTGCCAAAACCACAGAGGAGCCCTACTTTGAGATGAATAGTAAGAAAAAGAAGCTGAAGAGCTAAGCGTGCGGACAGTGGTGGTGTGTTTTTTTTTTTTTTGTTTTTTTTTTTGTTTTGTTTTTTTCTCCCCCCTGCCCCCTGCCCCCTTCTTCCCCCCTCTTCTCTCCAGTGAGTTCCTTTTCCTGTTCATGGGTAGTTTTGGGTTTGATTGGGTTTTCCTAGGTGTAGCACTTTGAGATGCAGGCCCAAGGCTTTAGCCTCACACAATGAATGCAATATGGTTTTTAAATGTTCTTTCTTTTCCCAGTTATCCAAGTTGTACGTTTTATAATTTATTTGTTGTACTTTTATTTGTGCCATATGAGAAGGGTCAACAGATCTCTGCTTTATTTTAAGAGCAAACACTAAACATCCCTCCACTGCCCTTTAATGAACAGCAGAAAACGTGGCTTGTGTCTTGTTATTTGGCTGTTTTTGTTGTAATCCACCTAATTTACGTTTATTCAGTAAGGGTGGTATTGATTGTTCAAGTGAAGCTCAATAACAGATACAACAGAATTTGATTCATGCATTGATTCTGCTTGACACTACTCCTATATTTAAAACTGCTTCACTGTGATGCTCAGCAATCTGTGTATTTCTGATTTAGGAAAAATGAATAACACCCGCCTTGTTCGGTTTTTAATCTGTCATAACAATATTCAGTTACTTTGAGTGCGTACAGACTGCTGACTGATTAACTGCATTATATACGCACAATATAAACATTGTAAATATTGTTCCAGCAAACCCCTTTAATTTAGGGACCTATCTTTGTCTTCCTCTTTTGCTGCTATGGTAACCAAAGGCAATTTTGCCTGGACAATAAAGGCAAGGAGCATTGTAGAACAAGAAGCATGCATACATCATGGGGGGAGGGGAGTGGGGGTATTTCAGAACTTAAGTGAGCACATTTAGCATAATTAGTGTGTCTGTGCCTTAAATGTAGAAAAGTTAGAGAGAGCGTTCCCTTTTTTTTTTTTTTTTTTTTTTTTAAATATTGATTCCATGTTCTTCATGAACTGACAGTTTTGACATGGTGTGATCTAAAAGTTATACAAGTATCATGGTTAGCTAGCAAGCTGGCTATGAAGATAGGAACTACCTCTAGATGTGCACACAAATCATTACTACTGACTGAGTGAAGCCCATATTTATATATTTCAACTGCTTTGAGCGATATCAAGGTCAATTATTGCTTCACATGATTAATTTGCAGCGTATGCCAAACTTGATTTTATGTCCACTTCAGAAACTGGCCCTTACGTTATATGGTGGTGTGTATTCTTGACTATCAAGGTGTGAGTACTAGTTTGGTTTCTTTTTAACAGCACTTTACAAGGATTTGTTTGAATGTAGTCTCTCTCATGTGTGTATGTGTAAATTGTTTTCTTTGTGTTACGTCAAATAAAGTGTTCTGTTCTTTGGATAAAATGTTCAAGATCATTTGTTAACCTCATTTATTTTGGATCATGAGATACAGTGAGTCGGAGAACCAATCATCCACCATTAGTACAGGATCTCACTGATGTTCTCGTGGCTAAATACAATCAAATCCTCACAGCAATGTTCCAACATCAGTGCCTGACCTCACTAATCTTCTCGTGGCTGATTCACTGGCATATTACACCAGTTACATTGTGGGTTTTTTTTTTTTTTTTTTTTTTTAAACACTTACAGGTTCAGAAGGTCCTTTGTCCCCACTGCAATAAGACTCTTTAATGCTCTTTGACCCCTCTTTTTTTATTCCTACTTATTTATTATTTATTATTTTATTATTTATTTATTATTCTATCTATTTTTAGTATTATATCTATTTTAATTACTTTATTTATGAATGATCTACTGGATATCTGAATTTCCCCTTGTGGATAAATAAAGTTTCTATCTATCTATTTATCTAACTATGTATCAAAGCAGCTTTAAATTATAGTTTTCTCAGGTGTCTAAGACTTTTGCAGAGTACTGTACATGTGTAATACAGCTCCCAAAACTGTCTATACATTTATGTGTTGACCGCTTACAAAATAATATATATATATATATGTTTAATTTTAACTGAATTCATTGTGTAAAATGAGTTAGTTGTGTAAAAGTAATGGATAGAAATACAGATAATTTT
>JBBPCZ010000136.1:20589699-20600679 GCA_037974445.1 Brycinus macrolepidotus
GGGGTTGAGGTCAGGGCTCTGTGCGGGCCAGTCAAGTTCTTCCACACTGAACTCATCCAACCATGTCTTTATGGACCGTGCTTTGTGCTCTGGGGCACAGTCATGCTGAAATAGAAGATACACCTGTAGCAATGGGTATGATTAAAACACCTAAATTCAATAATTAAGAGGTGTGTCCCAATACTTTTGTCCATATTGTGTATCTTCACATCGCACTGAATCACTGCTATGTTCATTTTCTATGAGTCAGTATGACAATAGAAATTAGGGAAGATTCGTGGAAAACTAGACTTTTTTTTAAATTTTAGAATTGTCTGAAGTTTGAGAAAGGCTCAAGATGCCTTTAAACCCCAAACTATGCATTAAAAACCGTTTTATGATTACATTTCAGAATAAACTGACATTCACTGTATTACTAGTGTGGGTCACTGAGTTCATTTTTATAACCCCCGAATTAGCATCCAGATCAAAAACTACCGATACCAAAACTATAATTAATGTAAAAACCACATTAGCTGAAAACAACAGACCACTGGATGTCAAAAAATATCGCGTTGTACTTAAGTTACAGCTTATTTTGAAGGACGTTAAGTGAAGTGTGTGAGTGAGAGACCGTTGAGGGAGAGGCTAACGGATAAACGGCTGAACTGCTGCTGCTGTTAATGGGGGGACGGTTTGGAAGCGGATATACTCAGTCGAAACCAAAACTGAGTAAAAGCAGACGGACTGGATGCTAATTTAATCATTTTCGCACACACACAAACACAAAGTCTCTCACATAAGTGTGTCTGAGTGCGTATGCGTGTGAGAGTGTGTGAGAGAGACAGCAGAGCTGCAGGAGGTCTGATCTGACCGAACCGGAGCGGAGTGCTCGGCTGGCCGGGCGCCTCTCCCAGTCCTCGGCGTAAAAACGAGCTCCGCGCCTCACGAAAGTCGCAAAAAAGCGCGTTTTTCGAGGACGAGGGTAGTTCTGGTCGAGTCCTCCGCCTTGTCGGTGTGACAAAATGGGGTCTTTAGTGTAGAGCTCCGCCATTTTGTGACACAGCCCGCTCCGCTCAAAGGGGAGCGTGTAATGGTTGAACGTAGTAAAGCCGTCAAGAGGAGAGAGAAACACGGAGGAGGAGGAGAGGAGAGGAGGAGGGGGAGAAGGGATCAGCAGCAAGTTACACTTAAACCCGCAGACACACACAGCTCTGATGAGAGAGAGAGGGGGGGTGTAAAACAGTCTTTAACTGTCTTTTCTGAGCTCCTCTCTTCCCTCATTACTGCAGGACTTCATACACTACTGTTTTCATCAGACAGACTCTCTCTCCAAAGAGAAACACAGTCCCACAGAGTAAAATAAAGATCATCCAGAGCGGGTTACATCTGACTGAAACAATAAAATTATCCTTTTGGAGAAAAGATTCTGTTTACAGTGTTTTTGTTATGTATTCAATTCATTAAGCAGCGCTTTTTCAGTTGTGAGCCACTTGAACTTTTATTAATACTACTAGTACTACTACTACTACTATTACTACTGCTACTACTACTGCTATTATTACTATACTATTACTATTATTGCTGCTACTACTAGTACTAACAATAAGAAGAACACCCATAAAATTTCATTTTTTGAACAATAATCTCACCACTTAGTTCTAAACTTTTTACATTTAAATATCCATGCAGAAGAATGATCGATTGCACTCAGGTGTGTAGACTGTTTTTTACTATTATGATTATTATAATAGTAATAATTAGTTGTAATAATAGTAGTATTATCAATAATAATAAAGGTCATTGTGCATGCTTTGAATATGGAGCAGATGTACACTAGGTCGAGTGTATGTGTGTTTGTGTTGAGAGAGTGGCTCTCCCCCTCCCCCCTGTTCTGCGTTAACGGGTCTCGGAAGTTTGAGATGAGCCCTAGAGAGAGAAGAGCAGGAACAGAGCCCGAGTGTCTATTGTTCGGCCGGGGAGCTCGCTGGGTGCAGTACCGCTGCTGGCGGCGCGGGGGCGCTGCACAGCGGCCAGGGCCCGCGGCCTCGCTCGGGTCTTTTTGTCTGAGAACTGGATCCCGCTCCACAGTGTGTGTGTGTGTGAGAGAGAGAGTGTGTGTGTGTGTGTGCCGCCGCGTCTGTAGCACACTGTCAAAACCACTCCAAAAAAAAAAAACCTACCCCGTCCAGCCGCCAGCACGGTCTTCGGTTCTCCGCCTGGTGCCATGGCCGCGCGGCGCCGCTCTGATGCGGTGTCCGGAGTTAGGGGGCTCTGATCGGGTTTGTTTTCCGAGCGGCTCCTCTCCGCGGTGCTCTTTAGCGAGCTGGCGCTCCGCTCCCCTCCGCCGTTTCTTTAACTTTTCAAACACTCAGCCTCGCGGGTGACCGGGCGCCGCCGGAGCATGGGGTCCCCGGCGTCCTAGGGAGACAGGCAGTCCGGATTTTCACCGCTTTTGAGGCTCCGACACCATGGCGAACTCGACGGGGAAAAGCCTGCCCGAGCAGCGGAGGAGAGGACTAGCTTTCCTGGACGAGCTGCGGCAATTTCACCAGAGCAGAGGGTGAGAGAGAGAGGAGAGGAGGAGGGGGATGCCTTTTATTTCGCCAAATAAAAAAAACTTCCAACTGCAAAAGTGTCTCTCCCGCTCTTCGGAGCGCACAGCTGGGTCTGCCGAGCTGACCGTGTGTCTCTCTCTTCTCAGGTCCCCGTTTAAGAAGGTCCCGGTGGTGGGGGGGAAGGAGCTGGACCTGAGCTCTCTCTACTCCAAAGTCGTCTCTTTAGGAGGATTCGCTAAGGTGAGTGCGGGCAGAAAAAGTCAGGAGAGACCTCTCTCTCTCCATCGGAGCCTCGGTTCGGTACCGGGGGGAGAAATAATCACCGAATTCCAGCCCGAGTTTTAGAGGCGATAAAATGGCCTTGTGTGGTAGAGCCTGCGATAGAGAGGCAGAGGGAGAGAGAGTATGAATCGAAAGTCCGGACTCGGGCAGCGCGGCTGCTCTCGGAGCGGCTCGAACCCAGCGGGGCCGGGCTGGACCTCCAGCCCCCCGGCTCGGCTCGACTCCCCCACCGCCTCGCCCGGAGGAGGCTCACCC
This sequence comes from Brycinus macrolepidotus, assembly GCA_037974445.1. NCBI lineage: Eukaryota > Metazoa > Chordata > Actinopteri > Characiformes > Alestidae > Brycinus > Brycinus macrolepidotus. Next base: position 20,592,774 of record JBBPCZ010000136.1, read on the forward strand.
TGCGTCGCAGCCCGTCCTCGGCTTCGTGGCTGAGGGCTGGAGCGTAGGCCTCGCGGCAGGCCTGTGTTACTCGGCTCTGTAAATATCACCCAGTCGAGCCCAAATCCCCCCGCCGCCGCGCCTCTCCGCCGCGGGTCGGGTTCTGGGCTCTCGGGGGGTCCCGTAGAGCCCCCCTCTCGCCCCTGGATGGAGGTTTTTAAAACGTTTCTATAGAAAAGTGGTGTTAGCCGGACTGCTAACGGTAGTTAGCAGGCTGCCCGATTCAAACCGCCGTGTCTGCGGAGCAGGAGAGCCCGGCCGGCTCCTCGCCCCGCAGGTGCTTCTCAAATCGAAGAAATGCCCACTTTTCTCTCCAGATATTTCAGCCTGCAGGTGTCCACAGACTCATTGGATGCTTGTGTGTGTGTGTGTGTGTGTGTGTGCTTTCCTATTGTCTCTCTCTTCTAGGTTTCGGACAAAAACCAGTGGTCGGAACTTGGAGAGGAGTTTAATTTCCCGAGGAGTTGCTCCAACGCTGCTTTTGTTTTAAAACAGTACTACCTTCGGTGAGTGTGCCTCTCTGCCTACTCAACCATGTGTACACTCTCCTCTCACACCTCCAACTCCTCTCCCACAGGACTCTTGCACTTTTTGGCAGCCAGGGAGGCTTTTGTTGTGTGTTTATGAGGCTTGTTTAGTTTAGGTCTCTGTCTCAGACTCTCCAGTCTTCTACAAGTCAGGGTTTGTCTCTGTGTTTGTGCTGCATGAACTGTCAGCATATGGTTTATTTAGTGTACAGTAACAGAGCATCCTCAGCTGTCCATATCTGACCTGCTCTCATGCTCTCAGTCAATTTACTGTCTAGCAGATGGTAATGTAAATGTGAGGATGCTGTGCAGGTGTTTTCATCTGGCCAGGTGAGGGATTAAACTAAAAATGTCTTGTTAGTGAATAACCGTTTAATAGTAAGTTTTTGCCTTTCATCTATTGTTTCAACTTGAATTTTATTGCTGATTGTATTTTATTTATTCCTGTACCATCACATTGTCCCTTGTTGGTTTGATGTGCAGCAATCCGTGCTGCAGTTATGCATGTGCAGGTAAACAGTACTGAAATAGCCCCAGAGCCCAGGAGTGTGTAACAGCTGGCAACTGTTTAACCTGAGGTTGTCTCAGCGTGTACCACCATCAGGCTTGCGGTCGTCCTCGCGGCACTCTCCGTTTGAGTGGGTTACGCGCGAGAGGGACTTGGCAGTGGAAGGCTGCAAGTGTGCCGGCAGCACAAGGGCTGTGCTACACCTGCCATGCGGCGGGTTACGGTATAATTACCTTTCAGCACACACCACGCTCTATTCCTCCGTCTGCACTTGTGCTCCAAATGATTCGGGAAAGCTCCATCAGAGAGAGTGGCTCGCCGTGTTGGGACGGCAGTGAAGTGAGGGATGTGACACTAAAGAGAACATGACTCTGCCCGTAAACAAAGATCTTGTCCTACAGCAGCGAGAGGTGCTCTGTATTATGCTCATCAGTTTATGGGAAAAGAACTCCAGTTTTTTGTAAGAGAGTATTTATGTTTAATCATGTCAAGAACTCTGGCCGGAATCAATTATAGCGGTCCGGCACACTTATCACTTTAAACTGGTTTTATCCTTTTTTGGTTCCACCAAATCAAGAACTGTTTTCATAGAAACTCTGCATTGTTTTAGTACTGGCGTGTCAAGGTGCTGCTTATTCAGTGGGATGGCGCGACTCGGCTGAGTTGTTATTGGGACTCCGAGAGACTTCTGAGCGCAGGCCCTAAGCTGTTAGAGGAGGTGGGCAGAGAAGCTCAGAGGAAATCAAATGTCAGTGTCTGTGCCCAGTCATTTTTTGATGTATGGAAAGAAAAAAAAAGGAGACTTATGGACAAACTCCGGGCCGTTACATGACTGCAGTAGCGATGATGAAACAAGTGCACATACACGGTGCAAAAAGTGCAATAATACTTCAATAGCAGCCCCAAATGTTAGAGCTGTGTTTCATTCACAAAGCACTGATCAAACAATGTGTTTACAACAAGCGTAAAGATCGCTACATGCAGTCTTAGTAAAAAAAAAAAAAAAAAAATGTTGATTGCCTTTTTTACAAGGATGTACATGGCCTTAACGTTACTTCTGAGTGCTGTATTTATCATCCTGCATTTGTTTCAGCCGTTGTTCTGCAGGAGATTCTGTAGAAAAACTGTGGAAATGGGAGTTTTGCTGTGATGTTGAGCATAATAGTAAAAATGGAAAGGCTTGAATTAAGATTGAGGGATGTTTCGTTATGTTTAGTATTGGACAGTAATTTGGACATCTTGAAGGTAACTGCCTGTTTGAATCATGAAACAGAAGCGCTGGTGTATTTGTGCTATATAAAGTTCACATGCTAGTTGGTGACCGCACCACAAACGGCTTGTGTGTGCTAAATAGAACCTTAACAGGAAAGCATTGTGGATTATTAAAACAGGTGCATTAACTATAAAGTCACTTACGTTTGAAGATAACTCGAGGGATTTTGGTGGCGGTACCGTCTTAAGTAGGAGCGTTTATCTCATTGTGTGTGCGCGGTGCTGTGGACACTTGTACACTTGCACTTCTCTTTTTCTCCGGAGTCGCTCCAGCCCGAGCCTGTATTGTCACTCTCTGTGCAGACTTTGGTGTGCTTGGCAGACAACAGAGAGAATTGTTCTGAAAATAATTTACTTAGTCCTGATTTGAGTTCAGCATGTGCTGGTGAATTTTATTGTTAAGGGTTTAAGTGATGGCTAAATATGGACTAAATGATTACTGGACTTAGAAGACGTTGTGCCTCGTGTAATCAATGTCAGTGCAGCCGGTGCCTCCTTCCCCTCTTACAACACACAGTATTGGAGCGTTGTAATGTGTGGGAAGAGTTACTGATAGAATCATAATTTGACTCTTAGGGTCATAAGTTTGAAGAGGAGTTTGCACCGCTTGTGCATTTTTCTCTCCTCAGCAGTTTTTGAGCTGCAGGTTTAGATGCAGTCCCAAGTTTGTGGAGAACTTTGAAGCATGTGATTAGGTTTTATGTCCAGTGTGAAGTGGGATGAGGGATCTGGACTGGTGGAGTTGATGGTTACTGATAAATTCTTCGAACTATCCTGCTCTGAGAGTGGAGCAGCCTAGGCTTTAATTGCTTTGCCACATGTCTGTCATTGGATTTGGAAAACATCTGAATGTTGTGACACTTCAGCCTTTAGACAACATGACGGCTTTGATTAACTATGTTTGTGTTCAGCATTAAAAATACAGGTGCCACACAGGGTTGTCTTTTTTGTTATTTAATTATGGTGTTGTAGTAGGGTTATTCTGAACTTTACTTCAGAAAAACTGGAAGGCTTTTTATCTTAACTAAAATTCAGTAATTACATTCAGTAAATGTTTGTTTGTTTTGAACGCACATGGCTACTGACCCCGAAGCACTTGAGGCCTCTCCAGTCGGCCGTTAAGAGCGTTTTCAGTGTCATTGGGTCATCCACATGTTTAGTGAAGACGGGGCCTGCCAGACTCCAGAAGGGGGCAGCATGTGTGCTTTTATTCACTCCCTTAGTAGCATGTACGTTAATTTGTAAGGGGGATGTGTCTGGTAACGGCACTCTGCTGTTCTGAGAGGGAATAGCTTCGAGCAGCAGTTAAGCCACAGCCTCAGTCTCTTTTTTGTTCTATTCTTTTTGGTAAAATGTCTCTTGTATGGTTGAAGAGTGGAATCTGATCCTGTATTTCTGGTCATTCATATGTTCAAATCCGTCCCCAAGATGTGTTACTCAGCAAAGCAAACTTTGAATGTTCCAGAAGATTGGAGTTATGATTTGCATACGTTGCTTTCACCAGGCTACGGAAGAATGGCATGCCCATATGTCTGCTCCTGCAGCTTCAATTTGACATTTTGTTTGTTTGAGACTGATGTTTTTGAGTCTTAGCGGTTTGGTTGCTGATGCTGATGCAGGGGTGGGCAATATGGAAGAAAATATCATATATATTTTAACCCAGCATGCTTGTAGTGCTATCAACAGTTTTATTACAGGGATTTTTTTATCACACGTCACCTGCACTGCACCGAATCCAATTAAACATAATTATGTTCTTTTTGTACTGAAACTTGCAGTTGGTCAGTGTTGAAGTATTGACTACATCCACAGTATGCTCATAAAAGCACAGTGTCTATCACATTAACAACATAACGAGAATGATAAAATGTTCATAAATTGTCCCACTTCTGTTTGAAAGTGTTGCGTTCTGGGGTTAGATTAGAGGACGGATTGAGCATATGTGACTTGACGCGTCTGTGTGTTCATTCTCAGCTGATGTGTAAAACACAGGGGCTAGCTTTAGCCCTTATGTGCTAAATTGTGTGTGTGTGTATGTGTGCGTGTGCGCGCTGTGAAGCTGGGTGAGTATTTATAGTGAGACCTTAGTGTTTGAGGAACAGTATTTATAGTAGGTGTGTGTTTGCACGTGTGTGTGGGATTTACCTCTGCTGCAGAGATGAGGGGGACCTCATTCAGCAGATGGACACGCTCACACACAGTTCCTGGTGCGTACGCGCTTATAAGGTGGGGGTGTTCCTCAAACACTGTGAAGATCATTCTATCTTTCTGGCTTTTAATACATGCTTCATTTGGCTGCCGACTGATGGTCATTTCTAGGATAGATTTCAATGAATGTGCACATCTGAAGCTGCAGGGAATGTTTGCTACTATTTCTGTGGTGGTTACAGACCATCAGCTGTGTGTCAGCAGAGTAACTGTTGTTGTGAGGCATGCAGGCTTGCGTTGTGATCTGAGGAATGTTTCATTGAAGCTCAGGTTTTTGCACTAACTAGAGTTCTTAGTCACCCTTGGTTGTTTCTTTATTAGAGTGGTGACCTGAACTTGAACTCAGCCTGATGATGTAATCGATGCTAGTCCTACAGTTACTCCTCAGGAATTCCTTGAGCTCGCCCGTCGCTCCCTCAGCGTTCTCGCTCTAGACTTCTCCCACTGAGCGCCGTGCATAAGTCAAACCGGTTGCTTTCCAGGGAGATTTTACAAAATCAGGATTTCCAAATCAGGATAATCTAAGCCCAAAGTGAGTACTGTCTGTTGGGGATGTTAGCTGAGTTGTAGCTGAGCTCTTACTCACAGAGACATGACATGTTGCATGTTTGCTTTACTGTCTGCAAACCATGTAGTGCTTACAGGTTCTTGAGCCTATTCAGTGAATGAGCTGGTCATTGTTCTTGGAGAGAGAACAGGGGAGAAAATGTGTTTGCTGCGGGAAAAATAGCATGTGAAAGTGGGGGCACTGTTTTGAATGATCTTTTAGAAGAACATCTCACTAAACAGTCTTGCAGTGCTGGCAGGTGCTGCTGAGAAGTGCACTCCAAATTAACCACACGTTTACACCATCTGCTGATCATGTGAAAGTGCTCAATGCAAATGTGTGAGCCGTGCTTCCCATTCAGTGCCTAAAGGAAGTCTGCTCCTCTTTCCACTCACATATCAATACCTTGTAAAGCAGGAATATCGTGAGCTTAACTTTCTCAGGCTTAGCAACAGTAGTAGAATGTTGTGAACCTTTGGCATAAGGCTCTTGCAGGGCTTGTTACCAGTGATAGACTGCTGGCAGCAACTATCTCTCTCTCTCTCTCTGCCTCTCTCTCTCTCTGCCTCTCTCTCTCTCTCTCTCTCTCTCTCTCTCTCTCTGCCTCTCCTTCACTACGGTTGTGCATCTGATAACACAAACAGACCTGTTGTCATGACAATTTTCAGCTGCATACACCAATGAAGGGTTCAGTTATTGCTCTCTTTCATTATTTAGTGTGAATAAAATGCTCCTGAGTTTCTAGTACATTATTGATGTTGTAGTGTGCTTTGGAGTGTTTGTGCTCATCTACTTTCTTATGCGCCTTCTTCCAGCTATTTAGAGAAGTACGAGAAGGTTTATCACTTTGGAGAAGATGATGAGGAGGTGCAGCCTGGGAACCCCAAACCATCGCTTCCAATTGGTGCAATACCCTGCTCGTACAACTACCAGCAACACATTGTATCAGGTAGTATATGTTTAATTTGTTTTAAAAGTGGTTTCCAACTCTGGCCCTAGAGACCCCTCCCTGCTCTGCACATTTTAGTTTTCTGTGCTCTTAACACACCTGATCAAACTACTCAACCGTTTGACAAGGCCTTGCTTGATTGAAGTGGGCGTGTAAGTGCAGAGGAGATGCTAAAATGTGCAGAACAGGTGGGCCTCCATATTTTTGCTAAAATCGTCTCCCTTGTCATGCTGGTTATTACCTGCGCCAGCTTAAAGACAAGTGACAATTAAGTGATTGATATGTAGGTAACTGCTGTTCTGCTCTGGATTGATGTAAATATATCTAGTACATAAAAGGAGCTGCAAAATGTTTACAAGTTCAACTGAGAAATGGCTGTAAATGGTAAAATGTGTCTGTACTTCAGTGAACTCATTACTACAGTGTACTAATTAAGTTTCCAGTTTCCGTGGTTGTGCTTGACTGATAGTAATAGGCTCATTTTCTAAAGCATTCCAGCCCGCATGAATGTTATGGGAATGTGAGATATGCTAAACTACTGGAATGTAATACTCATTTCCAATTATTGGTGACTTGTCCATTTGCTTTAGTTTTCTGATTTTCTATAATTTAAAACACTGCTCAAATTTTCTTCGTAGGATTCTGCTTTTTTTGAGCCAGAGATTATTTTTGCTAGTCGTAACCTCTTATCGTTTGACATTTTTCGCTTTTTGCGAATCAGAGTACCTGGCTAAAACTGGCAAGCTTAAAATGAGCTTGATTCATTAATGATTAAAGATGACTGAAGCTGTGGGGTTATGACCTGGAGAGTTGGCCAAATGGTTGAATTTGGTCAGTCTGCTGAGAAAGTGTTGTGTACTTGGTAAAAAATTAAAAATGTGGTGTAAAATTAGGAAAGTGGTTATAAAAGAATGTAATCCACAGTCAGACTGTTGTGTATGACCGCTTACAATTGGGCTGCTTTTTCACATTTGTACTCATAGGGGCACTGTAGCCTTGACCACACATTTTATTTTAGATGATTGTGAAAAAAAACTTTAGTGAGAAGAGTTTAAAAAGTTCAAATGTAAAACATTTAACATAACGGAGCAGTGGGTGAGATGATTTGTCTTTAATATATATGTATATATAAACAGTGTTCTTGATTGCCGGTTTGATTTCCTCTGGTTATACCAAATTTCTTAACACCCTCCGAGACACTGATTGCTGCTACAAAGATTGGTGTTGATTTTTATACCTTGTGAACACTTGGCAAGCTCGCAGTTCGTGTTGTGGGAGGCTGAGGTCTAATCCTTTGTAGGTGCTTCAACTTGGCTCAGGGTGGGCTAAACATACCTTTTTTTTTCCCTTCTTATTCAAATAATTCCCTTCAGACTTATTGTTCAAAAGGGGATGTTTATGGAGAGGGTTGCAATCAGTATGTTGTACTTAAATCTAGTACTGAGTAATATATTGTCTGTACCTGTCTATAGGTACTGGTATCACACTCCTTTTCTGGAAATCTAGTTTCTGTCTGATTAACATAATTTTTTGCTTTGGTGTAATATGAAGAAAAACGGTACAGTCAAAACCAGCTACATCAGGTTTGTAAGCAGAGGTGGTGAGATGCCACTCCTGCTGTTTTTGTTATTGAAACTTTGAGTATTGGCTAATAATGCTCTTTTTAATGCTTAAAAATGAGCGATTTTTCATTTCTAGCTCTTCACTTAAGAAGAGCATCTAAAAGAAGCCAAAATTACTCAAACACTGTACTACCCAACAAGAAATACACAGCCAACAACATGGTGTGTGTGTGTGTGTGTGTGTGTGTGTGTGTGTGTGTGTGTGTGTGTGTGTGTGTGTGTGTGTGTGTGTGT
>JBBPCZ010000136.1:20605156-20644353 GCA_037974445.1 Brycinus macrolepidotus
GTGTGTGTGTGTGTGTGTGTGTGTGTGTGTGTGTGTGTGTGTGTGTGTGTGTGTGTGTGTGTGTGTGTGTGTAAATTCAGGCTAGATTTGTTATAGGATTGGATAAAATCTTTTTCTCTTTCAGTGTCCGATCCAAAGCTTTCTGTTGATATCAGCGCGATACAAGTTGCCATTGATGCACATTGTTTTAACTTTGTGAACCATGGAAGCATGAACGTGTTATAAATGCAAAGTTTTTAAACTCCTAATATATCTGGGAATTGTGATATAGAATTGTATTGATTAAACTAAGTATTCATGTACTGTGATGGTGTCTGTAGCAAGTATGAGATGTTTCCCTGCTGTACCTTTTTCTGGGGTGTACGGGTCAGGGGATTGATGTGCTGTATTGAACAATCATTCTCTATAAACTGTTCTCCTGGTAAATCACGAGGCTACTTGTTGCTGTTAATGAGCATTCATATGCTTGATTATAACGAAAGCAGAAGCTTACAGCGAATAAACAGACCAGTATATTCAGTTATGACAGACTTATGGAGTGGTGTGTAGTATGTGGGCATGTGGCGATATAGATACGGCAGTAGTAAATAGTAAATCCTCAGCTTATCATGATGCTCGTGTGGCCTTTTGTATTATGCTATAAAAGATCTTTTGCTAACTTTTCTTTCCTTGATTTTGATTGACAGACTATCTCCGCCAAAGCTATGGCCTGTCGACAGATTTTGTCCCTCCATGCGACTACAACAAATTGGTGCTGTCCCTGCTGTCAGGGCTTCCTAATGAGGTGGACTTCGCCATCAATGTGTGTACGCTGCTGTCCAATGAGAGCAAGCACACCATGCAGCTGGAGAAAGAGCCCAAACTCATCACGCTGCTGCTGGCACACGCAGGGGTCTTTGATGACTGTATGTACACTGCTGAATACTGCCACAGTTGCTTTTACTTTTACTTTTGTGATGCTGTAACAATAGCATTTCAAGCACTGTTCTTTTAATTAACAAGTACTTGTGATTTCATTCAGTTGTTTCTTTAGTTATAAGAAAATTAAAGAGCTTAAAGGGGAATTCAAAGAATTTATCAAAATTTCTGCATGATTGAGTCATTTCTGCATTCAGAATGTTTCAAAATGGTGTATTGTAGAGAAACCAGCTGTCAGTGGTAGTGGTGGGAAACCAGGAGTAAAAATGTAACATCAAAACCTATCAATGAACCTACGGAATATGGAAAATAAAAATTCTTTGCTTATTATGGGAACTGTTTTGCCTTGTAACCCATCACCAGCACTGTGAACAATTCTAAGTTTCTCTAGATTAGAGCATTTCACGTCAAACCATTATTTATGACTTTGTTTCAGTGTTAATCATTTGTTTATACAGAGCATGAGAGAAATCTGGAATTCCTCTTATTTCTCCGTTCTTGTTGCAGCATTAGGTAGCTTTTCTGCTGTATTTGGCATGGACTGGAGGGAAAAAACGTCCCGAGATTTTGCGAAGGTAAGACACCTTTTTAGATCAGTTCCGTCACAGTGAACATACGTATACAAATAGTTTTAGATTAGGTTTATTTTACATTATTGATTTGACGATCATAAATGTTTTTGCATTGTGTTTATAGTTTTGGAAAGATGTTGTGGAAGACAATGAAGTAAAAGATCTCATCTCAGACAAGAGCTGCACACCACAAGGTGGGTGGACTCACTCAGTCATTATGCTTTCGGTCTCTTTGTTGTGGTGAAAGCTATTCTCAGCATGGTTTTGTGCTTTTCTCGTCTTTTTCCATTCAGATGGGTCTGAGCACGGTGATGTTCAGGCGTCCCTGTTCCACCCGCTGCGGAACATGGGGATCGATGACGTTGAGGGCCAGCGCGTGCTCCAGGTGGCCATCATCCTGAGGAACCTGTCCTTTGAGGAGACCAACGTCAAACTGCTGGCAGCTAATCGCACCTGTCTGCGCTTCCTCCTTCTCTGCGCACACTGCACATTTGTCTCGCTACGGCAACTGGGCCTCGACACACTGGGCAACGTAGCAGGAGAGGTGAGGACAGGACTTTTTTGGGGCAGTTTGTTTGACTAGTTTGTTGCAGTACATACATTGATACACTGATGGCTGTATCATTATTTATTAATCTGCTTTTACATGGGAATGTATGTGTGAGTGAAACTGATATAGATTCAAGTCTGACACTGTGATGTTTATCCATTAGCAGTATTGTGGGAGACACATGGTGGCAGGCAAGCTACAGTTGTTTTCCACAAAATAAGGCACAACATTGTCTGAGAGGCTCTTATTAACTTGTAGACCGAGGAGCATCTCAGTCGAGATACCTTTCACCAAAAACCCATTTCAGCATGGCGAAGAAAGCTTACGGCCACAGAGAAACCTGTCTAAATGGTTTCCTGAAACCTGTTAAAATCTTGTTTTATAAAGTCATGGCAAAAAAACCTACCAGAGTAGATGCAGGGGAGTATGCAATGCCAGTGAGTGCAAGATTTATTACATACCACACCTCTGCATGCACTTAAGTTTTTTTTTCTTTTCTTTTTTTTTTTTTTTTTTTTGTAACCATGTCAATGGTAAATCAAAATGCCAAACTTTTGGCTTCAGCTGGCCAAAAAAGCATCTGGTGATCTCAGTAGGAATGTATTTAAAGATATGATGGTTAAAATCAGTCTGATCTGAAAGTGAATCAGGAAGTTTCAAGTAAAGCACAAATGCACACGAATGCACAACAAGAAACATCTAATAATACTATGACGGAAAATTCACTTGTAATTAGTGGAAAACAATAAATTCTGTCCAGGAAGAACTTAAATTAAACTCAGGTGTCCGATCTTATCTGCAAAGGGCTGGCATGGTTACAGGTTTTCGGTCCAAAACAAGCAGGAGTGCACCTGATTTTGCTTGTTCAGTCCATTGGTTTCAGTCTCACAGCAAATTAACAGGTGTTCTCTTTGTAGGAATAAAAAAACAGCCACACTGACCCCCTGAACATAAGATTAAACATTAAACATTTAATATTTTAATCCCACACTACAACAAACAGATTGGTAAATAAAACACTGCACTTGTTGTTTTTACAAATGTTTGTAAATAGACAAGTGCCACATAAGAGAGAAATTCAAGGCTAGACATCTAAATCAGCTTCCCGCATACGGTCCTTCAGATGGGCTGCTAATTGGGCCAGAAAGTCACTCCTTATTTCAGACAACTAGGCTGAAGTTATGTCAGTGCTTCCCGGCACACACAGTGTTTTTGTTTTTGGTTTGAGTTCTACAGCCATCATTTAGCTTCTTCTTGGTTGATTGCGCATCCAATTTGCCGGTCACTTTGATGCTTGTTTCTTGTCAGAAACTTGCTGACTTTGCTCTAATGCTGGTATGGTTTGGTTAAATTGTTTTTTTACAGCCTATAAATTGCTTCAGTGTTAAAATAAGAAAATGGCTGAATGTGTTACGTTAGCTTACACGTTACTGTTACTGTAGTGTACTACAGTTATTAGGTTGGGATAAATTTTCGTTTAGTTTTTAACAGCTTGACTTTAATTGTTTAACAGCATTATCATATAAAAAAACATTTTTATTGTAAGATAAAGTATAAAGTGCTGCTATAGTGTTCTGAGAACATCAGAACTGATATTGGACAATGTAATACACGTGACAAAGAAACCCAGATTAAGAGACAGCTATTTTCTGTGTGTTAAAGCACAGACTTTTCTGACATGTATTCTGTTGTAAATTGGCTGAAGCCTACTGCCTTCTTGTAAGGGATTAAGTTACTGTGATCATTAAGTTTGTGAACATTTTATTCTTTGGTTAATTGTAAAGTCACAGAATCTCTATTGCACTCATCAACTACTATCCGTGCTCATGACTTTGCGATCACAAAGAGGACCATCATTTTTATTATTTGATTAAAAAAAACAAACAAAAAAAACAAAATTTAACATTAATGAAAATGATGACTGTCTTAAATTAACTGGGGTGGACAAGAAACAAAGGATATTACTAGATCAAACATAATGTAACGGATTCCCGATTCATTCAAATATACATTAAACCTTTAGACCAGATTAAGATGTACCTACAAAAATGCTTGTAGATCTGCTGTGTTGTATCCTATTCTGTCATATGACGCTTGGGTCGTCATGCATATTGTATCTTAAACTTTGCCAAAAACCAGCTCTAATTGACATTGGCAGTTACTGTGACCAGCTGCAGCTAAGAAGTCCATCATGTTGATTTGGTTCTTCTTTGCTTTATTTGTGTATCTTTGCATCTTGTACTTTGAATGAGTGTCTTTGAATGAAACCAACCTAAAGTCTTCTACTGATGTTAGAGGCCTTTTGAGCATTTGAGCTTTTACCATTTTCATGTTAAATTGTTGATCCTCAAACAAGTGAAATTTTGTTGCTCTGCTTCATGATGCATTTTGCCCGATGTCAGTTTTCTCAGCTGAAATTAAAGTTTTGTTCCCCTGTGTAACAGCTTCAGTTGGATCCGGTGGATTTCCGGACAACTCACCTGATGTTCCACACAATTACTACATGCCTGATGTCAAGGGACCGCTTTCTGAAAATGAGAGGTAAGACGTAATTTAGTAGAAGTATTAGAGCGGTATCAGTTTTGTTTGCAGCAGTGTGGTTTGTTTATTCATTCATTCATTCATTCATTCATTTATTTATTAATGTTTTATATGTTAGAAGTATTTAAGATGAGTGATTTGCGACAGTTTTGTTCATCCTCCCACTGTGTCTGCAGAGTTGTAATGCCTCTGTCTCCTCTTTTGCAGCCATGGAGATCCTGGGCAACCTGAGCAAGGCAGAGGATAACGGAGTTCTGATCTGCGAGTATGTGGACCAGGAGTCGTATCGGGAGGTGATCACCCTGCTAACCCTGCCGGATGTCATGCTGGTTATCTCTTCCCTTGAGGTGCTTTACCAGCTGACCGAACTTGGCGAGATCACCTGCTCCAAAATTGCCTCTGTGGACAGGAGCATAGGTATGTCATGAAAAGCCCAGGCCTCAGTGTACAGGAAAATATATCCATGATGCACCCTGAAGAGGGAGGTGTCCACTTGTTAAAGCCTCAGTTTGTTTACTGCAGACTAGCATGATGGGTGCTTTAAATCAAGTCTAGTCAATATGCATTTTTGTGCTTAGAAATCAGTCAAACTTAACGTTTCATAAACATTGTTTCGGAAGCTATGATCTAAAGTGTTTTGTGTGTGTCTAGATCTTCTGGTGCGGTTAGTGTCTGTGGACCTGCACACGTTTGGGCCTGATGCTCTGACAGCCATCAAGCTAATTGAGCACCAGAGCGCAAGTAACCAAGTTGCAGAGGTACGACCCCAGCTTGTAGAGCACGTACCTCCTCCCATGCAAGGCACACCTGTGCCAGGTAAGACCTTCTGCATATCTGTATTTTTGGAGCATTGTACATAACTGGATATTTTATATTGTCTAAAGTGCATCATAGTATGTTATTTTTCATATACAGAGTCAGGCTGTGAGTAGAGCCAATACCTTGCCTGTTATTGATCTGTATTTCAGAGCATGTGCATCTTACTCTGTGATTAGACAGGAAATAATTAGCTGCAGTAATAACTGGGTTGTTTACATATTGTAGCTCAGCACTGCCCTCTACTGTTCAGAGAGAACTTTAGCAAGTAGTTTGCTTAGGTGCCTTAGACTTTGCATTCGAATAAGAACACATGAACTATGCAAACCATGGTCATGGTACATGTTAGGTTGAACAATCGTTTGATGTGGCTCTGAATTTGACTTTAAATGCTGTTTTGTTTTATAGTGACAAGAGTTCCTGTTCAGTCTACCCCTCCTCCGGGTATTCTGGAGATAGATGGAGAAAAGTTTGCAACTCAGTGGTAAATTTTCATTTTTTTTTTTTTTCCCTGTACTTTTCAAATCTTTTTACCTTACAAGTTTGCTAAAATTTTACAGGCCAAGGTATGTAGGCAAACTGTCATCTGAGCATTTTCCTAATTTTACTTTATGGTAATAACTTTCTCATAGAGAAGGAAAATAGGCCATGTTATATTCTAAATAAGACAACTGAATCAAGCTTTCAGTTCAGTGAAGTCTTGTAAGGTTCATTTATAGTCTCTATTATAAATGAGCATTTAGAATATATCGCAATAAATTCAGCTGTTATTCAAGATTTGGTTGAAGACTCATGGTGTGAAACAAAGGTGAAAAGGCCAGTAGTATTAGATGAATAACAAAGCCCGGGATTTTTTTAGATGCTGAAAATCCGATAGTTACTTTGTCTTTTGTGCAGCCTGTTGTGTTGCGAGGATTGTAAGAGCAAATCTAGAAATTCCTCATGTAAGATAAACTCATTTGCCTCCCTTGTCTTAGTAGTTTATTCCACGTCAGCAGTTTTGGGGAGTTAAAAAGGCCTTTCATTACTAGCCCACTACATGTAGCTCCTTTTGTGTATACAGGTGTAAATGTACAGAGCTTTTTGTTTATAGAAGGAGTTTAATTAGATAACATGTTATGAAATTTCTCATGAGCCAGTACTGGTCATGTTGCATGTATATTAAGTCTCTCATCTCTCTCCAGGTTGAATGCTCATTATGAGGTGCATGCAGAAGGCTCTGTTTCTCGCTCAGAGATGTACTCCGACTACTTGGCGACTTGCAGCAAGATGGCACGTGGGGGTGTATTAACCTCCAATGCTTTTTACAAATGCCTAAGGTATGTCTTCATACACCCCATTAATGGTTAAGCTCTAAGTATATGTAATAGGTTGAGACTTATGTATTCTCAGTTGATGAGAATACCAAAACTCCATCAGTTTAACACACAAACGATGCTTAAATAAGGGATTGTTGACTATTTCTTTTCTTTTTTCCCTTAAAAAATAGATCCTTGTTCCCTAATCATACGGTAAAGCGCATGGAGGACTCTAGAGTGAGTGGCCAGGCCCAGATCCACGTAGCTGGTGTACGAAAAAGGGCAATTCCTCTCCCCGTTCAGCTGTATTACCAGCAGCAACAGGCCAGTCCTGTACCAGGGCCCAAACATGAGGCTACAACAGAGCCTCCACAACACACCCACTCAGGTAAGCCACTGATGCGTGTCCTGTGTTTTGCACTACAAAGTGCGGTAGTGTTCTGTTTATAGTTTTCTAACTTTCCTCTCTGCTGCTGTTTGCCAGGCTTGCCCTCTAGTGTGGGTGGGCAGTTTGTCCGGGCACCAGCACCAAGCCTTACTGCCGGCCAGGCAGCACCACCGATTGCCTTCAACATGCATGGAGCACCACACCCACATCCTCACCACGTTCCCAACGCTTCTGTGTCCGCCCATGCTGGTCCACGGCTCCCAGTCAATCCGCCGGTACAAACTGCGCCATCTCCGTGCCCGGACGCTCCACAACCCTCATGTCCAGCTGCTCCACCGATGCCTCCACGGCCTAGTGACATCCTGAAGACAGCCATGATCCAGAGCTCCATCCCTACAGCCCCTACTGCCTCCATTGCTCCGACTGCTCCCACTGTTCCCCCTGCTCCCATGCATAGCACTGTCCCTACAGCCCCTACGCCTCAACAGCCCCTCCTTCACCATGCTCCAGTCACATTGATCCAGCAGGGCATGCCGCAGGGACACATATTTGCAGGCAGGGTACAGGGAGCATGCTCTCCCTTGGGCCAGCAGCGCCTTCCTGCCCCACAGGGCCAGCTGGGTGCCACACCACAGGAAACTGTGGTGTTGGCCCCTCCTCAGTACGTGAGTGCTCCTTGCACGTCGTTGGTGGCAGGAGGGCAAGTGTTCACTGTAGCAGGTGTACAGAGTGCCCAAGGGCCTCGTGCGACCTTCCAGAACATTGCTCCCAAACCTGCGCCACAGGCACAGCCACCTCTGCAGCATCCACAGCATCAACCGCCGCACCAACAGCAGCAACAGCAGAGCTTAGTCATAGTTAGTCCCAACCCGCAACCCAGCCCTACTTTTGCTCCAGCCATTCACCAGATCGTGCTTGCTAATCCCTCAGGCGTGCAAAATGCTCAGACCATCCAGCTGTCAGGGCAACCCACTCCCTCTCCTCAACCCTCTTCTTCACCTGGCCAGTCCACTTCATGTCCCAGTCCACAAGTGTTGGCTCCACCCTCAAATCCTATCCAGGGTCAGGGCCCACCTCCCACTGTTGGTCAGATGCTGTCTGTCAAACGTCAGCAACAGCAATTTCAGATTCATCCCTCTCCTCCTCCACCACCCCCTCCCCCTCCGCCACTCCCTCCCACAGCCCCTTCCCAGACTACCTCCACAGAGTCCAGTTTGATCAAACAGTTACTGCTTCCAAAGCGTGGCCCTACCACGCCTGGAGGGAAACTTATTCTCCCAGCCCCCCAGGTCCCTCCCCCTGCCAGTACCAGGGCACCAAGCCCACAAGTGGTGTACCAGGTGACCAACAGTGGCCAGGGAGCTCCACAGACACAGCAACTAAGTGTGCAGCTGGTGCAAAGTTCTTTACCAGGTGCAGGTGCTGTACAGACTGTGCCCATCTCTCTCCTACCTGGGCAAATCCTCTCCACCTCAAACCCTGCCGCAATCTTACAGGCCACACAGAGTAACCAGGTCACCTTCACAGTAGTGCCAAACTCCAGCTTCCCCAATGCTACTGCTGGCAGCCAGGGGCCACCATCTTCTCTTGTTTCTCAGACTGGTCTGACTATCAACACACCACCCCCCACGCTTGGTCTGCAGCTAACCCCGCCCTTGCCACCTGCAGTAGCTGCCTGCACAACACCTGTGCCACCTTTCAGAGGTGACAAAATTATCTGCCAAAAGGAGGAGGAGGCAAAAGACGCCACGGGACTCCACATCCATGAGAGGAAGATTGAGGTAATGGAGAACTCCCTGCTAACTGAAGGCTCCACCAAAGCCAGCAATGGGCAGTCTGTGGAGGTTGATGAACCTGGGGCCAAGCTGGTCAATGGGAGGAAGTTTGACTCAAGTCTACCTCCGTACCACTCAGGGAACAGCCAGCCGGAGGCTACACAGGGCACACAGGCACTCAATGGCCCCACTGTACAGGGCAGCGATGGCATGGCAAAACCTCCTCCTGAATCCAGAAAGCTCTTGGTAAACGGTGTCTGTGACTTTGAACGCGATGCCACAACTGGTGCCCATCCAAGCAAAAACATTCCAAATCATAAAGCTTCCAAACATATGGGCAATGGTGAGGTGCTGCTGCCTCCAAAAGGACATGGGGCTTTGCCCCTCACTGACTCTCTCCCACCCCAGCAGGGCACTGCCAAAGCAGAGCAGCCAGAACGGCTGGCTAACGGTCCCAAAAGCTCCAGTTATGGTGCTGAGATTTCCAATGGTCCCTCAGCCCAGAACTCAGACATGCCGGGCCTGAGGCAGCAGCACCCACCTCACAACCACTCCTCACCGCCCCCTGCAGCCACACCCAGCACGCCGAACACCCCTGGAGCAGAACTGCCCGCCAACGGTATGTCTGAGAGCAGAGCCCTGAAGAGACCAGCAGAAGACTGGGATCGAGGTGCAGCAGCCTCAGGAATTCCCAGCAAGGTGGGCGTACGGATAGTGACCATCAGTGACCCCAACAACGCTGGCAACAGTGCTACAATGGTGGCAGTCCCGGCAGGTGCAGACCCGAGCACAGTAGCAAAAGTAGCAATAGAAAATGCAGCGCAACAGAAGCCCAGCGTTCCCATCACACTTCCTGAAACTACCACTCCGGTAAGATTCCAGCACTTCATGAATTGAATCAATTGCATTGCACAACAGAGGACTGAGTAAGAGCTGTGAATCCTTCGAAATCCTGGTTTTTCCGTTTCCTAAACTCTTATGTCATCATCTAAAGTGTTTACAGTCTGCGTTTTTAACAGGTGCTTTATAGACGGTGCCTTCTTTTTAAAATGAAACATACATTAAATGGCTTTTTGGTTATGCCTTCACGAAAGTTGGCTTCATTCTTTGGAAATACATTTTTATTATTTTAAATAAATTGACGGTGACCTTTCCATCGCTGTCTCATGAACCCCCTGCAGTTCCACCCCAAAACTCTAGGGATTCTCCACCCCTGGTTGGGAAAACCCACTCTAGGGCAAAACTCTTAAAGACTCTTAATGACCTGATAAATTCAAATCTGGATCTGGTTTGCCATCAAAAGCAAAACAATGTGTAGGGCAAGATAAAAAAAAAACTTCATAGGACTTCAGAAGAAATGTATAATGTTGGAAATAGTAGCAAAAATTTGTAAAGGCTTGGGCCTGCATTTCTTTAACACATTTGACATGTTCTCTAAGGGCATGCTAAAGAATCATGAAACATGCATCAAAAAGCCCCAGGGCTACAGCTGAGGATTCGACATCTCTTTCTACTGATATCGTGCAAGAAGAGAAATACTGATCAGGAATAGCTTTTCAGGCCCTTTTCATGAGAGCTCTCTACTGTGCTGAAAAAATGTCAAAGCAGCGCAAATTGTTTTAAAGTAAAATTTGAAATGCCACATATAAAAGTTTACTGCAAAGAGTGTAATTTCCCAAGCATAACGCTAATAATTTTTTATAGTGCCTTATACTAACAACGTTTTGTGCATTTTGGTGTGGTCCTAATTTCTGAATGCAAATATTTTTTTTTTTTTTACTTAGTCTATCAGGACTTTATTTGGTAAAAAGGGAAATTTTATAATCAGCAGATTACCAGCAGACCTATCCAAAAGTCGACCCAAATGTGATCAGATCTGAGCCAATAACGTGTGATCTCTGATCAGATTCGTATACGTTCGTATGTGGTCTTAATGAGCACAGTCAGATCAGTTTTTTTTTTTTTTTTTTGTTTGCCATACCCCCCCCACCCACTTACTGCTCATGCACATACGTCTTTGTCCCATATTCCTGGTTGTAGAAGCAACAGCTTGAAGTTTTCTGCCAGTAAAGGTGGCAAAAGCATTAACACACGTAGCCTTTTTTCACCTCCTCTCGTAATCATGAACAGCTGAGAACTGTTCACAGCTAATGGTCTCTGCGATTTGCTGCTACTTCAGTCATTTCTTGTTGTTGATGGCTCACATTCTTTTGTTGTTGTTGATGGGTCATTCACGTGATGGCTCTTTTTTTTAAGGATGGGTACAGTTTTGTTGAAGACGTTGAAGATAAGGGTCACTTTCAAACATGAATGAACCATCAAGGCAAAAAATCAGAAAGATGAGGCAAACATTATGTGAATAAGGATTATGTGAACATAGTCTTAAACACTCTAGCTGACCCTTGGCATTGCACATGGTGATCTTAGACATGTACCTCTTCAAAGTTCTTCTGCCATTGCTTCTCTGTGGAGATTTATACTGCTGTATACATGCAATATAACACCTTTGTTAGCAGTCAGTCAGCATTAAGCACCAGTTAACACCTTTGGGCCTAACATAGCTCAGCTGCTTAATTAAAAATCTGGACATATTGTGGATACTGCGAATCAGTACTTGTTTTCTTCTTTGACATTGGTTTTAAATGATGTCCTCTGTAAATGTCAATACCCATACCAGTCACATTAAACAATATTGGACCACAGGCAGTAAAGCAAAATTGATAGTTACATTGACAAGTGTTATTTTGGTCAGATGTTCAAGCAGTGTACTCATTAAGGAGCCTGACTCTTAAGAGGCAACACATTTATTTGTAATGTTTTTATGTGTTGTCTGTGCTTTTTCTTTTTCAATAAATATGTCAAAACTACACAATGCCAACAACCATTTGTTTTTTTCAAAACTTGTTTTAGTAGTCCTTAAATAATTATCAGGTAAATGTTGGCATGTTTTATCCATTAATAGCAGCGTGAGGTTTTTTTTTTTTTCCTCTCGTTTTTAAACATGTAAAGTGTGATGCAGAGCAGCACAAAAACTAGACTAGTTGTGCATATAAAAAATACTAGTTGTGCATATAACCTGAGGTTTTGGTGGATTTTTATGAAGGTGGAAAGGAAATGCTGAGTTTTTGTGTAAAGTTTTCCCTGCTTATTGAGTTCCTCTTTTCTCTCTGCAGCAGCTTATGTCGACACAGTCTCCGCCCCCGGTGGTTGTGTCTGCACAGGGAGCCAATCAGAGTTCAGCTCCTCCAGCTGAGGGCCCTCAGGCCACACCGCTCCCGCCAGAACATACTCGCAAACCCGGGCAGAACTTCAAATGTCTATGGCAGACCTGTAAACGGTAAGGAAGATCCGGTGCCCCACTTTCAGTGCAGGGGTGACTGGCAATCACTGCCTTCAGCCAACAGAAATAATTGTGTTGCTGGGTTAAATACAGTTAAAATGAAATACAGTTTAATACTTTATTTGTTCCTTGCGTGTTGATGTATTCCACATGATTTAACTCACAGAGGTAAATGTATGTCACTGCCTAACAAATACTCGTACTATACTGTATGATTTTAAGGTAGAAGCTACACAGCCTCTGCAGTAGACATGTAGACTGAGAATCTTTTCTGTGTGACCAAGGAGACAGAAACCTGACGACTTCAGAATAGTATTCTAAGGATGCTCAAGAAGAATAGTTGATTCAGTTTTTGGTTTTTGGCAGTAGTTTTTCTTTTTTTTTTTTTTTTTTTTTTTTTTTTGTATAAAAAGATCTTGTGCAAAAATACATTTGTTTTAGGACAGGCCTTTGCAATTCTGCTTTATTTAACATTAACATTTGAAGATTACACAGTTTAACAATCAAACGATTTTAGCAATGAATGCTATTAGATCTCTTGCTGGATTAGGTTTGTCAAATGTATAGAAGAATAACTGTTTAAAATGTTCGCACTTGGTTGCACGTCAGAGTTTTTCTAATAAGGAACACTGCCACTCAGTCTAACAGGTTGGTCAGGCACTAGCGGGCGCTCCAGAGAGGGTCCACAATGAATGGGGAGCTGTAGGACGTTCATGCAAAATTGTAATTTGTAAAAGTAAATCTATTTTATATGGACAAATGCACTAACTTTCTGAACATTTGTTACTACTTGTCACTTCTGTCATTGTCACTAATGTCACTACTTATGCAATAGCTTTATTACATGCAATATCACTACTTATGTCACTATTAGGTAACAGACTTGTTATAGAGAACAGCTCCGAACCACTTTGTGTTAACTAGTAAACTTCAGCAGTAATTTTATTTATCTCCAGTATTTATACAGCATTTTTGTATGTTGCATAGTGAATTTATTTTGACTTTTATTTGACTTTTATTTTGTTCTTGTCCTTGTGTGTCTGTGCAGTCGCAGCTTAAGCAGTTTCCTCCGGGATCAATAAAGTTTTCCATGTCTGATTATTGTAATTCTAAACATAGGACAACATAAAATATTTCAAC
This sequence comes from Brycinus macrolepidotus, assembly GCA_037974445.1. NCBI lineage: Eukaryota > Metazoa > Chordata > Actinopteri > Characiformes > Alestidae > Brycinus > Brycinus macrolepidotus. The sequence continues at coordinate 20,618,495 of JBBPCZ010000136.1, forward strand.
ACTGCGGTCATGTTTTTGCTTTTGAAACCTTTACTCTAGGGATGGGACTTTTTAACAGAGCCATTTTTACATTTACAATCGTTGTAGCCATGTCTCAAACTGAGAAATCTCTCGGCCGTTACTTTACTGAAGGCGGTTCCAGTTCGTGGAAGGTTTCAAATGCAACCAAGACATTTCACTTTTGAGAAATTCAAGGGTTCAGCTGGTGCCGTCTTTGAGACTTCCATTTACTCACAATCTTAGATGCATGTGCAAAACAGTTTAAAGTATAAATCAATTTTTAAATTACAATATTAAAGCAGGACTCATTCATTATGTCAGATACATCTGGTCAGTGTGAATAACTTTACTGATCAGCTTCAGAACCAATCAGGGCTTCATAGCAGTAATTGTGAGACACCGGTAAGTTTGCTTTGATTTATTAGCTGTATTACATTAATAAAACTTCCGTTCTCCAAAATCAAAGGAAATTCCTGCGTGAAAGACTAGAAATATGCTTAACATTTTTAGCCATTCCACTTCGTTCATGCCTGTCAAGCGAGACCTCGCTCGCACACACCCTCTAGTGGCTTGTCTCATCTTACACTGTGTCTTTCCTTATTACTGAGAAGACATTTCCCTGAAGGACTGCTGTCCTCTTGAGTTCTCATCCGTCTTGTGTGTGATCTTCCAGGTGGTTTGAAACTCCTTCCCAGGTGTTCTACCATGCAGCTACACAGCACGGCAGCAAGGAGGTCTATCCTGGACAGTGCCAGTGGGAAGGCTGTGAACCCTTTCCACGGCAGAGACTTTCCTTTATCACGCATCTACAGGCAAGACCATGTTTAATAGCTGAGCAGTGTATCAGAACCTTCTTGACCATACTATAGCTTAAGCAGCATTAGATATCAATCTCTCAAGTAGATACAGTATGATCTGAGAATGTGCAGGAGTAGTATAATGCGATTTGACCATTTTGGCAGTAGTTTAGTAATCATATTGATGTCCCTTGCCTCAGTGTGTGGATTTTGTTTGTGCAGGACAAGCACTGCTCGAGGGAAGCCCTTTTAGCTGGACTCAAGCTGGAGGAACAAACACAAGGCAGCAATCCCAATACTTCCAAGTGTGTATTCGTTTCTGTTGTCACTCTTTTTGCGTTTTGGTGGTCGCGCACATACGTGCACACACAGTCAGTCCTATCAGACACTAAAAATAACACAATGGATGCAAGAAATGTATTGGCTGTGTGCCAGGCTGCAAACTACCACACTGAATAAGTTTGTAAATGAGTACATTACCATTAGAAATACAGTGTTCAGTACCAAAAGTGGTCCAGGGAAGAACAATCTGCTGTTAACGTCCTTCAGAGGTCTTGTGGAGTCCATGCCTCAACAAGTCAGGGCTGTTTTGTCGGCACGAGGTGGACCTACACAGTGTTAGTGAGGTAGTTTAAATGTTATGACTGAATGATGTGCCTGAAAGTCCATCTGCAGCTTCTGATTTAATTTCATGAAGGATTGATTTGTTGAAGCAGGCACTGACTGATAACTAAATACTGGACTTCCTGGGAAAGAGAACGGGAAATGTTTAAACCAACACAAACAAACACACACATTTACATTACATTACATTTATTTGTCTGACCCTTTTATCCAAAGCGACTTAAAATGATTGACAATCCATTGCTATTGTATTTATTCTAACGTGAGTGTTGTTTGATGTTTGTGGCTGTGTGTAGGTCTCCTCCACTGGCAGGCAGTAGTCCAGCTCCTTCCCGGCCGCAGAAAGCTATAGTCAATCACCCCAGTGCGGCTCTAATGGCCCTGCGCCGCGGCTCACGTAACCTGGTGTTCAGGGACTTCACAGTAAGCATTTCTTTTATTTACTCATGTATGTATTTATTTGTTTGTTTTAGGCTTTTTCTTGTTTTCTGTTTCTCTGAAGAATCTGTTGTATAGTAATTGTGCAAACAAAAGATTCTCACATTCTCTTCCTTCTCGTAGGATGATAAAGAGGGACCAATGACCAAACATATTAGATTAACTGCTGCCTTAACGTTAAAGAACATCGCCAAGTATTCAGACTGTGGACGAAAGTAAGTCAGTTTTCTTTCTTTAAGCCAAACAGTTTTTCTTTCTTTTAAGTCAAACAGTTGTGGTTCTTAGTGTCACTCAAATATGAATAATAAAACAATGTCAGGTCATCATCTGAGGAGTCTGAAAAGGTTGTTTCATGTTATTGTTGGATATGAAAATCTGAACTGCTACTTTATGAAAAACTGTTGGCCTGTGTCCAAGCAAACTTTGCTTTAAATGGCCACATATTTAATAATGTAATTTAATGTCAAATACTTGTCCGGTTAAATATGAACGTCATTAATGGGAATCTTAGGTTTACAAAATGCATGGTTCTGGGTGTGGAAAAAATGTAATGGGCTGAGATACTTTCAAAGCTTGATACTTACCTTACTTGATAAGACGCATCTCACACATCTATGGAATTTTGTATTAATGCACCACATTATTAAAAATCCATTGTGCTGTCTGAGGAATAATCTCTGACTTGTGTTGCTAAGCAACCAAAGCCTGCTGTTCTCAAACCACACCGAATGTTGAATTGCATGGCTACAGTGTGTACTATTATTATTTTTTTTTTTTTTTCTTCTTTGTTTCTTTTTTTTTTTTTTTTTTTTTTTATAAAAGCAAAAACTTGGGACTCTAACACAGTAATTGTACCACAATTATGAAGATTTTAGTTGCTCTGTTATGAGTCACTCCTTAACCTTGGTAAAATGACTACAGCCTCTGTTGCACTGCATTTCATGGCTTAGTTGTTTCACTTACTGTTTTAGAAACTTGCTGCAGCTGGTACGTTTAGGCAGGGGTTTGTTGGCTTGGGAGCACAAATCGGCATGCCTAATCGTGTGTGTGTGTGCGTGTGTGTGTGTTTTTTTTGCAGGTTGGTGAAGCGGCATGAGAGCCACCTCTCTGTACTGGCACTCAGCAGTATGGAGGTTTCCACCACACTTGCTAAATGCCTTTACGAACTCACGCGCTCTCTGCAGGCTTGAGCCCAGCTGAACCCAAAAACTTTCAAACAGAAAAAAAGAAATTTCGTCCTTTTGCCGGCACGTGAGGTGCCGGCGATCGCGGCCGTGGGCAATGCCTCTCCTCCCCTTCTCACCACTCCCTCCATTCCATTCTCTGTGCGTTGGGATTTCTGCACCACCTCACCACCCCCTTCACTTACAAACTGCCACGGGTCTTCCACCAGCCACTCAGAAACCAGCGCACGCTCAACTCTTTCGAAACGAGCCGCCTCTCCGCCCCACCCCAGAAACAGGCTTCCTCTCCACTCCCAACCGAATGAGCACATTTTTTTTTTTGGTCCTGGAGGAGCGGTGGAAGGGCCAGGGGGTCTCGGACAGGGTGGGAGAGGAGGGGTGGGAGGGGTCAGTGGATGAGGGGGTGGAGCAGGGGCAACAGAGGTGTGGCTAGATTGTTTGTTTTTCTTTAGAACTTGATAGCTTTGGTTTTCTTACTTGAGCCGATTATATTTTCACTTATTTATTATTGAAATAAATACCAATATGATTAAATGAGAAAAAAAAATTCTTGTAAATATTTGTGAATAAATATAAAGTAAAAAAAAAAAACAAAAAAACATCTTTCATGCCGCTGCAGCCACTGGAGAGTTCACTCTGTGGAGTATCAGAAGCATTATCTTGGTAGTATCAAAATTTTTTTTTTTTTTTTTTTTTTAGGTCCCTGGTTACTTGTATGAGATGTGATTCTATACTCAGCAGTGGATGAATGTACTTAAAAACTTGTAAATATTCTACAAAGGTACTGATGCTGTAAAGTTTAGGGAGGGGGATTGGGAACAGGTATTTTTTTGTGGAACTGTGATTTTTTTTTTCCCCTTTTTTTTTTGTTTTTCTTTTCCATTTTTGTACTATTACAACTTGTAGAACTCATTTTGCTGGCTGAAAGAGTATGGAATAATATATCTCATGTTATTTTGTAGAAGAGCAAAAAAAAACAAAAAAACAAACAAACAAAAAAAAAAACCCCACAAATATTGAAGGTATTTCCCTCCCCTCCAACATGTATCCACTATAAGCGTCACTGTGCGAGCCCTGCGCCCGTACCGAATTCTTTTTGTATTTGTAAATTGGTTTAAATACATGGAGTTTTATACAGGTTTTCTCCTGTGTTATTTGCTTTCTGTGCATATGATATTTTCCTCCCTACCTTTTTTCTATCTTAATATAGTGTGGAATTTTATCATACTATTTTTTCATTCTTAATACCATGCCACATTCCGGCTCCCTGCTTCCCAGGCTGTCCTCCCTTACAGTGTGTCGTGTAACATTTATAACTGCCTGTTGTGTTAGCATCCGAGCTGGGGCTCTCCCCTTCACCATTTCTGCAGTGTCAGTAGGGTGTGCGATATATACATATACCTAACAGTCTGTTCTAGGTTGGCTTAATTTACTTGGGTGACTGTTTATAGTTTTTAAATAAAAGACTGAACATTTTTGCCATTGTTTGAGATGAGGGTTTTTTTTTTTTTTAATGTCTGTTTTGCATTTTGTGTGTGCACGCCTTTATCTTCAAAGGCGAGAGGTGCTTTCCCCATTGCCCCTCCACCTTTTTGTATTTTTATACTGTTTGGTGCTGTTTTTTCCCCCCAAAAGCATAAAAGATGATTCTGAAATGGTAGCGAGAGCATCACATTGTGATGATCACGAGTTGATCTTGTCACTAAGATGCTTTTGTAAAACTGAGCTCAGGGCAGCAGCTCCTCAGAAGCGGGAATAAAAACGCCGGTCTAGATGACATGACAGCACAGCGGGCCCTTTACAGGTACTGCTGATTTATGTTCATAGAATATCTGCTGAATGGGTAACAGCACATTAAATCTACTGAATCAATCAAGTATTTTTTCAGCCAGATAAATCAAGAATCACTGTTGTGTAAAAAGAGAAGAAAGTGCCATTACCTACAACACTTTTGTAACCTAAATACGCACGCTTTCAGGCCCGAATGTGAGGACACGCAAAAGCTTTTAGCTTTGTTGTGTGTGTGTAATTGTCTCTCAATACAGTGATGGATCCTCCTTACATCATTCTTGATTATTAGCCAGTGTCAAACAAAGCTTAGATTGTGGGACATACCTCTGTGAGACATACCTGATGCTTAAAAAGTATGTACTGAAAGATGCCACCAGTTGTTTTTTTTAAATACCCTTTTATTATTAAGGAAAGTGTCACTTAAAATGACTACTTCATGTTCAAAATATATTTTATTCTTGCACATATCAGTAAGAAGGGAAAGGTCAATCCCTACACGTCCCTGGGACAGCGCTAAACAGTACATGATAAACACTAACAAGTATTCATAAATGTACAGTTTATACATTTCCGGCAGACATAGAAGATGACCATTATTATAACCTGCACAGAATTCAGCTCTACATATAATAAGTTTAAAACATTACTTTGTCCTACGACCCTAAAACAGCTGGTCAAAACAAATACGAAGGGTAACCGACAGTTTGTTTATTTAGTTTGCTCTGGGAGGCAAATAAATACATTGGTTGTGCAGTACAGCAGTACGGGGACTCAACCTGCATTTCCACTGACGGGTCCGATCCCACTGACGAGCTGCCCGTCCTCCCGACAACTAAAGTTCATGATTCACAAACGCACGCATCCAGCTCATTAAAATCTCCAGCCACACCGACAGCAATAACGGACCCAATGCACCATTATTTATTCAGGACTTCGAGATTCTGATGCTTAAAAAAGGAAAATGAAGACGAACTTTAATGCCGTTACTTCATTAAGGTCCAAGTGGGAGGGAGAGAAAGAATGAGAGAGAATGAGAGAGAGTGAGAGATCCAGAAGTACCACTCTGTTCATCACTTACAGCTACTCCATAGAATGAAAAATGCCAGTAATGTAATCAAAGACTGCTAGAGATCTTAAAAGTAAAGAGCGACCTACCCCTCATGTGCACATTTGTTCATGTTTACAGCAGTGACCCCCAACCGACACCCCCACACACCTCAAAAGAAAAAGCAATTAAAGGGCAGTTGCACTATATGAAATTCAAATTAAACAAAATATGCAATCTATAGAAAAATCTTCATTATTGTCAGCAAATATGAAAAGAAGCTCCAGTCAGATCAGCCTGTGTGACACAGGCCATTTTTTTTGGAGAAATTGCACTTGTGCGGGCGCCAGAGCAGTCTCCCTCAGTTTTTGTCCGTTTTGTTCTTGCGAACGTGCTTGTATTTGTCGACGTATGCTTTCACGAGGTTGGCCACTTTATCGGCATTAACCTCTCCACTCTTGCTGTGGCAGACCTGAAAAAAAAAAAAAAGCATGAAATCAGAAGCAAAAAAAACAAAAAACAACAGAAAACAGCAGCAGAGTTTTCTAAATGCCCCATAAATTACACCACTGCATTCCACCATTTTTACTCAGGTCATGCACGTCTCCCTGCCTTATTACCTTGTCTCTTAATTCAACAGAAAACTGTACGGTACGTCACTGTACAGTCTAGCAGATGAGAGAAATGATAGTTTTCTCCTAACTCAAACAGTCCAACAGAGTAACAAGTTGCACCTTGCAACTTGATTCTAGTTTCTGAATGTGTTGTTCCCAGTGACTGACTGTGCAATTGCTTGTAATTGACAGTTGCACAGTCTTGCTGAAAAGAGCACTTTCCACCTCATACCAAAGACGCCTCATGAAATCCAGGGACTGTGCATTATATAAGCAATCGAAACTCACTGCTCAATATCATGTTCCTGGACTTTCAGCACAACATTGTGATGACAGTCGATTTCGAAATGACAGCAGTGGCAAGCCTAGCACCAACTATCATGCTACATTAAAAGTTCTTCCATTGCCCACTAACTGATGGTAGGAACGCTGGCCCACTTGTTTGTACCACATAACGCAGTGTTTACTATACGTTGATTTATTTGTGGTGACTCTCCATAATAACACTGAGGTTTGCACTTTATTGATAGTGGCTAGCAGCTAGTCAAGATCGAGCGCACAAGATGTTATGCTACACATGGAGTGAAACTGTAATTCACTAGTCACCAATCCTATCCACAAAGTGCTGGTGTGGTTACAGGTTTTAGTAAGTAAGTAACTAAGTGAATAAATAAATAAACAAACAAACAAATAAAATCAGGAGAACAGCTAGTCAATTATCTGAAGAATAAGACCAGTTGATTAAACAAGTGGAATCATGGGAGCTCCTGCTTAACTGGAATGAAAACCTACAGCCACACTGGGCCTTTGAGAATCTGATCGGTGATCCTTGCTGTAGTGTCAATCAAACAAAGCAAAATCTCTGCCCCAAGTAGTCAATGTGAGTGAACAAATACAACCGATAATATGAGAATGTCATTACTGTCATTACTGGAATTTGTGATACACAAAGATTTTCATAACATGTTCATGGGTGTCACTACTTGTATACCATCAAGCAATATTGCAAGCTATAATTTCGGAACTATGTTCTAAAGTAGTGTAATGAAACCTCTTTAGCTCCAGCAGAGCTTCCCTTTGTATGAATAGAGGATATGCAGGAAAATGCTCTGCTTCTTCCATGGGCTCCAATTGTTTCAGGGGCAGTAGGGTCAAGACCAACCCTCAACAGAAACAGTCACAGGTTTTATATCATCAGTGCAAATGCTTTCTTAAGCACTTAAGGTATAAGCAACACCAGTGGAAATGCTTTTCCTATTACAGTTCCATGCTGAAAGTCACTAAACTCAGTACATCTTATGTACTTTACCCACTGTCTACACTGAGATTATTCAACTATATGTTCTATTTTATGCACCAAATCCAGGCATTAAAATGTATTTCCACATATTTCTGGTCATGTACTGTAGTTAACCTGAAGAGCAGGGGCACCCTAATCCACTCCTTGAGGTCTGTATATGGGCACCCCTGCTGTAGACAGAGGAAAGAACACTCACTTTTTCTACGGCTTTGCGTACAATCTCCTTGTACTCCTCCTTGGTGATATCTTTCTTCTGATAGTATGGCTTGATAGCTGCTTTCACCTCACTGATGGCTCTTTCCTGAATCTGTAATTTCTGTGGCAAACATAAGTGGCAGTTTTATACTTATGTGCCACTTAATACACCGAAAAAGAAACAGTATGACTCTTGTTTATAATGACCTAAAGAGAAGCCACTAACCTTCTCCTTCTTGGAGCTGTCTGCATGGGCTTTGCTGTGAGAGGGGGGCTGGGTAGTAGAAGATGGCTGAGCTACACTCAGTGTGCTGGTAGGGTGAGCCTGTGAAGGTGTTACTTTGTTTGGGGTCACTTTCAGAGGGGCTTTTGCTGGCACAGGAAAACTTGTAATGACCTGGTGAAAGGCATGCACACTTTCAAATTATTTCATTTCATTTCAATCCAATCCAGCAGGACCACAGAATGTTATGCTACACCTTTACCTCCATAACAAAAATGACACCTAAACAAAAACATTTCAAAACAAAGAAAAGTAAATAATAAAGAGTAATAACGGTTTGGACTACAAACCTGGGGGAGGCTGTCAGTTGGCAACACAGTGAGGCTGCCCTGCTGTACTGGGGGAGGTGGTGGAGGGGGTGGTGGCAGGCTCTGCACAGCCATGGAAGGTATCGAGAGAGGTGGCCCTGGCGGATGAAGGTGTACAGGTATTTGAGGAGGAATGGCGAATGGAGTAGGTTGGAGGCTGACAGAAGGGGCTCTTGGCCCTATAGGCCCCATTGGGTAGCGCAGGACCCCCAGCACATTGAGCTGGTGGGGCATTACAGCAGGTGGTGCTGGTACTGCTTCATTAGGCAGATGGGTGCTCGGCTCACTCTGTGGCAAATCTAAAAGAAAAAGAAAAAAAAAAAAAAAAGACACGAGTTTAGCTACACAATTATTGACAACAAAACAAATGAAGCTAGTTTGACCAGGTTACTGATGGAATACCAATGACTGGACTTGTGAGAAGTGCTGAGTTTAAGTCAGTTAAGGTATAATTTAAGTTCTTTTTGAAGAAAAGGAAAAAAAGAGTCATGTTAAGCTTTAAAAACGATCCTTTAGTATCAAACATTAATACCACATATGTGTAATAAGATGTATACAAGCACCAAATGCTGCAGTGTTTGGCAGTATGACCTGGAGGCCTCATGATCCTTTGAAATGAAACTGAAGCAGTCTGAAAACATTGTTTAATTATTTTTGTGAACAGAGAACATTAAACGAGCAGTGTAACTACAGCCTTAATTACTGCTTTGGTTAAGCACCAAAAGTATCACCAATGACTAAAAAACGGTTTTCACACAAACAGAACTCTTGTTCTACTTGCGTGGAAAGTGCTATTCAATTTTTTAAGCAACTATAAAACAGTGCACCATTTGAAATCTATTTCTGCTAATAATACTCAAGTTGTTTAGCTAGCTGCACAGCAGTGGAAAGTAAATTAAGAGCTTTCTTTGTATATGAGAAGGCGCAGAAAGGTGCAAATTACTGGGGAGGCCTGGGGATGTCAGGTTTCCCCAATTTATTAATCCTCCAAAGGAAGTGCTTAAAGGGTGGGTTAAATTATATTCATTAAATAATTTATAATAATAAAACACTTAAAAAAAAAAAAAAAAAAAAATTCCCTAGCCATCAGAAAGACAACTTACTGAACACACACCATATACAGTGTTTATTTATAGATGAAAAAGTCCAATCAAGAGACTGTCTAAAGCAAAATGAAAGACTTATGCCACTGAACTAGTGCAATGAAATTTTTTGAATAATACAATGCACACCATGCATCAAGAAAAATTCATTTCTAGCAAATACACACCCGTCTGTTTGGTGAAACCAGCTGCAGGCTGGTCCTCTTCTTGTCTGTTCCAGATGCTGCCACCTGGCCCAGGCCCTCGCTCTCTTCGCGAGTAGTAGTTCTGTACATCAGCAGGCAGGGTTCGGCGCACTGCCCAACTGGAAGCAGAAGACCATCCTGACCGGTCCAATGGTGAATCAGACGTTTCAGGCTCTTTTCGTTTCCCTCCTGGTCTGTTTTCATTGAAGCGACTGTAGGAGTCGCTCCCTGTGTTATTTGCAGTCCCTGAGAAAGAGTTACGCTGCTGCCGCCAATGATCTGCTGACTCCCCCTGAAATCCAGAGGACCGCTGCCCAGCCCGACCACGCCCTCGTTCAGAGCCCCAGCCTCCTCGAGACCAAGAGTCTGCTGGAGCGTCACCAGAATTCTCGTCAAAGCGCTGCTCACGCTCCCTGCTGTCTGCATTCCCCCATGACCTTTCCTTCACCCAGTGTGGATTTTCAGATTGACCTCTATCTGGTGAGGTCTCATGGAGGTTGCCATTGCCTGAAGAGTTGGACTCTCTTGCTGAAAACTGATTCTGCCTGTCTGGATTGTTCCTCCAGTTGGAATTGCGGAAGTTACGTGCACCCCTCCATCCCTCACCTCCCCAAGAGTCCCTCTTCCGTGGTGACTGTGTCCCTTGATCACTGCGGTCTGGAGACAGACTTCTCCGGTTTGGCCGGTTTCTTGACCTCGAACGGGACCTTGAGCGACTTCTAGAACGACTGCGAGAACGCCTCCTGCTTCGCCGGTCTCTGCTGCGATTCCTCCTGGAGCTGCCTCGGTCCTCTTCATGGTCGCGGCCTCGACTCCTAGGCGGCGGTGAGCTTGCATTGCGACTCCGATCACGATCCCTTGACCGCGACCTCCGTGATCCTTCCTCTCTAGACTCCCTTTTAGGGGACCAGGTGGTTGTGGGCGAGTGGAAACGAGACTTTCTCGGCCGCCCATCTCTCCTGTCCGAGCCTCTTTGGTCATTTGAAGGCTCAGACTTGGGCTCCTGGTCTTGGTTCTTCTGCTCTCTATCCTGACTAGGGATTTGGTCAGTAGAAGAGACTGGAGGTGCAGGAGCAGCACTACTACTCTCTGACACTATCTCAGGAAGAAAGGTGGTGTTGTCTGAGCCAGGTGAGTCACAATCCATAGGAATGGAATCGGTGTTATCTTGATGACCACTGATGTCTGGAGAACCCTCTTGGTTTGTCTCTGGAGTCACTAAAGAGTCTTGTTCTTTTATAGAACAGTTTTCAACTGTATGTTGAGGTGAGCAGCTGCCAGATACAGGAAGTTCACAGACCTCATTTGTTTCACTTTCACACTCACCTGATTCTACTGGAGTCTCAGATTCTGGTTCCTGGTAATTTACCTTGTCCGAAGGGCTCACTGTTGCAGTAGTCAAATCATCCTGAGGTTGGTCAGTTAAACTGTCAAAGGTGTCAACAGATCCCATTACCTTTACATGCTCATCACATGGAGCAGAGAGCAGGAATTCCTTTTCAACAGATGGTTCTCTTTCAGGTTCTGCTGGTTCCTTCTCAACTGGTTCTTTTTCAGAGCAATCCAGATTCTCTTGAGGCAATGGTTGATTGTCCTTTGGTTCAACCACACTCTCCGTCTCAGATTCCTCATCATGCTGTTGTTGGAGAACAGGTGAAACACAATCACGCTCTACTGGGCTCGCAAGATCCTCAGTTTCCATTTTTGACCCATCTCCTTCATGATCTACCGAATCTGAACCTACATCCACATTTACACTCACATCACCTTGATGGGGACTCTGAGCTGAGTTTGCCTCCTCATTGGTCCCCAGTCCCTCTGACTCTTCCACATCAACAACAGTTTTCTCCTGACTCCCCTGCCCAGCTTCCTGTTCTTTCTCAGTGTCTTCCTCCTCACTTTCAACCACTGTCTGTCGAGTAGACTTCTTTTTTGAGCCTCCTTTCCTTTTGATGCCAGGCTTCTGTTTGCCAGCCTGCTTTTCTTTACTTGTGGAAGCATGTATGTCACTTAACGCACTGCCAGAAGGAGAGGATGAGTCAGAGTCTGACTGCTGAGGCTGAGTGGATAAAGGCTCCTCATTCACACTCTTCCTCTGTCTGGATGAGCGCCGAGATGTAAGGTTCTCTTCTTGATCAGCGGAGTTTTTTGATCCAGATCCTCTCGTACCCTTTCTTCCCTCACCTTTGGGACATGTGACTGCACAAACCTTTCCAACAAGAACTGAGAGATGCAAAACAAGTAATGAACGTTCAGCAATTCAATACATAAAATTAAATACTGCCATTCTAGTATGATGTGTTGGTCCAGGAGAAAAAAGTGTTACATGAGGTTTCATAAAACTCACCTGAGAGTCCAGATCTCAGTGGACATGGAGAGGTAGACAGTATGAAATGGGGTTGATGAAGTGAATGAGCACGGTGGCAGTGTCTGAAACGACTAGAAAATAAGAGATGAAAGTCATTTCATAAATACTGTTACTTGTAAATTAACTTCAATGGCGTTATAGACAATAACACACAGGCCACTATTTGGCAAGTTAGGGACGTTACTAAGTCTAATACTGGGGTAGAGATTGACGCGGGGGTAAAAATTTGGGTGCGAGTGCGTAGTCACCTTGCCAAATGTGCAGAGGAAGTGGGTACAGGGACAGGCAGCCACTGATGTTCTATCATATTTCTCCGACACTGTCTCCAGTCCTCATCTGCTGACTCCTCTTCAGACAAGACAACAGGCTCTGTGCTGCACAGCAATACCATTAATGATTAGAGTACAGGTTTTGTACAAATTGTTGTAGAGCAACTTAAAGCAACTCAGACTTTATACTTTAAGAAAGTGTACCTTAATTCTGTAAACCATGCTCATCGAACATTTCTCCTGAAATCAGCTATTTTATAAAGTTTATCCTTCAGCGCTTTATCTGTCAAACCCTGTTGAGTTTCTACCACTGCTCCACTCTTACTGCAGCTTGTCAGTGTTCGTGTGTTGTAATGTTTGTTACTGTTCTTCTTGACTTTTTTTTTTTTTTTAGACACCAAAAATTTGAGAACTTCATGTTTGACCTCCTTAAAACTCGTGTTGCATTGAAATCTTAGGTATTAAAGTGTTGTCACATTTCTTTTATAGCCAAAACATACTGAAAATTGGTATTTGACCCAATGACTGGTCTAGCTGTCCATCGTTGTGCTTGTTAGTTGAGAATTAAAGTCATTTTGTCCATTTGTAGAATACTTACACGATTTGGGTTAGCATGCTGAATGACTCGCCCTGCTGGGCTGGCAGCCCAGGTTGAATATTTTGAGAAAGTAGTTGTGAGTGGCATTTCTCTGCTCTCACCTGTACAGGGAATTGAAATGACTATTTTGCAACATGCTTTTCCAGATGGAAATAATTTTAACCTGATAATAAACGCCAAAACAAAACTGTAACAGTGTCACATGTGGGACAACAAACCTTTTTTCTCTTTTTGGAAGAAGAATCCCTATCACCTGTTGGTAACCATAACATACAAAAAATGCATGTAAGAAAATACAGCTTTGTTGAAATAAAATGTTATTTATAGTCTATTTAATTAACTGTAAGTTCTTTCAGAATGAAAGATTTAAACTTGAGCAACAGCCAGAACCACTGCAGTCAATTTTCATGCAGAGAAAAGAACCATCACTGGTTTGGTATCAGGGCAACTGGGTAAGTACTTACATATCTGACATTTCAGCTCACCTTGGGCTCTTTTCCCCTCTTCTCCTCCCATTTTTGTAGTTGCCTCCCTATAGTTAACAACATTTACTTGGAATGTACAAATACACTGGTAGATATTTAATAATGGAAATCAGCACATAAGAGGACCAGTCAATATTAAAGGGGGAAAGACTGAAGAGAGTAAAAACTTACCTTGAAAAGTCTTCCACTGTTTCATCATCTTTACGGTTGCATCCATTAGTTTGTGCTATGCTTGATGTTTTTACAGGAATCTGTAGAAACAACATGGGTTAGTTCGGATATGACATGCAGCAAGAGAGGAATAGTCCCTACTGATAAAGACAAATGTGCAGAAACAATAATGTCTGACCTTGATGTATCCCAGCACAGGGTCATGTCTGCAGATTGCACTGAATGGCCTCCGGTCTACTGGGCAGGCTTGCACCATCTATGCCACAACAGACACGGTCAGAGCAGCAAATGACTAATCATCATAATCAGGTTTGTGAAGTGCCATCAAAGAAAATGCAGGGACAGAGACAATAAACCTAAAACTGCAGCTTCTGTATCAAGTAATACTGGGGAAAAAAACATGTCTTTACTACACAAGTGCTGGTATTTAACTTATCACCCTTTACCATATTCCCACAATACTATGAAGAAAAGCAGTAATTTTTTTAAATCATACACACTGATTTTTGATTTATGGCCCAACTGTCATTGCTGCTGCCATTTTTGACATAATACTGACATAAAATGCAGCATTGGCAGTGGCACCAGTGGCACTCACAGAACACAATCATGTATATCATGTGTTGTCTGGTTCACGGCAGAAACAACAAAAAACTAAACGGTGGAAACTTTTGTAGCATCCTGGCAGTCAAAATTTTGAGGGAAAAAAGATTTAAGACCTGAGCTAGCTTGGACAGCAAGAATAAACAGAAAATACGTTCAGCTGTCTCTTCCAACCACAGCTTTGTCCCATGTAGACAGTATGTGAAGGATGAATTTTAATATTTTTGCCAATGATCATTTAAATGTTTGAGTATTGCTCTCTAAGCTTGTAACAGGCATTCGGGTAACATTCTTGCTTTGCACGTTGCAGCATACATTGATTTTTTTTGGAAAAATTTCAGTAATTTAACCTGCTAGCACTGTACTGAGTTATCAAAGTAACTGTTATTACTTCAGAGTATGTTTACTAAGGTTTGTGGCCAATTCTGAGGACAAACATACTTGCCTTTGCAGGACATAAAGGGGCATGAGAGCTATTTTTAAGGGGAAAAGTTCTTGCTATTAATGTTTACATGCAGGCAGCGAGGGAGTGTATAACATGACTGTGCAGTGAAGCTTGTGAATATAGGCACAGAGCTGTCCACAACTAAGACATTTTTGACTGAATTGCAGTGACAGTATTTTTAAATGTCGACGGTAATGTATATGGCTCTTATCGCAGTAAACCAAGTATACCGACACGACAACCCTTTACATACCCTTTCAGTTCTGAAGTATAGTACTGGCAAAGTGTACAGATAAGCAGACAAAATAGCAGATCCAGCACTATTTTACTGAAGGAAATTAGAGAAAGCCAAGACAAGGATATGGAAGAGGTTAAATCATATAAGAAGATAAATGGGGAAAAGTTGCAAGTATTAGAAAAAAGGTCTAAGGTTTCGAAGCTTTGGGAAAATGAAGCTGAGCATAGGGACAATATACAAACTGTGAAGGAACTTCCTAAGCGTACAGGGGGGAAAAAAAATATGAAAGAACAGATCACACTACTGAAATGCAGTGTTCTTTGTATCCCTAAGTGTCCAAGATGGATCCCAACCTGGACGTTTTTGTGGAGGCAGTTTATGTTTTTGTAACAGTGTAACAGAATAGAGGCAGTATAAGTGAGGCAGACCTGAGCCCAACGCAGGATGCAGTTGAAACAGTACAAGTGACTACAGCTGTCAGGCACGGCACGCTCTGAAGGCCTGGGGGAGTTCAAACAGATAGGACAGCGCTGGTTTTCCTCATCCTCCGACCCATCTTCTACACCCTGCCCGCCTGACAATGCAGAATGCACAACAGGTTAAATCTCCCCACAAACATTAAAGGAAAAGAGACACTAAACCAGTGCATACATTTAAAGTGTTGTGGTAATTAATGTAAATGTTAAAAAAAGAAAAAAAAAAAGAGAAAGTTTTAGTCGTTCTTCGTGTCCATCAAAATACAAAACCATAAAATGTCAAATTTGCACCATCTTTGAAAATTAGGCCAATCAGAGATTGCTTAATCTGAGGCTGTGACATCACTCATACTCATCACATTCATTCTACTCACCTGTGTTTATAATATCTTCTACTGAGTCTCACATTTCTAAATGCTGTTTTAAAACGGAGCAAAGTTTAACAGCCCTTTTAAAATCAATACAGCAGTTATTGGTTTTCCTCTATTCCTTCCTTTTTTGGTTATAACTATCCCTTAGTATCAGTAACATGGGTAAAATGGTTTACCCATGAGTCACCCTTTTTGGCCTTCACTGTAAACGTCCCACAGGTTTTCACATGCTCAAAAATGTTTTAATTCATCTACTATATGGATTGCCTTCAAATTAAACATCAGCATATTTACACAGACTAATAATTGAACAAGGTATCTAAAAGGATGGTAACCAAAACTAATATGTGAACGGTTCTCACATAACAGAAAATTCTTCTGAGTGGAGCATTTGGCTTGATTTCGCTGAAAAGCCAAGCCTACGGAACAATATGCATTTTGTAAGGTGTGTAGGTGTGCTGTGAACCTTCAAGGTGTTCAGCTAACAGGCCCAGTAACACTAGCAGCCCAATTGTAAAACGCAGAACTGAATTTACCCTCAACTCCTCATTTCCTTTAGGATTAGGCTGACAGGTATTAGTCATTGACTTTATATAAGCTTAAATCGTCATCAATGTTATGGTTGCTAAAACTAGCAGCCATTGTAGTTAAAAATAAGATCACCCATAAAGCTGCTGGAAAATGCCACTCTTTTTTTTAAGCTGCTTACAATGCACCAACATGATATGCTCATTAATATCTGGGAATAATAACAGTTATATTACTGATGGCTATGATGACAACTGGTTTCCTTTTGTTTACACCACCTGAGCATTCTGACAAGTTAGCAGCTTTTTTGTTAGCTGCTAGTTAGAGCGCTAATAATAAATCACCAACCAAGGTCATGAAGCAATGTATTATCAGAGTTTTTAATGATAGAAAACTAGCCATTTAGCCATAACCTTGATTTGGTCTCAGCTAAATTTTTCTTACACTTCTCACATTTAAATGGTCTCACATTTAATACGTGTTCATATTCTGACCCAAAGTGAACTGAGATGATCTCATGATACATGGCAGGAGGTGAGAACTCAATCTGATCAAATTTCACACTGCAGTTACTAATTTACCTCATTAAAAAAAAAAAAACAAGCATGGTCAGTACATGTATCGCTGGACCAGATATCGGAGGTAAAGAGAACGAATGCAATCCAATCCGGTCAGAAATCTAGCCTGAAATAGCACACACACTGTGTGATGTTATGTTAGCTGTGTACTCCTTCCTGTGTGCTGGTAGAGTGTTTGAGTAGCTTGAGCATGATGGCCTACTTTTAGATGCTCATCTTAGGTGAAGTGCCTCAATTACAAATAGATCATTTTAAAGCTTAGCAGATTTTAGAGCAGATTTCAGTGCAGTATCAGTACCTGCTGACAAAACATAAACAAATTTTTTTAGCTGTCATGTAATAACATTTTGTGGCATCATTGTATACAGTGGCATCACCATCTGTGGAAATTGATTTTTTTCAGGAATAAATGACACCCCTTTCCTTACCAATTAACAAATGATAAAACGGTTGCTAAGCACTTATTTTATTTACATATTCTTACACTTCTGTTTGCAACTTTGCAGACAATAATAAAGACTTTTTTGACTTTGTGTTTGAAAAGAAGCATATGGGGACTGTCACTCGGTAACTTATCAACAGAAGTGACTCATTTACAGATTACTGCCGTCATACAAGAAAAAAAAAAAAGCTACTGAGCAACATCTGGAGTGACAGTTCAACCAGACAGTTCAACCAGATAGCTTCTGCACCCTTCAAGACAATCTAATTAACCAAGCCTCTAATTAATCACTATCAGTAATTAATAGCATATTTGAACTACTTAAACTGAGGTTGTGCACATTTCCATAACAAAAAAACAAACAAACCCACACAAATTAAATCACACATCCTTAAAACACTAAACAAAAACTGGTGATTACTTTCATACCTATTTTGTTCTATTTCATCAGAACAAACAATCAACTTTCAGAATAATGTACTTGATAAGTAGGAAGGCATCAAAATGGACTAGATAAGTAGATTTCTCTGTTTATTAATGGCTTATGTCTCTTCCAGACTATAACAGAAAACTCACTCACCCTTTCTGGGCCCTGTGGGCATTTTTGGCTCAGTGTATCTGCGGCTCCCAGGCTCAGTTCACTCTGTAACGGCACCAAACAACTCAATGATTATTCAATAAAGGTGAATACAGGTTCAGAAAAATGAAGCAATATCAAGTCTTCATTGTGTCTTTGTTCCATTACCTGTACTATCGACTTTTTGTTAGTTCCAATAGAATTTCAGACTTTTAACACAAAATGAATTTAATGACATTTATTGACATTAATGAAATTTAATAACAGACTGCTCGGAATGCTGCACGTAAGTGGTGTTGAAACTGAGAAATATCAATTTTCTGACACGCTAAACTGCACTCAAACAGCCAATTAAGTCAAATTTAGAAGCTGGAAAACTCTGATGATGGTAAACATGTTTAATAGGCTTACTAGGGAACATCAGTAAACTTGGCAAATCATTGTGAAGTCAATGTGATGTATATACTTTTTAATATAGAAAGGAAAAAGCAGGATATGTTTACCAGACGTCTGTGCTTTCATTTTTTGTCTCACTGGCATATTTTTTCAACATGCATGTAGCATCAAGTTCTTTAAAATACACTGATAGTTCACTTTATTAAGTACATCTTCCTTGTATCTACACTCATTTTGTCTTGTTTGTTTACCCCCTTCACAGCGTTCATCAATGGTCAGGAGCCTCACAGATCCACCAGTGATCAGGAATTATTTGGGCAGAGGATCATTCTCAGTACAGATTGGTGGCACATTACTGTATAGGTGTTTTCAACACACTGGACTAAGAATCATCTACTAACCAAACATGTCCAGCCAATAGAGGTCCTGTGTCCAGACACTGACAATTGATGAGGGACTAGAAGATGATTATCACAAACTATGCAGCATCAGATGAACCATCACCAGTACCTGGTGCAGTAGCACTGATGTGTTTGATCCATTCTGTGCAGCGCGTGAATGCGCACAGACTCACCCCTAAAGCATCAGTGTCACTGTTGTGCTGAGAATGATCCACCACCTAAGTAATACCTGCTCTCTATTAGTCCTGTTTATTGATAAACAGGGTAAAACAGGCTAATAAATGATGTAGAGAAACAGACTGACTAATTGTCTGTAACTGTAAACAACACTGTGTACCTATAAGGTCAGTGGAGCTGAAAATATATAGACACAGGTTAGGTGTACCTAGTAAAGTGGTTCATCAGTGTGCATGACCATAGGGATGCAGCGGAAAGAGTAATATCTGGTAGGGAGAGACAAAGTTGGACATTTGGGGAAGGAAGTCCCCCCGCCTTTTTTAGCACACCACCCCAAACTGACGATTTATTTACAGTTTCATCATTACTCATCATTATGTGCACTCATCATTTGCAGTAATCACTTTTAGGTCAGTAACGCTTATCAAGTACTGACTTATTGCTTTCTTTATTTTAACATTAGTACTAATGCTGCAATGTCCATTTGTCATATTTGAACGCAGCACAGCACACAGTGTGAAAATCATTCTCTGCATTTAACCCATTCACCAAGTGAAGCGGTGGGCAGTCAGGAACACAGCAGGGAGTAGAGTGTGGGTACAGTACCTTGCTCAAGGGTATCTCTGTGGTGCCACTAGAGGTCCTAGGATTCGAACCCACAACCTTCTGAACTCCCTAACTACCAGGCCACCAACTGCCTAACTATAATTATTACTATTATTACTACAGAAATAAATGTTATATTTATTCACAACATTAACCTATTATACACTTATGTATCGACATCGACAGATCCAAACGAAATCGTATATCGGTGCATCCCCACAACAAATGACTCATTTCTGTCAACTGCACTGTTGTAACAACACTTCCAGAGCTGCTAACTTCTCCACCAGCATTATCCTGAACTATTTAATTCATCCGAGGTTGTAAAAATCCTGAGAATATAAAATAAACGAGAAAAAAAGCTGTTTCTGAACTCCACGGCTCCTCAGATAAACAAACTCGGGTCTCCAAACACAGCAGCCTGTTTGTTTAGCTAGCCTAGCTGTTCCGCCGGTGGTGATAAACAGATTTACTGGGACGGCCAAACACTAGAACCAAGAAAATAAACGTTTTATTTATCTGGGGCGTTTGTAGAAACTGTTGCTCATGTTTCTTTCCGAGAGTATTTAAACTTTGCTCTGCCTGCCACATATCAACACGACCTTTTACCTCCACAGCTAGGCCCGAGCCCTGCACTGGAGTGGTTAAAGCTAAATCTGGGACAGGCAGCTCCACAACAACCCGGCCACAAACTAACTCACTCACTCACTAAAGGTGCTCCTCCACCTGCCTGTCCGGGTTTACTCGAGTTTACTGCTCAAACAGGGACAGAAAAGGTGTCTGCGTCGAGCGCAGGCTGGAGGCTAAAGCTAAGTGGCTAAAGCGCCACGGAGCCTGGCCGCCCGTTCCGAGAGGAGTCCACACTTTCCGGTAGGAAAAGTCCTGCGCGGGCGGACGGAGAGAACAATCGCAGGGCTGCTAAACCCTCTGATGTCGGGGCAGTAACAGCAGACAGAGCCGCGGAGAAAGACCTGTGGCGCTGCGGCTGCCAGCAGGTGTTTACTGTCCCAAGTTGAAGTAAGCTAACTTCTGAAGAGAGTGGCGGTGCACTTTTCTGGCTCTGAGAGTGAGGGTGCTCGCTAGCAGCGGTCTCAGAGTCTCTGCTCGGTCTTACCTCGGTAACTCGGACCCGCCGGCTGCAGCCCAGTTACTCTCGCTCCGCTACAGCAGCATGCGACTCGCCACACCGGGACCAGGTCCTGAAAGCATGGGGCCGAGCGGTCAGCAGCTCCGGGTTTAAACCCTGCCCGGACACATGTGGGTCAGACAGCTGCAGGACCAGGCTCCGCCGCGGGGGGCGCTGCAGGGCGCAGCAGGGGGTGACGGGAGAACCGTGCGTCATCACTCAGAACCGTTGGTTTAAACTGTGACGTTCAGGCGGGTGTGTGTGTGTGTGTGTGTGTGTGTGTGTGTGTGTGTACACAAAAATATGGACAAAAATATTGGGACACACCTGTTTTTCAGGGTTTGGGCTAGGCCGCTTTCTTACAGTGAAGGGTAATCTTAATGCTTCAGCATACCAAGACATTCTGGACAACACCGTGCTTCCAACGTTGTGGACACATCATCAGTGCCTGACCTCATTAATGCTCTACAGAATGAATGGGCACAAATTTCCCACAAAAACTCCAAAATCTTGTGGAAAGTCTTCCAAGAAGAGTGGAAACTGTTATAGCTGCAAAGGGGGGACCAGCTCCATATTAAAGTCTCTGTATTTGAATGCAGTGTCATTAAAGTCCTTGTTGGTGTAATGGTCAGGCGTCCCAATACGTTTGTCCATATAGTGTACATTTGGATTCTGTTTATTATGTTTATTTATTCTGTTCCTAGCACTCCTGATTTTTCTTACTGAAGTATTATCTATCTTATCTATCTGTCTGTCTGTCTATTTATTTATTTATGATGTTTATTCTGTTCATTTGTTTATTTATTTAGCACTCCTTTTTGTTTTTATTTATTTAGTTAGTTAATTAGTTTATGTTCATTAATCCTGTGCTTAGCACTTGGTTTTCCTCCTACTGTAGAGCTGGGACTTATGTAAAACTTTTTTCTGCTAAAGTAGGACACTGCTCTTATAATGGCAACTTATTTATTATAATGTACATTTCTTAAAGAGAATTTTATGTAGAGTAACAAAACATTTATTTGCATTTGACTGAATAACAGTCAAACAGTCAACACCAACTAACTTACTGGTGGTTTATTTAAAAATACCTGCCTTTGAAAGGACTTTGCTCAGGGCCTATTTTGCCTAACACTGGAGTGCATGTACCTCTCCACCTTTAGTGGATTTAAAACTAATACATTTTGGGCAAAAACCTACTCGTTAATATTGCAATAAAACATCCCAGGAATCAGACAGCATATTCACAATCATTTAATGTATTAACTTTCTGTGAAAGAGCTTTTAGAGGCCACACCTGTGAATAATTCTGACTTCCTGGAACACAGGATTTCTCATCCAATCATTACGAAAGACTTTACATATTAACCATTTAATTACACTGACAAATTAAGAAATCGGTGGAATTCCCCTTTAAGAAACCACAGCTAACGTTTCCTCAATTTGACTCAATCTGCATCTTTTTTCTTTCTTTCTCCAGTCTCTCCTCTCTCCAGTCTGGTTTAGTTGCTGGTGGTGATCGAATGGTAGAAATTTGTTGAATTCAGTAAATATGTATTATCATTCCACACACTAGCTTACTATAAAACCAGGAGGCCTAAAATAATTATTTTGTATACCCCTAACCCTCATTTCTTCATCTTTTGCTTCCAAAGAACCAGACTTTCTTGTATTTTTTAATGTAGTCTTGAAGAATAGCTCTTCCTGAAGGACTTTCAAGGGTTCTTATTTTCAGTCCAGTCCCTGAACCTGATCAGTTATATGTTTTTTGTTTGTTAAGCCTTGCAGTGACCTACCTATGAATCACTCAAGCAGAACAAAAACACTTAACTTAAGGCCTGAACCAGTGAAGAAACAGATGCAGATGATTCCAGATGATCAGGCGGTGATCAGTATACTGGTGGTGCTGAATGCTGAGTGGTTGGAACTCCTTCATCTGGGCTCCTTGTATCTTTAGACACTGTGCAGCCTGTCGCAGTAAAACATTTGTTCCCATTTCTTTCATTTAATCCACTCAATATGCCAAAGATAGAGTTTGACAGGCATTAAATAGTATTTTTGCACCAACAAGGTGATTCAACGCAAAATATAAAGAAATGAGGGTGGCTCAAGACTTTTGCACAGTACTGTATACACACAGTACTGTGTGTTTGTGTACACATGATTAGGCCTGTTTTGAAATACCCTGGCTTAAACTGACAGCTGCTACCTGCTGTAGTGGTCTTATGACATGTTACCTCTGTGTAATAAACTAAAATAAAGATCTGTGTTGTAATAATGCCCAATGATTTAAAAAAGTGTTTTTTGATGTTTCAGCTGAAGTGGGACAGTACTGAAATTATACATATACATATAATAATGTGTTTTTTACATTGTCCTGTTTATGTGTCCTATAATGTATAATGAGAAAAGTATTCTGATTTTTTCGATCATTAACTCTGTTTGGTGCTGTCAGACCCATTTCAAATTGTGACCACGCCCACATCACTGAGACAGGCCAATGAAAACTGCTGAAACAGGTAATTATTCAAGATACTTATATTTGATTGGCTGCTGTCCATTACAGAGCACTGGTGTGTGAAAGCCCATTTGTATCATCTGACCTGATGTTATGAACTCATCTTACGTTCTGTTTATTAAAATCCAGGATATTAAGTAAGTGTTATGTTTGAAATAATTGAAACAATGCATCAGTCCAAGGTATGGAAATGGGCATAGAAAATGGCCCAAGTATCTCCCGATATATTAAGTTTTTTTTAAATTTAAAAAGTACAGCTATTCAAAGAACTGCCATCACAATAAGTGTGAGAAGAATGGCATAAATATGTGATGAGGAATCAGGTTTCCTGACTTGTTTTGTTTGTATGTCTTCAGCCTTTTGTGTATTTCCTTGGTGTCGGGTCAGGTTCATATTAATGTCAGAAAGTTCAGTTCCTTGTTATGTTATTGTCCATGAACCACTGGTTCTTTGGAAAGTTGCAAGGATCACCACTGAGCCCAGCTGCCTTTAATTTAAGCAGATAATCCTTTATTTTACCGATTTTGCAGTCTCACCTACAAAAAGCAACCGAGGTGCAGCATGTTTTGCCTCTCAGGATGACCAAGGGTCCGTTTTCTGGTGGGAAAGTGGTGTCAGAAGAGACCCTCTATTAGTGTCATATCTGGGCTATGTGGCTACAGTTTGGCCTAATGCTAAGCAAATATGTTAGACACTCATGAAATGTAATTATATCGTAATTATTAATTTTACTCAGTAAAATGTTACACTTTTATTGTAAAATGAAACTATTAATTTGTACTGTGTCCTTGATGGTCGTTTTTTTTGTATGTGTAGATCTGTAAGACCTGAAATCTGTTTTGATAATAAAAATGTATTAATAGTCCATTTACAGAAATAATAATACCTAAGAGACCTCTTACTCCTTTCAGATTTTCTGGCGAAAACCCCCCCAAAATAACATGAAATAATTAAAATAAATAATAAATAACAAATTTGAACTTGTTACACCTGTGAGATGGTCTGAAAATGGGTGCCAGCAGGGGGCTCTTATGTTCATGCTAAAGAAGGGCAGGTCCCTCTCACCGGCTCATAGAGCTACTAATGAATTGTTAAGAACAGTTTTACTGAGTAATTGAGCTGCCCTTACTCTTACTGCAAAATATATTTTAGTTTCAAAGAAAAAAGGTCTTTTATGATGACTGTGTATGTTTTATTAACATGAACTGTATTAATGGTGTCCGTCTGTACTTTATTTATTCATTTTTGTCAACTATTATTCATTTTATTGTTAATATTACAATGTCATGATTCTTGGTCCAGATTTCTCTTTAGAGAAGCCAGTAAAGTATTAACACAACCACTACAATAACCATATTACAATCTCTTAACATGCATGAAGTTACTTTATGATGAGTAATGTAAGTTAAGTCATTTTTGTTGACACCACATGACTCTTTAGCATAATTCTACTGATGGTCGGATGATTCATTTACTTCATATTACGTAACAGAGTTTTATCAGAGATTAAATCACCAATGCCAGTGATGGAGTTCAGCAAATCTGTGAGATGGCTGGGGGCATCAAGGAGAAACCAAACCTGTGTGTTTAATGAGGAGCCACTTTATTCTGCAAGTCTTGTATTTACACTCACTGTCCATTTAATCAGCTCCACTGACCATATAGGTATACTTTGTAGGTCTCAATTATAGTCTGTAGTTCATCTGTTTCTTATCTTTATATTTAGTTTGCCCCCTTTACCCTCTTCATCCATGATCATGACCACCAGTGGATGGGTATTATTTGGGTAGTGGATCATTCTCAGGTCAGCAGTGACACTGACGTGGTAGTGGCATGTTATTGTGTTGGGCTGGTACCAGTTGATCACATTCAGCAGTGTTTTTGGTGTTTTCAAACACTGTCCACTTACCATCCTTCCTTTAATTGCAACCACAGCCACACGCCTTTTTTCCAATTCTTGGTACACTCATGAGTGTCAATGTCTGGAGATGACATGTACTCATAAATACAGACACTGACGAAGCGTGGAAGGGAAGTGTCATGTCTATTGGTGTGTTAATAACATGCCAGAACTCAACCACGCTGAGAAGAGGGAAATAATAATTGGCCTCTGGCGATGATGTCACCACTACACACTCTCGCGTCGTTGTTGCCATGGCTGATCTTTTTACATTCCTGAGGCCACGTCTGTCAGCAGAACCTGAACAACCCAGCCCATACCAGTATAACTCAAGAAATGTCATCAGAAGCTTTTGGGTTTATACTTACTGCAGTGACAGATAAAATCAGGTCAAGAGAAAAAAGTGTAAAGCTCACCTCCATCAAACCAGAACAAACTGGCATCTGTGTAGCTTGAACTCCTGAAAAAGGACAGGTTCTTGGGAATCTTGCTGCAGAACTGCTCTGGTTCCTTAAAGACCCTTTAAACTACACTATATGGACAAAAGTATTGGGACACCTGACCGTTACACCAATAGGGACTTTAATGACACTGCATTCAAATACAGAGACTTTAATATGGAGTTGGTCCCCTTTGCAGCTATAGCAGCTTCCACTCTTCTTGGAAGGCTTTCCACAAGATTTTGGAGTTTCTATGGGAATTTGTGCCCATTCATTCTGTAG
>JBBPCZ010000136.1:20652296-20680675 GCA_037974445.1 Brycinus macrolepidotus
CTGGGACACAGTCATGCTGGAATAGAAAAGGTTCTTCCCCAAACTGTGTCCACAAAGTTGGAAGCATGGCGTTGTCTGAAATGTCTTGGTATACTAAAGCATTAAGATGGTCCTTCACTGGAAGTAAGGGGCCTAGCCCAAACCCTGAAAAACAGGTTTGCCCCAGTACTTTTGTCCATATAGTGCATTTTTATAAATGAAATGCGTGAGTGTGAAATACCTTTTTAAAATTCTGTTAAAGTTTCTACACTGTGAAAAGATAAGGTACTAATTAAAGGTTTTTTCCCCTAGAACTGCAGAACCAAGCCGCATCTACACGTCCCTTTCCTCTTTACTCAACCATAGGCAATTTCCAGCCCCTCCTGTTACGCAATGTACACTCTGAGGTGTACGCTGCATAGCATTTTTCTGAGAGAGTTAGTTCCCCAAAGAACTATGACTGTAAATGAGATGTTTGAGTGATTCAGGAACCTTTACATAATGTACACACTACTCACCAGGTTAAGGGATCTTCCTGGAATGTTTAAACTTTAAAAAGGTTTTTCACATTAACACATCTCATTTACAAAATAACCTTTTCTGGCACCCTTGTTTTTAAGAGGATATGCTACATTTTATATACTGTATTTACTGCATGTTGTAGTATAAGGTATGTTAAATTCTGAGTGGCCACTTTATTCGTGCATTTTCCATATGGGTTCACTTTGTGGGTTGTAAATACTGGAGCTCATATGTTGTTGCACAGTTTATCAAGTGATCCTCCACCCAATCCATCCAGGAAGGAGGCCACCATACCCATTCTTAGTGGACTTGCATTGCAAGCAGGGTGTCTCTTTGCCTCTAGGTTTTTTATTTAATCCTCAAATTTTAAAGGTTAAGTAATAAAAAGGTACAAATATGCCCCTTGTGATACACTGAACATAGCGTGCCTTTAACTCATGTAAGGTAAACAACTGAACCTTATGATCCATATTTCACTTTAGCATTGTACATTGGGCTAAAGATGACCTGGACAGTACTTTTTTTTTCTAAGGGTGTCGGACCACCGCTGACCAGATATTAGCTGGATTGTGGACCATTGCCATGTATTGCATTGGTACTTGTATCAGAGTGAGATTGATGAGATTTTTAAATACCTAAGTGTCACTGCTGTGGTGAGAATACTCCACCACCAAAAATATCCAGCCAGAAAGTGTGGTCAGAAACTGAAAATGCATGGAAAATGCTGAGCTATTGTCTATACACCTGAAACGTGTACCAGAAAAGAAGACACTTCTAATAAAGAGGTGAGTACATGCAGTGTTTAATGATCCCAGCAGCACTACTGTGTCTGACATGCTCATACCAGTGCGACACACTACCATCCCACTACCAAGCTGGTGCCACTGCTGAACTAAGAATAGTACACCACTCCAATACTGCCTAGTCAGCGGAGGTCCTCATGTGGTGATCCCTTTTCACTTCTGCTGGCAAGGGCGGCAGTGCATTTTGCAGCAGCATATGGGCTACACATGGGTAAATGTAAATCTATGAAGTGCACATTCAGGGCTGCTAGAAAGTTTGTGAAGCCTTTAAAATGATCTGAATTTCTAAATAAACCTGACAAAGGATATGATCAGATCTTCAACTAAATCATTATAATTGATAAAATAACACAATTATTTCTATTCCTCTAACTGTTGTCAGTCTCATGCCTTTCACCCCAATCCTCCTTACAGAACTGCCTCAGTTAAGTGATGTTGAACCATACTTTGGTAGACTGACTGCTGTGTTTAAGGTTAGTATCTTCTGCTGACCTTCATTTCATGGATTTCATGCCTTACTACAGAATGTCATCATACAATCCAGAATTCACAGCTCCATCAAATGGCAAGCTGTTCTCGTCCAATGACAGCAAACCAATCCTGTGGTACTGCCTCCACCATGTTTCACAGTTAGGGTGTGGTTCTTATGCTGGAATACAATGTTCGGTTTTCAAACATTTCAAACATTTTCAAACATCTCATTGAAGCGACAAAGTTCTGTTTTTGACTGAACATTCTTTTATTAATCTACTGGCTCATCCAGGTGGTCTTTAGGAAACTTTAAACGGACAGTAATTTTCTTCAGAGAGATTTATGGCTTCCTCCCTGTTATCATTCCATATACATTTTTGTTCAGCGTTAGTCTGATGGAGGTCATGAACGCTGACCTCCTTAGATGTCAGATCCTTAGATCCTGACCCTGTTTTTGTGCCCTTCCAGAATAATATATGTCTTGCTCTTGCAGTGATTTTTGTTGGACGGCCACTCCTGAGCAGAGTAAAATTGATGTTTTTTGAACACTGTCCACATGCCAGTGGTTTGAAGAAGTCCAAATTCTTCAGAAATTGTTTTAGAAGCATCAACGGCTGTTTTTCCTTCTCTCCTGTTTTTCCAAGGCACAGTATGTGCTCACAAATATGATGAAGAAATATGTCATGTTTTATAAATAGGCCAGGGTCACAAGCATTCACACGTGATTGAACTTACTGGCCATAATTCTAGAGGTTCACATACTTTTGCCAACTAAGACTTTAATAATAGATCTTTATATTCAGTAAATTTTGAAAATGAAGATGTCTTTTTGTGCTGTTTTATTATGTTCTCTTCATCTATTGTAATGAGAATTACATTTTGGATAGATTTGTGTAGAAATTCAGATAACTCTAAAGGGTTTGTAAGCTTCCTAGCAATGCTGTATAGGGTAGAAGTGCCTGACAAAATGGTCAAGGAATATACTTTATAAACTGAAAAGCAAATGTATTTCAATGTTATTAAGCGTGTTGCATCTGTGTATACACTAATGTTAAAGTGATAATGGATCAGACGAAAGGCCTGGTACTTCTGAGATAAATGCTCTTCCTTTAGTCATTTGGTTCTCTAAAAGGCCTGGATATAGCTTTACAGTGGTTAACTCAAGACAGGATATGTGTGTTTCGGTAAAACAAACATGCAAACCAGACTGAAGTTGGGTTATCAGTATACTTTAATGGACATTAATTACATGATATACATAGTGTTTCATTGAAACAAGAGTGCAGCACTTGTAGGACTGGCCTCGAGGGTCGCTCTCCTAGCCCTCTCTTGTTTAACTCTATCAGTCTAGTAGTGTAAAAGAAAACGTGTGCCACAGCCAACCCACAAGTCGCTAGAGCAGGGAGGGGGGACTCTTGTGCTCTCCTCAGAAAACCACTCTGAAATCAGTCTTGTTTCCAGTCAGAGGTGGAGGGAAGCCCATCACCGATCTAACAACAGAAAGTCCGTACCCCAAACCAGTGGGCAAAACATGAATAAGACCACTCAGTTCAATGGTTGATTTCATAGTTAAAACATACTGAGCAAAACTGACAAAAAAAAAAGAACGCATATATATATATATATATATACACTTCAACAGGTTGGTATATACACATATTTACAATGTATAAATATAGTAAAATAGATTAAATTACATTGATGTTCTTCCATAAATAAGTGTTGGACAATAACATCTTGGATGACATATGAGGTTAGCGACTGGAAGCACAGTGAAATTTTACTAGAGTGTGTCTACAGGCTGCACGCAGGCAGCCATTTCACTTAACGGGCTCATGAAAGACTGACCAGTGGACGTTGACAATCGTCTTCTCGATTCTCTTGTACTTTTTCTTTCTCTGTTCTTTTCCATCTCCCATTATCTCCCTCTCCAGGTGAACGAGCAAAATAACGTTAAGCTGCCAATGGCTAACACTGAGATGGCAAGTCAAGTCATACAAACACTGAAAAACCTCTTCCGCTCCTAGGAAGTCTTAACGTACCGTCTTTTCAGCAATGTGAGGCTCTGCCATTAAAAAGCACACAAGATTTCGTATGGTTTATCAATACTGAACAACCACTGTACGTGGTTAAAATAAAATTGCATTCTTCCCTAAAGAAAAACTTTGGTGCCTCCTAAAGGATAGAAGGACAGCGATCACTCGTTCTTGCTTTTTGAGCAATTAGGTTATTGCTGTAAAAGATGTTGCCTAGTTTTTATATAAGATTACAGTGTGCGTTACAGTAAATTCATTCTGCTGTTTCACTAACCGTGAACTCGGGTGAACAACTATGAATAAGCATTCTATTCATTAGTACATCTAAGCAAGTTTTTTACAAGTAGTACAGTCAAAATGGCAATGTAACAAATACTTTCCAAGCAGTGTAGTAATGTCTGAGCTGACAACGTTCACATGTGTGCTGAATATTAAGTGCTTTTCAATATACAAACCAGTAGGAAATATTTTTGGCAAAGGTAAAAAGAGAAGTCGAAAGCTGGGCAATTAGCCTCAAGTAAGTTCCTGTTGTCACTGCTTTGTGTGTCGCGGTTTGGAGCTGGTTGAGTTTTGGTTGCAGATCAGAAGAGCAAAACCTGAATGCTGTGAAGCAGTCTTGCACTGGGCTATTTGCTCAACTGCAAGACATTTGCAATTCTCGTGAAACAATCACCAAATGTTTCGACTGCACCAGAACTACATAAAAAACTAAACAAACAAACAAAAACAAGAGCAGAAGAGAAAACAACTGAAAAACTGATCACAGCAACAAAAATAAGAAAAATCACCATCTTTGTGGCCTAACAGCATACTGTACAAAGTTCAGCACATTCTCTCAGAATGGTATGTAGGTCTTTGCTCTAAGCTGGAAGAAGAGCAGTTTTTTCATTTACGTTTGCAGTTTTAGCGATCAGGGCGGATGGGCTGGGCAGCAGCTCAGAGCCACCGAAGATGCGCCCGACCTGCCTGTGACTCTTGCCGGGACAACGCTGCTTAGTGCCCGTCACCATGGGCCTTTGAATCACCAGCATTGTGGATCCAGTCCAGGACAATCAGAGTAATGCTTCCAAACATGACAAGGAAACCACTGGCGAGGAACAGGGATGCCTGAAGCAGAAGAAAGAAAAAAAGAAGACAGGATTAGATGTTACATGTAACATTAAACATTTGTTTTGGCTTTGTGATTGGAAGGTTATCTTTTAGTTTAAATATTGAGTTTGATCTTATAACAATGTAATTACAAATATTCTACATCTGTTATTAAGTATAGACATTCTTCTTACCCCTATCTTCTGGACAGACATCATGGACTCCTTCTTCACCAGTTTGATGTAGAAAGCAGAGGGCAAGATGAAGATCAACATTGCAGCAGCAGAAGCGCCTAGAAAGAGAACAAACAATGAATAAACAAATGTACCCTCAATTGTTCTTAAGGTCCAACTGTATACCTTAAGCTTCAAAGGCACAATATATTCACCTTCCTTATAACTCTTACTTTTCTTATCATTCTTAATACTCACTTTAAACTAACACTATTTTTTGCACTGTGGTTGTGCTGTAGAAGTAAACCTACCAATGAATCCAAAGATATCCTTGATGGAGGGGACAAAGATGACGAGAACATTGACACTGCCCAGCAGGACGAGCGTGATAATGGTATGGCGGATCCAGCTGAACTCTTTGGAGGCACACAACAGCTGGTTCACTGAGGTACGGATCTGAAACACCAAAGGATCGACTTCTTAGTTCTACATTTTTGTGACTCATACCAGACACACATTTGCATAGTGCTAACAGCTGTCAATGCCTTTAGTTTTCACTGTTATATAACTATGAGATAATTATGTTTTCTATTCCTGCTAAGGCTAACTAGCAAAATGCATCTGCATGAATTATGTCTAACAGTGGGTTTTGTGCATTATCTGGCGGTTATACTCACAGGGAAGAGGACCACAGGGACAGTAAGGGTGACAGCAGCCAGCACAGCCAGGCGCACAATCAGCAGCACAACATCAAACTTATACACCCTGGAATATGTGTGCAGAAGCTCAGATTCAACGGCCTCTGTAAAGCACAAAAACACATTTTGTCATTAGATGACTTGAATTCATTGAGATTAAAATAAAATCTCTACTTATTGTTAATTACAACCCCACTCTAGTCTTGTAAAACTCTGTTCTTTACTGCACAGGGGGGCAGAAAAAAAACTGCTTGCACAATATTTCCACTCTCCCAAGCAGGCCAAGAACATCTGCAAACATGTGATGTTACGTTGCTGCCATGACAAACAGTACAGGGGGACAGCTGTGAAGGCCTTTTTCTTTCTCAAGCCTTACATAAGACAAGCTTGCTGGAGCTGAGCCCAGCAGAGGGATGTTTCACTACCTCACACGCCACCTTTTTATCTGCTAAAGTGGTGGAATCTGACAGATTTTACAGTCTTTCTAACAGCCTACTGCAGGAGTTTTTCTGAATGTGTTTTTTTTCACAAGTGAAAGAAGGTTTTGTGAAGTGTCATCACGAGCTCACCATTAAAGGTCAGGTAGCCAAACAGAGCAGCCAGCAGATACATGACAAACATTGCAAAAAATGACACGTTGGCCACATTCTGCATCTTCTTCCGAGAACGACTGTGGAGAGAGGGCAGAGACTTAGTAATGCTAATGTAAATGTACTGTAATGGGTAACACCATGACTACTTATTCACATCTCTGCATATGAATGCATTTTTATTCAAGAGCATCAAATTGGACTTACTCTTTGAGCTCATCATACATGGGCAAAATGGCTGGGTGGCACACAAACGCAAAGGTGAGAATGGGAACAGCATATACAGTCTGTGGAGGAAGAGTACAAAAAACCATAGTTAACTACAAAATCACATTTAAGCAGGTTTATTCATGCACATAAAACTTACAAACAACTTTCATACTGTAGTATTCCATGTATCTGTACCTGTGAATTGTAGACGAAGTACTTGGGCGTGCAGACTGTGCTATTGACTTGTTCTAATGTACTGTTCACTGTCATGTTGATGATGGCCATGGGCAGAGGGCACGGGATCTGAAATGTCTTGTAGATCACCTGAAGAACAAAACCAAGTTGTTCAAGGACTGAAGGCTCTTTGTTTAATGAACAATAGCTGCATCGTAAGGACTACGACTATCCCACTTTGATCTTTGAAAGCTCGGAACACATTAATATTCTTAGTCTCAGCTGAAACAGATGTAAATGAGCTGTCCGTATACTCTCTATCCTTATTCAAAGGAACAGTTAGGTTTCAATATTTCTTTTGTCCTACGTATCTACTTAACACAACACCCTTGAAGATTTTTTTGAATGAATGAGAATATGAAAAAGTTTAGGAATTAAGAAGTAACATCTACTTACCACTATCAGGAAGAAAACCATGCACAATAATGACAATCCACTTGTGTAGCCGAGGTAGCCTGCGGATTGAAACAAACCATTAGTTTTTATTTTATTTTTGGTTTGAATCAGTGCAGCGCTTCCCTTGAAACTTCTTTGCTGTGCTAGAAAGACACTTACCCAGATTTTTTAGCAGCGAGAGTGGTAAAATAACGACGAGAGACACAATCAGCACAAGGTAGTCTCCATTGGTGTACCAATGCCTGAAAGAAAACGGGAATTTATTATGAGTTTTCAGAGGATTTAACAGTCATTCAACAGTAGTAGCACGGTACTAAAATGTAAAACTTATCACAATGACGAGGATTCATTAATATAACCCCTTGAAAGGCTAAACCACATCTAATCCTGAAGCTGAATCTGTTTATCTGAAAGAGGGATGCAATGGGAGGCAGAATTGAATTAACTGAGAATCTTGAGGTCTGAATGTTTCATGAGACTGCTTTCATGCATTAGGTCATCGCTGCAGCTCTGTGCGGCACAAAGCTTTCTAAAAAAGACCTCTTTGATTGGGCACTTGAAATACGTCTTCTCCCTGCCTGCACACACTACAATAGAACACTTCACTCTGAAAAAACACTCGGGGAAAACGCTGATTACAAAAGTGTATGTTAAATTCCTCACTGGACTGCACCAGTAAGAAGTAAGACCTGCAGAATATTTTTAAAGAGACTTTCTCTTGCAATCAGGAATTGATGAAAAAGAAAATAACAAAACTGAGCGTCTTACCCTTCACTGTTTTCTACGAATGCTTTGATGACAATTGGTAACTCATACTTCACAATGTAGAGGTAGCTGGACATAGCTGGCGTAGAAAAAGAGAACAGAACAGAAATATAACTTGTAGACAAAATTTACAGATTTACCAAAACAATTTGGATTTACCAATCCAAGAGAGCTACCATTACTAGAAACAATGCTTAAAAACATGACAAAACATATGAAAAATTCTAAAAATATCAGATATATTTATTTAAAATATAAATAATGAATTCACTATGATAACCATAATTAATATTAAATGCTGTTAGACAAAAAAATTGTCACTACTCTGACATATCTTATAGCAGACACAGTGGAAATGGTGTTGTCTTACCTCCAATGTTCTGCATAGTGATGGAGCAGGACGCTGCCAGCTTGCCTGGCATGCCGAAAGCCTTGTAGCCCAACTGCTCATAGACCAAAGAGCCTGTGAGTGGAGGGAGATAAACTGTTAAAACCTATTACAGTCTTGTGGGTTATAATATACAAAAAATTAAGTTAATTAAATGAAGAAAAATTAAAATAAGTAGTGAATTTGTTGCTAACCTCCTTCATTTGCAGTCTTGAGGAGCAGATGCACAGAGTAGAGGGAGAATATAGACACAGCTACCAGCAGAATGCTAGTGGAGAGAGCAGAGAATCACAGTATAAATTATTAAGCGCACCTTGCTGTATCACTCATATTACGGCAGTTATTCTTTGCCAAGGACAATCATTCTCTACTGCCAAAAGCAGCAGCAGAATTCTCTGAATGGGCTAAAATTCAGACAATGCACCATTTCCGGTAAGCCTGATGAGTGGGCACATGCTGTTGTAAGAGTGAGTGTGTTTGTGTGTGTGTGTGTGTGTGTGATGCAGTGTGGTTATGCGACACCCGCAGTAGACGAGAGGCGAAGAAGTGCAAATTCAGTCGTCACAATCCTTCTCTGCACCAGCAAAAATGTCTGAGGCAGTCAGACGTTAATATAGCTCTATTACAACTGGATTATTATATATTCTCTCGCTGCTGTCATGTTTTAAATATACATACAAGCACACACACTCACTCTCTCAGGCTTCTGATATTTGATTAGAGATTATATGTGGAATAAGCTTCACAGTCTAATCTGTTCTATTTAGTCTCCAGCTCATGTCTGACCCAAGTACTTACGTGACCTTCACAGCGGGCCACAGACTGGTTTGTGAATTGCGAATATATCACACTTACAACAGATAGAGACTTATTCTATATTCACTTTAGTGGGAAAATAAGTGTATAAAATTTCACATCATAAAACCTCTAGTCTACTTATTTAGACTGTATTCATGTAAAATGTAAAAACTGAATGTAAAACTACCCACAGTGCATTTCAGACTTGCCCATTCAACGTGCCTTGTTTAGTTAATGCAGTCAAGATGTGCCCAAAGCACACCCACGCCCTTTATATAACCGACGGAGGCCTTGGCTTGTCTGCAGGGGTATTAGCGCGGTCGCTAAGAGGCTTGGCCTCCCTGCGAGTGACTCTGCGTGTGAGGCCTGAACACACTCTCCCTGCCTCACTACACACACGCACCCGCACCCGCACACAACTATGACTGTTTGTAAACACACATTAAGTGTGGCTATGCTCCAGGAGTGCCCCACACTCTTCCAACTAAAGCAGATAAGCTGCTCACATACCAGCTGAACTCAGCTGTGAAACTGGGGCAAGCTGCAGGATTCATTAATAGCCCTAATTAACATCATATGGTAATGAATGAAGCGTGAGGAGAAATTTCAAATGTGATACCCCGAACGGCAAAAAAAGGAAAGGGCAAATATCCCAAAGCCTACAAACACGATGCCACGGACAGGCTGATCTCATAAGTAAAGCTTTATAGTCTTCAGTTATTGGTGGGATCTGTGCCTCAAATCCGGTATTGAAACAAGCTGTTCTAATGTGAACCTCTATCTTATTCCAGACATTGGAGTCCAGCTCTGAAAGAACCTTGCCTAATGTCAGCCAGCACACACACCTCTATCAATCATAAAGCGTACTCACACAAACAGGGCGATGCCAGTGTTGGCCATGGCATACGACAGGCCAAGGATTCCACTGCCCATGATGGCATTGCCCAGGTTAAAGACAGACATCCCAAATGAGGCAGAGCCAGGGTGCTGAAAGAAAGGGGGGAAAAAAGATTAAAATTCGACTCTGAGGCATGAGGAACTTGCAGCCAGTCTTATGAGATGAAACACTCACATATTCTGCTTCATATTTCTTCTTTCCCATATAATTAGGTAGGAAGTTCTGACTCTCTGCATCCACATCGGCATACTGACTGCAATCATAAAAACACCACATCATTCTTTATTGCATGCTACTGCATGTATTGTAATGACTGGATTGCAAAAGCAGCAGCGTCTCCACCTCACACTCATCTCCTTGCTTTGCGTACCTGTTAATGGGGACTTTCTTGGTGCAATCTTGGTAAACCTGGTAGTCATTGCTATTGGAACTGCAGCTGCTGTCTTCGTCTGGTGAAATGTTGAAACGACTCATCTCTGGTTTGCCAGGGGTTTTGCTCATGCTGTAAAGTCATTAAAAACACACACACATTAACAACAACCCCTCATTTATAATCACCATACACAATCAGTATATTCTATCCTCTATGGGTTGGGGATGGGGGGGGGCTGAGGGATCGATACACAGCTCCGCTTCAAACCACGTGACTGCCGCGCCTGTTCGGGGGGGGAGGGGAGGGGGGGAAGGCGTCTACGCAAGCAGGGCAGTGGAAAATTCCGAGCCGGCAACAGACAAATCTGACCCATCACTCACACACACACACACACAAACCTCAGAACATCAGAGATCACATTTATACACTACACACATACACATAATTACATATAACGACAAATGTGCACTGAAACATTTAATCAGGGGCTGTGACGAGTTTAGAGATCTAAAATCCCGAAATGAGATGTGTCAGGCAGTGGCCAGAGGAAAAAAAACATGGGATACAAAATGTAAATAATAGTGATACTAATGAGAAACATTTTATATGATTTGGTATCTGGATGTTACAGGAAACAGTGACGTGTGAGCCTCTTTTTTTTTCTCAGCAGCATCAAGCCTTTCCCCGCCCAGAGGAAAACCACAGCCGTTCAACATCCCGCTTAAACCATGAATGAGACGTTAAAGTCTCCTCCTGAGGTTCTTTATATCAAGATGTTTTTAAAACTGTAAAGAAAACGGGAGTCACGAGACTGCGGCACAGCACTCCGATTCAATAATTTATTTATTTCCCTGAGCTGCAGCTGTGATGAGGCGGTTTGGCTTGAAGGACAGGACGTCGAGGAGAACATTAGAGTCAAATCGCCCACACATTCAATAAAATGGCCCGTTTTCTGTCCCTTAGGCTTATATTTTTCTCTATTTTAACAGCCTGAGTGTCCATGTGGGATAAAAAATGTCTGGAATGTGACTGATGTGAGTGAGCCCCTTTAAAATCAATTAGCCTGTTGTCTGTTAGCTCATCTATCACAGTCTACCGAAAGAAAGGGACAAAAAAACATTTCTTGGGTGTTTTATCATTTTTTTCTCGTTGTCGAGTTTTCTTACAGCATGAGGAACATTAATAAAAGCAGGAAGAAAGCTTACCTTTGAAAATGGCTTTTAAAAACAAAAAAAAAAGATCCTGGTTGTGGTAGCGTGGTGTTCAGACGCTTCCTCTTTTATTCAGAAAGTTCCAGAAATCGATGCAAAAATTCAACCGGCTTTATCCTTCACACGCACGGCTCGAATACCCACAAACTCGGGTTATAAAAGAGATAAATAAAGACTAGAAACAGCAGATAAATATTGTACAGTAAAATGAATGGAGAAGTGAGATGTAGAGGTTTGGTGCTGCTGCAGTTAGAGGTGTAAAAACCGGTTCCTCTCCCGGCTTATATTCAGACAAGCTGTTGCATCAGCTGCCGGAACGCTGGGCGTGGTCTCAAGCTCCACCCACAGGATGACGTGCTTTGTATACAAACAGTGCCGTAGACTGGGTGACGATCCGGGTTCATTGCTTTTATAAAAATACAGAATATTTTACACACCAGAATAGAAATCCAGTGTGTTTATGCCACGCTCGTATAAAGCGAGACCTCAACTGCCTCACAGTAGCCTAGTGTGTAAAACACTTGCCTGTTAACTGTCCAAAAAGTTGTAGGTTCAAACCCCACTTTCTACTACCGTATCCCTGAGCAAAACACTTAACCCTCAGTTGCTCCAGGAGGACTGTTCCTGTAACTAATGATTGTAAGTCGCTCTGGATAAGGGCGTCCGCCAAATGCCCCTTTACGTATCCTTCTCTGCACCAGCAAACATGTCTGTGGCAGTCAAACGTTAATAAAGCTCTATTACAACTGTATATAGTTATTTATCCACTCACTACTGTCATGTTTTTAAACGTTTATTTTGAAATAGGGACATGTTTCCCCGGAATGGCGCACCTGACCTCACATATGATCTCACACCACACAAGCAGAATTTACAGCTCAGTTGATGGAATGAACAGTCAGACATCCAGACCAAACGTTCCCCAGTCATCCGTACCATCAGACGCGACATGTCATTAATAAGTGAATGGACACTACTGCCAGAAACTCCTGAATCACCCAGATGAGTTTAGCTAAAGATATCCTGTTAAAAAAAAAAGGTAAATACTTTCTGTATTTGGAACCTGTGTAAGTTGCGCAAACACGCCTCACATTTTCCTGGCTGTAAAACCCACCAAAGTCCCTAAATGCTGCCAAGCCCTCAGTGCTGATGCCATTTGCTCAGGTATTTAAACACTGCAGGCTGGTTTGTCCTGCCTCTGTACCGCAGTCTGCTTTCACAGCACAGTTCCGTCCTTTCCCTACACCTGCTTTCCCAGTCATATCATCAGATAATCAGAGACAAATCACAGGTGTTAAGAGGGAGAAAACACAAAACTGCACAGCACAAAAGCACAGCACTGGAGCTCCAGTGAAAACAGTGTGTGAATCGATTCTGACGTGTGTGTTTAAATGAGGTTGTATGTGCAAGAACGAGGCCCATCGTGATGTAGGATGCTGGGAGAAGGGGACCACTGGGAGTCAGCGGGGTTGCATTTGACCTGTTTTTCCTTCCCTTTAAACGTATCATTCGCGTGAGCACCTCCAGACAGAGGGCCATCCTCACTCGCTGCCTAGGCCCAAATCCACCCGCTGGAAGTGGTGGCGCACAGAGGGGGACTCCGCCCGGGCCCGCATTACCTAAGGCTTAAGGGCTACTGCTGCCTTTCATGCCCTGCCTCAGTTCACAGGCCAGGCAGGGCAGCGTGGCTCAGGGGACAATAGAGGAGCCGGGAGAGAATGTCTGACCTATTGAACTAGGCCAGGGGCCCCGAGCTGCACACCGACTCCATATGTACACCAGGATCAACAAACACATTTTTTTTTCTGCCTCTACAGTGTGTGAAAAAAACCTCCAAGTCCTCCACGGAAACATTAAGCCTGCTGTGCTCATAAATCGGGCCTGATGGAGACATGACGCACATGAGTACATGTTATTAATGTTTTCAGTGACAAAAGCTGTTCTGATGATCTGGTGTTTAATATTTTAACAAGGCACACCCACAGATGTTTGTGAAGCACTTTTCTGTAGCACTTTTTAAACACGTCACAGTGTTTGAGCTGTTCTCCTATTTGAGAACAAATAGGGAAAAGCTCGACTGCAATATCAAATAAACACCAGTGTACTTGTAACTTTGTTCTGGGATATGGGTATAAATACTGAAGCATATGGGACAGTTCATATTGTCCATCTATGCCTTCACACTGACA
Source organism: Brycinus macrolepidotus (assembly GCA_037974445.1). Lineage (NCBI taxonomy): Eukaryota > Metazoa > Chordata > Actinopteri > Characiformes > Alestidae > Brycinus > Brycinus macrolepidotus. The sequence continues at coordinate 20,666,120 of JBBPCZ010000136.1, forward strand.
TTAGAGAAGACTTGCGCTGTGATTAAGGCAGCTAAATGTGAGGTTTTGTGAAACTGAAAATGCCACAGTGCCGCAAAGTTGCACTGGAAAAATAAATGCCGCTATTCTCCAGAACCATTCATGACCTCATTTACATTCACTAGAGAGAGGACACCGTTTTGCAGTGGAGCTCTGCACGCTCAGTTTGAATTTTTGCACCCTCAGTTAGGCATTTTCTTGGTGTGTAGAACTACAGAGTATGAAGACTTTTCACTCGTCATGGTGCTTATACATCTGCTTAAGCTTGAAATGCTTGTATGATCGGTGCAAAGGTTGTATTGTGCTGCAGTTAGGATCCTCTGTCGATGTACAATAATGTTCAGAAGTAGGCCTGCTGTCACAAACATCCACTGATTCTTTAACAAATAGTATTAGAATGTCCCAAAGAAGAGGCACCCCTCCTCCATAGTATAGTGGTAACCTCTTCAAATAAACAACCAAAGCAGGCACTCTGCTGGTGTTCACCCCATTTATTTCAGATGGCCCCTCAAGTGATTTTATCCTGGAACCAGGCCTGCTGGAGAGGTCATTTTATAAGCTCTGTAAACCCAGGAACAGCAAAATCCTACACTTTGTGAAATGCTCAGACACAATTAAAATCAAAGGTTTTCTATAACATGTATGGATGTAGTTCCCTTTTAAAGTTACACTTCTGAAATGTCTAAACATGTTGGTAAACTCAAGTGTAAACACACTTCATATGAGATCACACAAATTCTGGCCATTCACTGCACACATGAACCCAGAAAGCCTGGCATATGGAAGTAATTTAAAGCGTTTTTGGTACCACTTGACTGAAGAGTCACACAACACAACATTACCTCTGAAAGAGAGCCATCATTTAAATAAGCAGTTTTGCATTCACTTTTTCCTTTAAAAAAATATGTGAAGAGGAACTGAGAGCAGAAGAAAATGAATATTACGCAGCTGCTGCAGCTCCTGAAAGGCAGTGTTTGAAAACACTACAGCTGCCGAATGGAGAATGAGCTGCTGCCGTGTTCAAGAATGAGTGTTTACAAATCGTTTGAAAGACTTGGGATGGAGAATACTGCAGGCCTTTCAAAGCACCCCGATAGGGTTACTGTATAAGAGGTTTTAAACATGGAGAGAGCAACACATTCAACGTTCAACTCATCAGCTAATTATCAAGCCTTTCATGATCTAATTTCTAACTTTGGTTGGTTCCACACAACTTTTCCTCTACATAAATTTCATATGAGTTTCACTCTACTGAGTAATAAGTCCTATAATTGGGAACTGAATGATGAGCATGTAGTAAGGGGTTATTCTTTATATAGATACGCTTCTTCTTTATAATTTTAAAATCTCATATGGGACATCTGGTGGTTTGGGTTTGGTGTGTTTGGTGTATTTCCCAAAAGCCAAGGTACACTTTCAGATTATAAAGGATATAACAATAAGAAAATCTAGGATAAATGAGCTGTTCATTGTGCGATGGAGGAATACAGTGGAAGTAAATGAAGTGTCTCTGCAGCGCTGATCCAGAACATTGTGCCCCCTAAAATAACTGAACGGACACTGCTTTGAATCCTGTTGAATCTCTAAATCTTGTTGAACCTCAACTGCAAAAAATATCTCAGAGGGGACGAAGGATAGTGTGACATGAAAATGTACAGAGAATTGAAAACTGTGTTTAGTGGCTTGAAGAACCATACATTAAAATTTCCAAATGTTAACACCAAAACCACAATAGAAAGCAAACGTCCATTCACCCAAACTGAATCAAATATGCAGGTGGTGTGGAATTAACAGATATTCCATGTACTAAAAATCAAAATAACAGTGTACAGTCAGGGATTGTGTTTGGGGGTTACCCTGTGTGTGTGTGTGTGTGTGTGTGTGTGTGTGTGTGTGTGTGTGGGTGTTAAATACTCTGAGCTATGCAGCAAAAACCACACTTGCCACGCTGTGTATTGAGTACAGCTTAACCAGACTGAAGACAGAGGAAGTCGTAAGCTTCAGTTTTGTAAATGTTCATCTGTTCTTTATTTTGAATTTACTACAGTTTCATGGTTCCTATGATGATTATTGGTGCTACAGCTTTAAATATTGACACCACTGCTATGTTTGCCTTGTTGCAAGAGTTCAAACAGCTTTGCTTGGGCTATGCACACAGGGTGAGACACGTTGTAGCCCACTGAAGTGACACTAGTTCGATTTTTAATTGCTTGTGGCCCAAATAGCCATTAAAACAATATTTAATGTTCTTTTTTCTCATTTTTTTTGCTGTGATAGAGTTTAGAATTTCAAAGACGCAAAAGAGTGAAATCTGATTAGATCGTACTGAACATGAAAAAGAAAATAAAAGGACGAAACTGTGTGTATCTAATAATTCTCCCAGTTCAAAGGTCTGTGAGAGTGTGAATCTCCACCCAGTCTCCTGCTGTGCCAGGCCCAGGGCATCTCATCTTCCCCTGGCCCCACGCCTGACATTATATAACCTTTTTTCTATCTCCCCCCTCGTATTAAACAAACAGCGGCCTGGAGCCCTGCAAACTGCAGCTATGACCTGAGCCATGGGAAGCGCGCGCAGCCCCAGATCCTGTACATTATTACACTCTAATAACAGTAAATTAAACATGCACCCGCCGTCTTTCTGAGTACTTACCGGTGTGCTTTAACTCAATCTTCCACTAACCTGTGTTAAATACGAGGAAAAAGAAATACGCACAGTCTTAAAGTCGTGGGAGCGGATTATGGCCAGTAGATTTGGGCTATGTCTCACGGATGGTTTCTCTTAACATGGACTTTGTGTCTTTGACATAAAGCTCTCCATGTGGTAGAAACATCAGTTCTGACCAGTGGCACTCTCAACCATCTCAGAGTGACACCGTGAGTCAAAATGAACAAACTGATTACAGATTGACTGCAAGAGACCATAGCAGAGGGCCTCTCTGGAGCTATAAATAGGTGCCCTTTTCTAGTGACTGTACTACCTGCATCCTATAGAGCAAAGCTGGTAGACACACGCATTGAGTTGGTAGAGTCATGCACTGAACTTGCTTGCTTCCATATATACTATATACAAGCATGTCTGATATATTGATTTTGATACATTTTTTTATCAAAAGGTAAATGATATATACTTCAATTCAATGCAGCACCTTTTTTCAGTGTAGCCCACCACAGCAAAAGCTTCAACATAGATCTTCTCTGTGGGCCTTTTGGTAACTTGGTAGAATGGTTGATAATGGTACAGGACTTAGAAGGGGAACTGCAATGACACTGAAAGTCATGCCCTCGGTCTAAAGGCGCTTTTGAGAGAGCCCTTCCTATATATGTGGCTGCTGCCGAGCTTCGACCGCTCTGAGGAGAATTGCCATCCGATTGAAAGACAAACACGTCGCACAAGGATAGGAAATGACACCCCGTCACACACTGATCTCTATCAGTGACTGGGTGCTATACATAAAGAAAGTTCAACGTGCGCACACACACAAACTCGGTATGTACGGTGGTCTATATGTTGTGTGTAGACATTGTGCTGGGTGTTAAACTGTGTGAAGGATTAATAAGGGGGTCAGAGGAGTCAGGTGATGTGCAGGGTTCAGAACAGTATATTTACACCAAATTGGCTTGATTCAAATGTGATTATAAATAAAATATGCCAGCGTTCAGAAGTGTAGTATCATATTAACCAAACAGGTTGCAAGTAAAGGATTCTAATAATAACAACACAACAGAATAGGTTCTATATAGTATTTAATTGACAATCGCAGAACACTTTTTGGTCCTACCTTTTGAAATGTTTTTTAAAATTCTCCATCATTTTCCATTATAGAGAAGTACCATTTATTCAGACAAAGAACCATTTAAGCACTGTTATAGTTCTACATATAACCATTGTCGTGTGCAGCTTCACATTTTCAAATAATTAGTAGGACTCTAGGAAGCTGTAAACAGAAACGAAGAAATTGTAGGTGTGTCCAGAATGATGACTGCATCAGTTCATTGTGTTGAGGTTACGTATTTTATAACAGATTAACATAGTATATTTAGGAACTAGACATGGTAATATAAAGTTTTGAAACCGTTTTACCTCAGTTCATTAAGCAGGTCTATCCTGCTTAATTTATCTGATGAGCTAATTTTAAACTATTTTCCAAAACAAGCCTTTCACTTAATTATATCAAACTGAGGCTTAGAATGTCAGCTTCACTTGCAAGGTGGGTCAGATTTAAAATTGATGATGGAACAGATTAAAGGATTTTTTTTTTTCAAAATTTAAATGGGTCGACTGCAGTGTATTGTAGTTTGACTATGTCACTGTGTGGATCTGTAACTGTAAGTACATTGGAAAATAAGTTGTACATTCATTAATTTGCACTTTGAATTGCATCCACTGGATATACTTGATTCACATGTGTACATTATGTGGAAAACATCCTACATCAGCACAATTATTGCCAAAGTAAATTAAACTGAAAGATGAAAGCAAGTCGACATAATGTCTTTAATTCATGTGGAAATGCCACACAAATTTGAAATGTATTTTTCTCTTGTCAGTGTTGGATGACTTGGATCTCACACATTTTCCACCTGAGGGGCTGAAATTAGCTGGTGGGAACAGAGATGGGCACGGGCATCTTTTGATATGAAGCTTTAGAGTTGTAATCCGCTTACTGGTGGGAAAGTGGTTTTAGTGCCACATTCCAGGAGCCACAGACACATGAGGAGATCAGGGCCAGGGAGAGGAGGCCACACCCTCAGATCTTCTCCAAAACTTTCCATTAAAGATTTTCGTACATGCAGAGCATATGAACCCACTGACTCTGTGTGCGTGAGAGGGGTTCATCGCGGACAGTCGAGGGGGGCTGCGGGAGCAGAGCAGCGGGCTGAGCTGGTGGAGAGCAGCAGGATTAATGGGGATGAGATAGAGACAGACTAATACACTGTAATCAGGCCCCCCAGACTGGAGCCTGAACAGGAGGACCCCAGGCATACTGTACTCCAGCCTGGTCAAGCTCCCACCCAAGCACATCTGGTGGACATTGATACTCACTGATGGAAAATGGTAAAGAAGAAAGAAGAAATATACATTTATTTCCATGAATTGTATTTATTTTTTATTTATCCAGTGCTGAAAAAGGTGGCACATTAAAGGGACTTAATTCAAATGTATTATTGGCACATGGACTTTGGCATGAGTAAAATATAGTACATCTACAACATGGCCAAGAGTAAGGAAACTGAAAAGCAAAATTGTGTAGATAATATCATGATATTTCACTGGAAATGATTCAAATGTAAATCAAGTTAATTCAACACAGCACTTTTTTCAGTGCAAATATGCCCTTTCTGGTCTGTAGTAGTGGCCCAGAGCAGGCCAGGGGTCAATAGACCTTAAAGGCAATACCACAGTGCATACGATGGCTGCATGACAGAAACAATATAAAGCAAGTTTCGATTCGTCCACTGCTGGCTTTAATTCAGGCGGAATCTAGGTCTGATAAGGAAGCCACTTTAAAAAGCAGCAGCTATTTCCTGTGCAAAGTCGTTTACCATCAACGGCAAGGGGCGAGGGGAAGTGATGTCGCTCTTCTACAGACACTGCCAACCACAAGAGCTCAGACAGGAAAAATAACACATTCCTTTAGAATTCCAGCTCTCTGGCTCTCTGGAATGCTATTACGTCAGAATGATGGGAATTCTGTTCATTTGTTCATAGAGATGATTTCTGCTTCATACAAACATACTCATGCTTTACACAAACTGGCGCTTACAGATTTAAAATCTGTAAGTGGTCTTCAGGAACGTGTCTGAAAGATCAAAACAGAACACTCTTAGTTGATTAAATCCACATTGGAGCTGAATGACTGCAAACAGAAGCAACTTTGTGTCCTCTGTTCATTCTGGAGGGTCACCAGAGTAGCCTGAACACATGCTCAAGTAAAAATACTGTAACCTCAGTGAAATAATGCCATAAATAGACATAAAATTTTTCATAAAACTGCTTGAGTATGTATCATGCCTAAAAACTGCTTAAGTACCTTCCAGATGGACCTGCAGCAGAAACATTGCTTCTCTTTTTGGACTCTTTTGGCCTTAACTAAACTCCAAAAGGGGGAGATGTGACTAAAAGCAAAGCAATCCAGGTGCTGAACCAACAGAAATTAAACAAGAAAAAGGAATAAGGAGCTAGTGTAGCTGAATGAAAAAAAACAGAAGTACAAATATTACCATTTGAAAAGTATAATTCCATCACAATGTTACTTAAAAACATGTACAGTGACCGAGTATGTGTAACTAGCCACTGCCTGCCTGTATTTCACCCAGATCCAAATGTCTCAGTCCAGACTTTCTCCTGCTTGGGAGAGGACACATTAATGGACACAATACAAAAAAAACCCAAAACATTTGAAATAAACTTTTTAATGCAGTGCTAAATGTTACACTTTACAGTTCAGTCTACTGTAGCCTAAAACACTGGAACACACTCTACTGACTTGTTCTTGGTCTCTTTAAATGAGCAGTAAAATTTTCCACGCTCCGTCATGCTTTTTTTTCAAGGTCACATTCGCAGTGTGACAGAGAGTGTATCTTTCAGCACTTTCTTTTCCCTCTCTCTCTCTCTCTCTCCCTTTTTAAACCTGCCAAGTTTGGGTTTACATTAGGACAATCCTGAAGCTCTCTGAACGTCACAGGCTGCAGACCTCTCTCCCTCCAGTGTAAAAAAGTGACTTTTCAGCACTACCTACGCAACACCTCCTGAATTACTAGCACCTTTTGTAAAGAGGTGGGCAAAAACAGCTTTGAAATACAAGATTTCATTGTTTATCGGCTCAATCTTTCAGAGAGAAAAAACTAATTTAAAACAATTAAAAAGTTAAATTTTTTTATAGATGTGAAAAACTTATACAACAAATATTGCTGTCAGAACAGTATGTTTTACTATTGTTATTGTCTTATAGCCACTTTTTACATTATGCGAACTTTGCATAATCAACGAACCAACAGAAATAATTTTTTAATAAAACCTTGTTATATAAATGAAAATAATATTTTGCAATGTCTTTTTTGTTTCCATGTAATGCAGCTATTTCAGAGACACAACCTTTTGTCACTATAATGACACAAAGTCAGAGTTGCATTGCTAGTGGCCGTACAGTGTGTGCTTTAATGAGGATTTGTTCTTCTCTGAGTAAATTTACCTCACTGTAAGATTAGATTTACCTCATATTGTGTAAGATCAAGACATTTTGCTCATTTAACAAGGGTGCCAACAGTGCTGGAGGCCAAATTCGTCAAGCATATTACTCTTTGTGATGCACTCTTTGTCTCTAAGCCTATTATACAGGATCGGAATAGGAACTCGGTGTCTTTCCAATAATTCTGGCTAAAGACATGAAAGGCCAGATCAGAGGTTTTGGTGATAGTGATTGTGCTACACCGATCTGACACAAACCTGGATCCACTTAAACGCACGTCCAGATGCCTTATCTTCAGGTGAAAACACCAGCAGATGAAAGCAGACCCAGTGTAGCAGTGATGAGAAGACTCAGTCCTCATTTGCACCTGTTTTTGTGGACCTGTTTGCTCATATGTGAATACACGCAGACACTGATTCTCACAGGAGCAACACTGCAGGCCCTATTCCCTTACCTCTTTGTGTAAAAAACCTCTAATTAAGGCTCATGCTGGTCATTTCACTTCAGAATTTGAGAGAGAGGCAAAGTTCCACAAAGCTCTTCCTTGTAACATACCATTCAACATTGCTGTGTCTTTGTTAAAAGTTGTGGCTCTCTGAACTACTCCCGCGATCCATTTTTACTTCCTGCACTGTGTAAATCTGAGCTGCAAAAGTAGGCTTCTATAGGTTATGTAGAAGGCATTATAAGCCATATGTTGGTGTGGATGAATTAAAAAGAAGAAGAAGAAACAAGAAGAAGCTGTCAGTTACTGAAGGTAGGTGTGCTAAATTTGCACTTGAATGTGAGAAGTTTAATAGATTTGTTTCAAGTCTTTGTGATGAATGAGGTCGCTGACCCTTTGGCCTACAGGTGACTTATAAAGTCAGACAACTCAGCAAACAAGCTGTACTCAGTGGTCTTACTCAGAGGTGTGAAATGGCTCAGAAATGAGAACATGGTGATAACCATGTGTGTCAGATCATCTCAGTCTCAATTTGCTTCATTTTTTGGGAGGTTTAGAGGACTTTTGTGTGACTGTAGAATACAGCAACACAATCATAAGAGAAAATGAGCAATACAGGGGAAAAGCCACATTGCGGTAGCTTATGCTCTTAAATATTTGGAAAAAACATGGCTAAACTAGCCAAATGGAGCTAAATGTCACTATAGCAATGGACAGGGTTTATTCTGAGACAGAACTAAGACAATAGTTTGTTATTCTGGGTAACTTTATTATTTTCTGGGTAACTTGATTGTTCTTTACCTGGTTTCTTTGCTGACAGGGCCTTAAATGAGCAACAGGGTTGAAACTAACAGAGCTGAGATTTTTAGTAGATAGAACTGGTAAAGGCACTATTGTGGTTAACCAGCGTGCATGCAAACGGCATGGGGACACTGAGAACATTTGCATGATTTGCTGTCAATCTGTAATTTGGGTAACAGTTTTCTAATTTCTTAAATGCTACTTCATCAGTCAATCTCACTATATCATTGAAAATAATTTAAAACTTATTTTTCTATGATCCTCAGTAAATTCAAACTCAAATAAACAGATTTACACATGAATGCAACAACAATAACATTTTTGAAGTATTTTATTGGTTATACACCGATCAGTGGCAAAATGAAAACTCCTGACAGGTGAGGTGGCACCTGTCAAGGGGTGGGATGTACTAGGCAGCAAGTGAGTGGTCAGTTCTTGAAGTTGATGTGTGGTGTAAGGATGAAGTGTAAAAATCTAAGCGACTTTGACAAGGGCCAAATTGTGACGGCTGGACAACTGGGTCACAGCATCTCCAAAACAGCAGGTTTTGTGAACTGTGTCCCCAGTATGCAGTGGTCACTACCTACTAAAAGTGGTCCAAGGAAGGACGACCAGTCATGGTCATCAAAGGCTCATTAATGCGTGTGGGGAGTGAAGGTTAGCCCGTCTGGTCTGATTCCGCAGAAGAGCTACACTAGCACAAATTTCTGAAAAAGTTCATGCTGGCTATGATAAAAAGGTGTCAGAACACACAGTGCATCACAACTTGCTGTGTGTGGGGCTGTGTACCTGCAGACCGGTTGGAGTGCCCTTGCTGACCCCTGTATACTGCTGGAAGCACCTACAAGGGGCATGTGTGCATCAGAACTGCACCATGAAGCAATGTAATAAGGTGGCCTGGTCTGATAAATCTTGTTTTCTTTTACACCATGTAGACTGCTGGGCACCAGGAACCACCATGGGAAGAAGGCAAGCTGGCAGAGGCAGTGTGATGCTTTGAGCAATGTTCTGCTGGGAAATCTTGGGTCCTGGCATTTACATGGGTGTTACTTTGACATGTACTACCCACCTAAACATTGGTCCTGTTTTGAAATGGCTCCTGTGTAATCAGATCACAAGTGTACAGTGCTGAATACAAGTTTAAACTACCACCAAGACTAACTGTGATCCAATTACAACCAGTCACCAAGATAGTCTGGGATGCATGCGACCACATTTTTTTTGTTGTGTAAACGCTTATGTGACCTGATAAAATGGAGAGCAGCAGTGTGAAATAAAACATTTGAAGGTAGCTTGCTGGAAAGACAGACAATTCTAGCAAGTTTGGAAGGGGTAGGATGACTTGCTCATTTCACGAGTTGGTTGTGCATGGGTCTCTATCGTTTTTACCCTGTGGACAGAGGTTCTGACAGCCATTTCTCCAGCTGTACGGCTCTTTAAAATACAGAAGGTACGCTGCACGTTTTGTTTAATGTTTTAACAAAACTATGGTGGTACAGTATTATAGTATGTTGTGTTTGTAAAATTTTGCCTAGCATAAGCAGAGATATTTGCATTGTTGGCGTGAGATTCAAACCCATCTAAGCGAAGTAACACAGGCTGTACACAAGTGGTCAGCTGGACACCTTGGAGACGCCTGATAGACACAAGTGTAAATGACGATGTGTCTCGGCTGACCACTTGTGATCCAATCATGCAAGACATATTTTAGAACCGAGCGTAAACAGGGCCTTAGAAGCAGACCAACCCCTTCCTGGTATTCCCTAAAGGTCTCTTTCAGCAGGATAATGTGTCCTGCCACACTGCAAACACTGTTCAGGAACGGTTTGAGGAACATGAAAAAGAGTTCAAGGTGTTAACGTAGCCTCTAAATTCCCCAGATTTCAATCAAATTGAACATCTTTGGGATATGCAGGACTAATCCAATTCATGGAGGCCAAATCTGGGAACTTAAAGGATGTGCTGTTAACCTTTTGGTGTCTGATAGCACATCTTCTGAAGTTGTGGAGAGGTGAGGCAGAGCTGCTCAGGTTGCACAAGGAGGACCTAAATGATATTAGCCAGGTGGTTTTAATGTTACGACTGAACGGTGTATTTCAAGGTAAACTGTATTTATAGTGGCTTGGGACAGGCAGAAATACTGTTTTCTCATTGCTGCAGGTTTGTTTTATCAGCGTTATTTATGTGAAACATAAAAATGGATTGCAGTGAAGAACACTTTCTCTGTGTTTCAAAATGTATTTTACCTTTACTTTACATATTTGTAAATGTAAATGTAATGTCTGTGGGACACCAGAACACCCAACTGAGACACCTGGTTAGTCAAGTATAATTGTTTAGCATCTCATTTGCAAATTCCAGCCTTCTGTGAAATCAGGATTATACATTTTGATTAACAAATAGTATGTTGTGTAGCCTGATATGTGTAATTGTTAGAAAAATAGTGTGCAGCCAGCCAGGCAGACAGAAACTTGTCTCAAATGATCAGAGGGTAAATGATTGCTGGTGACTGTTGGCATGGCGCTAGCATGGCGCTGGCATGACGCTTGTCCAGGCCTGCAGACTGGGTGTCAAGGTTTCAACTGGGCAGTTATGTAATGATTTACGCCAGTGCTGGAATCTGACAATGATACTTAAAACCTGGAACAAACCCCAGTCTCATACCTCAAAATCACTTACCCTCTCTCTCTCTCTCTCTCTCTCTCACACACACACACACAATGCACACATCCAGTTATACCTTCATACAGACAAATAAGTTGATAGTTTACTTTTTATCTTTGTTCCAGACATTTCTTGGAGCCTAAGTGCCAATAACCCATGCTCCAAAAAGATACCTGGTTTAACCAGTCGTGTTAAATAAACAGGATCAAAACAACTGGCTCAAATAATCTGTGAATAACATGGCTCATTAAACTGCTAAAATTAAAATGAACTGAATTAAATTAATCCAGTATAGCTGAATATTTGGTAAAACAAGGAATTCAGATTTAAAGCCACAGCTGGGAATTGCTGCAGCCACAAAGACTTTGAACTCATAGCTACAGATGGCACTATTCCAATATCAAGCGTAGATATAGAGCCAATACCCGCAGAAATAAAGTGCTGGATCAGATATTGATCCAGTTCTATAAAAAATCGCATAACAGTTTAAGCGCAGCATTAAGCAAACTGAAATTGGTCACGTGACAACAACAGTGTTCACATGTGGCCTAATTGTAACATAAAAGCAGTATGTTAGAACAGCTAAGCATTTTGTAGACTTATTTTTTATTGTAAAGGGCTTATTTCACACATTTTATTGTTTTATTTTTTCCTGTACTGGTTTTCCTGTACTGTACTGGTTTCATGTACCAAACCAGTGATGTTTAATGTTTATATGACAATTGTATCTCTTCATCCCTTAAACTGAAGAGCAGTTTGATCAACTTACTTTTAAAAGAGCATCTTAAGCGGAGAGTTTCTTTAAATAATAGGCAAATTTTAAAGTTTTCTTTTAAAAATAGATTGGCATCAGTATCATTCCATATTCACGTTCAGTATCACTGGTAGTTGCTTTCTGTTAACTTAGTGTTTGAAGTTCAGTGCAATCCGTGCAATTTCAAGGTCACAATTTTTTACAGTGAGGAATTGTAGCACCTCTACTAATAGCAACAGTCCTACTAAAATCACCACTAAATCTGTTTGTGCATTTATCACACTGTCACTTTTATTTCCCTCTGATCTTGGGCTGAGGTGCTTTTCCAGTTGGTACTGATAGTGATTTTAAGAAATATGAGCAAGTTCAACTGGTTTCAGCTTTTAATAAACACAGCAGAATAGTCAGATTGGTTTTAACAGTGTATATTAAGTAAATCATCATTTTATACGTCACTAAACTAGTCACTAAAACTGGTTTCAACCAGTTTGGTGAAAGGGAACTAGTACAGGCAGAGGCAGAGGAAGCTCACACAGTGCTGGTTTGACTCAGCAGTGGTGCCCTGATGTAGAGCTTTAACACAGAGCCACAGAAGTGGGTATCCGTAGCGGAAGGGCGTATTAAATTATGCAACTTGGTTATTAGCCAGAATGAACATAAACAATGACTAATATATAGTGCTATAATTTCAGTCATTCATGATGATATGCCACGTTGTACTACTTCCTTAAACGGTTGTGCCTGGAAGGTGACCATTCCTGATTAATAATTATAAAGCATTCTGGCTGTAAGTGTAAATTCGAAATCAGGATTATGTAAAATTTCAGTGATTCAGTGTTTCCAGTAAAAAGCCCTGTGACATGTTGTAGCCTGTAACATCAATTGGCTTTTTCATTGATGCTGAAGCACCTGCCCCTTAGGCCACAGAGTCCTTTTTAGTTTGGTTTGGTCTTATTTCCCAGTTCATTTTTTATTCCCCTCAGTCACCCGTGCGTGTTAAGTTGTTCTCAGCACCAAAACAGCTTCAAACAGCTTCTACCTGGTGTATGTGGTGCCTGAGCCTAATGTAAACGTATACTCTGTTGTTTCTCCTCGCAGGAGTTGCTTAAAGCAGAGTCACTCAGGGTGAGTCAGCGTTCAATTGTTCAGCGGCTGGTGAGTGACTTCCTGAGTCATCCTGATGTAGCACATCTACGTAGAGATCATGTGACCATTAAAGAGCGGGGAAGCATGCTAGTGTTTGAGCAGGGAGGAGTGAAGAGAGTCAGGTTTCAGCCTTACTATCAGTGCACTAGTAAACAAAGCCATTGTACTGCCCCATGTGGGTAATACGTAGTGTAAACACATCAAAAGGTGCAGGTGCTTGTGCATTTCAACTACCATAAACTGGTTCTTGGTTGGTAAAAGGCGTGCTGTTCCTGGACTTATAAACCTGCTGGTGTGGAACCAGGACATTGTCACCATATAAAGTTTATAGGGGTAACTGATACTTTCCACTTCTTTTGGAAAAATGAGCAAAATCCTCTGCAAAACTGTGAATCATCAGTCATCTGTGGAATAAATCAACGCTTTAATGCTGTTATGGTCCTCAAGGAAACAAAACAAAACACTACTTTTTTAACAAGTAGGCCCAATGGAAGCTAACGTTAGTAATTATGCTGTCATGCTGTCAGACGGTTACCACTGCTGTCATTAACAGTGTTAGCATGAGGCATTTAAGACCAGCCAACCAGCACAACCACAACCTGCAGAACCTCAGTGATGAAACAGACAGCACAATCTCACTTAGATCACAGGTTCATCACACTCACACAATGTTTGCCCTACTTTATACACCCTCTCTAGTCCAGGAAAGGGTTGTTAACTGGTTAATTAGTTGGATCAATTGTGATGGGAGCACTCTACAATGTGCAGGCCAGGGCTGGGAGATGTTGCCATATGCCACTGCCCTTTGGAGCATCTTTTTTATAGTGCAGGAAAGGCTGCTAGGATCTTTTCTCAGCATTGTTTGTATTAGTAAATTAGTAAATATTAATAAAATCTGAGTTCAACAAATAAAAGCGATCTTAAACAGTCTAAAACTGGTGTTTTCTCTCCTACATGCTCGCAATTTGCTGCTTTTTCGCTTGGTGCGCTGTCACTCGGCTGCACCTTCCGGCCCCCTCCCTCTGCAGGATTTCACCACCCACTTGTGGGCAGAAACTATCCTGAAAATTCTCCCAGTTTCAAAGATTTTTTCCGTTAAGACCTAAAATAAAAGAAATTTGGATATTTTTGTTCTTTATGGACATTTTTGTGTGACACCATTTTTAAAACCCCGGTATTTTTAAATGACAATAACTTTGGTCCTACATGACAGAAGAACACCAAACAAAGCTCAGCATGATGTCTGACACCTCGAGCATCAACACAAACTGGGGGAACTTCCATATAAGGATTTGTTTGGCTGTATGACGACAATTTACCATTTGTTGCCTATGTTCTATGGGATAATTATGGATGCAATTATTTAAATGACTTAAAGAAAGGTTTTTCTTGCTGACAGCAATATTAGAATTTAACTTAAGTGTCTGGACCCAGTGGAGGCGGTAATTGACAGGAGAATGTTGGCTAAGCTGTCATCCCTGTTGGACAACATCTCCCACCCCATGCAGGAGACTCTGACAGCACTGAGCAGCTCCTTC
>JBBPCZ010000136.1:20689376-20712457 GCA_037974445.1 Brycinus macrolepidotus
TTCTCAAATATATTTATGGATCCACTCTGTACATATAATCATACATATACCCATTGTACATGTGTACATAAATACATGTACCTATTTAAGTTTACATATACATATATATTTTCCAATACATACATCCATAGTTTATATTTCTAGATTGTATAGTGTACATTTTATACTGTATTGTTGTATAGTTTTTATTCTATTCCATTGTTTTTAAATTTTCGCTGCTCTTACCTTTGTACTGTCCACTTTCTGTGCTAACTAACTGAAGCGTCTTCTTTGTAGAATCTAGTTATTTCAGCCCAGATATGTCTTTTTTCTCTCAGTGTCACAGTGACTGATGGCCTGAAGGGTGCCGGTGACAACGTTCTGGCCTTGATGCAGCGCTGGGTAAATGTTGATTTGGTAATGTAGTGTGTCCTAATATGTCCATGACCCTGATGCAGCTAAAAAACAATCCAATCTAGAAGACCTCCCGGAACACACACACCACTCCATGGTGTCGGCCACTGCCCCCTCAGTGGTGCAATCAGGGATATTTTCGGCCTACCTTGATCACATATCAGTGTCAACAGTTTTAGAACACATGGACTAATGCTGATGATATGGGCAGGTTTTCAAGATAAATACAGTAATTACAGCCCCTAAAAAACAAAGAGAAAGTTACCTTTTAAAATGACCACAGAAGCATTTCGTAAAGAAGCAGCACTCATTTTATAGCACACATGGTGGAATGTTTTTTATGCAGAATGTAGTCTATGTGGCGCTGTTTGTTAAAGCGACTCTTATTGATTTGCGTTTGGATGGGGCAGGAGTTGTGTTTCCAGCTGCAGTTTACCCCACTGCTCTAGGAGCTGATGTGAGTTTCACTAGGGTGGGTTTGTAAAACTTAAGCAAAATCTCTTTTAAACTCACACACGGCAGAGAAATACACTGCATGAATGGGCCTGATCCAGAGTGGAGCTGTATTTATATCTGACACACACAGCTTTGGTTTGCCCTGAGAGGGTGTTTTACTCCTTTTGATTTGTAGAGCTCAAAGTTGGCCCAGCGGTGGATGACAAATGCACAGCTGCTGGTTTCATATTCTTAGAAATGTCATAAGCATACAAAATCCACCCACAAGAAACAGAGTCATCCTCTCAATTATATTGGCGACAATAAAAATGCACCTAGCTGTTCAATAACAATCGATGAGTAGCCATTCAAAAATTCAGAAACAATTCAGTGGAACAAGAAGGAATGGATCGAAATCAGGGGTCACTAGTCTTACCCGCCAAGGGCTCCTGCTTAAATTGAATGGAAACCTGCAGACACACCCACCCCTTATGGATAAGACTGTTGACCCTTAATCTAAATGGTCATCAGGAACCGATTCTTTCTTTAAGAGAGAGTGGGCAGTATTTGTAGTATGCTTCTAAACACTGCTGTGAATGTGCAATGATTAGATGTTGATTTTCATGATGCCAAACCGATTATTGTGATACAATATGCTTTATTATTATAAAAATCATCAACTAATCATTGCATATTGGCAGCGAGGGCAAATTTGAACAGGTTTTTAAAACTAGAGTAGAAGAGGTATAATCAAGTACTTGGGAAGGCCCAGAGAAGAAATAAAGAACAATGCTGTGCATTGGGGAGGGAGGATATAAAGCCGTCACATGATGGCATTTCTGAAGTGATTAAGGAACGTAAACTGGAGGGAATTTTCATTTCAAATTCACAATGGAAGACGGCCATCGGGTTCAGAAATTCTCCAGAACAGTGGCATTATTAAAGCCTTATTAGTCTGCAGCCTACAGTTATGACATTATACTAGACTTACATAAGGGCTACTTTAGGCTAAATGAAAAAAGTTTTTAATCTTTGTTTATTTAGGGATGGACCATTAAGACATTGCTCCTGTTTTCCAAGACCACTAACAGCAGAGGAATGCTGCAACACTTCTGAAAATTTGAGTCACAATCTCAACATGGCCCGGTGTCACACCCTCAGCTCATTGAGCGAAGGCCAATGTCCCAAGGAGCCCAGGACTATGGATGGTGGTCATAGTCCAGTGCCAAATGCTCTACCAATGTGGGGAGCTAATACAAGCTAATACAAGAGCCACAACTTATGCATTTTTTGCATTCCCACATGCCTTACTGTGCCTAATGAACTTTCCATCTTACACACGACAGATACTCATGCACACACTCACATAGTTTACAGATTACACCTACAGTCGTATCTTCACTCCTTGGTCATTTTATTACATCTGCCATATAGGTGCACTTTGTATATTACTATGAATGGTCAGGTACTATACCTGCTATACCTGTTAAACCGTATATTTACAGCTACTGACTCTAGCCCACACTGTAGCTGCACATTTGAAATTGAAATTTGTAGAAGATGCTCCATGTTTGTAACAAACATATAATACAGATAATACAGATTGACTTGGTGTGTATTAGTTTTACTCTTTCAGTATAGAGCCCTGGTATAGAACTGCCACCACTGTTTTCTATTTCTAGCATCTGACTGAAACCTGGTGAGACTGCAGCTTGTACTCACAGTCACTGAAGTATGTAGAATGGTAAGTTTACTGGAGAACTCAAAAATGTTCTTTAGTTCTAATGTAAGTTAATGTAGAGCATTTTTATTGCAAGTAATTTTGGAATATTTCTGTTGTTCATTTATCAAAAAAGGTTTCACACATTGTGAAAGGCAGCTGTTATGTTTAAATAATATAGAAAAATAAAATCCATGAAACAGGGTTTTCTTTGGACAATGTTATGTTATGCAATGTTTCCAACTGGACAAGACTCTCACTTTTCATCTTGTTACGGTAACACAAAGTAAAATGCTCTTTTTGACACAGAAAAACAAAAGTGTGTTCATCTTCCACCCAAAACTACTTGAATATATATCACCTTGTACTTACGACTTCCAAAGCTGTAATTAACAACTTGCAAAGAGGACTTGAAGGCAGAGTTGGGCCTTTCAGTTCTCTAACTCTTCAGGGGGAACGCTAACCTGGCTACCTTGACTATCTATCTAGATTGCATTGTGACAAAATCGGACAAAATTGGACAAAACTGGTCCCAATTGGACAACTTTCCATTGATCATTTCCAAAAGCCATCTCTTTTATTGGAAACCAAAGCATAACAATAAACAACAGTATTACTACAATACTTACTACAATACAACAAGTATCATAAATACATAAAATGACGTTTTTTTGTAATTCACAGAAATCATTTGACATTTCCTGAAGACCTAGAAGACCCTGACGGTTCCTTACTGCCTACTGACATACAAAGTGCACAGATAAAATAAGGGAAATTAACAACAGGACCTGCAAGTGAAGGAACAAGGTAGGTGTAGCTAGCTACTACTACAGGGGAGGAGACCGAGAGGTTTAGTAATAGTCACTGTATGGGTGAGGCTGGAACGACCAATCAGACAAGTCAGACTAGTTTTGTAGTAAGATAGCTAGTGATTTGCAGCTAATGCATATTACTCAGAAGATAACCAAGCAGAGTAAATTTAAAATAGGAGTCGCTTCTTCAGATAGGAGATCTGTGAGCAGAGCAGGGGAAGAAAACATGTAAGAGAAAGCGATGGCTAAAACCGGCTGAGAACCAGCTCAGGTCAGGGTCAGTACAGTATCAGCTGAGCTGGTGTTCTGAGGGATTGTGTTTTCGCACACTGCTTGTTTATGGAAGAGCAAGAATTTTGTGAGGCTTTCTCTGAGACGGGCCCCTGGAGGCTCTCGGCAGGCACCGAGCAGTGGGGCAGTGAGAGACTAGGTCAGTGTATTACAGGACGCAGCAGGAGGTCAGCGTGGCGGAGGCCTCAGCGCTCGGCCTGTCCGCTCTAACGATGGGCTGAGGCTTCTGACACGTTGTTGCTAACTGTGAGGTTGGTGTGAGCGTCGTGGAGAGCGTGTAGAAAGGGGAACGGAGAAAGCAAGAGAGGTGGAGGCCATGCGTTGGCGTACAGCTGGGCCCCGGCTCCTCCAGGGCCGCACGTCTTCCCCCGGAAAGAGGACAGAGAGCACACACCTGACTATGTGACCCTGATGTGTGCGAAAATACACTGTAAACTAGTCTGATCCGCAATCCCTGACCAACATATTTCACCATCAGTTTCATGTAACATCAACAGGCTCTTCATTGTCCTTTGCTGTAACAGAATATGCAGTGTATGTGTTCCTAGTAATATAATAATACACCTCGTTTGGACGATAATTCGCTGCCATTAGCACAAGTTAAATAAAGCAGTATTTCATACAATACAAATAACATTTATATTTACACTGGGACTTTGTACAGCATGTGACTGGAATGTGGTGCAAAATTGAGGGCTCTTAGCTTAGATGTTTGTAAAACGCGGTATCAAAGAGGCTCTGCGAGCTAGCTGAGGGTTCTCTTGAATGATAGGTGGAGGTGGTGGGGGGTTGGGTGGAACAAGATATTTTAGTTAACTTGATTTATCCCCACCCACTGGTACATGATGATAAAATCAAAAGTCAGAGGATGCTTTAGAAGTGGAAAAAGTCACCACACTTTGACAGAAATTTACAGGACACAGTTTGATAAGACAATACGTATTTCTCTCTCTCTCTCTCTCTCTCTTTCGCTCACTCACTCACACACTTGCACACATTGTTCTTTCAGACATATCATCATGTCCTCATTTCCTCATACCAAAAGAGTAAGAATGCTTCCTCTCGTTTGTTTCCTTCTCATTTGTTTTGACGTCAGCACTAAGTTGTAACCTTTTATTGACACTCCAGCATGTGGATATGTGTTCTTAAAGAGACAACACTCTTCCATGAGGAAGTTCGATGCTCACACACCACAAGCCAATCAAATCGTAAACTGAAACTAAGCGAGGTCAAAATGGGATGTGCATTCCTAGATAGCTGTAAAAAGCTAATCTTTCCTGAGCAGGTGCAACCAAGTGCCTGCTTCATTAGAGCTGTGGAATAAACACATCAATATCGAGAGGACGGGTGTGATGTGTTTGAGGAAAAAAGAGAGTAGCAATGGGCTGGTGCAATTTAAGATCAAAACTAGAATAAATTAGACAGCTATCAAGATTTCAGAGAAGAATTGCTCAAGGCTCTGTCAAGTTTTACTTTTCTTTTCTGGTCCTAGTCACATTTTCACACCTTTTTTAGTGGGACAAGTATAACCTGAAATACCTGAAATGGCATTCATTCATCAAAAAACATTGACAGTGACAAGAATGCTGGAACGTATTGTTCTACTCCACCTATTTCTACTGCTATGCCCATAATAAACCTTTACTTTTTTCAGGCAACATCCAGTTTTCACCAATGAAATCACTAACCATACAGACTTTTCCTTTGTCTTACTGACAATTCTGTTCAAATAAAACACTCTCTGTTTCTTTGTTGCTACACAATCGAGCGTGGCCCCAGAACAAAGCATGAGTGAGACATCCTGAAACCAAAAAAGAAAACAAACAACAAAAAAAAAACATGGAATATCTCGAATCAATGGAGGAGCCTGGGAGGTGCAGTTGATCTATGTGACACAAATGTATGGTAGATCTGTATAAAGGAGCCAGATATTCATGAGAGAATTAACAGTTGAGCCACACTCACAACCATTAACAGCGAATCCCCAAGAGTCTACTTGCAGCCACGACAAAGTAATGCATGAAGACCCTCCTATGCAAGCTCTTACAGCACAAAGTTAAGTTTCCCTTCGTTATGTGCCTCTATAGAAGCATTTAAAAAACTTTTGTAAAGCATGATGACTGGTTAATGGGGCATAGCCCCACTAAATAATAATGTTTCAAACAGTCACTCAATTGCATGATTAATGTGATGTGTTTTAAATGCTTTGTTTTCTCTACGGAATGTGTTGAAGCAATAGCAATATCTATTCCACTGAAAACTGAATACAGATTGAAAATTCTGACTACAATAACTTGTATTTTATTATTTTTTTAACATAATTTGAAAATGCCAGCAGACTTTTACAGTGATTAAATATGTCAAGACTGGCATATCTGGTGGTTGGTGTAATGTGGTGGGTTATACCAATGTCATCCTCACATCAGCGTGGGTTTCACTCAACAAGTACAGCTCACCAGAGGGCCTGGGCAAGACTCCCAACTCTACATTTACCTGCATCTGTTGCATGATTAAACTGTAAGGTATTCTGCATAAGAGTGTCTGGAAAATGCATAAATGTGCATGACTGGACCAATAGGAATGCTCCAAAATGACTGGAATGGATAGAATGTTTTCCCTTCTCTAAAAAAAGGTTTTGTTATGACAGTGACAAAGTGTATATTTAGGTCTAATAACAGTGAGAGTAAGAGATTATTATGTGCTGTAGATGTGCATGGAAGGAGAGCCAGTGGAAGAGGATCATCCTGGGATGCCTGCAGGCCTTATGTAACCGGCTGTTCATCCACAGACATGCCACACTGGGGAGTGTGACTAAGGCCACATACACTCACTAGAATGCGTACAAATACAGCTCTGTTCTATCGCAGCTACATAAATCACACCTAGCAGCATTTCAGTGTTACATCCCACAGCAGGAGTAGGTTGCGTATGTGCTGGAGGCAGATAGGGCAGTGTCACACATAGTCTGCATGTGTGTGTGTATGTGTGTGTATGTGTGTGTGTGTGAGTGTATGAGTAGAGTGGTTGGCAGTGCAATGTGTGTGGACTTGAGGTCAGGGCCAGCAGATCACTAGTATGTGAGGAGATCGGGCAGCATGGCAGCCTGGTGAGATTTTCTGCTGCTGGGTAAACGTGTGTGTGAAGCTTCCACCACTTTGTGTGTGAGTGGCTTTCACTGCTGCCCTCGTCTGCTCCTCCGCCCAGAGAGTCATGAGCACTTTACTTCTACCACCATTCATTAGCTGTATCTGAACACCAACCTGACGTCTTACATCACACACACACACACACACACACACACACACACACACACACACACACACACTTACTGGCAGCTTCAAACCTCATCTGAACTGTGAGATCTGGCCTAAGATAAAACAAAACCAAAAACCTATAACTTATGTAGCATTGAGGTTCGTTTACTGATTGTCCTCAACCACTGCCTCTTTCAAATTATACTTATCCCAAGTTTTCCACTTATCCCAAATGTTGTCCATCAACGATGCAAAAGTTTGGGCACCCTCAGTCAAATTACATTTGTTGACAGAAAGTGAAAATAAGTACACATTGTCTACAGAGAACACATTTAAATATGGCATCTGCAAATTTTAGTGCACAATGTCCGTTCAATTGCTCAGTTTAAGACATTAGAAAAAACAAAGTATAAATAGAATAGAGTGTTTTTATTGCCGGTTTGCAGCAAGAAGGCTCTGGCATTTCGTGGCATGATGGCTGAGGGTCTTTTCCATGTGGAGCTTGCATCTGCGCAGGTTTCCTCCCAAAATCCAAACACATGGATATCAGGTGAACTGGAGATGCTAAATTGCCTCTAGATGTGACTGTGTGAGTGAAAGTGTTTGTCTGTGTGTCTGTCCTGTGAAGGACTGGTGACCTGTCCGGGGTGTTTCTCTACCTTTTGCCCTATGAATGCCAGGACTGGCTCCAGCACCCCAAATGGTTAAGGATAAGTGACTAAGAAAATGAAGAAAATGGATGCATGGATGGATCTTTGTTGCTTTTGTGCAAGTACAGTTTTCACTGCACAAGTACAACAAAATTAAGTTTGCACCTTCAGTATTTGATACTATAAAAGACAATAAATAAAGTAAAATTATAGCAACAATAAGATATAATAGCAATAAAGTGGTAAATATAATGAATGTTGGTAGTAGTAAGTAGTGCCACAGCTCAGACGTGTAATGCAGCACCAGAGCTCATCCAGTATAGGAAAGCAGCAATTAAATAACAGTGTAAACAGCATGCACAGTATAAACATTACGACACTACATGACAGCACAAACAGTAAAACTAGTAGTAGGAAATAAAGCAGAACTGGCAGAAGTAAAGAGAGTGAACAGCTCAGCCAAAAGTATTAAACCAAAACAGTGTGGGAATGCAGAAGTCTTTAAAAAAACAAAAAACCCACAATGTGGGTGGATGCATTAATCTAGGTGCACTGAGTTATTAATACAGCAGCTGTCACTGCATTGTAGTTGCACAACATTTACAAAGTAGCAAAGAATGGATGAGAGTGCACCCATATGTATTATACAGCTTATTTAGTGGCAATGTGCAGTATTATGGGGGCAGCCAGGCAGAGGGGGGCTCTGGGGAAAAAGCTAGTTCTCAGTCTAAAGGTGCGGGCGTAGACGGCGTTGTAACGTCTACCAGATGGAAAGAGTTCAAACAGGCGATGGCATGGATGAGTCCTTACAGATGCTGGTTGCTTTCCTGAGGCAGCAGGAGCCGTAGATGTCCTCCAGGATTGGGAGCTGGATCCCAATGATCTTCTGTGTGCTGGAAATGACCGGCTGTAGAGCTTTCCTGTTAGCCGCTGTGCAGCTGTGACACCACACAGAGATGCAGTGATGCAGTAAGAATGCTGTCTGTGGTGCATTGGTAGAAAGTCGCCAGCATCTTTTGAGGCAGATCAGCTTTCCTCAGCATCCTCAGGAATGTTGTACTTTCATGACCAGTGCAAGATTCAACAGTTTCAAGATTCCTTATTTGTCAAATACCCAGTTATACAAGCACAATGTATAGTGAAATGTGCCCCTGAAACATCCTTGAGACTGTGCAATATGGTTACAATAAATTAAGGGGAACATTCATTCATTCATTCATTCATTTTCTGTAACCGCTTAATCCTTATTAGGGTCGCGAGTACCCGGAGGCTATCCCGGGTCCAGGCCACTGCAGGGCACACACATACTCACACCTACGGTCAATTTAGAATTCCCAATTCACCTGACACACATTTCTTTGGACTGTGGGAGACCCTGGAGGAATAAGGGGAACATTAAAGGCTACAACTAGGTAAGAAAATCTATGGAAAAATATATCCCGTGACCCTCCAAAGATGACTAGCTCCTTGATGTTTGCTGTATTGAGGGACAGGCTGCCTCCTGAGCACCAGCTCAACAGGATTGGCACCTCCTCTCTGTAGACTGATTCATCACTGCTGGAGATCAGGTCAATCACTGGAGGACAGACTGGGGTCCACTCCCACTATCTGAGGATGCTGATAAGAAGTTCAGGATGAATGTGCCATAACATCTGCACAGGCCACATCTTATGTAGACTTTTGCCACCAATGTGTTCAATTTATCAAATTAACAGCAACTGTGCATTAAAATGTGCAGAACTGTGTTCTCTATAGACACCTGGTGTCTAAAATTTGCTTCACTAGTTTTACCCTGAAGCTTTGAGGCTAATTCATGTCTAAATTATCCCCCATTTTAAGTAATTTCATAGAGGCTGCTTAAAAGGTTTCTAGTCAGTATGACACACTGATATCTATATGAAATGGTCAAAGCTAAAAACACAAAAATAAAAACAAATGTAAACGTTTTTTGAAGCCTGTATTGTCTGTAATTTCATTCACTTAATAATTCAAAACCCTGTCATTTAATTCATGGCATTATCCTGTGATGCTAATTCTGCATATGGCTCTACAATCAGGACAAGACGACAAGAAAAAGGTTTCTTTCTCCTTATTTTTATTTTTACGTTACATAATATTCAACGATACAAAAAAAAAACCTCATTTGAGATGGCTAATATACAGATCATGCTTAGTCGGTCCACAGGACGCACATACTGCTTGGCTAACAGTATGTCAACACTTCTTGTGGGTTTCATGGCACTCAGGTAGAACGTTCAGAGAGACAGCTGTGGAGTTGAGCTTCATCTGTGGAGGGCCTGTCAGCTTCGAGTTTTCTGCGTCACCATTAGATTCTTGAGATCAAACAGAAGTAAAGTGTATCATACAGTAATAAATAATTGTGAAAAAGCTACTGAGGTATTGGGGGGAAGTCACTATAGGAACCCTCCACAAATTCAGCGGGACTCCCTTTGTAAAATACCTGAGGGAAAGTCAAGGCACAGAGCTGAAGCCCATCCAGCACAACACTGATCTAAGACACTGGTGGGTAGAACATTTGAGTGACCACTGCCTGGCGAACACTGAATCAGAACACAAGCCCCTGTGCAGGCGGACTGGACCCAGCCTCATATATGCACAATGAGAAATCGCAGATATGAACGCTTGAGTCTGAAGCAGAAAGATGATTCTTTTTCTTCAAAAATAAACTTTCTTTAAAAATGATTGTTCCTTTTTCCCCCCCCCAATGGTGGCACAAATATAACCTGATAACCTTGAATATTCTCCAAATGTTGAGCTATAATTTCTATCTTGTGGTTAAAACAAAAAACTGTGTAAACCTTTTCATTTAAAAATAAGCTGCTGAACTGTTTTGATACTTGTGTTCTTTCAGGATGCAATTTTATGCTCAATGGAAGCCTATAGGCAGTCATTTCGTGCCTTATTACGTTTACAAGCATGAAAAACACACAAAAAATACACAAAAATATATATATTAAAAAAAAAAACTTGATGGGGGTGGGTTAGGATTTTTGGATGATTTTTTTTAAACGTACAAAAAAAAACCAAAAAACAAAACAAGACAAACAATGAAACAGGAAGAGCGAAGATGTTTTTGTTTACAACAATGTGCCATACAGACTTCTATGCTTCTGTGACTGGTGTGTACCATCATCAGCCGATGAGTAATCAAGTAACATAAAAAACACTTCAGTTTTTTCATTCATTCATAAAAACAGCCAAGGAGGTCACGTAACAATAGAAATACAATACCTTTATCACAAATTTACAAAGCAAGCTCAAAGAAAGAAAGAAGGAAAGAAAGAGAGAAAGAAAGAAGGAAAGAGAAAGAAAAAAAGTTACATGACAGTAACATACATTAAATTCTAAAACACAAAATGCTAAACCTGTTCTGGTAAACTTTAGAGATCCGATCCCCCCCAACAAATAGCTCACTAAGTGTACCTTATAGCAGATTATTTACAAACAATATACAACTGTCAAAAAAAGACCATGTTTGTGATCCAAGACACGCACAAAATATACCATTTCATTTGAAATATCATTTGCTTATGTCTAAATAGATCAACAAAGGATCTATAAATATTATCCACTTTGGCTGGATTCGGAACGAAATACACTCAGAGTGAAATCCGCAGCGTTTGGTGTTAATGCCTCTGCTTATGGCATGCTGGTCTCTGCACCCAAACATGTAGAAATTACTTTCTGACCGAAAGAAAATACGGAATCAACTGACAGAGCGACATTGCAAGGCATGGCCAAGGAAAAAAGGACAAAACTTCTAACTATTTTCATCATGCCATGCAAAAAATGGGCAAACAACACCATTTCTAGAGTAAACTCTTAAAAATCAAACACAAGTTCTTCAAAAACAGTTTAAGCCTGATTTAGGTGTTCAGAGGGGGAAGCCAGTCTGACTGACAGAACAGCACTACAGGAGTCCTAGTCCATTAAGCTGCTGCTGAAACCGTGAGGTTTTTTCTGACCTCTGCTCCCTTCATGGGAGTTCCTCAACAGAGCGACACTCTCCTCGGTGAAGAAATGGGGTTTAAGCAAAAGTCAACTCTACTTCAGTTGCGGATGACTAATGCTGTGAAGCCTTCTGGTACTGAGTGCTCAGATTTCACCCAAAACCAAAACGGTCAGCACCAGCTGTCTCTTTTTCATCTTCCTCTCCCTCTTGGGGTCAGAAAAAAGGCACCAGTCAGAATGAAGCTGGACATTTAGGAGTCAAACTAGGGCTGAACGATTTGGGAAAAATATCTAATTGTGATTTTTCTGACCAACATTGTGACATGATTTAAATACGATTATTTTCTGTAACTTAAGCACCAGGCCTTTTTCCCTTAAAAACACCAGCATGTCCTTTGTTTTGGACACGTCTGTCAATCTAGCACCCTTAACACAGTGTGCTAGACTGACAGTTCATGGCCTCGGCATTATAAAATTTACCACTAAAAACTTTGAGGAGACAACCTTGAATAATGCCGAACATTAAATTTGCTGCTCTTTAAAAACTTTTTCAAACTATGATTTCACATTAAAAAAAAAAAATCATTCAGCTCTGGGTGACTCTAAGCATTCAGATGAGCTATTCTTTAAGCCCTTCGTTTGAGTCAAGCCAATCACGTATCTTCACACTATCTTGTATGGAGCTAGACTGCCTGTGACTTGCAGAGTAAATACAAGAAGATGACAATACACAATGATTCCCAGCTCAGCAGTAAACAATACCAGCACATGTTGGTACAGTGTCCACTGCACGAAGATCACAGTGGATCTGTGTTTTTTTTTTATGTTATGTGTCAAAAGTTTTTTTTTTTGTTCGAACAGAAGAACTTTGGACCATTTCCCCTTACAAAGCAAAGAGCTCATATGACATCAAAACCTTGAAAATGAAACGGATGCAATTTGATCTTCAGCTGCTTACTCTGGTTACAGTTCAATAATGAAATGTGACAGTAAAGTTTTTGAGTTAGGGTTAAGAAATGCTCTCAAACAACTGTTTCCATTGGAAAAAAAAGAAAAAAAGTCAGTCTGCATGTTTGTCAGGATGTGCCGGAGCACAAACATACAAAAGACTCTTCAAACACAGTCTAGAAGTACTCTTGGTGATCCCCACAACCTCCTGAAGCGATGAGGCGGCCTTTTCCCCGGGCGCAATCTCTGTCTGAGGCAGTTTAGGTCAGACTCATCATCTACCCATCTCCCTTTCTCTCTCTTTTCCACATAGAGAGCTCTTAGTGGCTCCAGCTAAAGCCAAGCTGTCAACACAGAGGCTGTTGATTAAGCAACACCAGCACACACAGTTCTGCTCCTCTGTCTCACCGCTGGAGTTTCACAACTACATTCACTATTCACTACAGTTCAGCTTTATCAGTACTTACCTAAAAAAAATTAAGAAGAATTAAGGAGAACACAATCTGCTGATGTGTGATGACGACAGAGCGAGGACAGAGAGAGAAAGAGAGATCATGACGGCTGAACGTCCGCTTGTAATACTGTGAGTGAAGGGGTGTAGTGTGCAATGTGACTGTCACATGGCTCAGAGTAACACTCAGTCTGTGTGTCTTTGGGGAGGTTGGGATGGGATGGAGGTTGTTTAGTGACCACCTCCAGCGCCAGGGGGGTTGTGGATCCAGTCAAGGATGATGAGCGACAGGCTGCCGATCATGAAGATGATGCCCACCACCAGGAAAACGAAAGCCTGCAGAAGCAAAGAAGATTCAACATGAGTGTCCATCACCTTACAGTCCAAAACTGTTTCAACAGTGGAACTGAGAAATCCAGCTTCAAGGTTTTCCTTATCTCGAAACAGTATATGCTGAAGTTAATTTAATTGAATTTGATTCAAGTAATGTTTATATTATATATATGAAAAGGAAAACAGGTGAATCAAGAAATTCTGTCAGAAGACATGCTGATTTTCAGATACCTTATTTCAGGCTTAACTCCTAACACAATTTTGACCAAAACTTCAGACCTCAAACCTGTAACGATAGTATGGCCGACTGGGTTGGGTTGGTTGTACTTAAATGATACGGGTAACTTACTGATATCTTCTGAGGGGATCGGAATGGTAGGCTCTTCACCAGCCGCAGATAGAAGGCAGCAGGCAAAATGAATATCAGCATGGTGGCAGCAGAGGAACCTAAAAGAGAACGAATGAAGCATGAGGAAAATATAGTCCAACCAAGAATACATCTAGAACTTACTTTTCCTTCATTATTTGGAAACGTTGGAAAACACCATTCGAGTACCAGTCAAGGCATATTTATGATGATACTCAATCAGCACAAAAGAATGAGTATACACTTTCACAGTGTGGACGGAGATGTTTGGCCTGTGTTGTCAGGCGAGCCTGTGCTGCCCTGAAGACGTTCTACATTCTGTTCCTCATGGTTTTATAATGCTCTAACTGCGCTGCAGCAGCACACAGGTGATCATCGTCACTCACCTATAAAGCCAAAGATGTCTCTGATCGTAGGGACAAAGATGACGAGTAAATTATTGAAGACCAAGATGCCGAGAGCGATGAAAATGTGTCTGAACCAGCTGAAATCTTGCCCGGCAAACAGCAGCGTGACAATAGAAGAGCGAATCTACAAAACATGGACACACACACAAAGAATCCTTAGGACAAAACAGATCCATACATACATAGACCGTATCACAGTTGACTGTGTAAATACAATATGAGGGTTCATGCACTTAATACTGGCTTAAAAAGATTTTATCTTTACACCCCTGACTTTTCCCGTATTTTAGTAAGAACAATGTGGGCTAAATCTTTTGGCTCACTAAGAAGACAGGATATTGTGGGTTTTTGTGGCTAACTGAAAGAAAATGAAAAATAAACAGTTTCATTAATGAAAACCGAACACAGATTTTCAGCCCAATAAAGAGTTCTGGATGGATAATGTAAGAGGATATGAAAGTAATATGTACGGTGTATTTTTTTTTCTTTTTCTTGTAGCAAGGCTATGTCTTCTGCTTTGTTCTGAGAAGAGAATCATCATTCTTTTCTTTAGAAGCAGCCGTGGTAAACCCTGGGTTAGAGCTGCAACAAGGCATGTGTAACACAAAGAGAACACACTATTTTTGCAAATCTGAATGAACAATTTCTATTTATTTGTTTCTATTTATTTGAATTTGACATATTGGGAAAAAACATAAAATATAAAATGTGCCATAACTATTGTGTTCTATGTTTTTTTTTTTTACCATTATGTTTAAATCAGTTAATAAACAAGAACTGTATTTTAAAATGTACAGAAGTGAGTTCTGTTTCAAAAACACAAAAATATCATGTATATTTATTATACTATACACTGACATTTCTTCAGGGAATTAAACATAGCCCTTTAATGGCATTAAATAAAGAATCCTTTCTGGTACCTGTATTTTCTTGTAAGCCAAGCTGTAAAATGATTTTGTTTCATGTGGTAACGAGTTGTTTAATTAGTACTTCGCTTGAAACATAGCAAAGTAAAATAATACTTTTTCGACAAGTCAAATTCTGCCCAGATCTACGTTTTACAGAGCACGCAGGGAGTGACTGCTGAGAACAAAAAAAAAAACAAAAAAAAAACAAGGCTCTGTAAAACAATTATGAACTTGTTCAAATTACAAGGTGCTGATGTCTGGTCCCACCTATCAAAAATATGATCTGCGGTCTGTATGTGGTGTGTGCACACATGCGCACCCACACAGACACACACACACACACACACACACACACTTGCGCACATACATGAAGACAGACACAAGACCTGAATGGAGGGGTACTGTGTAAGAATACAGTAGAAGCAGGTGTGTGAGAGATCAGTTAATGAGCTGAAGCAGGTCACAGGACCAGCCCTGATCCGCTCAGAGTGAAGGCCTGGGAACGCCAGCACACTGGGGGAAAGTTCATCGCCTAAAGAGGTGAAGTGAAGGCACCACGAGGCCACACACACACACACACACACACACACACACACACACACACACGGGAACGAGTACAGGGCGGGGCCTAGGCCGCTGGATTAACTTTCTGTGTGTAAAGCTTGTGAAACGACCTGAGAGAGTTGCATCAGCCAGATCGCAGTACGCCTGCCCTCACACTGTCTTTACATCTGCAGTGTTTATACTTCACACTAATAAAACTATATTCTACTTCATTATAGGGGGCAGAACTCCTCTGAGTGAAGACCTGCTGACCTAAAAAGGCAGAGGAGCATTTTTAAATGAAGCAGAAAATAAGTTAAGGAAATAATAAAATGCGGCAGGCTACTTTTAAAACAACTTAAAAGACAATTGTTAAATAACTTTAAAATAGCCTTTGCACAACTCTACTAACACATAAGTCACAGAGAAGAAGGTAAGCAAGCAGATCTGTGCACTCACACAAGTGAACTTTTTTCGAGTCATGTCTCTTTTCTAGATCAGCCTAAACTGGCATAGTTTGAGAAGTTCACCAAGAAACTGTGCGCATATCACCAGAAAGTGTAGAAAGTCTTCCAAAAACAAATACAAGTAGCTGTAAAAAAAAGCCTACGCACAATTTTTCAAAGTATATTTTCAATCAAGTACAAAATTATACGACCCTGAACCGCTACAGTTCAATGTGCTATGATTCAAGAGACTATGACAAACCACTGAAAATTAATAATAGAACCACAGTCATTTCATTCCAAACTCCAGTAATAAAAGCTTTCAGAAAGATGGCAGCTTAGATATTATTTTTATTTTGCAATTTGAAAGAGTGCAGTTTTCAAATATCAAGAGCTGCAATTATTTATAATACGGGGCAGTGAAGTGTCACTTTTATATCTTATATGAACAACATTCAGTATTTAAACATCAAGCCAGACAAAAGTTGAATATTCTGGTCTTATGGGCCAAAACAACAGGCCTGCACTTGAATTTATAGAAAATCGTTGCACTTCAAACAATATTGGTCAGAAAATTTGCAATTATTTATTTTCGTCACATCGTTCAGACCTCTTCTACAGATGCTTATTACCTCCCTCCACAGCTCGTAAAGTCTTTTTTTACTACTCGTTCTCTCTTTTTCTTTCTCCTTCTCATCCTCTCTCTCTCTCTCTCAGATAGGTGTCTGGATAGTATTTTTAGCAGGGTGATGCCAGTGTCCCACTCTATTGCGCAGGTTCTTACATAAAGGAGCTGTTACTGGTTGGCACCTGGGTGTGACATTTCGGTTCCCCCAGTACTTTTGGCTGAAAGAATTCGGCGCCCACCGGTGAGCGGTGGGGAGCCTTTGGAAGGTGCATGTGTGATATTCACCCAGCGGCCTTCTCTGTCTGCCAGTCTCCATGGAGGTGAAGCATGTGGCTGCAGGCCACTGCAGTGAATCATGGGGCAGTGCTGGGCGCACGTTAAAACCCATGCAACCACAGTAATCAAACAGTAGAACTGAGGCAGGTTATTATGGGGCAAAAATAACAGAACTACACCTGTGTGCCAGTCCTATAGCTTGCATTTATAATCCCACGACTGAACAGATACAATTTCCACAACTGTTCATTTCTAGCTAATGCCAGTGTCTGGAGTCACCAACAACCCTGTCCACAACAAACCCTTTCAAACTAAAGCTTTCGCATGCTGGGACAAGTCTGAAGCTACAGTTTCATGATAATTCTTCAGTTTACAGCTGCACACATTACTGCATTGCTGGAATTTTTTATTTAAAACCTGTCTTATGGCTTTACCACTAATTAGCTTAATCCATCTGTTCTTGGTATTAAGGCTGCAATGCCAATGTTTCAAATGTCAAAAGATTGTCGTATGCTGTTCTCATCTGACGGCACTGTGCTGCATCATAACCTAAACAGAACTACAGCTCAGTGGACAATGACCCCCCGGTGACCTTTAAGATGAGCCCTTGTGTGTCTCAACTCCAAGACAGCAATGTTCATTCTGAGCTCCCCTTACAGGCACAGACAGGACACACGCTCTAATTAAAGTTAATGAACAGACTTTTAAACCATTAAGGGTCACAGCTATTTCTGGTGATACAACAGTATGTTGCTATTTTCTGCTAGTTATCTGTTAGTTATTTCTGTTAATTACTGAAGCTCAATGAAACAAGTGGAGAAACTTTGTCAAAAGTGTTGTTTCTACACTTTAAACCAGCACCACATTTGTGCTTGTAAGTAGAAGAGTGGATATATTAATAAGAACCATGTCTGATGACAAACTCTTGTACATTACAGTGGTTTTACCATGATTAAGGGATGATGCAAAGAGACCCACTGGTGACATCACTTCTCATGCCTTTCTGAGTTGTGGCCACACATTATGTTTATTTAAAAAAAAAGTCACTAGTTGGCCTGAACCTAATATGATTTATCATCAACAACAATTCTTTCGACAACGAATGTAGTTCCATAATAGTAGGCTGAGGCGGACAAGCAGCATAACGCTTCAACATTACTCCAAATGTTACTGCTGTCACAAAAAACAAAACAAAAACTTGATATTTAGCCTTTTTGTTGCATAATTTGAAATGACCCTTTATGTTGTGTCCAAATTTCAGAATGAACAAAAGAGTCTATGAATAAATTCACATTAACTTTGAGACTTATAGTTAGTACTCATGACTAACACCTTCTGTGGAAAAATTTCTTGTGAAACAATGTCCATAGTAAGAACGTAATCATGGATTACGTGCTCATACAAACCTCATACCTATGTAAACCATTCCAAGAAAGTATGACCCAATGGTAAACTTACTTCAAATATATGAGCAAATCATGTAACGTCACAATCAGCGTAGTAGATATGTAGAAAAATATGTAGAAATACGCACTTTTGAGCATAGTTACAGACATGAATGCCAACAGTCGTGTTCTATAGTTATGAGATCATCTGTTCATTGTGATGCGTATAATCAGATTATGACTACAACGCATATGATGTCAAACGAGCTCTGTGTTTTTAAAACAGTCAGAAACACACACCGTAAGGGCTCGGTCACGAGATAAACTTACTCCATAAGTCTCACGCGTATCACAGTGGAAAAAGCCCAGTAATGAACCCGTGTCCATCAGTAGGAGACATAGTTTACTGAGCTGTATCACCGTTGCTAAGCCAAGGTCTGTGCAGCCCAGAGACAAAGCAAATGTAATCTCTCTTTGTTTCTGTGAAGAGCTGTGACCTTTCAGAAATGTGAAGAGTACGGATCGCCAGAACCACAAAATGTCTCATTCTCTCATATATCCACAGGCCCTTCTGCCAGCTACTAAATGCTACGGCCATCCGAGAAGCGCCAGATTTCTGTGGAACCCTTTATGAACATGTCAATTAAAATGACTAAAGCTTGCAAACGAAATGTGTTTCCTCGAATTTAGTAAAGGAACATAAAACCTGCTGCCTCTGAACACCGTCATGCTGACCTGATGGCGCTCCTGCATACTGACCTCTGTTCTAAGTGTGTTTTCAGTACACCAGTTTTCTGTTCTTTTATTAAGAACAGGAAAAAGCAAAGTGCTCTTTAAATGCTCATTAACATCAGATTTGTGATTTTAGTAAAAAAACAAAACAAAACTTCAATACATTTAAGAGTGCATTTGTGACTTCGGCTAACGGATTCATTCAAATCTTTAATGTCAGTCTCAGCTTTTGCTCCAAACTAAAGTTACACCTACACCATGGTAAAGGTAACAGATAAGGAGTGAGCCTGATGCAAACCTGTAGCTCCCCTAGTGGTACAACAGTGGCGCTGCACTGATCCTCTGCAAGGTCGAGTTGTCTGCACACACACACACACATATGCCGACTCAGTACAGTGGAATATTCCATACGCCCCCCCTCCGCCCCTCGGTGTCGCCTCTCCTTCACCCCTCCTTTCGTGGATCTCCATGTGTATCTGCAATCATGTAGCTGTCCTGTTAAATGTCATTAAATGTCATTTTACACACATGAATGCATTAGTGATACACCTATTATTTACACCATTCTGTGTGACACCTGACAAAAACTATAATCTTCTGAACACCGCCTTCCTCCACAAAACTGACATTCACAAGCAAACTGCACTGATCTGTCACTTACACATCCCACAACAGACACACTGGGCCCCACAAAAGCTCTGATAGGCTGCATTAGTTCGAGGGACTGTGGACAAGCTGGTGGAAAAGGGCTAGGATTTCTGGGAGATAAAGAAAAAGACTAACATTATATTTTGATTTATAATTCACATAATTCATATCTGAAATGAATATAATTTTACAATAGCCCCATCTGGTGGACACTTAAGATGTTGCAGGTCTTTATGACACCAAGGTATTAAAATGTGCATTAAAAACACATTAGAAAAAAAAGGCTGAAGGGCTGCTGTAGCAGGAAGAAATCTGAAAAGGACTAATGCAGATTTTTTGAGATGGACACAAACAATTCTAATTAAAACATCTCATTAAATCGTATTTTAATTCATGAGTGACATTTGCGCACTCTACTGGACAACTAATGTATTACAGGTCTGTCCATCTGAAAAAAGAAAAGAAAAGAAAAAGCCTTCTTTCACAGGCAGACTGGTCATTAGAAAAGCACAAAAATGTATACCTATAATTCAACAAATTCAAATTCACACCCCTCAGGGGGTAAAATGCCTTAGATTTCATCACTCTAAAACGCTCTTATCCTGCTCCAAGCAAAACGCAGCCGCACACTGAAAAACACTCCATAAACCTGACCTCATTTAATACACACAGAGATGCATTTAAGCAAAATCACATAAAAACCTCTCAGACAGAAAGTGTAAAAAAATAAAAAATAAAAAATAGAAGTACGAGTGACAGTGTGTATTAGTGTAACTACGACCAGAAGGGCCTCAACTACGTAACTCTCCTGCCCGTCTGAGTACTAGGCGGCGTCAGGGGAAGCAGGACCCTAATATAGCTGTAGCCATGTAGGGTCCCGCAGCTCCAGTGACAGATATCACACCTTAACCTCACTCACCTCAGTGTGACCAGAGACAAAAAAACCCACCCGGAGCTGCTGGACACACAAAGCACTGGGTTAAACCAAGGCAATGAGAGGTGTGTTCTAGGGCTGTCACCATCAATGACGTAATTTAAGACAAGAAAAAAATCGACTTAACCAAACAATAGCAAAGCATAGCCTTTCAAAGGTTCTGAGGTACAAATCATACAAATGGCAAACCTTTAATAAGACATTTTTCACTGACAAACCAGTAGGAGGAATTAAAGGATGTTTTATGGTCCTTTAATCAATGATTCTTTAAACTGAGCAATCAAATTCAATCGATAAACTGTGACAGCCCTGGTGTGTTTATCGGCCCCAGAACAGTACGTCTGTGTTTGGATCTGTGGCTTGGCATTACAATGGAGCAAAGGCTTAGGGCACTGGGAGCCCTGGGGAACTGGAACAGTTAAAAAGTGCCTGTTGAGAGTGAGCTGACGCACAGCCATTCACTGACCTCACGAGGGAACAGTGTGTGCTTTTGGTCGGCACTTGACAGGCTGCCTGGTGTGTCGGAGAAAACAGCAGCACACCCAGCGCTCTACCCAGCTCGTCAAAGGCACTATTAAACATCATGCTGACAACCGAGAATTAAATAATTGCGCTGTTTGACGTATATGTTTAATTGCCGAACACCGACAATTCAGTGTGGAAAATGCCCTGGCGGTTGTGTGTTTGTGCACACGGTGTAAAAACAGTGCAGTCAGATTTTTCCAAAAATACGCTTACAATAAGATGTTAAAAAAACATATAGAGTGTCAAATCAGCTGGTTGTAAAACATAAATGTAAAAAAACAGCTTATGATTATAATTAAGTTGTTGAGCACAAATCAAATTTATCACATGAGCACATGCTGCTATATTTAAGTCCGCCTTTTTTTGGCAAGAACTGTCTTGATGTACACTACATCAACTCACGTGCCAACACACATTTTAATCACGAGAACTCAAAACATCATTTCTTCAGTTATTCAAGACTAATTAATAAACAGAAATATTGAAGATATTTTTGTCAAGGGATAATTGTCACTGAACGAATTAAATTAATTTAGACAAAATAACTGCTTAAAACAAAAATGGACAAATTTAACAGGATGCAGTGACACACTACTTACACAACGATGCTAAAACAGCATCAGTATCAGTAATTAGGCAGACTACGGTGCTCGCTTGAGACCTATGGATAAATCAACAAGTAGCTAACTAACAAAAGCAACAAAAAAAACAGCAAAGTGAAGAGCTTGAGTTCCTCCTTTATATAAGGGCTTCATTAAGAGCGAGAGGGTAACATTACAGGGGAGCTGGAATATGTAGACACTGCTGCTCTCACACTTGGAACCGGAACGGCGTTCACCATATTTTTGTGTTCACCCAGCATTCACATGATTTTAAATGCTCACATGTGTTCAACAATGTTTTTGACAGTAACAAACACATTTTGAGGAAGCTTATTTTCTCCACTCATGCAGTGTCTACTCATGTAACATGTTTTCAAACAGAAAAATCAGATTTTAGAGTCAAATTTGAGCAAAGAAGACAAATGAGAAAACTACAAAACTAATGTTATTAACCGCAATTAATTCATTTGGTTGAAAACCCCATTATTTTGGGAAGTACATATTATTAATTAATGATAAATGATAAATAAATTGACTTGAAATTCGATTGTACAAATAATTATTGGATATTATTTGTATATAAACGGTCAATAAAGTTGGTTTCTTATTATTAAAAACACTGATTGTAAACATCTGAGCCACGGCGGACGTAGTGGTTATGGTACATTATGCGTGTACACACAAGGCTTAAGTACTCACAGGGAAGAGAACGATGGGAACGGTTAGCGTCACAGCGGTCAGCACGGCCAGACGCACCATGAGCAGCAGGGTGTCGAACTTGTACACCTTAGTGAAGGTGTGGAGCAACTCTGCCTCCACGTTATCTGTGTGTCAGAGTGTGTATGTGTAAAAGGAATAAATCGGAGGGAAAGGAAATTGAGCATTATGAGAACACACAGTTTGCGGGTTAAAAACATACCATAGAATGTGAGGTAGCCAAACAGTGCTGACAGCATGTACATGACAAGCATAGCCAGGATCGACAGATTCGACACTTTCTGCATCTTCTTCCGAGAGCGACTGCAAAATGGAATTCAAAAATTGACTCAAGATCTTTTTTTACTTACAGCTTTTTTGCTGTGGCTAGATGTGTAAACGTTCACTTTACTCACTCTTTCAGCTCACTGTAGATGGGGAGAACTTCCGGATGACACACAAAAGCAAAGGCCAGAATAGGGATAGTGTACGAAGTCTGAAGGAAAAAGAATGTGAAGGAAGAATACATAGAATTATATACAAGATATACACAGAAATATATTTAATGCCTACAGTTCATATCTGCTGTGTAAACTACTGGAACATTTCAGTACTGTGCTGCAGTAAACACCTTCGGTAAATAAACCATCTTACACACACACACACACACACACACACACACACACACACACACACACACACACACACACACACACACACACACA
>JBBPCZ010000136.1:20715321-20727900 GCA_037974445.1 Brycinus macrolepidotus
AGTATATATATATATATATATATATATATATATATTTTTTTTTTTTTTTCACAATGTGTGCCTACAAAACAAATAGGGACAAATAGTTGTGGAAGTTGTTTGTGTTTGCCGAGTGATGAGTACAAAAAAGATAAATTCTTTAAGAAAATGTTTAAGCTGGTTGCTTATAATTTACAGTTATACTTTGATCTCTACTTTGAGTTGGAACAGTACTCGGGCCATGACTGATGACGTTTCAAAAGTCCATGAGAACCCAAGCACAGAGAAGAATGTGTACTGAGAAGTGTCTCTAGAGAAGAACTATTGCCATGTTTACAACTACTGATTCATTACTAATCATGACAACATTAACTGCTGTAAATCACCGCAAACTATGACAAAGTGAAAGGGAACAAAGTAATTAGTGGAACTTAATCGAGCAAAACCAAACTGTTATCATTGAGAGACATGGTGGAAAAGTTCCATTTCGTGTCATTTTTTCCGGTTGCGGGTGAAGTGAGTGGGTTTCAATCATCTGTATAAATTTGAAGACAAACTGTAACATTAAGAAGAAGTAAAATATATTCAAGCAGTCAGTGCATTTTGTTTTTAACATGAGATTGTGATGTTTATCTTGTGTTCATTTGCTTTTTTTCGTAAACACTAAATAACAGCAGGAGACCATCACTATTGTCATCATCATCATCATCATCATCATCATCATCATCATCATCAGTACTGACAGTGTCATAATTTGCCAAGTTAACAGACTTACTGTAATGCTAACAGTCAGTGAATGTTTCATATGAAATGTTGTATATGTATTATTACTTGAATAGTACAGTCAGAGAGAAAATAGCTAAATTTAAATGTGTGTCATGTTTCTCATCTGACTGTTCATTTTATTTACATTTCTGTGTGATCTAATGAGCACAAGTCGAGAGTTTGTCAGTTATGTCAGCCTGTAACTAAGAATAGACCAAATGACTTAGCCAGATTTTTTAAAACTCAATTCATGTGTTTACTTATTTATTTTGCCTGTCGATTGTATTTGTAGTCCTTGTATGTTGGTGATGATTCTGAGATTAATCCTAAATTGGTGAACTTTAGATTAAACCACAACTTTACAATAATATTCTTGTTCACCATAAACTCCTCAGGAAGAACATAATGACACCTCAGGCATTAGTAATGAGTGACTATGTAGTTCACTTAATAATACTGTTCTTGTTCTTGTTAACCCCAAAGGAAAAACACAGTAGTAATTAATTATCAAGTATTTCATTTGCTAATACTGCTGATGGTTGTTTTCAACTCCTCAAGAAGAACACAGAGTGCCACAGGAACTTCTTCTATTCTGAAGAAATAACACTGGCACACAAACTACAACAAACAAATTAACTAACTAAGAAAAAAAAACAGTGGGGTAAACAAAAAATATCTTGAAACTAATATTTCAGCAAGTGCAGTATACTGTTTGAAGTGTGAATTCCGGCCCATAGTAACAAATAAGAAGAATCTTAAGGTTGTCAAAAAAACAAGATGGACATCACTGAGTTCAGTATGGTGTATGGGCCTCTGAGAATGCATTAATAAAGATAAGAACATGACTATAGACACTGTCCAAACAAGTGTTGGAATAGTCTAATTTATCAGCTTAGCCAGTGGCATGTAAGAATCATCATCAAACCAGCAGTTAATGTTCATTAGATCAATAATGAACTAGCAGTTTTTAGGAGATCGGTTAGAATCAGTAGTTCCTGTTTAGTTAACTGTTAACTACTCTCATCATTAGATCACTATTACCTGTTATGTAACTAACCTGAACTCTAGGTAGTGAATAGTAGTAATTTAAATGTTAATGCAGCACCTCTCATTCATTCCTGCTTAGTTCTTGCATTACTACCAATTAACTATAAAAACACAAAGTCTTATAAAAAACTCCTTTCTCCATTGTTTCAGTTTCAAGTAATGGCAAACATGTGGAAAAAAATGTAATGACTGTTTTTGTTTTCTGCCAAACAGGAGAGTATGCACAACAAATTCAAATCAAATTCAAATCACAATGAAAAATCTATTGTAATTAAGAAATGCAAATGTAGCATTGATTAAAAGTTCCAAATTCCCACTTTTGACAATTTCTCTTCTTGTTTCAGAGTGCTACAAGGGAGAAAGAATGAATTTATTTACAATATGCAACCTCCAAAGGTTATATAATACATGTTCAACAGTTACTGAAACTGTTGTATATGATGGCTAGAGAGCTGCAGAGCTGTTGTCATGCCACAAATTAGTATTCAGTTATTAGTTATCATCATTTTTCCCCATCACTGTGGGGGGCAGCTGCACCTCATTGGGGGAGGATCTGGAAACTCTTAAAAAATGGGTTCTCTGATCTGTGATCTTCTAGAGTTTTTTTTTTTTTTATGAAATATTTGAACCATACCAATTAATCTTCTGGTTAGAGTATCTAAAGCCATGGTCAACAAAACCATATCCCTCACATTATACCTTCCACCTCCAAAGTAAATCTCAGACACCTAATTAATCAGTGCCTTCTGAAGGCTGTTAGTAGTTGGCTCAGGTTTGGTGAGTATGGGTCAAAGCTAAACTCTGCAGGAAGGCAGAATTCCATGACCACTTGGTGGTCACCACCATCTATGGTGTCTGTAACATTATATAGTGATGTTCTTAGTCAAAGAATAGCAAATCAGAAGTCTGTAAAGGCATTTAGAGCTTCAGCTGGTGGCCTGGTGGTTAGGTAGTTGCCTCTGAAATCGGAATGCCGTTGGTTTGAATCCCAGGACTGCCAATGGCACCACTAAGGTACCCTTGAGCAAAGAACGATCCCAACACACTGCTCTCCGGCTGCCCACTGCTTGACTCAGGTGAATGGATTAAATGCAGAGGACTTAAGGATTATTAAAAAAATGCCTAATAGTGATTAAAAAATCGATATTAATAGGGTTTTTGGTTAGTAGTCTTGTGTTCTGTCTCGACTACCCTGGGATCCAAGTGGCTGTGGTGTAAAGGGTAGCATAGTCTCTCACTCTACCTGTAAATGTCAGTTATTAGGTGAAATATATATATTTTTTCAGTTAGTGGTATGCTGTATGCCTGTTGTATGATTGACAGCTTGAAAATATGCAGCTATTGGCCATTTAAAAATCTTTTTCATTTTCAAGGGGGTGCCTGCAGGGCAGAGCAGAACATCGGGTAGCCATGCAGAAGCACCCCTAGAGCACTTTGCTGTCATGGATAAAGCGTGTATTAGCCTTCATCCACCCACCTTGCCAGCTACTGTCATGCAATAGAGAAGACATTATTTATCAAACATCTCAGAGTAAAATCTCCAATCTAAGATAAAGTTTTACAGAAAACTAATCCCAGATCAGTATTCTTAGTTTGAGAAATTTAATAAATATGGATTCCTGAAGTGGGTGGGGATTGGCTGGCAGATATTTATCAAACTTCTCAGAATATGAATGTTAATCTGGCCTTTTATATAATATAGCCTTTTATATAACACTAGAATTACATGAACTGATGACACCTGATCACCTGAGCAGTGTTCTTATCCAAGACGTTTGATATACAGCCATGGAAAAAAATAAGAGACTGCATCATTTTTTCTTCTGGTTATTGCTTTTGCAATTTGTGGGAGTGTGTCTGTGTAAAGTGTGCATGTCACTATTGTTTTATACACTATTGACCACACTTCAAAATTCCAAACAAAATTCCAAATAAAAAAAATGTTTTTATTATATATATTTATTATACCTTGGAAATGTTAAACTACACAACACTCTTACATTATTTTACAATTGCAACAATTAAAATAGTGATGTTAAGAGCATACTGTGTGCATGTGTGAGCTCTGTTTCATCCCATCAGAAACTGAATCAGAAGAGAAGCTGCTGGAATACAGCACATAGAACAGCTGCTATACAAACACTACTGTACTTACAACACATGGATTATTTTTTACACAGCTCACACTGCAATTGTTGTAATTGTAAAATAACGTAAAAAAGAATAGCAACCTGTGCATTTTACACACACACACTGCCGAAAATTGTACAAACAGTGTACAATTATTTTTTTTCATGGCTGTATATGGTCCATTGTCGGGGAAGAAACTGGATAAATGTTGGATACTTTGTTAGAATATTGTTAACACAAAATTAATATGTACTATGGATACATTTTATGAAAATATGTTGATATGTTCTTGTTTATTAGCCAGGAAAAGCCCAGTAGGTCTTGTATGTGTATGAGCTGGAAGCGCCTCAGTAGGTTCAGACTGCACGCTAAGAACCGGGTGTTGCTGATTAGAATTCCAGATGGGGCACCGGGGATATTGATTAGTAGCTTATACTGTGCCTCTGTCTTTCCTTTTCTCCTGCTGCTGTGACTTTGAGGAAGGCACACTACCTGCAAAGTGCTCTAGGGGTGCTGCAGTATGGCTGCCCCGTCTACCCCCAACTAACTTACCCCTGCAGGCAGCCTTGAAAAAGAATTAAAAAAGACTCCTTAATGGGCTGGTGATAGCATGATAAAAGAAAGTAGGTGAAAGGTAAAGTAGATTCTGCTTTCTGGAATATTAAACACATACTTACATCCTGAAATGATGGAATAGCTCAATTAAAGTATGCTGTGGGCCTTCCCATCATTTGCAGTGCAGTGATCTGAAGTAAGTGGCACTGCAGTATTGGTGGAAAATTCCAAAACTCCTGTTGAGGTGATGGCAGATTTATTCTGTGTGGTATTTAAGCTAGACCATGGAGAGCCATACCCAGAGAATGTGGCTTTGTGCTTAGAGGTATGGAGGCATTATTAGGTAAACAGTAGGGCAGATACAGAGGCATTATTAGGTAAACAGTGGGGCCAGTGTGGGAGGGGGTGGGTAAAGAGAGGTGCTGAATGGGGCTGTTTGTGTGCGAGGCAGACAGTAGTGGTTTCTGCTGTGGCAAAGGCAGGTCCATTCAACCTCCTTTCACTCTCTCGCTGCCCTCGCTCTCTTCTCTGCTGATGGCCTCTCTCCCTGATGAATAGAGGGAGAAGTCGTTGCTCAGGTAACTGGACGGTTGCTGTCCCCTTCAGTGGATATAACGACAGAGACAGAGATGGGCTGCCAGGAGTCTGGACTGGAATGTCTCAGCTCCCAATTAGAGCTCACAGCATGGAGCAGCAGATGCTCAGGACACTATTAACATTATATGGAAACTCATCTCTCCATGGCTTGCTGATTTTAGGGCTAGGGCACTGTATTGTCTGTATTAAACAGATCTAAAATCTGGTTTTACCTTCTATATCATAATGTCGATACAGAAGTGAACTAAGAAGATATTTTAAGCATTTTGATGATGTTTCTCCCCAGCTTAGCATGTATCTTGGTCTATCAGTACATTAATACAGACCAATTTGGCTGACTACATTTGTCGCATTTGCATTATTTGCAAGGGAACTGAAAATGCTGTGAACAGCATTTGATCAATTGGTTATTGGGACCAAAAGTGGTCAGCTACTTAACCCTGGTGGAGGAGTTATCCCAAACATTTCTGACAAAACCAGAAGCCCAAAAGGAGCAAATTTTTGAAAAGCATATGAGCCACTCTGACTCCTAGTAAGTATACCTTCCACTGAGGCTACCTGTAGCCTAGAACAAGCACTGACTGATTTACAGTGGTCACTGGAGCTTTGGCACTATGATAATTCCCAAATGCTGTCTACTACCAGCACAACCATGGCTGTGACTGGCATGCTCACCATAGATGAGACTGCAGTTATGCTTCTTCGACTTGTCCAGTCTTCAATAGTACCAGGAATGTGTGAATGCCAAAGATTCTCTCACCAACAATGATGCCTGGCACAGCTATGATTAAACCTGAGGCACATACTTATGATGGTCAGCAGATTGGGAGGTTTATGACTGACTGGTTCAACTTTTGGCTGATGACACCCACTGGGATTAATGTTTCACCACAGAGAATGACACCAAGTGGGGACAGCCTTGTTGGTGAGAAACTGGGGGCCCTGGCAGCAGACTTCAAGATGAGTCTTACATGGAGTTGCAAAAGCAATGCAAGACTTGAGATCTTCACTCACACACTCCAATCAGTGACAGTATACTAACAAATATGGTTTTGACATTTAAGTAATCATATTCCAAATAGCACCCGACATCCGTGATTAGCCAATTAGCCAAAGTGAGGCCTAGCAGGTTAAGCAGTGCTGATGAATACAGAATCACAGATGATTCAGCCAAAGCTAAGGCTGTGTATTGGGTAATTTGCCAACTCTGTCATAAGGAAGGAGAAGCTTGTGACTATTGCAGGTAGTGCCAAACCAAGGGGCACATCACAGACAAAAAAGGCCACCTGAAACTTGATCGCTATCTTGTAATGATACTTATCGACATAGAATCTTCAGGCTATATATGTAGAAGCATCTTGGGGTTCTGCTGTTAGTGTACGTGGTGGAGGCTGGATGTTGCCATTGTTAACTGTTGTGTTCAGCCAATGGTCAGAGCACAATGACCAAGAAAGTAAACGTGTCTGGGAATGACAACCAAAAAACAAAGCACAGTTATAGTAACAGGCTCAGTGTGACCAGCTCCTGAGGATTATTTAGTTCTCCCATGATCTGAATGTCCAGTGAATTCCTTCACTCCAGCCTTTTCACTGCTCATGTATTCTCCAGGCAGGCAGTGACTCTATGACTAAATGACTCCAACTGCTACTGCAGTACAGCTCTTGAACCAGTCAATACTTCAGCAAGCCAACTTAAGACATGTTCTAGACATGCCACAACAGCCTGGCACACCCCAGTCAAACCCCCTCGGCCCCCAATTCTCCCTCGTGTCAAAGCAGGTGTCAACGTTTCTATTAAAGGATGAAGTGCAAAAACAAACCCTCCCCCCAGTCAACAATATAAAATCCCCCTCCTCCCTGATTTGCAAAAGGCCACAAGGTTGTCAGGACTGGCTCTATTTGAAATACTGAAATGTTTATTAGGAAAAGAGAATGTTGGTGGTCTCAAATGCAACTTTGGTCTCCTTAATCAGTCCAATGGGACAAAAGAACTACCATTATTAGTTTATTGGTTCATTTATTTAGTTCTTTTTTCAGATTTGTTGAAAGAGAGTTTGTTTAA
Organism: Brycinus macrolepidotus; assembly: GCA_037974445.1. Lineage (NCBI taxonomy): Eukaryota > Metazoa > Chordata > Actinopteri > Characiformes > Alestidae > Brycinus > Brycinus macrolepidotus. The sequence continues at coordinate 20,722,456 of JBBPCZ010000136.1, forward strand.
AATTGGGAGCCTGTTCTATGATCGTTCATTGATTGGGTGCAGTGAGTGCTTTGGTCCCTGTGTGGGTCAATATATAGCGAGTCACTTTATTCTGTTCTGAAAAACAATGAAGGCTGTATGGTTAGGCGAGGGGGCAATGAAAGGCATGATTGTTATGTTGGTGTTAGTGGATGGTCTGTGGCTCCCTGAAGGTCATGCGGTATGTGGCAGAGTGCCTTCCCATAATAATGCAGGTTGTTATGGGTAATAGCACTATTGATTATAGAGATTTTCTTGATCACATATTTCACTGGAAGGATGCAACAAAATGAATCTCTCCACTTACACTGGAATAAGTAGTGAAAGATGATCATTAATCAAGTAGACACATGCAAACACACACATACAAACACACACACACACACACACACACACACACACACACACACACACACACACACACACACATATGTATATATATATATAAATATATATATAGTGTCCACTCTGGATTCTCTACCTTCCCCTTCAGACAGAGATGGTGTAGTTGTGTGTGTTTATACCTTCCTGATGGCTTGTTGTTTGAGAGCCTCCAGATGAATGGCAGATAGGTTAAAGTTCACAGGGTCATGTTCGTAAGTCCTCTGGACCTCATTAGTAGAGGCTGTACACATAATCTAAATTTCTCCCTCTCACTTGCTCTCATTTATGCAATAGGCATAAGACCAGTAGGCACATCTATACTTTAGTTTCTATACAAAATGGTATCTCATTTCTTTTGATATTTAACGGGGTGAGAGAGGCTGGAGGAAAAGAGTGAAGTTTAACTCTTAGTTTTGTGGGTGTTCTGAGTTTGTGAGCAAAGCAAAGGTTCACAATGTGAAGGTTCTTTACCAGTAATCGTTCTTTTTTTGCATCACACAAATAAGCATTTGTGGTGCCTTTGTTTTTAAATGCATAGCAAACAGGCCTGGTTATCTGTCTGTTGCATATTTAAAAAAAAAATAAGTTAGGAACTATACTAAACTACTGCAACATTATACAGTAAAAAGTATGTGGGCACCTGGCTGTCACATCCAAACAGCCTCCACTCTTCTGGGCAAGCTTTGCCCAAAATTTTGCAGTGTCTCTGTGGGAATTTGTGCCCCTTCAGTCAAAAGAGAATTGTGAGCTGGATGAGAAACCCTGGCCGTTTCAGTTCATCTTAAGGGTGTTTGAGGTCAGGGCTCTGTGTGGGCCAGTCAAGTTCCTCCACACCGAACTCATCCAAACATGTGGTCATAGGCCTCGCTTTGTGCTCAGGGGCACAATTATGCTGGAACAAGAAAGAGACTTCTCTAAACTGTTGCCACAAAGTTGGAAGCATTTAATTGTGTAAAATGCCGTTATTTCCTGTACCATTAACATTACCCTTTGCTAGAATTAAGGAACCTAGCCCAAAAACAGCCTCAGACCATTATTCCGGTTGATTCTATTCTCCTGGTATTTGCCAAACCCAGATTCGTCCATCAGGCTGGCAGATGAAGTGTGATTCATCTCTCCAGAAAAACACATTTCCACTGCTCAAGAGGCCAGAGGCAGTGTGCACTGCACATAGTGAAACCCATTTCATGAAGGTCCAAGGTCTGTACTAAGTGACACAGGACCCAATGTGCAGTACAACGTTCACCTTTTTTTCTAAATGTATTTGCAAAGACAGTCCAAATTTTGACTGCCAACAATACAAATATAACACTATGAAAAATGCATAATGTTTACAAAAATGCAACTAAAAAGACTTTCATCCCCATTTGCTTGGGTAGGCCTGTGATAGCCAGTCTCCTGGATCTTTGCAACTGCATGAAACAAAAAGTAACATTATTATTTAAAATTTTGTTTCTGCCCTGGAACAGTGTAAGGTGCCTGTGTTTTAGCTTTTGTTTTTGTTCATAGCAAGATACCATTCTTTCCTTGTTTTGGTTTTTATTCCTCCAACTGATTTGGAGCTCTGTTTTCATACTGAAAAAACAACGCCCAGATATGAAGCAGTTTTCCAGACCATTTCAGTGAGCAACTCTGCCTAAAGCTGCACAGCTGCTGCATGTTCATGATCTTATGACTGTAGCTGACTCTCAAACTAAAGTAACATAATATAAACACCGATCAGCCACAATTAGCTGAAATCACTGACAGGTGAAGTGAATAACATTGATTATGTCGTTACAGTGGCACCTGTCAAGGGATGGGATTTATTAGGCACCAAGTGAACAGTCAGTTATTGAAGTTGATGTGAAGGAAAAAAGGACAACAATAAAGATTAAAGAGTAACTTTGACAACACTAGACTGTTATGGTTAGATGACTAGGTCAGAGCATCTCCACAACAGCCGGTCTTGTTGTGGAAAGGCTCTGGTGCAACTGGTGACCTAGTGGTTAGGGAGTTGCCTCTGTGATCATCAGGATGTGGGTTCGAATCCCAGGACTGCTAGTGGCACCTCTGAGGTTCCCTTGAGCAAGGTACCGTCCCCACACACTCCTCCCCGGACGCCGTGTTCCTGGCTGCCCGCTGCTTCACTTGGTGAATGGGTTAAATACAGAGAAGAATTTCATACTGTTCACAATGTGTTCTGTGGTGTGTTCACGTATGACAAATGGCCACTTTAGACTTCTGTGGGGTGTACCCGAAATGCAGCGGTTAGTACCTAAGACAATGGAAGGACAACTGGTGAACTGGTGACAGGGTCATGGGTGCCCAAAGATCACTGATGCCTGTGGGAAGTGAAGACTAGCCCAAGAGTGAAGTCTGGTCCAAATTCCACAGAAGAGCTACTGTAGCACGAATTGCTGAAAAGGTTCATGCTGGCTCTGTGTCAAAACACCTGATGCATCACAGTTGCAGACTGGTCAGAGTGCCCATGCTGACTTCTGTCCGCTGCTAAAAGTGCCTACAATGGGCACCTGAGCATCAGAACTGGACCATGCAGCAAAGGAAGAAGGTGGTCTGGTCTGACGAATTACATTTTCTTTTTCATGATGTGGATGGCTGGGTATGTGTGTTTCTTACCTGGGAAAGAGATGGCACCAGAAGAAGCAACCTTGGGTGTTACTTTGACACATACCACCTACCTAAATATTGTTACAGTGCAAGTTCACCAATTCATGGGAACAGTATTCTTTGATGGCAGTGGCCTTTTTAGCAGCATAATGTTCACAGCCACACTGCAGATATTGTTCAGAAATGGTTTGAGGAACATGACAAAGAGTTCAAGGTGTTGATTTGCACTCCAAATTCCCTACATTTCAGTCTGATTAAGCATCTGTAGGATGTGCTGGACAAACTAGTTTGATCCATGAAGGCCCCATCTCTTAACTTGAAGAACTGGATCTGCAGTTAACATCTTGGTGCCAGATACCACAGCACACCTTCAGAGGTCTTGTGGAGACTATCTCAATTAGTCAGGGCTGTTTTCGTGGCACGAGGGGGACCTTCATAATAGCAGACAGATTTTAATGAGTGTAAAAGCTCATGAAATGACTGAAAACATATACTTTACTGAAGTTCACGCTGGCATTGGTCTTATTATTAGCTTAAGCACCTTTACAGTGAGCTCTTGGCTGTTGTAGTACATGTGGTCAGCTCTTCTAAGGTCTAGTTTTAGGTTCATTTTCAGTTGAACATGGCAGAAATTGATATGTCCAAATGGTTCAATTTAGCAAGGGAGCTATTTTGTATGTATCCTTGGACTACTTTCTGTGTTAGGAAATTAAAAATGATGTGTTGAAAAAGGCAGGAATAGAAACTCACTGGCCACAAGCTAGGGATATGCCTTAATAGAGACCTGGTCTCATTACACTAATCTCCTACATCTGTGTTTTCAATCAAAGTCCTCTGGACCCACTGCCAGGTATTCTCAGCCTCCAACACACCTGAATAAGCTCAAGAAGAGCTTGATAATTAGCTGATGAGCTGAATCAGGTGTGTTGGGGCAGGAAATCATTGAAACAGAGCAATGGATCCCCAGGACTGGATCTGAACCACCACCATATACCCCTGTATTCCTCTTCTACCAAATGTAGATATAACAATTCCTTTAAATGTTAGCGACTGGTTTATCACAAATTATAGGGTCATGTGACCTTTTTTATGGGTTATGAAGTTCAGATCAGTTGTCAGTACAAATGAACAAACTGACTGATATGATTCTCTTTTTATGTTGCTTTTTAATGTAATATTCTGGAAACCAGTGACCACTGAAAGAATAAATCTCAGTTTTCCTTATGATGAAAAGGAAAATCAGAGTTACTGCATGCATATTCTTACTAAATAAAAGTTTGTTATTTAAACATTTGTGGCCTTATGGTACTTTTAGCTGAACTGGCTGGTTGAGAAAGTAATTAGGTCTTATTGAGGTTATGTTTCATTGTTGTTAAATCCTTCTCTTTCTCCTTATCAATTCACTTCTTCTAGTCTGGTTCAAGGGGATCTATGAAATACTCTGACAATAACCTCTATTAACTGGAAATTTTGAATGAAACAGAGAAGGATAAGATTGGGTTCTTTCTAATCAAATACAGGATTAAGCTGAATTTGCCCTTGCTTTGTGATGTAGCTCTGCAAGGAAGGACTGTGATCTCATCTAGCTGTAATGTCAAGCCCTGTGTTGCCATGGAAATTAATTCAGTCTGCATTGCTAAGCATTCAGTTTTAGAGGGGCTAATATATTCTTATTAATATTGCATGCTATTCAAAATGAGCCGTGAACAGTGTGATGAAGTTTAAACTTAAATTTAAAAAGAGATTTAACTTTATTGTGTGTAATTCCAGAAGATTAAGTGGGATTATGTAGGCAGCATTTCAGTAACATTAGAGATTACCTCACTAACCCCCACATTTTATGTATGTATTTTATAATATTTCAGAATATTAACAATTAGAACAAGCAGAATATGAAATGCACCCAAAAGGGATGGCAGCATAGATTTGTCTGGAAATCAACTTTGTGCCGATTAGATAGATAGATAGACAGATAGATAGATAGATAGATAGATAGATAGATAGATAGATAGATAGAAAGATAGAAAGATAGATAGTTAGTTAGTTAGATAGATAGATAGATAGACAAATAGACAGACAGAAAGTGAGATGACACACACACACACGCACGTTGTTATATGTGTATGAAGGCGAGCTTTGGGATACGCAAAGAGGAAGTGTCAAAGCATAACTGTGGAAGCTGTGAACAAATAGAACAAATAAAAGGCATATAAAGAATTCCATCTTGTTTTCATATTGTTTGTGCAGTTCGTCCTCTGGGAGTTGGGGAAGTGGAGGCAAAACTGGTCCTTAATCCCTCCAGCAAGAGATTAATTTCAGAATCGATTTCTGTCCCTTTCCACTAAAGAGAAAGAATGGGAGGGAGGGAGAGAGAGAGAGAGAGAGAGAGAGAGAGAGAGAGAGAGAGAGAGAGAGAGAGAGAGAGAGAGAGAG
>JBBPCZ010000136.1:20744490-20762202 GCA_037974445.1 Brycinus macrolepidotus
AAAGACCGGGTCGCTGCCGCTAGCTGCGTTAGCATTAGCAGCGTGCGGCAAGCCCAAACAAAGAGCAGTAAACAAAATAAACACAGAAATAACTCTCTCTACCCGCATGTTTAGAGAGGGCACAGCTTACTAACATTAAATGAACTGACATAACGGTTGAAAAATAAATACATAGAGTTAAAAGCACTAAAATACTAAGACGAGACATGGAGCAGTCAAAACATGCTGCAGCAAGCTCGCGCCTGCGCAATATGATGATGTATTTGGATGTATTACAATAAACAGAACACATCAGAGCAGATCAATGTTGCACAATCTGGTTAACCCAAGCACTGTTTTTCCTGTTGTTATTTTTTCTCTTTTACCAATAACTTCAATAATCTAACATATTATTTGTGCATGATGACCACACACTTTCCTGGTAAAGTTTTCACTACTCTGATTACTCTTTGTCACTGATAACATTGACCTTTTCTCAGTTGTTCAACATAACGTTTTCTTTTATTATTAAAAACATACATCTAAATGTAGCCATATCTGTCACGTCTGGGCCACCTCGGTCACGCCCCTTACGGAGCCCGTCCCCCAAGTTCTGACTAAGTGCAGCCTTGGACGCAGGTTTATGACGTCATGTGTTGTTGCGTGCTTGGTCAACGGGAGCCTAGGCAACCCAGGTGTTAGCACTGAGCACATTAGCTGGGTTGCTAGGCATCTGATGACATGTCCATCTGTGTCTAGTTTAAGTTAAGTTGATCGTGTTTGTAGATGATTGTTTGCGTTATGTGATTGGCTGTCTCTGCGTGTGTCTGAGTATAAAGCACAGCCGGTCTGAAGGAGCGGAGCATGGTCACCAAGCTCTACCAGTGCACGTCTCGGGTTTGTACAAAACTTTGTGTGAGTTCACCTGTGCCTGTGTCTCTGTGTCAGCCTCTGGACTCGTGTGGAGCTCACCTTGTGCTCTACACCTCGGACAGCTCTCCAAGTGGCAGTTGGAGAGCCTCCCTTTCCACAGCCACACTAAGGGTGGCTGCAGTCACTACAAGGCTTGTGTATCTACCAGTGACTGTCTACTCTGTGTTTGCTTCCATCTGTCTCAGCAGGCGTGAGGTGTGCAGCCGTCCCCACTAACGGGAAAATAGTGGAACTACTCGACTGGCCTCGATGGCCACTAAACAAGTAACTCGGTGAAGAGACCGAGTCTTCTCTCCCTCGGGCTTGGGTTCCTCCTTTGGAGTGAAGGTCCTCCTGGAACCACCTTGTACTAGTGTTCTTGTTCGGAGCTCAGCGAGCTCACTCTTCGTGTTGTGTTCATTAAAGCCTTATTGAGAAACTAAAGCTGATTCCTGCAGTTGTGTCCTTCCAGTGTACCCGACATGACAATATCAAAATATATTCCACAAACTGCTCCTCAGTCTATTTGACAAATAAAATAAAATATTCATATAAGGTTTTGGTGGAATAGCCATATTGTTGGTCAAATGTTCATCTGGCAACAGAAAACCAAGGACTTATAGGTGAGTTCTTAGGGGAGATAATGTAGAAAAACTGCAGCCATTCAAACCCAGTGTTACATTTTTTAAAAACATTCACAGACACTTCATTAAATAAAGCAAAGTGTAAGTTTTATAAAGCTTTGTTATAAAGAAGTAGTTCCTGGGTTCAATTCTTGGTTGGGCGGGTAGGGTCTTCTCTGTGTGAAGTTGGCATGTTCTCCCCATGTCCATGTGGGTTTCTGTCAGGAGCTCCAGTTTCCTCCCACAGTCCAAAGACATGCGTGTCAGGTGCAAAGTAAGGGTATACAAAAATGTTCCAACCAGCATGACTTTACTACCTGACCCTTGCCCTGTGTTTTTGGATTTGTCTTTTTGCTTTGTTATTTGGATCTGTTTGCCTCTGACTGTTTTACAGTTACAGATTACCTTGCCTGTTTTTTGGTTTACTCTTTTGCGTGTTGTAATTTTGCTGTGGCGTTTTTGTCTATTCTGAGCTCTACCATTCTCTGCCACGATTTGTGCTCATACATTGTGTCAATATATGAACTTGGAGTTGTGCATTTGGTTCTGTATCTGTGAATTTTACACCAGTGGGTTTCTACGTCTTTCACCCTATGACCGCTGGGATCAGCACCCTTCCCATACATGGTTAAAGATAAGTGACTCAGAAAATGAATGAATTAATTTTCAATTACAGCTGTCCAGCTCAAAAAAGAGCTGAGAAATTCCTGAGAAAGTTAATAATCAGTCCAAAACACAGAACTAGTGCTTTAGTAGAAAATAGCCATATTTTTGCAGGGAGCAGCCGGTAAAAATTTCACAGTCACATTTCTTTTGAGAATTTAGAGAAAATTAAGTTCAATTTAATATCTTTAAGTACAGTTAAGTACTATTTGCTTTAAATAAACTGAGTTCAAGTTTGTGGTAGTGGGAAATGAGGGAAATGGTAGCAGCTGTGATATTTTTTAGACTTTGTGTAAAGTCAGGTTGCATTAGGCGAGCTGATAATTTGGAGTATGAAAGCTGAGGCCTGTTAGAATTCAGGTCAACTTGATGCATCAGCAGGCTGCCCCTTGTTTTATTTGTCTGTGGTTGCTGCAAAAGCTGAAAGGCCCTTAAGCGTTGCAACCTGAGTGTCTGTGTGTAGGGGTGTGTGTGTGTGTGTGCTTTGACCCAGTTAGTAGTGACAGAGGACAGTGGAGGTCACACATAACACAACTTCCTATGCCAACAAACATGGTGTCTTACTGACTGAGGCTTTTTGAGGTGGATGGGCAGCAGCGCAAAGCTAGGGGCTTTGCTCTGAATTTGTGTGTGTGTTTGTGTGTGTGTGTGTGTGTGTGTGTGTGTGTGTGTGTGTGTGTGTGAATGTTTTCCCAATGGCTGGTTGCCAGGCTTCTTGTTCCAAGGAAAGTGACACTGAGAGGTGCTTTGGGATTTTGCTCCAGCAACAAATATGGCAATCTCCTGTGTTCAATTAACTCATACAGAGTTAAATTTAGTTAAACAGGCCTCTGTATGTGTTAATTAAACACTGGTGATTTACGTAAAGCCTCTATTAAAACATTACTATGATGAGTAGTGTGTATATGTGTGTGTGTGTGTGTGTGTGTGTGTTTGTGTGTGTGTCTGTGTGTGTGGGACAGCCTCTTGCAATGCTTATTTATAATCACACTGCAGTGATGTGCGCAAAGGCGGCTTTACAAATGAATTTAAATGGGATTTTGGAGGTTGTTTATTCAGCGAGCATACTGATGTGCTGTAATATACATACATTTGGAATACCTTTGACAGTTACTAATGTGTGACTGTGGTACAAAGTCTTTAAAGTTGCAAACGTTACTGTTGCAACTTCATATTCGCATACTGTAAAGCAAATCTACTTGCATTCGTCAGATTTGAGCTGGAATGCGAATAGTAACACTTTTTTTCGTTAAAATATTTCGTTCAGAGTAAACAGTAAATATATTTTTAATGGAAAGTGAACACAGTCCCTTACTTCGGCCTTTTAGTCATTATTGCATCATTTTTCTGTACAACAGAAAATAAGTAACTGGAGGCAACGATTTTTGCACACATGGAAACACACACAGCTCAGGGGGCTGGAAAGCAATATATGCCTCTGTGTTTCATTCCCATCAGCCCCTGCTTCTTACGTTGCCAAGCCCACAGGCTTTTACCTGTCTCTTCCTCACAAAGTAGCACACACACGCACACACACACACACACACACACACACACACACACACAATGACCTTCAGAGAGGTGTTCCATAATTATGCACATTATCCAAAGACAAAGACTGGCATTTATGCTCATCCTTTTGAGAACAGTGTATTTCTTGCCTGACATAGAATTCACCTATCCATGTTACGCCCCCAAATGCAATCCTTTGTAGCAGCAGGGAAGGCCTCATAATGTCTTTGAAATTAAAAACACGTCTAATTTGTGGTTCATTTTTATTTCATGTTTCTTATATATTCGACTGTGGAAGTGTTGCAGTAATACAGGGTTAAATCCCTAAAACACCCAATATAAAATTGTTCAAGACTTTCGTCCCTGTCATATGTAGGTAGATACAATCAGTATACTTATTTCACTGGCTAGACTTTCAAGGGCCACAGACGTGAAGAACAGAGACAGAGTGCAATGCGTCATCAAAGGGAAAATATTCAGTGAATCTGAATGGTAGTGAATAAGAAATTGTTGTGTCTTAAAGCATCTTTAACATAAAAGGTCAACACAAGGCAATGCCAATACCCTTTTGCCCCCCAAAAGCATATATATAAAGAAACTAAATCTTATTGGACTCAGCCAGTGTCCATTTTCAATCCCAAAATCAATCTTAATTAAAAAAACATATGAACTTGTCATCTTGGTATTTTGTCATCTAAGAATGACTCAAAGTGCTAAAGTACAGCTGTACCTTACTGTTCAGTGCAAAGCAAGTGTGGAATTGTTTTCTCCCACAGTGTGATAAATGCACTGTGTCTCTATGTCTCTTTATCCTGTTAGTAGTTGAGGTGTGGTGATGTAGCCTGTCCAGATGCAGCCTGTCATAACCAGTCAACTGACATGAAATGGCACAGACACTGTGTTGTGTATGCTCTCCACTAATTTGATTCTCTCTTGTTTTTTTTAACATATTGCACACTTTGCTAGTAATCCCTTTTATATAATGTGAGTTGGTCAACTAGCTCACAAGGTGTTAGTGTAATTAAATATTAGTGTAATGATGAACTATGTTGATGTGACATATGTACAACAATTTGTGTTGTTGTAGACAATAAATCTTCTAGTCCCATGCATGTTTTGATGCCTGGCTTCTCAATCTATACAGTCTATAGGCATGGAAGCATCCATACATGCATGCTGTACTCTGACCAGATTTCAGTCAGTTGTTAAAAATGGAAAACAGATGCTTCATTTCTGTGCCATGGCTCTTTACTGAAAGAGTCACTGTAAAATGTCTCATACAAGATAAATATCAGGAAAATATTACATATATGCATTTGGCAGATGCTCTTATTCAGACTTACTACTACTGAATCATGTTACAGATGAAGGCAAATGTAGTGTTGGGAGTCTAGCCCAAAGACCTTTGCTGGTGTAGTGTCCTTACCCACACAGGGAATCCCCAGTTTGCTATTTTTAAGACAGAAGTATTTCCCACCAGCTACAGCAACAATATTTTTATAAAAATATTTAATATTCAGTTCCTGTATCTTTAAAAGGTTTAAATGTAAGAATTTGATTAAAAAAAGAATGTGAATCAGCACTAGCTTTCTGTGTTTCTGCCCAATTCTCCCACATGCTACATTTCATCTATGGCAAAAGTGTGACCTTTCACATGCATAGAAAAAATATAATTTTAAATCAATAATGCTCTAATTTTAGATAGCAAGCTTACACAATTAATTCATGTCCGACCTCCGACGAGTTGCTACGAAAGAACATCTGTGGGTAGAGCATGGATAAGTCAATTGTATTTTCTTTGTCTCTGTGGCATCTCAGCAGTAAACACAAGGAAATGGGCTATGGATTTGATGGCTCTGGTGTTTCATCTTTGGTTATTTGAGCATCAGGAATTCAATTCATTTCAATGGTGCTGTTAACACAGATTTGGAATTTGTTTCGCTTCTATTGCAAACGTCAAGAGGCCAATGCTCGCAGTTTTATGAGCGAGCGTGTGTGTATTTGGATGAGGGATGGATAGAGGCAGGAGTGTGTGGTGTGTGACGCATCTGAGCTGTCTCCTCACACAGCTGCTGGCAGCTTCAGTAAACAACCTGCTTGCCTGCAAACATATAGAGCTAAATAAACCTGTCTCTCGCAGCATAATTAAGAACAGGGGCTGCTGGGAAACAGAGTTTGACATATTAACTAAGACAGAGAGAGAAAGAGAATGAGGGAGAAGGATTGGTGAGATTATGGACAGTGTGGTTAAAAAGAAGATACCTAAGGCTGAGTAAAATGGTCACGTGTCCTATTTGTTGTAGAATAAAAATGATTTCATCCATTCATCACTTGAGGCTGCTCTGTTCACTCTTTGGGGGAGGAGGGGTAGGGGGAGCTGGGTGGTGTGAAATCACCTTCAGCTCGCTTCAGTTGCAAAGTACAGAGTGAAGCGGGCAGTTGCAAAATGAAACAGAGATATGAAACGTGGGCCATGCAGCATATACTAACACACTCACATCCCTCTCTTTCTTCTTCTCTCCATCTCAGACCCTCAATCCTGTTTATTTTACTTGATTCCATCGCAGTATGCAGTTTATTGGTTCAGCTTTAGGTTTTTTATCTTTTTTTTGGGATTCAGTGAGTTCTCGAGCCTGTTTAATCAAAGCTCACAGTGTCTAATGCCTTGGGCCTATCTCAAAGGGTTGCCATGGTTATAATTACCACTTCATCCAAAATGAGCAGAGAGATTTCTGTTCAGTAGACCACAGTTGTGAGATCTTTATGTAGTGATTTGGCCAACAGAGGGCAGTATTGTCAGCACAGCTGAAAGGCCACCAAGCTCTGACCAACATGCCAACACCTCACCAGAAAAGGTTCTCCTGCAAAGTGTATCAGTCTTAAACTCCCATACACAGAGTCTTTTTTAGCAGTCATACTGTTCAGATATCAGTTTTGCTTAACTCTGTATTTTATGCTATGTTGATATGTTCCATAATGCTCTGCATATTCTTCAGAGCACATAAGAAAACACCTTCAGGAGAGAGCTAAGTACAGGTGAAAACTCAATCACTATATATAGCATGTATGGGACATGTGTCACATGTACCTCATTCCCTACCAAACTAGTCATGCTGAAAAGTGTTGTGCTCTGAAGGCTATGTAGAGCAAAATTTTTTCCCCCCATATTTTTCCCCCAATACGTTAAATTCATCATACATACACGTATATATACGTAAATAGTAATTGACGTGTGCTCTCTGTAGAGAATGTACTTATGTTCATATATGAGGCTTAACCTAATGTGCTACATAATAATTCATTTACAAATTCAAGTACAAATAAATACGTTTTCATTATCTGAGCTGCTTATCCTAACCAAGTACATAGGGGAAACACCCTGGATGGGTCACCAGTCCATCGCAGACAAACACATTCACCCACAGTCACACTGAGGGGCAATTTAGCATCTCCAGTTGTGCATGTCTTTGGACAGTGGAAGGAAACAGGAGCTAAATAAAAGACTTAATACAGGAAATTACTCAACCATAAATGAGTTGTTTTCTGAAAGAAACTAATAAAATAATTATTCTGAGTTCCTTTTTTACAGTTTGCAGTTCTGAATATTCCTGAGAAAATATCTTGATGACTTAAACTAAATCCAAATGTGACATTATAAATGTGACAACATAAAGATGTTGGGCTGCCACTGGCTGCCATAACAGCTCTAATGCATCTTGACATAGATCCTACAGGTCTCTAAAACCGTGCTGGAGGAACCATTCTTCCTTCCCTCGGTTGCTGTTTTGATGATGGTGGTGAAGAGTGCTGTCTAACACATCACTGCAAAATTTCTCCATAGATTCAAGTTATTTGCGTTTTTCTTTTCACTTCTCAGACACCTGTAATATAGTCTTTTTTCTCTTTATCTTTTGGGTCTTAAGTACACTGGATTTAAAATTAAATAATGACTGTAATATTAAAATTCAAAACGTCACCAGTACTTAAAGCATATTTACATCTATGAATCATCTAGAAATTGCAGTTCTTTTTGTATGTAGATCCCATTTCAGGGGACCAAAAGTACCTGCACCATTGGCTCTGTGGTTGTTTCTTGAGCAGCTGTGTGTTCTTGCTTGCTTTGTTTCATGCACAAGGCAGCTAACAAAAATCCGGAGTTATGTCGCCTTAACATCGGCAGTTTGATAGTACTGTGTTTCAAGACCAAAGAAGGGTTGATGCTAATAAAACAGGCCATTATGAGGCTGGACAATCAAAATATACCATTAGTGGGGCCAAAATGAACTTTTCGTGCATTGTGGTAATGGTAAATGACCTGGCACAGAATACTACATGATCAAAGAATACTTTTAGTCATGAAGAAAAAGTGTTAAACAGGCTTAGAGATCTGTGTGTGCAGGATACTGGTACAGAGTGAAGAATACAGCAGCATGATCTTGAGAACACAAGAGAGTTCAACACAAGATGAAAACCACTGCCAAGTCTAGAACAGAATGGGAGAAGTCTCATGAGTGAGATAAGATAAAAATGAACCTGTACCAGATTGATGAAATGAAGAAAGTGTGGAGAAAAAAGCTGCTGCTCATGACCCATCTGTGAAACATGGTGTCGTGGGCATGAATGACTGCCAGTGGAACAGGCTCACTTGTCTTGGTGTGTCTGCCAGTGGCAGCAGGGTGAACGCTGAGTGTACAGAAGCATCTTAACTGCTCAGATCCAACCAAATGTCTCAAATCTCAAAGGATGATCTTTCACCTTCCAGAGGACAATGGTCAGAAACACACTGATAAACTTTTTATGGCCAAAAAAGAATGGGATGTTCAGAAGCACCAGAATCCCTCTGAGCATCTATTTAACTTACTCAAAACAAGACTTAGGGGCAGAAACAAGTAGAGAAATGGATTCTTTACAGGCTTGTTGCTGACTGTAACACATCTTAAGTATTTATCTTATGTTAAATGCCTAAGGGATATATTCAAATTTAATCAATTTATATGTAAATTTTGCAACTGCTGAGGCTTAAACTTAGGGCCCAAAACTCAATTTACAGTGTTGATTTTTTTTCTCTCCTGACATGTACTTTAGAGATCATATGCAGCTCACTTTAAGTAATGGAAAAACTTACGGCCAGAATTCACTAAAGATGCTTTATGCAAGTACCCTCTGTACTGTATTGACAGTGAAAGACATTTGTGGTGTTATTTACAGGTTACAGACTTCAGGCGGTCATCCACCAAGTGCTAAACTTTACACGTTTACTTGTACAATTACTTATGGTTCCCTGAAATGAGGACCGTTGTATAAAAAGGCTGCAATTCCTATATGAAATCACAACATCCGTTGGTTCACCTGCAGTTCAACCAATATAGATATAAATATCCTTCAAGGTGATTCTCTGTACTTTAACCTCATAGTTATTGCTTCATTACAAATTCAGTTTGCTGTAGTACCAACTCGAAAACTGTGTGCTGTATGTTGCTGCTGGCCCCTGAAGGAAGGTGTAATTATTTTAATTTAGACAGAGCAGCCTGGAACAGGTGTGCAGAACAAAGCAATTACAGCTTTTCTACGTCACTACTCACACAATTCACACCTCCTCCCACCTTTCTGCATTTAGAAAAGTAGACTCGGCCTGGGCGTTTTATGTCACAGGATAATCAATTAAGATTTGTTTTTATACCAATTCTAATTAATAAAGTGAGTTTTCTGCTTTACAGGCCCAGGCCCAGAATTATTGGTGCCCTTAATGAACAAAAAGTTCAAATAAGCAACCTGTTGTGCTGAAACATAGCTACACAAATATAAAGATATGTTTTGCCAAAATACTTCTTTTTTTTAGCAGCAAACAAGGCCTCAGCGTGTATGTGTGTGCCTTCTTCAGTCTTGTTGGAAAAAATCCTAGGTGGCTCCTTGTGAAGCTACTGGAAAGAATCCTATGTGTGTGTAAAGAAGACACATAAAACAGAGACTTTATCCGTTTTGGGGTGAGTTCTTTAAGATGTGCCCTGGAGGGTGAGCTTTTCTCCTGTATTTCTAGAATTCCACACTAACGTTCTAGAATTTCATTGTTGACTGAAACAAAGTCCCTGAGGGTAACTGTTGCATCATAATACAGAACTCTCCGTCCTCTGACATTCTAATCTCATATTAGTGATAGTGCTCTTCAAAGTGTTAAATGATCTAAAACCTAGAAAATTTAATTTATTTTTTATGGTCATTGCACAATGTTATTTCATAAGCCATTGTCTTATTGTGTGTTAAAATGAAGGAAAAACCGGCTATGAGTTGGCATGTCTAAATGATGTCGCTTTAAAGTCTTTGGTGAGTGTACTTCAACTACATAACCTTTAGACTGTGGTAATTTCGTAATAGTCACTAACTGAATTAGAACCTGGATGATAAGTCTTACGAATAAATTTGAAAATGTTGTATTCAGAATGTGTATTTGCAAAGTAGAGATGTACAAGGAATATTTATTGATGTTGGTGTCAACATAAATACTATAAATACTAAATACTATACAATGGACAATACAATAGACATTCTAAAATTAAACAGAGTAAATGTAGTATGCATTACATTATAGATATAGTAAAAGTTTGAACACCTTTGGTCAAGTGGCACATTTTGTTGATTTTCTTTGTAAATACATCCTCTACAAAGAACAAAAAATACAACATTCACAGCAAAAAAAGAACATTAATCATTGTTCTAACATTTATAGAACATTTCTTAATACAATAACAAAACATGTCATTTGACCGGAGGTGCACAGACTTTTGCATTTAACTGTATGTGTATGTGTGTCTGAATGTTATATATATATTGTATTATATATTGCATTTAATTTTTTATTTTGCTATATTAGAAGTGGTATATGCAAATTTAAATATGTACTTTTGGAAGAAGGGAATTAAACTGTCAAAGGGGTGGTACCCCTCATATCTCTGGGGTGTTCAAGGGTCTTCAGTACCTTCAGTCATGAAACATAACCATTTAATATTCCACTGCAATTATATTTTTAAAGCTGCACTGGCTTCATACACATTCATACATTATCATATTTATGTTAAAAACTGTTAGGCTATGAAAAGGAATTTCCCCTTGGAAAAACATACTCATAAGTAGGCCGTAAGACCAATACTGTACCTTTGAGGGTACGTTTATATTGCTTATACCATAATGTATCTGTACGGTACCTTTTTCTGACAAAGTAGTTTTGGATGTCTAGCAGTTGCTGAATGGATTAGTATAACAGGAATTAGTGTAAGAGGTTAAAAAATTTGCAGTCATACTGAGAATCTTATGTAGCCCTGAAAAAGAGAAATTGGTCCGTCATAATATGGTGGGATTAGTTTTTATTCCCAGAGAGTTTCTAGTGGACAAAAGCGAGTGCTTATAAAAGAAAAACTCCCATTTGTTATGGTCGACTCATCTTGTTTCTTTACCATAATTGTACTAGTACTTTTGTTTGCTAGGAACTGCAGATGGAAATTCCATGTGGCAGAATGATAGTGCCTAATTAAGGTTATAAAATAGACCAAGCTCATGAAGCACTTCTTTTTTTCTGCTTGGACCACATTTCCATACTGGCTAGTGTAGTACAGTTTTACAATAGACTACAATGTTTTCATTTTCTGATATCTATCAAAAGGGACATGTACCCGTAGAAGTGTCACCCAGGAATTCTCATTTCCTCAGCCTTTTCTGGAACGCACCATCTTCTCTAATGTTAGTTTGCAGTTGCTTTCATTGCTTACATTCAAAACTTTGAAGAGCTCAAATAAAATGGAGGTGACTTTAAGGCCGGCATGTGAATGGCATAATTAATCACAGTTTCTAACCCTTTTCACACTCTTTTTCTTTTTTTTTAAGAGAAACCCACACACCCAGGCCTTATTAAATGTGAGCAATTTTTCAGTTCAGGCAGCCAGCACTTTGTTATTATTATTCAGGTTTTTTAAGGCAGAAATAACACAAATGACTAAGCAATAGCTGTTTCGCTCTTAGAAAATGTGGTTATTGCCTATAATAACTGTAATTTAGGGGTTAAAGAACTGAATGAATGAGCATGCCCATCATGCAGTTAGTTTGACCGTGATATGGGTAAATGTTTCATACAGTAACACTGGATATAAAAGATATTAAGTTAAGCAGAGACATTCATTTGAGTAAAACATGAACATGGTCACTAGCTGAACGCATGTGAGCCTGTAGGCTGTGCAAGGAGCAAGAAAAATATATAGACTATGATTGCCATTTAATATGTTGTTCACTTTTGTGTGAAGTTAGTTGTCCAAAAAAGAATTTTCATTTCATGGGTGGATTTTAGCTGCCTTTTGACCAGGGCCATTATGTACACTTGTTTTGTTTGGGGTTTAGGTCCATTTATGACATCTAGATGTGTGTTTATTTTCAGTCAAATTAGACACAACCATCTACCCACCTCCCTTCATTACTGAGGATTAAACAGGCTGTTTTCACTAATGTTCCTATAAAGGACCTATCTTTTACATTTTTCCACTTACAACATTTGTTTCACACAACAGACAAAGTCATAATTTATTCTGCTGTAAAACATAATTTATTCTTTAGAATTAAAGGTGGTGGTTACGGTGCCTACAGTAAATGCATTAGTTTTTGTGAAAATAAAATTGTTTAGTCAGTTTAGTTTCCTTAGTTTCCATAGTTTCCATACATTGACTTAATGGACTAAAAATTAAATGGTAAATTTTAAAAACGTAACAATGTTTATGTCAGGAACTGATCTATCACTGTTTGCCCAGTGTAGCGTGGTGGATAAACCCAATTGCGGAGTGAACACGAGAGAGTAGACAAACCACGCGCTTTACTATGAGAGCGCTCTATAAAGAGTTGAGACTCCCACCGGGAATCCGTGTTCTCACTCACACACACAGTCAAGAACAAGGAGAGAGGATTTGGTGTACTCACGGTACCGTAGAGTTGGATGTAGGTTGGTTTCGGCTCGGGTATGGAAAACAATGACTGAGCAGTGAGTACCTGCATCTCCTTGTTTATATAGGAAGGGACACGCTTCACTTCCGGGTCCTAGTGCACGTCACGTGACTGGTGGGCGTGACAGTTTACATTCTACATCTAACATAAAAATGTGGTATAAAAATAAATCTATTGTATGAGCCCTTTAAGACCTGCACTGCCTCATTCAGGCTGAAACACTACCTATGACTTCAGTGTGAACGGGTAAGGCAAAACTGTTACAGACTGAATAGGTGGATATACTGTAAATAATTTCATTGCATTACAAATGCAATGCATTCAAAACACACCGTTTTTACAACCTCATTTCCATTTATAGACTGAAAGAGGTGGAAAAATGAAAGAGGTGGTGACAAGTATGTTTTAAAACTTAAAATAAAGCAAGATAATTCGTTACTTGTCTTTTGCTTTAAAACCCAGACAATGAAGCCTTTTCTTTTTGACGTCATGTTAAAATATTGCTTCATCTGACACAGGCAGCTTTATAGCAGTGTTCCTCTCTCTGCTCCTCATGTTCTGACTAGACATCAAAAATACTCCAATTTTGGTTAATTTAAATCCAAAACGTAACAAGATGGTTACCATTTCCTCTCAAGTACATCTGACAGGTGCACTCATTTCTGGGATTTTTTGGCTAACAAGGGGACCCTTATCCCATCTCAAATCAGCTGGCTGAGTGGTAAGTGGACCCTCTTTAGTACATCATACTGAATGGAACCCACCAGCCTCCCTCTTCTCCACTTCCTTCCTGTTTCCCCCTTCATTAACATCGGTCATTAAATCATGCGGAGCGTTCATTTTCTCCCTTGCGGTTTCATCTAAGCTAATCTCAGAGCGTGTACTCAGGTGTGGGCGTGCTTGTGTGTTTGTGAGTGTGCATCTCTGTGGAAGAGGCCAACTGAGGTGAGGGAGCTCTTCATAAGCGGTTGATATGGCTGCCTGCGTGAAGGCTTTTAAGGAACGTTCAGTGTGAAGCTAGTGAGGCAGAGGGGGGCTCAGAGGGACAGATTTTAGCTATTTGAGATGGGCTTCAGCTGATTGAAAATGCAACTCTGCTCATAGCTCCATCCCCATTGCTAACTTTTACAAGAAAAGTCCTTAAGATTTTTAGGACTCCTGGCAAAATAATTTTGATAGATATGACTGGGCATCAGCACCTTACAATGAGAAGACAAAGGTTATGGTTTTGCAATGCTTCAGTCTTGTTTTACAGCAGTGACTCCGTGTAGTCTATATTACTGTTGTAGTGCCACCCAGCAGGTTCAGACACAGACTCGGAGACAATGATTTAGTTGTCAACCACTCCAGCGAGGAGGTGGTGCAGATTTATTAGGGAAAGGTGCACAAAGGGGTTTGGTGAGGGTCGGGGAAGTGCTTTGGAGAGTCCAGAAAGGTGCAGGGTCTTGGGTGGTGTAGGGAGCCGCCGAGATCACTGGCGTCCGGGTCTGGATCAGGGGGAATCCTCGGGGCTGGAACCTGAGAGTCAGTAGAGGGTTAGAACAGGGATGATAACGTCCACAATGCCGGGTGAACTCCTTCTCCCCGGTCTCCCTGATGCGGCCCCTTATATAGGGTGCCCTAACCTGGTGTGTCTTGTTGCCACGCCCTCCCTCAAGCACGTGCACTGTAATCGTCCAAAACAATGGTGCTGAAGGTGTTTTGACAGTGGGCGCTCGCGTCCTCTTAAGCCCCTGGGACAGGAACCAGTTCTCCCCCTCAGCTCTGAAGTCGTGCGCTGGTGGAGCCCGGCCCATAGAGCAAACCGATGGGAGAGGGCATCCGCGTTGCCGTGGCCCGGCCGGTGCTGGACAGATATCGAGAAGTCCTGCAGGGAGAAAAACCCAGGTAATGGGCCTCGATCAAGCCCAGGTGGCATTTGCGGGGGTTGGCCGTGAGCCCGGCCCAGCAGAGATGCGCTAAGACCAGGTCTAAATTGAAGAGGTGATCCTGCCAGGTCATTGAGTGGACGATCCCGTCGCCCAGGTAGGCCGCAGTGTACGGCCCGTGGGCCCAGAGGACCACGTCCATTAGTTGCTGGAAAGTAGCCGGAGCTCCGTGTAAACTGAATGGAAGCACCCGGTACTGCCAGTGGCCATGGGCCGTGGTGAAAGCGGTTTTTGGCTTAGCCTCCGGGGCCAGGGCCACCTGCCTATACCCTTTGTACGGTCCCTGCCACTTGGCTAGGAACTTACAATTGCTATTTGGCACTAGTAAAAGTACTTTATTCCGTGGCCAGAATTCGCGGGGTGGACGGTTATAAACCCGTTCTTGGGCTTTTTGCGCCTATACCATATGCGCTTGCACGATCGGGGCGACCTTTTCCAGGCAACCCTGGAGTTGGTGTACGAACTCGATCATAGAGCGATATGAGGCTGGCTTGGTTTCCCAACTCTCTTTTGCAATGTCCAGCAAGCCCCACGGCCTGCGGCCGAAGTGGAGCTCGAAGGGAGTGAATCCCGTAGAAGCCTGCGGGGCTTCTCGGACTGCAAATAGGACATAGGGGAGGAGGAGGTCCCAATTTCTTCCCTCCGCGTCCACCACTTTTTTTAGCATGCATTTGAGCGTTTGATTAAATCGCTCGACTAGGCCATTGGTCTGCTGATCATACACAGACACATGTAGTTGCGTTACCTAAACAACAAAAGCAGTTCCCTTGTGATGTTTTTGGAGGTAGCTTCGTGCATGGGGATCACTTCGGGATAACAAGCTGCATAATCTAGTACTACCAGGATGTACTCATGGCCCCGGGCAGATTTTGGCAGCGGCCCTATGAGATCCATTCCCACCCTCTCAAAGGGCACCTCGATGATGGGGAGTGGAATAAGCGCTGCAGGGGCCGGCTTCACTGGCTAGGTGCGCTTTCACTGGAGGCAGCACTGACAGAATCGCTGCACATCTGCCTGCATCCCTAGCCAGTGAAACCGGTCCCTTAATTTTTCTAGCGGCATTTTTAGCACCGGGGTGACTATGGGCCAGATGCAGCACTGTGTCTACCTTGGAGTGGGGGAGGACCAGGAAGTCCTCCAGCTCCTCGCGATGCTTGCAGCGATAATACAACAACCCGTTCTTAGTTAGGAAGTACATCGCAGGGAGTCTGGGCGACGGGTCCGCCCCCTCCATGTTGCGCGCCTGCTCCCAACAGTGCCGCAATCCCTCGTCCTTCTTCTGTTCTCGGACAAACTCTTGGCTACCTGCTGAAAGAGAGCGGATGAGAGATTATTGGGGAAATGGTTCTCACCCTCTGTCCTTGCCTCTGCGGCTTCCTCTTCATTTTGAGCCAGGAGCATGGCAGGAGTCGTCTCGCTGGGTGTGGCTCGTCTCTGGTGGGGTCCTGGGTGACGTCGTTCTTTGCTGAACCCGGGGCAGTCACGTCCCACCAGGAGCAGGACTGGGAGCTCTGGGACCAGCCCCACCACCAGGGGCCACTCCCCCTGCCTCCCTGCGGTGGAGACCTTGGCTGCAGGCACTTCTCTGATGTTGCCATGGACACAGGCGACTGCAATGTGCCCGCACGGTTGAGGTTGGCTGGGGAGTGCAGAGGACCTGACCAAGGTGATCGTACTCCCAGTGTCCAGGAGTGTGTAGGTGGGCTTCCCTTGTACTTGGAGGTGCATCGAGCCGGGGTGGCATTCAGGTGCGGTGTGGATGGTGCAGTCGGCCAGCCATGGTTTTGGGCTGTTGGGCCCCCATCCTCGGTGCTCGGGGTCGGAAGGCATAGGTTCATCGGCGGGCCTGGGGTGGGGGCCCAGATCCTCGGCCAGCCCCCAGTTTTGGGGGGGAAGGGGTGGTCATAGGTGGCACGCTTCTCTCAGGGGCTCCCATCCAGGGGCTCCCATCTGCTCATGGGGCTCTTTACGGGGGTCGTAGGCCCATCGGTAGAACTCCGTGGCGGCTCGTTCGGGGGAGTACCCGCATCGGGCGAGGACCTCTTCACGGAGGTTGGGGACGGAGAGGGGTCTGTGTCTGATGTCTGCATTCTCCACCGCTGTAGCGCCACTTAGCGGGTTCAGACACAGACTCAGAGACAAGGATGTAGTTGTCAACTACCTCAGTGAGGAGGTGGTGTGGATTTTTTAGAGAAAGGTGCACAAAGGGTTTGGTGAGGGTCTGGGAAGTGCTCGGAGAGTCCAGAAATGTGCAAGGTCTTGGGTGGTGTAGGAAGCTGCTGAGGTCACCGGTGTCAGGTTCTGGATCAGGGGGAATCCTCGGGGCTGGAACCTGAGAGTCAATAGAGGGTTAGAACAGGGATGATAGCATCCACAATGCCGGGCGAACTCCTTCGCCCCGCTCTCCCTTGGGCGGCCCCTTATATAGGGTGCCCTAACCGCGTTTACGGTGTATCTTGTTGCCGCACCCCTCCCTCGAGCATGTGCGCTGTGACTGTCCACAACAGTGGTGCTGAAGGGGCACGACCCGGCCGGTGTTTTGACAACGGCCGCTTGCGTCCTCTTCAGCACCCTGGACAGCGCTGGCTGAGGAGCACTTGCCCGAGGCTGCCACGAAGTATTCGGCCCAGCGCCACACTGTCAATGCAGCACACACAATGTGCTTAATCTGCTGTCAGCATCTTAACATTGTTTGCTGCTGCTTAAGATAATGCACTTACGGCACTTTCAAAACAGTGTATCTGCTTGATCTAAACCACTATAACTACACTCTACCTTTAAAATCTGTATTTTTTGTATTAATATCTTGTACCTGAAACACCTGTAATACCTTGTTTTTTCATGAAGCCATTACTCAGCCCTAAACACATTCACCTGTATGAACTATCTGGACTATATTCCAGGAATTTACTGAAGATCATGGGTGGATTTTTTTCTTGATTTTCAATGATACTGTGACATTGACTGACAGAGTCACTTTGAGGGTACAACCATATTATCTAAATTACAGACTGATAGATTTTTTTTAAATATACATTTATACAGTGGTGGAATGTAACAAAGTATTTGTACTTCGTTACTGTACTTAAGTAAATTTTTACGTATCTGTACTTTACTTA
>JBBPCZ010000136.1:20762302-20779478 GCA_037974445.1 Brycinus macrolepidotus
TCGGAATATCGGATTTTAAAACCAACAAATATTTGTATCGGTATCGGCCTTCAAAATCCTTTATCGGTCGGGCTCTACTAACAACACATTGTTGCCGTCAGTTCAAAAAGTTCAAAAAGTAACTTTATAATAGAAAAAACAACATTCTTATTGTAAAATTAATGGTACAATATGTTTATTAATTTTGGGTAATTTTTAATGGAGCATTCGTCTTTTTAGACTTCCCATTAAAAAGTTCTCCCTGCAAATTTGTGATAAATATACACTATCTGTCCAAAGGTTTTTAGACACCTGCTTACCCACCGTTTCCTCAGAAACCATGGGTATTATAACACTCCTTTAACACTGGACACGAAGACATTAGGCTTATGTGTGGCTGCTCCAGAGCATCCCTTTCTATTGCCAATGATTTTCTATGGAGATTGTAAAAGCTGACCATGCCAGCAATGAGTCCAGCAAGTAGAATGCATTGTTGGAAATAGCAGTGCACGATGTGCACAAATAGCAAAGCGCACAATAAAACCATTACTGTTAAATTAAGATCTTAAATTAAACTAACACTCCATTGAACATGGTGTAGTTACCTGGCTTCATTATTGTCTTAAAGATGCTGTCTTAAATGTGTTTATTGAAGCAGCACCATAGAACAACCCATTTTGATTCCCTAAAGAAACTTTTATTGGATGATTCTGTAATCAACTAGATTTATAAATGAGATTGAGTATGAGTATGAAGAAGCACTGCATAATGTAAAGGTTCAATACCAATTACCAATACCAAAGGTTCCCTCCAAAAATGCACCCTCAAACTAAGAATGTTTTCGGAACCTTGGTTTTAAGAATGTATGAGTTCATTTAATGCTGTCAGCTTCTCCATTGTGCTTTGTATGTGTCAGGGTTTTAGTGTCTCCCTATTGCCTGGTTTAGACTACTTTTACATATGTGATCTGATCAATAATGCACTCTCTTTTCTATTCCTCAGTTGGGATGTCTGCTCCAGCACTGATCAATGAGCTAATGGGGTGGTACACGACAGCCTATCTCTACCGCTCTCTCTTTCAGACACGCACACATATACACACCCACACACACCCACACACAAAAACAGTCAATCCTACCCCCTGAGTCTCCACTGTAATATAGCTATAAGAAGAAGCTCAGTCTCCAGTGTTGCCCACTGAGTTCCGCCATTCGAGTGAAACTCCCCTTACTCTCCTGGTGAAGACCTGATGAGTCACCACCTCTCTCACCCACTGCTTCCTGCTGGGCTTATGTCATGTGACCCTGCTTGATATATTGGCCCCTCTTGGCCCTCTCTCTCTTAACTAACTAGCGGGGTATTTCTGGTGCTGCAGCTGTCTGTGAGGTTTCCCTGATAATCCTCAACTCTGTCTCATCTGCACTTACACCTTTGCTCTCCTTGCACTTTTAAGCCAGTCCTTGTCTAGCTCTCCATGCTCTAGTGAATGAACAATGGAGAGGAGAGATGAGGAGGATTGGCCATAAGTAAAGAGGCTGTGAACCGGTTCAGTTGGAGATGGTCACTGAGAGCAGTGGACGTTACTCATTCTGATAACATCAGCTCAGATGATGGTGGTCAGCAGTGTCTAGTAGTGACAGTTTTGGGTTGTACTTTGTATGTATTTTAACTTCCTATAACTGATGTTTAGTGAAGGAATTGTTTGTCAAAAAAGCAAATTCATACAATTTACCACCTACCTCACATGCAGTTGGTCAAACAAGACATGCTAGGTGTCCAAAGTTCTTTTACTTTACCGCTGGAGCTACGAGGATAACAGTTCTACCAAGCACTCACTCAAATCTTTTCTGTAAATACATCCCCAAACCTTCCTTCAGCTTTTTCATTTTTTAGCTCACAGTAAGTCATACTGTACCCTAAACCATGTCCACAAGCCACAATAATGACCTGGAGGTGATTTAAGCAGGTTGAGAAATTTTTTGATGATGTATGTGCAGGAAAGAATTGGATGACTGTTGACTTTGTTAGCAATGTAAGCCTTGTAGCTTTTAGCACTAAACTAAAGACACAAATGTAGACAACTAACATGTTGTGCCTGAATGACTAAATCTGGGATTTGAGGATGATTGTGTAAATTTGATTTTTCACTAAACTATTACTTTAAAGTAAGGTATTCTGAAGGTTCTTCGATATGTTCAAAGCATAGTGGAGCAAATAAACAAGCAGCACAAATTTTAGCTCTGTTTGTCTTTCTCTGTTTCTCTTGCTGCCTAGGTTTCTAATAAATCAGCAGTAGGCTCAAAGTCTTCATTAAGGAACCCCATGCAGCCAGTATGTACCAGTGATAGACTGGATAAGAAGTGTGAACCTTCTGAGAGTGAGATTAATCTATAGGTCTACTCTCAGTCTTAGTGTTCAGTCTACCTTCCTGCTAAACTCACTTCAAACTTGAAGCAAACATACATGATGCAGCTAATTAAGGTCCTTTAAACTCATTGATTAGGTAGATCTTGTGTTAAAACTCTATCAGAAGGCATCTTGGGGGTGGGGGGTGTTGAGTATTGGCCCATATCATGACTATATAACCCACTTTTCTTCCACTTTGTCATATTTCTATAATACTTCATAATATTTTTGCCTTTGTAGAGCTCATCTTATTTTTGCTCATGTAGGGCTATCAAAATAATCTATTAAACTGTAGCAGTTCCCTGAAAACAAAGTAAGATTGTTATGGGAATTCCATAGAAACTGTATTATTTTATTTTTTTAATGCATTTATTTTATAATAGTTTATTGTGCTGTTTCGTTATCAGCAGATAACTATTTATGGACCAAGAGAGTACATTCATACTTGAAGGGTACATATCATGGAAAAAGAAAATTTCCCCCTTTTTTTTTAATAGAGGTAGATGCAATATGCAGATATTGTAACAGTTTTAAAACATACCACTCACTCCCTTGTGCAAACAGTTCATATGAGGATACTATACTTCTATACTCTTTGTTTTTCTGATGTCATGAGAAAACAAGACATATTTTTCCCCCTGGTTCAGCCTCAGACCGCCCACACTGGGACTTTTTTAGTAAAGCACAATACAGGGCAGCTGGAATCAGAGCAGAGACCATTTATATATATATATCTATAGCATTACCAGGCATGTGGGCACAACACAGACACAGGAGACATTTCATGCAGTGTGGTTCAAATGCTGTTTATTCACAAAGTTTCCGTGAGAAAGCAATAAGAGGGGTGTGAGGACGTGCAGAGTGTATTCCGTGTGAAGGGTAGTGAGGTCAAGCGGGGGTTGTGGAATGGGAGGCAAGGTCCCTCTTTCCAAGGTGAAGGGAGTGCAGGTGAGCTGGCGTCCTTAGCAGGAGAGTGGGGAGTCCTCAAGGCTCAAGTCTGGGTCAGGGCCACCTGCCAGTTCCGTGGAGAATACGTCGCTGAATTGTTCCTCCAGCTCTTTCAGTTCCTGACACTGGGACAAATGGACATTGACTGGCTCCGCGGGACCTGCTGTAGACACAGGGGAAGCTGCGAGGGCTGGCAGTGGCTCAATACATGGTTTTAACAAATTGACATGATAGATTTGTGTGTTGGTTTTCTTACCTGGCCGCTGCAGACGGTCCAACCCATTGGTCATCAACATAGGGGCCCTGTGAGGTCAAGAACTTACAGTTGGAACTTGGCACCGGGAGGAGCACCTGGTCACCCAGCCAAGACTCACGTAGTAATAGTAAAGTAAAGTGGCCCCTTATAGTCACATGTGAACACACCACAGCACAGCACACAGTGTGAACAATGTGAAATTCTTTCTTTGCATTTAACTCTTTCACCAAGTGAAGCAGCGCGCTGCCACCAATGGAGGGGCCTGGGGAGCAGTGTGTGAGGATGGTGCCTTGCTCAAGGGTACCTCAGTGATGCCACTAGCAGTCCTGGGATTCAAACACACTACTTTCTGATCACAGGGACTCCTCTCTAACCACTAGAACACCAGCTGCCCTGCCTTACCAGTGTGGTTTTGCATGTCCTGAATTTACTCAGTTGTGGATCAGAATGTGGCCGGCTGCTCCTCCCAGGCCTCTTTGTCGAGGAGGCCCCTAGGTCGGACAGCAGGTCCTGGGGATGCCAACCTGGCTGAAGAGGAGAAGTAGCTCCTTTGCAATGGCCTTAGAGGTGGCCTTCCACAGGGGAACTGCCTCGTCGTACAGCTTGGTGAAGTCCCGGAAGACTAAGATGTACTCATGCCCCCAGCAACAGCCTGACAAGGTCCATTATGACCCTCTCAAAGGGCACTTTGATGATGAAAGAGGGACGAGCAGCGCTGGTTCTGGCTCGGTGGGAAAAGTCTGCTGGTGCTGGGGGCATCACTGACAAAGGTTCCGGATCTCTGCTGCCATCCCGGGCCAGTGGCAGCGGTCACGAATCTTCTCCAGCTTTTTGTGGAGGCAAGTGAGTGAGTATGAGCCAGGTGCATTACGACATATACTTCAGAGTTGGGGATGTCGAGCAGATCACAGTTCTCTCCCTCCATGAGGAAGATGGAGCATCACCCATGTCTAAGGTTCTGATGGCACATTCCAGTGCTGCTACCATGTTGCTGAGGTTTTGCACTGCCTTCATCCCCACTGCTTTGTGCTCCTCTTTGGGGAGGGATTCTTAAGAAGCAGTCCAGTGCCACCCGTTCCATGACCTCCTCGGAGGACAGCCGCTTGGGCTGCAGCCACTGCTGGGTGATTCTTAGCAGCTGGTCCATCTGTGCTCAGGGTTCCTGGTGGGGTGATAGGACCACTGATGGAAATCGGCTGCGGCCCTGTGGGAAGGTAATCCACACCAAATTGGAATTTAGGATGTCATAGTTGCCGGCTTCCTCTTCTGGGAGGGCACAGTAGGTGCATTGGGCTTCTCCAGAAAATAAGGGGGTGAGGATGTTTGCCCAGTCCTGAAGAGGCCAGCCCTCTCTCACCACCCTCTTTAACATACCAATGTCTGCTTCCACGTTGTCATCTGCTGTCAATTTGGACAGGACCTTCTGAGATCTATGGGTGGGGTCAGTTGGTGGTGTTCCAGTGAGGGGGCTTTGCTGTCAATGCGCCAGCAGCTCCTGTGTAGCAGCATGTATCCGTGGGCCATTTCCTGGACAAACTGCATGAGCATCCCTGGAGGGGATGCTGGGGGGAGCAGCCATGGTCTGTGTCCATTGTGCCTGCCTTCTCCACCATTTGTGTTATCAGGCATGTGGGCACAACACAGACGCAGGAGACAGTTCATGCAGGTGGTCCAAATATTATTTATTTACAAAGTTTGTGTGAGAAAGCAGTGAGAGGGGCATGAGGATCTGCAGAGGGTCTTCTGTGTGGACGGTAGCGAGGTCAAGCAGGGCTTGTGGAATGGCAGACGAGGTCCATCTTTCCGAGGTGAAGGGAGAGCAGGTCCTTAGTTGGAGAGCAGGTAGTCCTTGGGGCGCGAGTCTGTGACCAGGAGTGAACAACTCAGTGGTTAGTTGGGTATGTGGAACAACTCACGTTGTCGCTGCAGGGACCTTTTATAGCCCACAGCCTCCTTATTGGCAGTGAGCTGATTATCATGCACAGGTGGCTCTCATCAGGCTGTGCTGCCTCTGGAGTCTGCTCAGCTGCGCTGTCCAGGGCGGAGGTGCTGAAGTGTCATGCTGGTGGCATCCGGTAGATGGGGAGCTGTCTGTTCAGCACCATTGTCGCGACCAAGTGAGGAGCGCATGTGGAGCTGTGGGCCTGCTGTCACTATATATATATATATATATATCGTCCCTTACAATAATTGTAAGGGATAAAGGAAAGTTGAGAAGTGGTCATGCAAACATTATTTATTTTTGGTATATTTTTGGTACATGAAACCACATACACTACTTAAATTACCTATTGATTCATATACACTGACAGGTTTAAAGTGATTAATGATGATTATTTCATTACAAAAGCAGCTGTCAAGGGGTCAAATATATTATTATATAATATTAGTAAATTATGTTTATGTGCTGAAAGCAGGAAAAATGAACAAGTATTAGGATCTGAGTGACTTCATTTATCAGAATATTAAAAAAGTGACAAGAGCTGAATTGTGATGGGAAATGGGAGGTCTTGTGGGGTGTTCCTGGTATGCCGTGGTCTGTACCTACCAGAAGTGGTCCAAGGAAGGACAACCAGTGAACAGGGTCATAGACACGAAAGGCTCATTATGTGTCTGGATGAGTGGCTCCAAAATGGTCAGAATGCCCACGCTGACCCCTGTTCACCGTCAAAAGCACCTACAATGGTCCCATGAGCAACTGGACCATGAAACAAAGGAAGAAGGTGGCCCCATCTGAATTATTGTGTTTTCTTTTACATAATGTGGATGGCTGTGTGTGTGCATCACTTACATGGGGAAGAGATGACGCAAGAATGCACTGTGAGCAGAAGGCACGTCAACAGAAGCAGTGGGATGCTCTGGGCAATATTTGGCTGGGAAACATTGTGTCATGGCATTTATGTGGATGTTACTTTGACACATACCACCTAACCAAACATAGTCTCAGATCATGACAACGGTGTTCCCTAATGGCAGATGCCAGGTTCAGCAGGATAATGACCCCTGCCACATTGCAAGGGTGTTAATTTGGCCTCCAAATTCTGTCCAGTCATACATCTGTTGGATTTGCAGGACAAAGTGGTCCCCTACTTGCAACTTACAGGACTTAAATGATCTGCTGCTAATGTCTGATTGCTAAATGCCACAGCACACCTTCAGAGGTCTTGTGGAGTCCATGCCTCAGTAAGTCTGTTTTGAATGCATGAGAGATACCCACACAATAATAGGCAGGCAGCTTTAATGTTACGGCTGACATGACTTCGATAACTACTTACTTAATTATTGCTTTTTTATATTATCCACAGGTTAATTATTTGACCAAATTAACATTATCTGCTCAATTGCAGAGCCTTACAAGCTTCATTGAGAACCGATGTAAAACAGCTTTTTCCAACACTTCAGTGTTTAAAATAAATTTCTTGTGTATTTTATTAACACAAAAAGGCATTCTCAGATAAGACTGAGGGCACCAAACTCTGTGCTCAGTGACCAGTAACCTTAAAAGGCTAAAGCTCCTTTGGCAGTATGTGCCATTTTGCACATTGGACTACAAATAGGATGTTTGCTAAATATTATAGTATCTAGTAAAATAATTTGCTTTCCTCACATCTTTAGTAAACATCTTTCTTTTGCAGGAGTGTGTGCCAGTGTTCCTTCTGAATACCAGTTATTCTTTAAAGTCCTCTTAAGGGTATGGTGGCAAAAGAAGAATTGCTAAGAAAACGGATTATTTATTTATTTATTTGTGTTTTGTATTACATAAATAGTAGAAACACCATCAGTGAAATGTGTCATCCTTGAGCAGAATATGTAATCAGCCATCATGCAATATCTCCACCTTCTTTTTGTGCAGTCCTCACAAATTTTATTTGACCCTCCCTCAAATACATGAGGGACAGAAGTTTTATGATTCCCAAACACACAACCCACTAATTGCCCAGGCTCATTGGCTGAGCTGCGTACAAAGCACACTAGCAGAAAGTGTATGATTTGTGCCTGTAACTGAACAAATTTCAGCAAAGGCCCCAAGTCATGGAAAACCACATTTTCAAAGGACTGAGTTTGATGTAGTATGCAGACGTTGCAAAGGTTTCAAACTATGCCACTCCCTGATCCATACTGGCCATACATAGAAACTAAGCTGCAAAAATAATGTTTCAAATTCACTGTTTTACATTTACCAACATTTATATTTATCCATCTATTCAGCTAACAGAAGACTCTTGCATTCATGCTGAAGTTATAACAAGTGTTTCAGACCAGACTGCTTTTTGAACAAGGGGTAACCAGTCAGAACAGAGCTGAGAGATTTGCATATATCAGCCTTGAAGGCACTGTAACATTGAACATTAAAACAACCTGTTTAAATCTAACAGACAATGAGTGGTAGAAAATGGTCTTGTAAAAATGAATTAGGACAGTTTTTGGTGTATAAACCCAAACACAAACATCAGATGTGGACCTCAGGGGTTAAAGAAAACACAAGGACAAAGTAGAATGTGGTCCCTTTTTTGAAAAGAAAAAAAATGAAAATGCTGATGCTTGCTGTGGTAAGTAGAAATGACAGGGCAGGGTGGAGGCCTGAACAGGGGTACAGCATCACAGCAGTTTTCTAATCTGGCTCTGCTCTTGGCCAGCACCAGCCGACAGCAGCACAGCCACCTCTCAGGCAATTACCCTGTCAGCTGCCTCCGAGCGAACCGCACAGCGTCATATCCATCATCAGATGCAACACATGAAATCATCCTTTGTGTTGTTGTTGTAAGCCAGTGGCACTTTGTTGCTGCCCTGAACAGCCTATTCTGAGCTGAGCGTGAGTGTGCATGTATAATGTGTATATAGCACATGCGCATGGCATGTGCATGGCCATGTCCATGTATAATGCATGTTGTCACAAAGATAAAGTCTTTGAGGAACATACAGTACAGAGAGTCTGGGCTGGGCCTGCTTTACTCTTCCCAGTGTAATGAGAGCACATGTGAATAGTAGTATAGAAAGAACTGTTGGTGATATTAATGATGGGGATCATTAATAGTGGTACAGAAGTGTGTATGGTCTTTTTAAATGAGCATTTCCCATACAGCCTGCTCTCCATGGAAAATGGATAGATGACGGGAGCAGGAACGATCACACAGAGCCAGAGAAACCGGAGAGCTAAAAATATAAAGCGGAAAGAGTATGTTTGAGGAGGAGAGAGAGAGGGTTGTAGGGAGAGTGAGAGAGAGAGGAAGGAGGGAGGGCAGACTCATGATTAATTGAAACTGAGGAATGGAGATAATGTCGCCGGTAGGCTGTACCTTTGCAGTAATTTAAGCACAGTGAAGCACTTGGGCTTCAGATGCTCAATAATTACCAACTCCTCATGCTCATTCCTCCTCAGAGCGGTCTGAGTGCCTTTCTACTGCTTTAAAATGACAAGACTGAGTGAGAGAGGGAGAGAGAGAAAAGAGAGCATTTCTATAGTAAAGAGAGCAAAAAAGCAATTGAGTGGAGCTAGAATGGTCAGAAACTTTGATTAAAAGCAGTTTAAAAGGTTGAACATTGTGGTGCCAGGGGGAACCAAAGGCTGAGTGAGAGGCAGACAGGCTGAGAGTGGTCAGTCTGTTGTAGCCCAGCTCTATCAATTGTGTGCTTCTGCTCACTGCACTCCAACTGCCTGCTCGTGTTCAGCCAAGGCATTCACTCACAGCACAACATATTGCACTGGAATTGTCGTTGCAATTTTCCCTTTTTAAAACCCTGAACTTTTAAGAAATGAAGCATTTGTCATCTGTTAACATTTTGTCTTCTTTGGTCATTTGAGTTGTATCACTGTGATTTTCCAGTAACAAAAAACCTGCAAAGATTTTGTTCTTCAAGTATACAGCCACTGAGACGCATCCACTACACTCTTAAGGGGCCTAAAACCAGAGTTTCATGTTATTTGTCATGCTATACAGTATTATCTAGTGCAGCATTGTGTCTCTTAGCCTCATTAGTTTGAAAGAATTCCAAATTTTTATATATTTTTCTCTCACTGCCATACCCAACATACCCGACATGCATTACAATCAGACAACAACTGGGAATCCCTATGATGTCAACCTGTCCTTACGTTTAACCTAGCCACTGATTTATAGGCAAATAAAAACACCAATCTAACATTAGTCATCAATAATCCTACATTTATACAGCACAAACTACAGGTCAGAAACAAGTTTTTAATCCTTTGAGTCAATAAAAAGAAACCAAACAGAGAGGGTGTCTACATAGCTAAGAATCTGCCTTTTAGCCAGACAGCTTTTAGCTTGCTATCCTCTTCCTCTGATTAGTCATTTCAGTAATTCGAGTAATCCATTCTCTTCATTGTAATGGCGATTAGATGCCAGTTACCATTTTATTTCAGATATGCAGCTTCCAAACAGTAAAGTTATCCATCTGTCTCCCTATAGCAAAAATCCTTCCCACATCATCAGAAGTCACTTTTCCACCTCTTTAAAATGAACATCATTCTCTGGAGACTGGCTCTGGCATTGCTGTAGGGTGTGAGTAAACATGTTTGCAACATGGTTACAATGCTTACCCTTTTTTAAAGAGTGTCACTTTACAGTTAAAGGTTCCTAGTTTAACATACAGTTCTAGTAAAAACAAATGTAAGGTATATGCATTATGTAGAGGCTCTTTAAACTTTAAACTGGCTCTTCGCACTCAAAAATACTTCTTTAATAAGCCATCCAGTGAAAGGTTCTTTCTGGTATGTGCATTCTGAGGAGACTGTTTGTACACATGTGTGTGTGTGTGAATTGATGGATGGGGTGTTATTCTCAATCCTCAAGAGAAAAATAAATAGTAGTAATCAGTGCCTTCTTGAGCGTCCCTAAATTCCTGACTGAGATACGTTTTACATACTTTAAATGTAGAGAAATTCAAACAACAGATTAGTCAGTGTTCAAATGACTGAATAAGTTGCCAGATTGTGTCATGTTTAGTGTTTACTAAAGTTTTCTGCACATTATTTCACCCAATTAGTGAATACGTGACAGTTAGATCGTGCTATTCATATTCACTACAGATAGTACTTTGCTTGAACAAACCCAGGCAACACAGTGTATGTAAATGAATGGGTTTCCAAACTTCACCTGTGATGATGTGTGTGCTTTATCCCAGAATGCAGCAGCGGTGGGTGTGTGTGGCTGTTCTGGCTCTGTTGGTCCCAGTGATGTTGGCAGAAGGTGGGAAGGCGGAAAAGCAAGGTGAGAGAAATGTGTCAGACCGTTTTATTCTATCAGACTAATCCATTCTACTCTCCACATTATGACACAAGAATACTAAGTGTCCATTTGAATGCTCAGTACACAACACATACACACAGACACTGCTTGTCAAAAGTTTGGGGGCACCAGCTTTTGCCATTTGCATTTTCTTGCTGTTATGGTGGGTTCTGCCATGTTTTTGAATATATTCTGCACCACTCAGAGTTGCCACAAGAATAATGTAATTTGCTCATTAACAGGTAAAACTGGCATTTTAAACACATAAACGCAAAATCAGTTGCCTTTTTAAATAGCATTCAAACAAAAATCACCTCTCAAAAATAAGAGGTGACAGGCTTTTTAGCACAATGCGTCATGCAGAATTATGCTGCAGTAGTTTGATGCAGGTGTAGCAGCAGCATTCACATACATCATGAGTGTACTTAACTGCCTCATGTTATTTACAGGGAGTCTTGCACCACAAATTAAAATCTTTAACATGCCATCTTTTTGGCCAATTACCCCACCCACATTTATATCAGTAATAGGAGCAGTAGGGATGGAGGGAGAGTGGATGCGCTATTAAATGTCAAGTTTGTTTCAGAGGTTACATTTTTTAATTAGTCAGGGTTGCAAACTCTTGCTCTATTGGGCTTTTTCTCAAGCTCTTACACTGTGCAAAGAAACCTCAAGCTAGCAAGAGGTCCACCAACCTGCACATTCAGAACAAATCTGCAAGCAACTATTTTTATTTTTCTGCGTGATGACATCTGATTGTGTCATCTTCTCGACTATTGAGAACAAATTGGCTTTACTTCTCTCAGTTCTACCTCTTTTATGCAGTGTGAGCCAGTATGTGAGTGGCATGCAGTAGAAGCAGAGTGGTGTGATTTTACAAACAGTGAGGAATGACTGGAAAGCTTGAGCATTCCGGTTCTCTCACATGCTGCTCATACTGCATTGCTACTAGTTTTAAAAAAGTGCAACTGGAGATGAAGGTCTGGCTGAAAGAATGAAGAATATGGAGCAGATGAATTGTGAGTGGCGAGCGAGCTAGTTTGAGAGCCACATGTTTACATGTTAATGACCATGAGCTGTGGTTTAAAGTAGTGCTTTAGGCAGCACAACACAGAACAGGCACTTGTGCATACAGTATTAATGATCTCACTCCAGCCTCACTCCAGGCACCTAACAATTTAACTCAAATTACCCCAACAAACTTTGCAAGTCTGTTAAGCGGTCATCATTTTCTAGGTTTTTGCATGTTGTTGTTGTCAGAGCAAAAAACATATCCCCAAATTGGCAACTTTACAGGAGAATAACAAATGTTATTTTTTGTAATATTGAATCATTTCTGTTGGTCTATATATACTATATATATATTACACAAAATAGCATAACCATTCTAAACATAAAATAGATTAAAATAAATTAACCCTGGTGCTGTTAAGGGCTGATATCATGACATGGGGATGAAATGTGTGGCTTTTAAAAATGTTAATACTTTGCTTAGTATTTTTATGGTTACATTTTTGCCCCTACGTGTCCCAAAACTTCTAACAAGCAGTCTTTGCAGAAAGTTTCCAATGTGCAGAGGTATGAAGCTGTGTACTGTTGTTTATGTGATGCACACGTCTAGCTTTACAGCGTGTTCTCGTGTGTGTGTGTGTGTGTGTGTGTGTGTGTGTGTGTGTGCGTGGTCTCACAGGTAAGAAAGAACGTAAGTCGGACTGTGGGGAGTGGCAGTGGAGTGTGTGTGTGGCGAATGAGGGTGACTGCGGCCTGGGCACCAGAGAGGGAACTCGCAGTGGCACTGACTGCAAACAGACCATCAAAACACAGCGCTGCAAAATCCCCTGCAATTGGAAGAAGCAGTTTGGAGGTGAACACCACACACAACTTTGTTTTTATACTATGTTTGTGTGTGTATGTGTGTGTGTGTGTGTGTGTGTGTATGCATGTCAATACCCCTGTTCTCCCTGTCACAGAATGAGGCATCTTGGAGGTGATGCTGTGATAATTAAACACACTTTAGTATCTTATACTGAGTCCCCGTACATGTCTAATCCCAGTGCATGTGTTTTTTAGATTAAATTTTCACTTAGTACATGTTAATGCAATTAGATTTCTTCCATGTATTTCTGGAGCATTTCTATTGGTCCATGGAATCTCATGGCCCATTTGTCATTCAGTATCAGACAGAAGGAGGTAGAAGACTAGAACTGAGGTCAGGTTGAGGTAGACTTTAGTTATGGATACATAAAGAATGCCTGCAGTATTCATAAATTTTGTTTGTCTGTAGTTTGAGTATGAATGCTAAAAAACCCCCAAAACAAACAAACAAAAAATCAAGCAAATAAAACTTGGCTACAGCACATTAGTGGAATAGTGGAAAAGCAGCTGACTGGCCACTGATTGACTAAAACTAACCTTCAGTGCTACATTTGGTCTCTGTCATGGCTTTAATATAAGAACATGTCCCAGTACATATATTCATGAATGGTGTCAGAGTTGTGTGTTTTGACTCTACACTCCACTGGGCTCCACTCACATAAATCTACTAGCTCACACCTGTGACTTGTAGCTTCGCAAGCTAGCAGTAAGAAACATTTCAACTTTTTATTTAGTGTTTGTCACACTGTGTGGTAACAAACTGTGACTGAGTGCATAAATATTATTGCAATGCAGGCAGAACATTTACTGTGTTCAAGGGCTGCACTCAGTCTCAAGCTGAACTCACTCAAGCAGTGGCCTCTGTGGTGTGAAAAATGGTGGGTCAATGACTGTTCGTCCCCTGGGTTCTGACAGCCATGCAGTGAATCTCAGTTATAATCTCAGGTTAGATCAGGTTGAGGTATAGGGTAATCTTAGGCTAGGTGCACAACCTCAAGCTCTCAGGTTGCAGCCAGAGTCTCTTTTCATTGCTCAGAAACATTAATGACAGTGAGAGTGGTATATTGTGAAAAACAGTGACATTTAATAAAATCTAAATAAATGAGGTCAACAGAGATTGCTGGGTGTAAACAACCAAACAAATAAAAATGTGTTTAATATATTTTTGTAGTTGTAAAATGAGCGTGTGTGTGTGTTTCCTTAAAATGCTCTGTTGTGAAACAGGAGCAGGTGAGTGAAAAATGACCATAAAAAAACACAAATCAAAGATAGGTTCACTTACACTTTGATGTGAAAAAAGCCATGTACATATTGAACAGACTCTCTGCTCTTGTGCTGACAGAGTGCACTGTTATGCAAAAACTGCTTTAAGGGAACTCTTTTCAAAACGTATTAATTTTTATTGTATGATAATTCAGTTGTGGTTTGAGAGTAATTCATCAGTTCTGTCAGCAATACTGGCTATCAATTTTCCAAAATGTATTTCATATTAGTATACTCTGAATGACTTTGATTTCATATTTAACTGGTGAAATTTCCCTTTCAGTGCAGTCTGAGACCATTGTGCTAACTGACTTTACTGACTGAGGGCTGAACAGCCTCAGGCTGAAACTGCTAATTTTTTAAATGTATGCTGTTGTGTCTCATGCAGGTGAGTGTAAATATGATTTCCAGGCGTGGAGTGAGTGTGATGTTACCGGGATGAAGAACCGGACTGGCCTGCTGAAACGTGCCCTCTTGGATGCTGACTGCCCCACCAATGTCAGTGTAACCAAACCCTGCGGCAAGACCAAGACCAAGCTACAGGGTAATACTGACTACACTTTCAAACAGTCATGCAAACTCACACACACACACACACACAACAAAAATGCACAGCTCAGAACATACCATTCTCAACAAATTCCTTAAAACAGACCAAGACCTAATTACATGTATTTTTATCTCTCGGGCTGGGTTTTGTTAACATTTTTTTTGTGTGTTGGAATGTGCTGGAAGTGGGAATATTGACAGACTGCATAAGACTGTAAACTGATCAAAAAGTGCTGTCTTTAATAACATTCAGAAAGCAATTTAGGTATTTAAAAATTATACTGAATTACGCTGAATGTTGTGGTACTCTGTCATAGTACATTTTTTCTTGATTGCCATGGCAAATGTCTTGAAATTATGCAACATGATACCAAAAGTCATCTTCATTAACTTCAAAATTAAATGTCAAAGCCCCACTATCTGCTCAAAACCATATTATCTTAGGTCTTATCCAAACATTGCCTTTAAACATCACACAAAAGCCAACATACACATACACTACAAAACTGTCATAACTACACATGATGAACACAATATAAAGACATATAAAGACATACATTTTCAAACATTTTAATTCCTCAATGCACTGTAATACATTGAGGCAGTACATTTGTACAATGCACTGTAGTACATTTGGGGCAGCTGGTGGCCTGGTGGTTAGGGAGGGTCCCCTGCAATCAGAAGGCTGTGGGTTTAAATCCCAACACTGCTAGCCTCATGACTGAGGTACCCTTGAGCAAGGTACCGTACCTACACTCTGCTCCCCGGGCGCCCCTCATTGGTGGCAGCCCACTGCTTCACTTGGTGAATGGGTTAAATGCAGAGAAAGAATTTCACACTGTGTGCTGTGGTGTGCTCACGTGTGACTGTAAGGGGCCACTTTACTTTACTTTGCTTTACACTAAACTAAACTGAGTGAAAAAGTAAATGTACTATAGAAATATGCAGCTATTAAACAACGTAGAATAAAACAATAAAACAATTTCCATCTTTTACCAATATAAACCTATTTAGCCAATAACTTGTACTTAAAGAAAGACATCACATTAATTCTGCCTCAGCTTCCCATCGCTGATCTGGGTCAGGCCAGAGGTTCTCATCATCATCACAGGCAATATTAGCCCTCCTGAATACCTTATCCAGTCCTGGCAAGCCTCAATCGTAATATCTTAACAAGCCGGGCCTGAACATGGATATAGGGGTCTCGGTCATGTCCACCACTTACCAAAAAAAAATCTCTGTGGGGTTTAGGAAGGTAGAATATGCACGATAGAAAGAAGTTGATGAATCATGAACCACTCAAAAGGTAGAGCAGCCCAGTGGAATGATAGTGTAGCAGGGCAATTCTAGCAGTGCTCACTCCCTTTGGTCTAGTTGGTATATATGATCTTGCAGATAATTGAGGAAAAGAAACAAACGTGAAATACTCCTCTGTGGCTGATGGCAGCACAAATAGTCACATTCCCACCTCACTGGCCAGTGACATTCACAGTGGCCAAGTGGCTAGTTATGTTCCTC
Organism: Brycinus macrolepidotus; assembly: GCA_037974445.1. Classification (NCBI taxonomy): domain Eukaryota; kingdom Metazoa; phylum Chordata; class Actinopteri; order Characiformes; family Alestidae; genus Brycinus; species Brycinus macrolepidotus. The sequence continues at coordinate 20,778,347 of JBBPCZ010000136.1, forward strand.
CCCCTTCTCGTCCTTCTGGTAAGATTAAATATTGCTTCATCAAGAAGGATACGCTTCAAAGATTCTCTATAAAAGAGATTTACGTGCAGTAAATTACAGAAATGTAATTGACCACTCTGAGACTATAGTGCTATAGTTCACAAAAGTAGGCAATCACATAGCCTGTACAACAGTATATACCGCTATAATCTAGTTTTTGACTCTATTGGACTTAGGAAGAAGAAGATAGGCTTGTTTCATCCTCAACTTATCCTGTTGAAGAAGGCGATCAATTGTTGAGATGCTTACTGTATCAATGTCTTGGAATAATTTTGCTATGAACATACTGATGATTTCCATCTCTTGTTCTTCTGAAAATAGCCTTCTGCCTTCTAACTCACTTAGGTGTTTGCCTTTCAGTTCTGCAAAAACAGAAGTACTGATTGGATTACTGAAAACTATCTATTTTGCATAAAAGAAGCCTACAGGAACATTAATATAACTTTATGTAATATGGTACATTAATACAATACATTTCAGACAGCATACAGTACAGAACAGCAAACAGCTACAGTACATGCATGCGATAAGTAAAGCACTCCAAAGCTACAATAGAGAACAGTATGTAAATTACCCACCTATTTTTTTTTGAAGGTCTATTACAGAAGCTCCTGTGCAACAGCTCAGATTTGGGTATACTTATTCCCCAGCTTTCCTCATTGACATTCCATGGAATAGAACATGGTCATTTTGAGTTGCACGAATCTCATCAGAAGACTATTTGTCTCCTTGCACGTGCCTTTCTTCCTCTTCCTTTTATATCTCATATATATATATATACATGCACGGTAAATGGATAAAAAGTATTGGGACGCCTGGCCATTACACCAAGAGGGACTTAAATGACATAGCATTCAAATACACAGATTTTAATATGGAGTTGGTTCCCCCTTAGCAGCTGTAACAGCTTTCACTCTTCTTGGAAGGCTTTCCACAAGATTTTGGAGTGTTTCTGTGGGCATTTATGCCTATTCATTCTGAAGGTCAGGCACTGATGTTGAACAAGAAGGCCTGCTTCACAATCTCTGTTCCAGTTCATCCCAAAGGTGTTGGATGGGGTTGAGGTCAGGGCTCTGTGTGGGCCAGTCAAGTT
>JBBPCZ010000136.1:20779578-20798106 GCA_037974445.1 Brycinus macrolepidotus
CTCTCTCTCTCTCTCTCTCTCTCACACACACACACACACACACACACACACACACACACACACACACACACACATTACAGAGCCCGGTCCACTGAGGCAAGCCCTCAAACCTCTTCCATCATGCTGTCAGAGCGGCAAAGCTATGGAAGCTGGAATGGGGCCTGTAAGGGACTTTCTTTCCATTAGTGATCAGACCAGGCATGTGGACCCTACACACCAAAAAAGGTGCAACAAAAGGTCCTTTGAGTGATGGCATAGAAGAATCACTTTAACTCCCTGAAGAACCATTTTTGTAAATGTTTAAAGTTTTTACTGTTAAATGAACCACTATGGAATTTAAATGTTTTTAAGGGTTCCTCTAAGAACTTTTCATGGTAACTGGAGGTTCTTCACATTTTAAAAAGATTTTTCACACTCAATTTAGGGAGCCAAAAGTGATTCTTAAATGGGATCACATAAAGAATCCTTTCTAGCACCTAGAGAGGATTAAGTGCATTGGGTGGATAATATGGCAAAACAAAAATAAACAAAAAGAACAAACAAACAAAAAAACCCTATATGTTCATATTTTTATTTAAAGAGATTATTGATTGACATATTATACAGCAGTTTTGTCTTTTTGAGTTCTGAACTTGTAATGTCCTGACAACATACAGAAAAATGTAATGCACTAAATATACTTCATTCATATGTACAAATTAATAAACTGCATCAACATAATTACTGCCAAGATAAAGACAATGTTGTGTTAATAAAATATAATTATAAAATATAATACATAATATATTTATGTGGAATTTGGATAGTAGACCATTGTACCTATGGATTACCTAGAGTGTTCAAACTGTTCCCAAACTGATTGATGAAACTCAACATTTTCTCAGAAGCGTTAGTATTTGGACCAGGGTTAAGACAATGGGTTTTTTAGGAAAGCGTGCTCTCCAAATAGTGTTATCCACATTTGAATCGATCAAATTCAATGGATTACTTAAAAAATAAGGTGAAAGCTTAGATAGCTACGCCTCTTGAAAACCTTGTCTAAATTTATTTTCAATTAAACATACAGTCAGTGTTCTGGATGTACAGACGATACCCACTGTATGCTCAGAAAAGCTTTTTGTCATGTATTTTATTTAAATTCCTACCATCTTCATGTACAATGCCAACTAGAGTTACTTCATCTAGAGAGGCGGCTGGATTGAGGAGCGGTGTTCTCTGGAAAGATGAAGCCACATTAAATACCTCCGGGATGATGTGTAGCACCATCGCAAGCCAGACTTAACTGGGCATCATCAGAGCTGGCCTTACTAATGCTTCTGGGGCTGAATGGAATCAAATCCTGACAGCGACATTCCAACAACACGTGGAAAGTGTTCCCAGGAGGGACGAGGCTGTTATTGCAGGGTGGCTAGAAATTAGGAAAGATAGGGAAAAAGCTATTTGTCAAAAGATGACAAACTGATAATGAAACATGGAGAAAGATAATTGTACAGGTAAAAGATAGAAAGAAAGAACCCAGGGGGATGGAGAGGGAAAAGGAAAGTTGTGAGAGTGTAAAGAGTGAGAGTGTGAGATACAACGTGTATATGAGAAAGGGAAACAGGCTGTGCTAATATAAAAAGCAGAAACCCTGTAAGCATTCCTTGCTTGCTTAAACAATGTCTCGCTTTACGTGGATTGGTGGCTGAGGAGATTAAAGCATGTGGGACAGTAAGTGGAGCAGGCAACCACTGAGCCTGCTAAGCATGTAATGTGTAATCTTCAATCTCGCACAGTGTTCAGCATCATCAGCTAATCAGATTCATCTTATCGTGAGATTCCGTTATTACCCCAAACCACATTGCTCTGTATCGCATTGCTTACGGGAATGGTCCCTCCTGTTCCAAACACTGCAGCCAAAATCCTGCACTCTACCCAGCTCTACCCTCTCAAAGATAAAAGTTCCTAAATTATCCTTTGGCTTGGATGAGTGTTTATAAGAATAACCTTTATTTGGTGGAGAACACTATGTGGAGGCACTTTCAGCTTTAAAAAGGTTCTTCACACATGGCATTAACAACTCAACCCAACGCCAGTGCAGTAAAACCCTACACACAACCCAACACCACTACAGCCAAATCCTTCACACAACCCAACACCACTACAGTCAAATCATCCACTCTACCCAACACAACTGCAGAAAATCTTTCACACCACTAAAGTAAAAAAAGTATTGCAATGGAATATGGTACAAAATTATGTTCCCCTGTGACACAAAACATTTATGGCCAAAAAGAACAACTTAGGACATTGTATTCTGAGAGTGTCAGGAAAATGAGGGACAAAAATATATGGTAGATCTGTCCAAATGAGCTGTACATTCAAGAGAGAAATATCAGGAAAGTCACATTGACAGAAAATTACCAAGTCTACTCATTTAAGAAATCTGTCTGCTGATTTATCTCCCCACAGCATACAGCGCCTTCCTATAATGCATCCAGTACAGAGTGATGGATGCAGACTCTCTTGTGTTAATTGACGTAGCCTTTTATACTGGGTGCTCGTGGCAAGCACTGCTGCAAGGTGAAAAGTGAAAGTTACAGAAGCATGTAAAACGTGGATCATTAGTATCATGATGATTTGGTGCTGGAGCATTTCCCCCTAAATAACCCCCGATGTCCGACCTGGTACAGTAAGATCCTCTGCAAAAGTACCCAAAAGTACTGCAGACAAACCCTTGACTTCAGTCCATGCCACTGCAAACAAATCTTTCACTTTACCCAACACCACTGCAGTTATATCCTTCACTATACCCAAAACCACTGCAGTTATTTACTAACTATACCCAACACTACTGCAGTTATATCCTTCACTATGCCCAACACCACTGCAGTTAAATCCTTCATTATACCCAACAACACTGCAGTTAAATCCTTCACTATACCCAACACCACTGCAGTTATTTCCTAACTATACCCAACACCACTGCAGTTAAATCCTTCATTATACCCAACACCACCACAGTCAAGGCCTCAGCACGCAAAGCTCTGACATGTTTTTATGGCAGAGTGGGTTGCCAACAGGTCTTTCAGGTCTGAGCCAAAACACGCATACATACACACACATACATGCACACACACACACACACACACAGACACACGCACACACACACTGCAATCACTTTTCACTTTACCTAATACCGCTGCAATTTAACTCTTCACTCAACCCAATACTGCTGATTCAAATCCTTCACTCTATTCAACACTTCTGAATCAAATCTTTCACTCTGCCCACCAGCATTGCAATTAAATCTTTCACTACACCTAACGCTGTTGAGTCAAACCCTTTACTCTACCCAACACTTCTGAGTCAAATCCTTCACTCTACCCAACACTGCTGAGTCAAATCCCCTAAAATGACATAATAAAGGCTTAGACACAAATAAAAAAATAGGTTGACAAGGTGAACACTGAGCAAATGTTTGAGCACATGTATTTGAGTGAATGTCTCCGGCATTGATGTTACTCTTGTGACTTTTACTTTAAATATGACTTGCTCAAGGAGAATAAGAGATTGAGCATTTTTTTTCCCCACCGACTATCTTATGACCCACAAAAGCATGCACTGCTTTATGATGAAATGTAGAAAATATCTAGCCCTTTTATTTCACAAGGCCAAGGCCTGTGATTTTAAATAACCCCCATTCTGGGGTGAACACACACTCACACACAGACACGCAAAGATAGACAAATGAACACATTCATGCACACACACCAACACATACCCACTCGTCTTGTACAAGCAGTCAAGAATGAAATTTCATTTTCCTCTGTGGATCAAATACCTCACAGCAAGATACAATGAGTCTGTACTGTCACACAGAGGAAGGATCAGGTGATGCAACTCAGGCCAACATGAGCATACATATGCATACACATTTGCACATTCATACCCTGTCCACCATTTAGTGTGCCCTCAAACCCAGCTCTTACGCTCTTATATATTGTCACACTCAGAGAAAAGCACAGGATACCTCTAGAAAAGTGCTGCAAGTCTGGCAATATGCCTTAGCCACCTGCAGCCTTCATGAATAAAAGCCCTGCAGCAGGCATGTTAGCATAAGTGCTCATTTACATGGCTGCATGTTTCATGAGACAGCCCTGAAGTAGCATCTGTGATAAATATTTTTAGACAACATGGGGTTAGGTTTTTTGATCTGTAATAACTGAGGACGAACTTTTGCCATGACACAATTCATTGTTTTCTAGCCATTTTGTTTTTGTGCCACCATTTGACACCACATCATGAAACTGCATGCAACGTGTTACGCAAAAAACCCAAGTGTAAAATAACCAAGTCCATAATAATGGCCCTGCATAAAAGAGTCTCTTCACCCTGCTCCTCCATCATCATTTTAAAAGCTTTTAATTTGCATCTCTGGAGGCCTGAGCACTCAAAGCTCTTACATGTGGATATGGCAGAGTGGCTCTCCAATAGCTCTCTCAGGTCTGAGCCAGAACATCCACATACACACACACACACACACACACACACACAGAAATACACAGCTTATGGCCAGTCATACATCATCCTGCAATTGTTACCACAGAACACCTAAAACATGTGGCAGATTAACATCAGTGTACTCTCGCTCACACTCTTTTTCACACCGTCCTTGTAAAGCGCACACGAACAGACACAATCACAATCACACAAAAGCTCACAACATGCTTTCCAAGTGGCTACCCGAACACACACACACACACACACACACACACACACACACACACACACACACACACACACTCACGCTCATGTATTTCACTCTGCTACCTAACATTGCCCCAAACACATTGCCAAACAACATATGCTGTACATGGTTATATACAAATATGTACAATATTATTTTATACTGAAGTCCAAACACTAGGTTTGAGTGTTCAGTCAGCCCTATTGTCCCTTTAATCAGTGTAGAATTGGAGTGCAGATTCTAACCTCAAATATTGCACTCTCAAATAAAATCTGTATTCAGCTACTGTACTCTATATGAGTAGGTTAAACATTGAATTTCTGCTCCAAAGTATGCCTCACTGACATACTTTATACTAATCATTTTACCTTTGTATACTATTGGTTTATAAAGCACTACTTTTTGTATTTTAATAATTACATTTTTATTTCCTTTTGTTTTAAAGTTTGGCAATGCCTCTTCTGTTCTGTTATGCAAAACCTGCAGCAATATTCACCTCTCTGAGTTGCCGTCGGTTCTGTGCAAAGTGCTACAACAGGTTATTGATAACAGAAATACAATACGCAGAAACACACAAAACAACAATGCACACACTTGCACTCCCATTCATTTGCACAGGTACTTGTCACACATAGCTACTCAAACACACGCACACAAGTACACGCATGCTCATCTGGCCGAGCGTATATTCTTATACTGACAGAGCAGAAGCTGTTTGAAGGTCTTTTTGAAGGTGGCATTGCAGAGAGCATAGCATGCAGGGTTGATGGTGCTGTTGATGTAGCAGAGCCAGTATCCGATGGTCCACACTGTGTTAGGAATGCAGCTAGAGCAGAACGTATTGATGAGAACCATAACATTATAGGGTGTCCATGTAGCGACGAAGGCCACCAGGATGGCCATGATGGTGCGGGTCACCTTCTTCTCCCTGGAAGGACCTGCTTTCTTCTTCTTGGGCGGCTGCTTGGTCATCTTCACAATCTTCCGTGTGACGTGGTTCTGCTTCTCTGCTGCTGGCACAATCTCTACTGTGGTGTTGGAAGGGGCGTAGCAGTCTCCCTTGGGTGACTTGGTGACAATTTTAATGCAAGTAAGTTTGGAGCTGCCGGCCTTGGTGCGGTGCCGTGCAGGGGCTTGACCATCATTGGCTTTGGAAGGCACCACATCCTCTTCCTTCTGATTGGCTGCAGCCCCACTGCCAGAAGTGGAGTCGTTGGAGCTTTCTTTTTCCTCGACTGGGACACAGTTATCCCTGGCTCCGTTCTCCCCCTCCCTGCTAGCTGTGGATGGCCCTTTTCCATTCTGCAGCTTGCTGTCATGCTGGTTGGTCACTTCTTCTGTGGTCTGGGTTTGACCCCTATCAGGGTCCTCCACCATCACATTGTTGTTTTCAGGCTTGCTGACCACATTGCTGCGGGTCTGGCTGGGTGAAGCGGCTCCAAGGTTGGCCCCCGAAGGCTTGCGGTTGTCTTTCTTGACACGGCTCTTGCTGGCTCGGGAGATCTGCCAATACAGCACCATCATAATGATGACAGGCAAGTAAAAGGCAGCAATGGCTGTGCCGAAGGTGACAGCAGCATTGGAAAAGAACTGAATATAGCACTCTCTCTCTGGCACCGTGCGGCCGCCCACGATGAACTGCCAAAAGAGGATGGCAGGAGCCCACAGGATGAAGGACAGCACCCAGGCAGCAGCGATCATCATCCCTGCCATCTTTGTCGTCCTCTTAACTGGGTAGCTCAGTGGCTTAGTGACGCAGAAGTAGCGGTCGAAACTGATAATTAACAAGTTCATGACTGACGCATTGCTAACAACGTAGTCCAGAGCCAGCCACAGGTCGCACACCACTGGGCCGAGCGGCCAGTAGCCAATCACAATATAAACAGTATAGAGGTTCATGGAGCAGAGACCAATTATGAGGTCAGCACACGCTAGGCTGAACAGGAAGTAGTTGTTCACAGTCTGCAGGCTCCTGTTGACCTTAATGGAGAGCATGACCAAGATGTTCCCGATCACAGTGACCAGACTAAGTGAGCCTGCTACCAGTACAATGAACACCACCTCCACCGTCTTGTATGGGCTCGTCTCTTCCACCGGTTCCGTCTCATTGCCCTCAGAGGCGTTCCAGAATGTTAAGTTTATTCCATCCATCTGTCCCTGCCTCAGGTGTAGCTTCTCAGTCCCCTAGGAGCGGTGCTCACAAGCCCTCACACCTATACATGAAAGATGGAGAGAGAGAAAGAAATACTTTAATGCATTTACTTTCTGCATAATGTGAGAACATATTATGCAACAGGGCATACCCCCACATTCCTCCAGAAAATCTCTTCGATGAATAGCAATAAATTTAGCCCAGTTAGGTTGTGTGGTTATTAAAATGGAAGGGCAACAGGGCTGTTTGTTTTACCTGTGAATGAGATGCTTGTGGGTTACCGGTGGTCCATGATGTGTCAATCAAAAGTTGGTAAAGAACTAATTAAAGGAGTTCTAAGTATAAGTGGTGGTGATGAAACAAGTCATCACGACCTTTGCGTTTGTGTGCTATTATGAGCTAATGCAAGCAGTTGAGACTAAAGTAATGAAACTATATATGGTGTGAACAACTATGCATTAAGGAGAGCTAGTTGTTGCTGTCCATCTCAGTCTTATAAGCCTGCTTTAGACTATGAAACTTTCATGCATCTTCAGATCTGAGGGAGACTTTAATTTATCAGTCATTCATTTGGGTGAAGAGATACGTAGGCTGCATCCCAAACGACACACTTTCATACTTTAGACGCTACACGGCTGAATGCACTGCTAATGGTGTGCTATTTTTGCATATTATTTAGTTTGGCTGTAATCAGTTTGGAACTTTGTCAATGTAATCATCTGTCTCTCTGCCACTCTTTGAACTGAGCAGATGCAGAGAGAGGCAGTTTTAGTAACTCTCTTCTGTGGCATGTTACTATGGCTTGTCTGAAAAGTCATATTTAACTACAGTGCATTTCTGGAAAAAAGTCACTAAGTGACTCTGAAAAGTAAAGTAAAGTTGCCCCTTATAGTCCACAGCACCACAGCACAGCACACAGTGTGAACAATGTGAAATTCTTTCTCTGCATTCAACCCATTCACCAAGTGAAGCAGTGGGCAGCCAGCGACAGGGGGTGCCTGGGGAGCAGTGTGTGGGGACAGTACCTTGCTCAAGGGCCTCAGTGGTGCCACTAGCAGTCCTGGGATTCAAACCCATGGTCTTCTGATCACAGGGGCAACCTAACCACTAGACCACCATCTGAAAAGCTGCTAAATCTATAGGCAAAAAAAATGCTCAACTATCTCAATGTCATGAGAGAAGTTTCATAAAGCAGCTAATCAATATGCCGATAAAGCATCATGTGATCATCCTGAACAACATCATTAAAAACGATGGATTGCGGCAGATCAATAGACTAGTAAATCAAACGGAAGGTGTTTTGTTGAACTGTTGATACTCAGATCCACTTTATACAAGGTTGGTAGTTTTGTGGTCTGCTACTTGAGCCATCACAAGAAACAAGCGTGAGTTAGAAGTTGTCATTTCTGTCACTAGCCATCCAATGGTAAAAGTGCTTAAAGCTGCTGATTCTGTCAGAGTTTATTCTTCAGGTAACCTGCTGTTTTCCTGATGTAGGTAGCTCGATTATTCATTTTCTCCCTCTCTTGACACTCCCTAATTTCACACAGTGCAGAGTTTACTTTAAGACCTAAAAGTTGAAAATGATTAAAGGAGAGGCAAGTAAATGGCTACTTAAACATACATTTTGACAGCTTAACCTACACAGAACAGATTTATTACTATATAGTAAAAATCTGAGATAAAACAATAGAACGATCCATGGTGTGCTTAGTGGTTTACCCAATACCTCAAAGACAGCAAACAGACTAACCCAGTGCATCTCATGTTGCCACTTTAATCAGGAAATCAGCTTTATGATTTCAATCAGAATCTCAGTAATGAATGAATGTGCTGATGATATCAGGCATATTGACAGGGTTATAGCCTCAGTGGCACAATTAAAAAATGCACCAATACTGCATTAACTGCAAACTGCTCTTAAAAAATCATTTAGCTGTTTTCTATGTCCTCTTGTGTTTCTTGAACATTTTTACTGCAGTTAGATACAATTAACATTTATTGAAGTACCCTTTCTTTCGGCCAAAAATGCCCATTTTCAAATAAAAAGTTAAATAGTGTGGTTGCTTTTCATTTAGGTTAAACTGTTTTCTCTTGATGACAGATGGGCTACAACAGTGTTTATAAATGAGTCCTGGATGTCTTACAGTGCGCAGATTGTTTTCCTGCATTTAAGGCCCTGTTTACACCTCTCAAGTAAACAACCAAGACACATCACTGTTTACACTTTAGTCCATCATGCCTCCAAGTTGTCCAGCTGACCACTTGTGTTCAGATTGCATGACAGCCTACATGACTTCCGCTAGACTCGGTTTGAATCTCACACCAACGATACAAAAATCTCTGCTTACATCAGCCAAATTCTTACAGTTACTGCATTCTACAATACCGTGTGATCATAGTTTTTTTTTTTATTCTGACCTTCCAGACTTGCTATTGTTGTCTTTTACTTTCCAGTATGCTAGCTTCAAATGTTTTATTTTATGCTGCTCCTCTTCATTTTTAGCATGCTGTTGGCACACTGGCACATGATGTAGTTTTCTGTGACGTTGTTGTGTGCGCATCAGGTCACAGTAGCGTTTACATTACAAAAGATAAGTGGTTACGTTCGTCTCAGACCACCTTGGCAAGCGTTTTATGTGATCACAAAGTGTCTTGGTAGTCGTTTACGCTTGTATTTACTGCTGTCCACTTTGAACAGGATTTATTTTAAAACCAAGTATGAACAGAGCCTTAGTCCTTCTGGAGTGGAATCAGGTGTATTAAAGCAAAGTAAAGAGAGAACTGTAAATCTGGGACTGGAGTTTCGGTCAATGTTAGGTTCTGTAAATTGTAGAATTGGACCCAATCCTTGAATTTCTGGGGAACCAAGGTGCGTTAATCTTCATTTGAATCAAACCTTGTTTTTCTGCAACACTATATGTGGTGGGATTTCCTTAAAAAAGTTTTAAAAAGGAAAGAAAAAGGGCTCCACATAGGTGAGTCCATGGATTCAGGTAATACTTTAAACCTGTGCTTTAGAGAATGTGCCTCAATAAAAACCAGTTGGATCTACTTGCCAAGTCATCTGCTTCTTTGTGAGTTGCAGGTAGTTCAGTCTACAAAGCAGGGCCTCTTTGTTGTGCAGACCTAAATTAAAAAAGTGCAGTCCGTGCCTTTTGTTTGTCATACATCATTCAAATTATTGGCTAAAATTAAAGCTAAAGCTCTCACTTATCATTTCACACTGCCTTGTAGCACTTCCCATATCCATGAAGAGAAGGCTTACAATATAGGATTACACCGGTCTCTAGATAGTGATTAATAATGAATCTGAAGTCTTAGAACTTACAGTTGCTGTTGGAACAATAACCTTGTATCTTCAGTTTGGTAACTTTACTATTTTAATGTATAGTAATAGTCACCTTCCGCACAGTTGGTGTTTTCCTAAACAAATAAATAGATAAATAGATAAATAGATAGATAGATAGATAGATAGATAGATAGATACAAACAAACAAACCAACAAATAAATAAATAAATAAATAAATAAATGGAGAAAGAAAACGGAAATATAAGTTTTTGTTCTGACAGCAACATTATACAATTCCTCTTCTGAACTTTTCCCTCTATGAATAGTATTAATTTTTATCAGAAGTGATTGGACCTTAATAGACCCACTCTGCTGCCAAAGGAGTTCTTCAAGTATTCATTCAATAACAGTATTCACCCCTGCTCATCCTTGAAAGCATCCCAGTTCTGTTTTGCACACAGCTAAAATTAAGATGTTCTCTTCAGTATTTTATTTGACAGATTTAATTGGATTGAAAACAGAAATTAATTGAAACAGAAACTTTAAGCAGTGTTTAAACTTGGAAGGATTTTTTTGCTTTCAGCATTTGCTTTAAAGTTGGCACCATGGCCAGACTTTGATCCACAATGCTTTTCAAAATCCTGAAATGCCCCTTGCACTTAATTTCAGTAGAAAGGTGTGTATGTGTGTATATATGTGCCCTTGGTTTTGTACGATTTCGAGACATAAATAATCTGACTTTGTAGGAAAACTCTATTTAAAAAAAACTAAAAAGCACTTTGGTGATGATTCTGGCAGTTCTGGTGCGGGTTTTGTTTACAGCGGAGGGCTGATTGACAAAATTGTGATGGATGTGGGGCTGAACAACTAAATTTATCAGATGGGGGATGGGGATCTACAAACATTCTGTTGGACGGGGAACAACCACCAAGGCTACCTATGCCTGGAAATGTCCTTATTATTATTATTATTATTATTATTATGACTACATATTTGTTGATAAATATATTCATATACACAGATAGGTCACAAATTTAAAAAAAAAAAATGAAAAAATGATTGGAGAGACATAATGAGTGCAGCTGCTTCCAGAAAGGTGTACTGTTTAAGCAGTTAACGTCTCTCCATGCTCTGTGGTGTGTGTAAATATGCTGAGCATCCCCAGTTGACCTTAATTTTGGGTCACAAAAGATTGCTCAGCCAGATAGTGTTTCAAGAACAGTAACTAAAGTGACATCTACATTTAGATCTGTGGGAAAGACGTCAGTAAACAGGGCAGGAAATTGTGGTCAAAGGCTCACTGTGCTTGTGCATTAGTTTGATTGGTACGAAAAAACAAGAGAGCAACTGTTTCTCAAGGTCTCTGAAAATGTCAGCACAGGACATGATCAGACTATCAGTAAGAATGGTCTTTTCACATAGAGATATAATTAAGGGGAATCTTTAGTGCCCTCCAGGTCTTAAGAGGAGATCTAATGATTTCTGGGCTGCACGATATTGCACAGTATTGCTGTTATATTGCTACATATTGTGATAACCGGACTTTCCATGTATTAGAGGGCCCATATCATCACTTTTCTGGAATTAAAAAGGCTTGTAGTCTATAAATAGTGTTTCAAATGGTACATTTACACCTCCCCCTATCCTCACAGTACATATATGGAAAATAAGCTACAAAATCAGCCTGTTTCACATTTCACAAATGTGATTTCACAAAACCAACACATTTACATTTATCTCCTTACTCTGGCTACAGCAGTTTAGCCCCGCTCATTCACACTCTGATTCGCCAACACCTTTAATGGTTAAAGATCGGCTGAAATAATTAGACTTTTGTCATGAAGACCTCAATTCATCAGAACACCCAGTAACTCACCTGGAGCTGTGATTGGTCACACTGTCAAACACTGTGATTGGTTAGAGGCTCATTTTCATATTGAAACCTTCTGTTTTCAGTATGCCAGTGGCCAATATTGCGATAATGATTAGCAGACAATATATATTGTGCAGCTCTACTGGGAACTAACAGAAAATTATCCAGTCAGATCTTTGGTTTCTCTGTAGTATCCAGGTAGATATAGCTAAGCAAGGTCTCCCATTATTTAGGCCTTCAAGCATGGGATTAAAGTTCTACTATTTCAGAATAATCACAATAAATAGAGAGTAATGGTGAAATCAACCAAGTGTGTTTTGTTGCAAATCAATACAAAGTTATTCTGACTGATCAGTTTTATCCCCTAATGAAACATTTGGTGATTCTGGCTATTATGGTGCTCTAGGTGAGTTTTGATTGAAAAGGGGAGGGCTGATTGACAAAATTGTGATGGACAGGGACAACCCGAATGTTATTATTATTATTATTATTATTATTATTATTAAATATTAGTTGATAAATATATTCATATACACACATAGATCACAAATTAAAGGGAAAAAAATGATTGGAGAGATATAATGAGTGCAGCTGCTTCCAGAAAGGTGTACTGTTTAAGCAGTTAACGTCTCTCCATGCTCTGTGGTGTGTGTAAATATGCTGAGCATCCCCAGTTGACCTTAATTTTGGGTCACAAAAGATTGCTCAGCCAGATAGTGTTTCAAGAACAGTAACTAAAGTGACATCTACATTTAGATCTGTGGGAAAGACGTCAGTAAACAGGGCAGGAAATTGTGGTCAAAGGCTCACTGTGCTTGTGCATTAGTTTGATTGGTACGAAAAAACAAGAGAGCAACTGTTTCTCAAGGTCTCTGAAAATGTCAGCACAGGACATGATCAGACTATCAGTAAGAATGGTCTTTTCACATAGAGATATAATTAAGGGGAATCTTTAGTGCCCTCCAGGTCTTAAGAGGAGATCTAATGATTTCTGGGCTGCACGATATGGACAAAATATCAGTAAGGGTACAAATTGTGATAACGGTGTGATCAATTGTGATAAATATTGCTACATAGTGTGATAAAGGTGACTTTCAAGATATTACAGGGCCCACATCATCACTTTTCTGGAGTTAAAAAGCAACACATTTAAACATATCTCCGTATTCTGGCTACAGCAGTTTAGCCCCGCTCATTCATGCTCTGATTCGCCAACACCTTTAATGCTTAAAGATCTGCCAAAATAATTAAACTTTTGTTATGAAGATTTCGATTCATTGGAACACCCAGTAACTCACCTGGAGCTGTGATTGGTCATATTGTCAAACGCTGTGATTGGTTAGAAGCTCAATTTTCATGTTGCAGCCTTCCGCAATAGCAGTATTGTAGTGACCGATTTTGCGATAATGATTAGTAGACGATATTTTGTGCAGCCCTACTGGGAACTAACAGAAAATTGGCCAGTCAGATCTTTTCTCTGTAGTATTCAGGTAGATATAACTAAGCAAGCTGTCCAGTTTTATCCCATAATGAAACATTCGGTCTCTCCCAGGATGATAATGGCCCCAGCCCTAGGGCAGAAGGGGTGATGGAATGATGAAACTGATGTGAGTTATAGTGTTACCAGATCTCAACCCACTTAAAAACCTATGGGAGATTTTAGAGCAATGTGTTGGTTAGCACTCTCTCCATCAAAACACCACTGCCTCTATCAAAACACCAACTTAGGAAAGATCTTTTGAGAGAATGGTGTTATATCTCTCTAGCACAATTTGAAGCATTGAATCCATACCAAGCACTGTACATAGTATACACTAAGACGCTGCTATGTTGGTTTTTCCTTTAATCTGTACATGTGGTTGTCATTTGTCTGAGGGTTCTGGGGTCACAGATGCAAGTTTAAGAATACTCTCACATACTACTGTAGAAGTGATCTTGTTGATTGCCACCTTTCATGTGTGAAGTCACACCTGCAGAGCAATGCACTGATGCACTTTACAGATGGCCTATGATTGCCATGGTTCATGATGCTGAGAGTGTGTGTTTTCGCTATGGCTCATAACACATGGTGTGTACGTGTTTTTGCCTGTGTGGTGGCTCATGATGCCGAGAGCAAGGGTCATAATGGTCTGCTAGGGCTCCTTCTGTTCTCCTAGCTGCTGTGCATGTGTGTACTGATTCATCCCCAGTTCTTGTCTGACCCTGGTGTGTAAAAACTGACTGCTGCAGAGTTTGGAACTGTGAACTGAAGCTTAATTTTTGACTGTCAGTTTAAACGCCTCTCACTTTCGCTCTAGGCTGTTTTGTTTCGTTGTCCTTAAGCCCTTTCCCAGGCTCAGTTCTGCTCCTTTGCTCGTAATGTTAAAGCCGACTATCAGAAAACCCTGCAAATGGCAGCCAATTGTTTGCTACTGCAGCGACAAAAGGCTGCTGCTGTTTCAACAATTACTGATGGGGAATTTAAAGATCAGGATTAGCATGAACAAAGTTGCAAAGTTGTTTTCAGAAAGGGGTTTAGGGGCAAGTTTGACCTTGTTTGGATCTCTCTTTCTCTCTCTCTCTCTCTCTCTCTCTCTCTCTCTCTCTCTCTCTCTCTCTCCCTCACACCCACACACATACACACATTATGGTGGATGTGACCTCTTTAGTGTTCCTGGGATGAAGTAATGATTAAAGATGAGGTTATCAGCCTGGGCAGGGCTACGAGCACACACTCTTATTTTTACCCATTAAAAACTTGGCCTTATTTACTACTCTGCCCCCTAACTCTGAATAACTGTCGAAAATTTACTTATCTCTAGTGCCAGAAATCCCTAATCATAGCATTACGCATGCGGCTAAGCAGAACTAATCCCAATAACAAACACTAAAGTCCAGCAGTCTGTGCGTTAAAAAAAGGAAAATAGCGCAACAATGCCAGCAGTACCCTCTTCAGGCAGACAGTTTAATCAATGCCGTGTACAGCTGCCTGCACCAGACATACATACTAGAGCTATAAAATGGATCTGAAGGTAAGGGTTCAAATACATTGATTTTGGCATGTAACCATCTGTTGAAATCGATTATATTAATATTCAGTAAAGTACGTAAAACTCTCAGTCTATTTTCAAACAATAAAAGTTCAAAAGTAAATACCCTTTCTCAAACTCACCCCTAAAAAATTTGAATTTTAAGTACTGCAGCATTAAAAATACATGCAGTAGTCAGCAACATTGTATTTATAGTCTCTGCTTGTGTGCCATATGTTGCTATAGAAGCGGTGACTGTAGCCTCCCATTCAAATACAGTTTTTGTGAGCTGCGTAGATGGTAAAGGTGTAACTTTACCAAATTTTAATTATTTTATTTAGCATCATCAGGATTTTGGTTAGGGACAAATGATGGCAGCATCTGGCTCTAACCCAAACTCTAACCTTTAGCTGGTGCGATGTATTGTAGTTTAGATGACAAATTTTGTGGCTTGAAAATAAAGACAAAGCTAATGGGAAGTTACTTCACAAACTGTTTCACACTGTTTCCCATCTGATACAAACTGCTGCACAGAATTGCATGAACACAGATGTGCAGACAAATCCGCATAGTTTTAGCAAACTTAATATACATTAGATTTCAGATTTTTGCATAGATGGTTCTATAGTGACCCATTTTGTAGGATTTGTAAATATGAAGATTAATGTAAAGGTTCTAGGAAAAACTCTTAAATTGTTATAGAACCTTTACATTGTGTAAAGTTTCTTTAAACCTATGAAAAGTTCTTCACAGTTACAAATTTTGTTCTCATATGGGTTTCTTATGAAACCAAAATATTATTTTTCTTTGGCATTGCTGAAAGAATCTTTTGTGGCACATTTTTGAAGAGTGTAATAAAATTTCAGATTTTATAATGCATTAAATCATTTCCCCCCAAAAAATTTTCAATTCTCAAACTAAACATAGTGCAGTCACTATCAGTTATACTAAAAGTAATCAAGTGATTATCGTGATGTTTAATCAAGTGATCATATACACAATTTATAACAGTGAACATTTAATTTGACTTCATATTCATGAAAGGTGTACCTTTAAGCACATGCACTTTGGTAAGATACTCATGGCGTGGGTTACCTTTAATTTCTGCTCACTAAAGCAGTTTTTTAATAGCTCCCTCTCGTGGACGCCATGTTTGCCATTCAAACTGCAAAGTAATCACTAAGCTAATTCATCAAGAAGATTAATTTTTGACTGATTAATATTAAATGGTGTAACTGTGACAGCCGTAATTGAGTAAAACTGAATTGTTGAGGTAGGAAAGTTAGATCCCTAATGCATATAAAGCTTTACTTTTGCCACTCCATACAAACTCTGGTACACATACTCACAATCCTGTTCAAAGTGTTAAGACTTTTTCACTTTCTGCTATGTTCTGCAGGTCCACTTGCATCTAGACTTTCCCCACACTATTTATCTAAACTTAACTCTCTCTCTCTTTCTCTCTCCTCGTCTAGAGTGGTGTATGCATGTGTTACTCTCGGAGGGACAGTAGGAGTCATTTAGTGATGATGTAGCTGCTGGACATGCAGTTGTTTTCCCTCAGCTCATTTCAGTGGCCAGCTCAACATATTAGCTAATATTCCCTCTCTCTCTCTCTCTCTCTCTCTCTCTCTCTCTCTCTCTCTCTCTCTCTCTCTCTATTCTCGATTCTTCAATAGGTTAGGAGAGCATTAATGTCACAAATAGATGAGACAGACAATTTTCCATAGCCAGGGCTTCTATGCTTGTGACATAGGTTTTAACTGCATTCATTTAACGGTAATGGGCTATCACTGCTAAATAACTGCTACTCCTGTAAAACAAAGGCACACACACACACACACACACTCACACACACACACACACACACACACACACACACAAATGCAAGCATTACAAATATTATGGGGGATTCACTGCAAACTGAGATGACGTGTCCATTAGTGACCATAAATCTGCCTGTAAAAATCAATTCATATTCATACACTATGAATATTCTCATTGTTGGGCTTGGGTGATGATGGTTGTTTGTCAGCTGTTGTCAACAATCAGCTGACAAAGTCAGTAGGGTCAATAGGGTCCAAAAAGGCATTTCATATTATGGATAAAGCCTAAAGTTCAGTTAGTTGATTTTGTGCCACCTTGTTTTCTTTCATTAATACTGAATATGCACAGACATTATGTCCACATCAATGACATGTTTACTATCAACCTAAGCATGGGTGATATGGCAAAATTATAAAAGCATGATACTTGATTTTCTCAATATACAGTGTGTCACAATATTTTTTCAAATAATATCAGATGTTACTGTGCTGCGTACTTTAACTGTGCTGCGTACTTTAATCATCCTCGCATTCTGAAAAAAAACTATAAAAAAATAAAAAACCCATGAAGCTGGGTCAAGGCACTGACCATGTCAATATGTTCAGAAGAGCAGACTTTTATTCTAATATGCATGGATGTATGAAACAAAATTATCTGTATTTTTTGGATGTGTGTTCAGAATTTCAGTTCACTAATGGTGTAAAGTTCACAGAAAGGTGGTTTTACTTTAGAGATTCTGGTTTATCCTCTCTAATATAATACAAAAGAGAGTTGGAG
This sequence comes from Brycinus macrolepidotus, assembly GCA_037974445.1. Taxonomy (NCBI): domain Eukaryota; kingdom Metazoa; phylum Chordata; class Actinopteri; order Characiformes; family Alestidae; genus Brycinus; species Brycinus macrolepidotus. The sequence goes on from JBBPCZ010000136.1 coordinate 20,797,237, forward strand.
CAGGGCAGTATCAGGTAGACTGATGCTCTCTTAAAAGCTAAAAGCATACATTGTGAGAAATGTAATGAACAGCTGTTATCAAGGTTACGTATTTTTTTTTTAGTAAATAACATTTTCACAAGGTCATTACTCAAATTCAGGGACTTATACAAGTCATGAAGAAAATCGTTCAACAGAAACAAACTGTCAACAAGAATCTCTAAAAGCTTTTGACACATGTATTACTGTGTAGTGGAGTGAGATGAAGAGTCTGTCAAGAAAAGTAAATGCATTTCAGGCAGTCAGCAGTATGTGAAACAATTGTTACCAAGTAGTTTAACCTGGAAGGGTGAGGCTCACTTGTATATTCTATAGAGCCCTGTTTTTTCTTGTATTTTTTCAGTCTACTCATGTGTGGTTTTATGTACCGAAGACCATTTTCCATTTTCCAGAGGATGGAAAACCAACTTCAGTACAACAATGTCAGCAGAGTCTGGAGAGGCCTTAGAACCATCTCAGGCCACAAAGAACAGAACTCTCTGCCTGTGGGGGGTTTGTGAGGTGGGCAAATGAACTGAATCATTTTTTCAACAGGTTTGATTCATCTGCCCCTGCCTCTCGCCCCATACTGCCCTCCCTGATGCTCCAACATCTGCTTCAGACACTCCCACCCCCACCTCAGTTCCACCTCAGACACTTCACACCGCTTCCACACTCTCTGCTCACTGCTCCCCCCCCCCAAGCACGGCATCCAGCACACAGCTCCAGCCTGTCTGTTCCATCCATCCAGGTTAGGAGGGAACTGAGGAGGATGAAAGCCAGGAAGGCAGTGGGTCCAGATGGCATCAGCTCAAGGGTTGTCAAGTCCTGCGCGGATCAACTGTGTGGGGT
>JBBPCZ010000136.1:20805696-20815960 GCA_037974445.1 Brycinus macrolepidotus
GGAATGAATTTTAGATCTTTAAGTCCATCTCATGAAAAATGGGAGCAAAAACAAAAGTGTTGCGTTTATATTTTTGTCGAGTGTATATATGCAAGGCCATACCCGTATTCAGTAGTGCACTGAAGGTACCACTGAAGGTATTCATTGGAAGGTGCCATGGCTTTACATGTTTCACAGTTCTGTCTGGCAAGAATTTTTTATCCATACAGACTACAGACTGTTTGAAATGAAAATGAAGGAGCTGTGTGTTGCTGCATGCCAGTTGTTGCAGTTGTATTCAAAGAGTCAGTCAGAAAGTAAAGAGAAACATTAAACAGTAAAACAGTATAGTGCTCATCCTAGTTTGACTTGTAGCAGAAGCTGCACCTTGAAAATAATCTCATAATCATTAATACTGTCTTACTCTATAAAACTCAAACACATTTGTGCCGACTGGAAAACCCAATAGTCCATTCCGTACCTAATTTGGGAAGAAATAGCCCATCTAAAAAAAAAATCCTTTTAAAGGCATATCACTATCCTGCCTTTGCTTTTAACACACAGCCAGTTGAGCCTAATTAAAGTGATGAACAGCTGATACCGCTTAAAACCCCCGAAACCACCAAGTAGAAGCAGTTAAAAAAAAACAAGTTTTTATTTTAATGAATGGCATCTGAAGCTTACAGAACTGTCTTTTGGCATGAGGATTTTTATCCAGCATTTTCATATTAGCAGGATTTGATGCTTTGACAGATTGTTGCTTTCACAAAGTTGCATAGTCAGCTGTTGCAGGTAGCACATGTGCACACAAACTGTCTACCAGAACATCTGTACAGAGGAAATTTTGCATTTTAAATGTATCCCTCATATACATATCACTAACTTAGAGACATGAATAACACAAATACTGAAATTCTCAGCAAGCCAATAACTGCAGTGTGATTAGAAAGATGTACACTGTAATACATTACACTACTTTATTACAGAAAAAAAAAAGTAATTATGCTGCATTATTTGCACTGTTTTTTCCTCAACACTGGTAAGGACACAATATAGTATTATGCAGTTGTATCTGTGTGTTTGGCTGTAACAGCATGGCTGGCATGCAGAACATTTATGATTGATTGGCCTTGTTATTCACTATATGACTGTTGATTTGATGCCAGTATTGCACTGTCAGCAGTTCAGGGATGACTTGAATGTAATCTAGAATTTGAATAAAAATGCATTAATTTCTCCTCCACTTTATAGGCTAGTTAAGACTTTGGGCTAAATCTAGTGCACAACTGTGCTGGTGACAGGAATATTTGTGTGTGTGTGTGTGTGTGTGTGTGTGTGTGTGTGTGTGTGTGTGTGTGTGTGCGTGCACGTGTTTATGGACATGTTTCAGAGCAGGTGTGCTATATAAGAAGGTTAATGAGAGGATCATGAGAAGACGTCAAATGACTGGAAATAAGCTTGCATGGAGTCAGAAAGCTGTGTGTCTTATATGTTGGCGTGAGGATGTAGGATGTGTGCATGTGTGTGTGTTCGCGTGTGAGAGAGTTCTGCTGGAGCAGTCTGATTCTTTGTGACGGGTAGCAGTAGAATTTGACATCTTCCCAGCTGCTACTGTCAGTCTCCAGTGTGAGGGTACGACAACACACACACACTCACACACACACACACACACACACACACACACACACACACACACACACACAAACACACATAGACACAGCCTCACATAAATGGCCATAGTAGGGATGATACAGTCTGTGTCAGACCAGTACAGTGTTAAATGACACAAGGAACTTCACTATTCACCAGGTTAAATGAATATCTAAATCCAAAAGATAAGTTTTTCACTTTACTGCCACAAATTGAAAAAAGTAAGTGCCTCTATATACATCGCTCAGTCACAACATTAAAACCACTGACAGGTGAAGTGAATAACATTGATTATCTTGTTACAGCGGCACCTGTCATGGGGTGGGACATACTGGGCAGCAAGTGAACAGTCACTTCTTGAAATTCATGTGTTGGAAGCAGGAAAAATGGGCAAGCAGAAGGATCTGAGCAACTAGGACAAGGGTCAAATTGTGGTGGCTAGATGACTGGGTCTGAGCATCTCTGAAACAGCAGGTCATGTGAGGTGTTCCAGGTATGCAGTTGTCAATACCTACCAAGGTAAGGCAACCTGTGAACCGGGACAGGGTCATGAGTGTTCAAGGCTCACTAATGCATGTGGGGAGTGAAGGCTAGCCTGTCTGGTTCGATCCCAGAGCTAATGTAGCACAAACTGTTTAAAAAGTTAATACTATCTATGATAGAAAGGTGTCAGAACACATAGCACATCATGGCTTGCTGTTAATGGGGCTGCGTAGCTGGAGGTTGATAAGAGTGCCCTTGCCGACCCTTGTCCACCCCATCAGTGGGCATGTGAGCCTCAGAACTGAACCATGGAGCAATGAAAGAAGGTGGCCTGGTCTGATGAATCATGTTTTCATTTACAGTTTGTGGATAGCCAGGTGTGTGTGTATCACTCACTGGGGAAGAGTTGGCAGGATGTACAAAGAAGGCAAGAAGGAGGGCCTTTACAAAACTCATATCCAAGTGTAACAGTATACCGGATGAGCCAGTACACCTCCCACAAGAACACAAATCAAATCAGCAGCAGATCAAATCTGAAACACAGAAGAGTCAGACACATGCCCAACCCTCGCTACAATTAACATTTTCACGAGGCTCTGCTTAAGACCATTAAAGCAAATACTGGGTCACAATCACCACCCTAATGATGAAGCAGCTTACACTTGGTCTAGGAGCAGTTTAGTACACTTTGAGTCAACTCAGTTTGAATTTTAAGAATAATACTGAAAAAAATTTTTTGGCTCAAACTGCACTTTTTAAATATTTTTTCTAGTCAGTGTTCAGTGTATGTAAACTTTTCCTGAGATGTTCTAAAAAGAAAACAGTATTGTTCATGTTGTTTTTTGCACAATAAAAATGTTACATTTCAGTTGTTTGATTTGGTGATTTGTAGTAACATAAGCCTTTTGTTTCTGTTTGGGAAACAAATGTCAGAGCTTCACTGTACCATGTTCTAAAACAGTCTGAGACTGTAGTTATTCTGTGATATAAATTTTTGCCCATACTGCCCACTACTAATATGCTGTTGAAATTTAAAGTGACCATGGGTTTTGAAAAGATATTATTATTACATTACTGCTATTATATGTAATTTCAACGTTACATAAATGTTTTTTGTATTGACATTGCTTTGGCATAAGCATAGTGATACAAGTGCATAAAAAATATAGGATATCAGCATCTGCCGACAATTCCCATATCAGTGAACCCCTGTTGTTTTTGCATCCATGTGCTGATTGAGAAATGATCGATTGGTTATACTGATGAACTATAACACGCCCAGTCCAGACATATGGTTTTTTAATAAAAATATCAGTATAGTATTGATAGAAATGGGGCTTTGAAGTGCAGGCCTTTTCAAAGCAACACAGATGTCTATAAACTGCAGTTTCTCTGCGTAGCTGATAAGATCATAGCAGCTGTTACTGAGAGTTTTTGCACATTGATATTCCACTCATGTCAGGTACCACATTTGTAGAAAAGTTAAATACACTCATACGCACACATACTTCAGTCCTCACAAGTGTACAAACAACATACACACACACTCTTACTCAGCAGTCTTATGCTAAGCGTGTCTGTAACTGATTTGCTTTTGCTTGCTCCTTTCCGTAAGTGTTATAAGGATTTCCCTCAGTGGCGAGAGCAGTCACTTAGAGCTGTGCTGAACTGCACTGTTCTCTAATCTCTCTCCTGTGGTGCAGCTGAGTCGAGTCCCAGGTGTGAGGGCTGATAGATGGAGGCGCTCTGTGCTCAGTGGGGCACCAAGGACAGAGGCAGCACCCCTCTAACAGCCCATTACACACGCGCACACACACACACACACATGCATGCATACATGCATTAGTGCCAGCTGGTAACCTGGGCATGTTGGGTGAAATGTACTAGGCTACTAGTCTGCGACATCTTTCCAGCACTTTGTCAGACAAACTTAAGTTCCTTTTAACTTCTCATCGTATTGCGTTCAACATTTGTCTTGTTGTCTGATCATTTAAAGTGCTCCTGTACATGTGATTTCCAGCATCTCTACTCTTTTAGTTTTAATGACCATATGAAAAGAGGTGCATTTTTTCCTTGCCCTCTGAGGCAAGGTGACGTACATGCCTGAACTAAACAAGCTATGATTTTATTTATTTATTTATTTATTTATTTTTACATTTTCCATATTGTAACAACCACTTTGCTTTTGAAGACCTTTTGCTGATTAAATGTGTTGGAGTTTAGGTCACAAATTTTGTGGCATAGAAAAAAAAGTGAAACTTCCAAATGCTAAATATAGGATGAACAAATATGTGTATATTCAAGTCATTTAAGCCAGCCCTATTTTTTATTTGTTCTGTTAGGAGGCTGGTATATACTTGGTGATTTTGTTTATCTTGTTGTTAGACTGGCATAAACTTGATAATGGTCTTGATTTCTTAAGCAGACTTTGTCCCAGTATTACAAGGTGTGGGTGTTGTTACTGTAGGTTTAGGAGGAGTAGAATGAGGTGTGTGTGTGTGTGTGTGTGTGTGTGTGTGTGTGTGTGTGTGTGTGTTCGCGTGCGCATACACCTCAGGGGCACTGACTATTATGGTGTAATCTATGCCCTGTTCTGTATGGGGCTATCCCGCTGTGACTGGCCATTAATATAATGGATGGCAGTGAGAGGCAAGCATTATCCTTCTTTCTCGTGCATGCATGTGTGTGTGTGTGTGTCCATGTGTGTGTGTGCTCGCGTGGGCGTGTGTGTGTGTGTGTGTGTGTGTGTTTGTGTGTGCTGATTTCCATGTCCTCCTTTGTGGACACCCAGAGAGAGATACTGTTAGATGTTGGAAATGGAAAAATGTGCTGTAGAGCACTTCTCTGTCTGGGGTTTTGAATATGTGAGTATGTCTGGACTTCCTTTGTCACATTTTGCACAGCCTTTAAAATATCGTTGCTTTGTTTTCTATAGCATTTTCTAAAATTGCGGCAAAGTGATGCCTCAACTTCAGACCTTTATGGAAATGTGATGCAGACATTTAGTGATGTGCTCGTGGATTTGGGCCTTACAGAAATGTTGTGCTTATTTGCATGTTATTCTGGAAGCAAACTTACATCATGAATATTCCACTTCACCAATAAGGCGTGTGCGTCATTGTGTTTGAAAAGGTCAGGCTGCGAGAGGAATGTCATCTTACTGTTTAGTCTGTGTATTACACAGAGCTTGTCAGTCTCAGTGCTCACCGAGAGTCGCTTTGAGGAGCTGTTTATGATTGCTGTTGTTCTGTCCTAGACATTCTCAGCAGGTGTCACTGTGCTACAGCTCCACCCCTGGGATCCACAGCCTTAACTCATACAGCTTTAAGTGTCTCATCAAAAGCCCCGGAACGCGCAGACACAGCTTGACCTAATACAACTCCTAGACAGCACTCCATAGAGCTCTCTGGACTAGACCTGCTGATTTTATCCTACAATCTGCAGCATCTTCAATCACAGAACATGTCTACTACCAGGCCAATGATGAATCACCTCTGAAAATCCTCTCCTAGTCCAGGCTTAGGCTACATCCTGGTTTGACCAACTGTATGATACTACGCAATTAGTTAATGTACAGCACTGGTCTTCTGTTCTCTTTGCCTTTATATACTACAAACATTAGTAACCTAAAACACTTTAAATAAAAAGCAATTATAATGTATTTCTCACCAACTTTTTTCCTCAGTGGTAGCTATGAACTGTAAGAGTAGCAGATTATTTATAGATGACAATGATCTAACTTAAGTGCCTTACAATTACCCATCAGTTAAGCCATTGCTTTTGCCTGTTCTGTTAAGCACTCACAACCTGCACTGACCTTTACTTTTCTAGTCGATTTTACCTAATGTTTTGTTGGTGTTACAAATTCAATGACATGAACTTCTGAGGCCAATGAATTTAACATTACAAAATTGCATTGATTTCAATTTAGGTGAATTTGGGCATTTGACTTTGCTTCTTTAACCAACAGCAATACTGCTTTGGATGCATTGACCTCTGAAGGGCAGTCTGAAAATCCAAAATAGAGGACGCACTAATTAACCAGTGTCCAAGTGCAAACCTTCTAATGTTTTTGACTACTGGTTATGAATAAACACATAAAAGGGACACTACTCAAGAGACTGTATGAGTTGCCTTGCTTTTGTGGATTTGCTGTCTGTGGTAGACAAGGTAGCCAAATTATTAACTGCTGTGGTAGCTCCTTGGCTAACTGGAGTCACCACATTTCCACCATTTCTGCCATTTTTTTTTGCCGCAGATCAGTGTGTAGCACTATAGTAAAGTGTTTCAGCATGTGGAATTGGGAGTGTTCTTTTTATGCGCTACTGTGTTTTCCATCACTGTATAAAAGACGCACCACACTTGCCTATGAGATTTGCCTATAAGTTTCTGTGATTATGTATGCACAACTGGAGCAGAATTCAGATCAGTAAGGGTTTATTTATGGCCTTGTTTCATTAGAGTAACAAAACAAGATGTGAAATATATTCCTGTTGATCTGCTTCCTATGTGTGATACAAAATAAAAAAAAAAATATTCAGCTTCCATGGACCAAGTTTCGTACGAAATAGTCACATCAACAGCATTGAGAAATAATGTTATGATAGGAGAAGAGTAGATTAAAGTGCTGAAAAAACATTGCTTTTTTGCCTTAAAAGGTTAATGTCAAATTTCCATTGCAGTTCCCTGCATACCTTATGCTATGATTCTGTAGTTGCTAAGTGTCTTACAAGTAAATGTTTGAGCCTGACAGACATGAGGAACTAAAACAGGGGAGATGGGGGAGGTGTGGAGCTGCTTTCCCATGCCCTTGTAGGGGAGCAGCAAGATAGTTGTGTGTGTGTGTTTGTGTGTGCGTGTGCGTGTGTGCGCGCGCTGCGCTGTGTACTGCTCACGTCACTGTCACCCCTCTGCTAACCCTTCTCGCCGTTTTGCTGGTGATGTATCGCCGCGGCGCTGCCGTTAGATGGAGGGCTGGGGTACTCATTAAGATCGGGAGTGATAGAGAAAATGGGGAAAAAGAGAGTGCAGGAAGGACAAGCGCAGGAAAGAGATAAAGCATTTGCCTTTTGGAGTTGTTCCACCTCATTGTTTTCAACTTTTCTTTCACTTTGGCTTTTAAGCACAATTGTTGCTCTCAACCAGACAAATTAGTGTTATTACTAAGCGCTTTTTATGTTTCTGTCCTGTTGTCGGAGGTGTAACGATGATATATTGATGTAAGTCATTACTCTGGAGAGACAATCAGAGACATAACGCTCCTCAATCAAATCTTGATCCAAACTTATTGTGCACTGGAAAACAAAATCAATTTCAGTGGTTTATTATATAGATACATAAAGGAAAAATGAACTTGTCTTTGATTTCATTTCAACTCTTAGGCATTAACACGTGAAGTCTAGATTGGGGGGTGCACAACAATAGTCCTGGAAGGCTGGACATGGTAATTTCCCTGCACAAATACACCTGATTCAACCCATCCATTAATCGGCAGGTGTGTTTGAGCAGGGCTGAAAACTGGAAACCAGCCCTCGGGAGGTATGCTGGAATGTGCATCCCTTGTCTGGATAATGTTTGGCATGATCAGGCACTCCGAATTAGGCTTAAAACAAAATGAAGAGAATATTTCCTCATTTAGGAAAATACTTGGAGGAAAATCAACAGTATCCTGCAAAAGAAACTACTGGTGTGCTGATGTAGGACAACCTACATTTGTTTTGTTACTTAATATGGCAACACCTCAGATTTCAGACATCTTGTCAATAGTGATGAGATTTTTTAATTAATCCTTTTGCGAGTTGGCCAAATCAGTGCACATGTTTATACACCTACACACAAATACAAGCTTAGACTTCATAAGTGAACCTGTGACTCTGGGACTGCACATTTGTAATGCTGTCTGGTGTAGTGAGTAGATGCACAAATACAACCCATCAAATGCACGGTCACCCATCTGTCTCTAAGTTTTCATGATTTTTTTCATGATTTCATGTGTGTATGATTCTTGTGTTCACCACTCATAGACTGGATTTGAACACTGGCTATGCATTCTGACTCATTTTGATGGTATCAGTGGGATGTGATCGTCATGTAGTTCTTAATAAAAAAAAACACATTTGAAAACACATTATTCAAATATAAGCAAAGGAATTTTTTGGTCACTGCAGGTTAAAAACTGGTATGCTTTTGTGTCAGATAAGACTTTTGTAATAATGAAGTTTGCCTCTTCAGGCAAACACTAGCACTAGAGCTAACCAGCAGTAGATGATGACACATGTGCTTCTAAACAAAAGATGATGTGCCAGTGTATTAGTTTGTTGTGTTAGCAATGAGAACAGAGACATATAGTCACACATCTCTGATTTTTCAGTCATGTCCTTAACAATGCATCCTTGTGAACATGCTCACTTCAAGGCACTTGCATTTTATAGTAGCAATAATATAACACACATGTCATCACTTACTTAATGCAGTCACGCTTTGCATACCAGTTAAAAGTTGTGTTTAGGACACAGCATGGCCACCTATGAGCTATAAAACTGAACAAAAATTTTGTTACTACAGACAGCCATCATGAATCAGGTATTCCATATATATGACAGTCACTGCCATAAAAAAGATTCTAGATGGCAGTTCTGAGGTGGTTTGCAAAAACAGACCATGTTGTCCAAAATGTTTAGTTTTCATCTATATGTTGATAATTCTGTACCACCTTAATGAAGAGTCGGATGGACTTTAAGAGGGTTGAGAGAAGTTTTGGTTATGTTCTAGTGTTTCTTAGCAATGTTAACCACTTTACTTCAGTGCTTAACCAAAGAAGCACAGTTTGAACTCCAAACATGTGTTGACCAAAAGCCCAGCATGCACTGTGCTAAATTTCAGCATGCCTTGCAGAATGATCATGTTAATTTTGGTGATAAGGCTTTATGAGTCAATACTACTTAGGACAAATAAGCTTCATCATGGAGCGTTTGATCATCCTGTCATGACCATGTTGTTTACAAATATCAAGTGGTCGGTCTTAAGTTGCAGAGCCAACTTCGTTAAGCTGTAGACCCCACTTTGATGTAGGTCAGGCAAACAGCCAGGGACTAGTTCGCAAAAGCAAGTTTTGCAATTTTGCATATTATGCAAATTAGGCAGAAGTGCATGTCTATCATGATGAATGAAGAGGAACAAATTTTGAGTCTACTACAGATCTGAAATGTGTCTTACTCTGTTTAGTGAATAGTAAGAAGAAGAAGAATCTGATGAATTCTAATGTGCAGTGTGTCTTCCTGTGTTTTGGGGGATGATGTGAAGAAGAAGGAGAGGGAAAATCTCAAGAAAAGTTACAGGGTTCCAGCACTGAAGGCTGATAAAAGCTAGTGTGTTGGCTATGTGGTAACACTTGCTTTTTGCGGCCTAGCTCATAGCGCTCATTAATAAGATTAGATAAATAAATAAATGATTTCCACAGAGCTGTCGACCCCTTTTGCACGCCATTTAGCTGCTGTCCTTATTACAGGTGTGATAGACAAGATGAATGCCCAACTGTGACCTGCAGCTTTCCCAGATCTGCTGTGAAAGCTCTGGAATGAGCCAAACTGATGAAAGTTAATCCAGGGAATTCAGCTCAGATCACAGTAGCGTATGCATAACGTGCAGCCATCTCAGCACTGAGCTCTCTCTGATACCACCTGTCATACCGTCAGCTGACACATGACAGAATCCATTTATCCACCGTATTCCCAATCATCCGCGAACACAGAATTACTTTTATATTAGACCAGACTCTTTCTTCAAGTCATGACTATCCAAATAGGATGCCTGAGTTTCAGTGTTATACTAAGTCTAAGAGCAATTATTGGGTTACACTTAACACACACATGCAGATGTCTTTTTACTCAATGTACTGGTGTGCAGAGTAGTTATTTGATTAATTACAAGCTAAACTTGTTTTTCTGTTTTATGCAGAATAACAATTTTGTATTTATGCCACTGTGATGTGGCATTATAATTATTTTAAATTACAAATTTATTATCTTATATATTAATGAATATATCTTAATTCACTAAAACCCCAACAAAAACAGCAATATTTCTGCATAGAAAGATAACGAAGTGCAAGTTATTATAAAATTTATATTGTAATGTACTACTTAGGAAATAG
>JBBPCZ010000136.1:20830667-20857292 GCA_037974445.1 Brycinus macrolepidotus
AGAGAGAGAGAGAGAGAGAGAGAAAGAGAAAGAGAGAGAGAGAGAGAGAGAGAAAAAACGCACGTGTGTGGATGCTGCTGGTTGTTATGTAGCACTTGTCCTCACCTGCGTTTCCATCAGGGCATCAATGAGTGGAACATGTCACTGTGAACTCCTCAATCTAGCCCGTCTCACAGAAATCAATACTACTTTCCCTGTCTAGCAGATACACACACACACACACACACACACATACCCACAAACACACACTTAATGTTCAGTGAGCTCAAGAGAATGCTTCATTTGATCCAAAGACAATCCTAGACAAAAAGTTCTCCTAGAAAACATTAAGGGAGAGAAATACAGAAAGAAAATGGAACAAATTGAGCACAGAAAACTACACACACACCTAACCAGCGCCGTCAGTGTAACTCTTCCTCCCATGGTATAGCAGTACATAGAATCCAAACATTATCCCATGTTTACGAGCACAAATACAGCAACACAGACCCCCTTCACACCTGCTTGTGTAGGTGTGGGGACTGGGTAAATTAACTGGGAACAGTTTGCCTAGATTCAATTAGCTAACAGTACAGTCCAGTTCAGAAAAACAAAATGATTTATTTTATCTAAATTCCAGCCTAACATCTTCCGCTTGAATAAAATCTTTCCACCCTTCTGCAAAGCTTGTTCAAGCTCATGTCAGCTCAAAATCTGTAGGTATTAACAGATGAGATGGTCAGTATTATCAGCAGCAATGATGTCCAGCCAGGTTTCTGCTCTTATGAGTCCTCAATCTGTAACTAGTTTCGGTGGTAGTGGTGCTGTTTTACAGTGGAATTGAATGGCCTGAACTGGATTACGAGTATTTGTCAGCAATGGCAGAAAAAAGGCTTGACAGACAGCGGTAAATCCCACCTTGTCATGCCTGTGTGATTGTTTGATTCGCTCATCGAAAATGACTGATTTGTATTTGAAACCTGCTGGCTCCTTTATGCCCAAAATTGAAAGGCTAGCTCCAGGTAACTTTTGAAGCGTGCCTCAGCAATACAGTTTCCTGGAAGTCATTTTTTTTTTTTACAGAAACAGACCTGTGTCAAAGACTCCTTCAAACCATACCCCCTCCCTCCCTCCCTCCCTCTCGTTCTCTATTTCTCTGATCATCTGTCTAAGGAATTAGGTGGATTGGAACTGCCAAATTTCCAATTAGATTACGAGACCTTTCAGATGAAAGCTGTAGATGTCTGGATGAATGATGACTAATTTATGCAGCATTATTTGAACTGCCATGGTTTCAAGATATTCCCTTTCTGTCTAATAAATCTAAACCATGGGGTATAAATCATGGTGAATCATTCTGTAACAGCGGTACTCAAGATCCTCTAAAAATATACTCAACTCTACCATTTTGATCAGCAGATCCCATATGGCTCATCTTGAGTATTTTAGTGATCCTCTGACATACACCACTAAATCCATTTCCTGGAAGAATAGCAGTGAAGCAGACCAAACCACATGGAAGGTACTACCACTACCTACTTATAGACTGCATGGATTTAATAGTCCTCCCAGCCTTTAATTCACTAATTCCTCCATCCTCAAAACAAACAAACTACTTATTAATGCATTCATCACAGGAGCAGTCAAGACAGTGGCTTCTGAGACCACAAGCAAAAGCCAGTCCAAGATTATCTTTGGTGAGGCAAGACTAAGGCCAAAACTCTCTAAATGTACTGCCCTCACTTCAAGGTTTAGTGCTGAAATATATTGTACTATCAGACTTTTTGAGCAGTACTGAGACCAAGATTAACACTCAGGACACTTGGTTTCAGATCATTGCTGTCATGAAATTATCATGAAGAATGTTTTAATTGGGAATAAATGGGTGGAAATGGGAGAATGGAAGAAATGAGAAGTAATGGAAAGTGATAAGTAATGGAAAATGAGAAGTAATGGCCAGTCTTGCATATAAATAACTGTCATAAGGGCAAGACAGGGAGAGGTGAGAGATGTTTTCACAAGTCTTAGACTTTAACGGGAATAAAACTAAACACCATGAAAAATGAAACCAAACAAGCCAAGTGGAGACATGGAGTGGAAAAAGCACACAGTGAAACACATAGCAACGTTAAGCCATACAAACATTCAAGACCTGACCGAAGCACAGAGGAACATTAAGGCCTGTTTACTCAGACTTAATAGACATTTCTGCATATCTCTTATTAATAAGGTGAGACTGGAGACCTAACAGGTGAAAGGCTAGAGAAGGCAGAGTCTATCGGCCCATTCCAAAGATCACACTCTTGGTTTTGCGTATGATTTGTGTATGGTTTGGATGTGTGATTTGTGGGCTTTCTGGTAAATATCTTGTGTGTCCCGTTTCTTGAACCTCCCTAGAGGCCACATGACCAAACTATACACACCTTTTTTTCTGGATACCACGCCAAAGTGGTAGTGGATGAGCCACTTTATTAGGTACACCTTTTTTGTATCTACACCCAATTGTCTATTGTATCAGTTCCACTGAACATATAGGAGCACTTTGTAGTTCTCAATTACAGTTTGTTGTCCATCTGTTTTTCTCTGCATTATTTGATAGCCCCCTATACCCTGTTCATCAATGGTCATGACCCCCACATGATACCTGCTCACTGGTGTTTGCAGGAAACTACACAGAAAGTAGTGTGTGCATTTGCACTGAGATAATCAAAAAAAGCGCATGTCTCATGCTAGTGTAGGCTAAAAGTCTTCCTGAGTGAGAACAGCTTTGTACATGAGAACATGCTGCACACCACTGTTTGAGTGTGAGCAAACACAACAGTAATAAAAGTCAAATTTTGTTGTGAACTGCTGCTCCTTTATCATCAAACACCAAAGTGATAAACTTGAAATTAATCATTTTTATGATAAATGAGCCTCTCACCCAAACAAGCCCAAAATCAGTCCTGGGTGCAGACTGAAATATTCCAGATAAGTGTTTAACGAATCCACAAACCAAAAGGGTGGACATTTCATTGATTAACCCTCAGAAGTTAAACAGCTCATATCCTGCATACCCTACATTTTTCTTGCATTTAATTTTTTCCCTACTGTGTGAGATTATGTTTAAATACACTATATGGACAAAGGTACTGGGACACACTTGTTTTTCAAGCTTTGGGCTAGACCCCTTACTTCCACTGAAGGGCAATCTTAATGCTTCAGCATACCAAGACATTTTGGACAACGCCATGCTTCCAACTTTGTGGACACAGTTTGGGGAAGAACCTTTTCTGTTGCAGCTCAGTTGCTTTAAATATATAGACTGAGGAGTGAATATTATGTTTTGAACATTTAACAGTGTTTAAATACTACATCAAACTCTTTTAATTAAAAAAATGGTTTTCCATGATATGGGCCCTATAAAATATAAAATATAAAAGTTATTTTTTTTGTTTACATTTTTACATATTTTGTTATGTTATATAGTTACACAATGAACTACATTCACACTACATGTTTGTACCATTTCCACACTATGCTGTGTAACTGCTGTATTTTTGATAAACCTCAGTTTGACCTACCTTTCCATACATCACCTTTACACATTTGCTCTATCCATCCAGCATAATTTACACATACACCTCAACACACCCCTGCCACACATGCCTGTCCTCAGTCTCTCTCTCTCTCTCTTTCTCTCTCTCTCTCTCACATGGAAATCTGTGCCAGAGTTATTGTTCTTGAATGACAGTGAAAGAGCTGGCCCTCTCCTCGCCTCTCTCCTTGTCTCCTGTCTGGCACTAACACTCTTAACCCACACTCTTGCGTTTAAATGCTAATTCAGAGTCACAGCTACCTGTATGCCCATTAATGCTGCTCTCTTAACAAGTCTATGTGGCTGAAATGCGTCCTCGATGTGCACACACACCAAGGCTCACCCACCACAGCTACTCATCTACCAGAGGTGTAAAAATGCATCAGTGCGATTCAGCTGCATTGATTTTAGAAGGTTATCATCAATTGTTTGTGGATTTTTCTAACCAGGATAAAAATTTGTCTGTTTTCATAAATACAAAATCTTGTCCATACTCCAGTGTTGTGTAAATTACTCCTCCAGTCAAATTTCACCGCTATCGGGGCAAAAACCTATAAAATGGCTACTTTTTTAACATGATGTGCATTAACATGAGATTTTGTTCTGTATTACTGCTACTACTATTACATCTTGTAATAATGATGAGAAGAATAATAAAACAAATTGTTTTGTTTTTTCATCAAAACAGAATCGCGCTGAAAGAGATTTGCTTTCTGTGGAATCATAATTGAATTGAATTGCTGTGAAGTGAGATTGACACTCCTGTTAAACACATGTATCAAAGAAAAGAGGGAAAGGAGGGTGTTGGAGGAAGAATGTGTTGTGGATGGTGGTGGAGCGGTTTTTGTATGCAGAGAGTAATCTGCAGCAGATAGAGATTGCTGCTGTCGATAAGGCCTGTTTATCTGTGGCTCAGTTTGAGCGCTAATTACAAACAGATAGACAAAGAGAGAGAGAGGAGGAAGGACTCAGCGCTAATGTGTCTCAGACCTGATGTGGATGCGTCTTTAGAGGCTCTCTGGGGGAAAGGTAGAGTGAATGGAGGCTGAAGAGCAGGTAAATCCAGAGATCCACAGGGCTTTAGACGTGGTGCTTAGATCGCTTGGGCCCTGCTGGAGCACTGCCTAATGGTTCATTCTCCCAGAGGCAATAATGCTTTCACCACTTTAATCACAAACCTCATTAAACCCAACACAGACACATAGTCTTATATGCCCGCGCGTGCGCACACACACACACGCACATGCACACACGCTGTTTAGAGCTCGATGCTGATCATAATTAAAAGGCTCTAATGATCTCTATGATGTTGCTTAGTTTGGATCTATTAGTAAGCCTTTGTTGATACTTTATGTCAAAGGCACTTATGTCAATGTCTGCGAACAGAATTTATTTCCCTTGTGAGGGGCATTTTTGTGTTTATTCATGCATGTGCATGTTTGTTCACCTCATTTTGAGCTTTTCCAGGAAAAACTGAATGTTTGCATTCAGGTTAATATCACAATCGTAATCAGACTTCTGCAGTTATGTGATTATTAGGGATGGGTATTGTTTAGATTTTACTGATATCAATATCGGTACTGATACTGCTTAGTGATACTCTTATTAATACTACTCTTCATAATTTGGTGCAAAAAATATAAACATCACAAGAAAAGATGCGAAAAGATTCAACAATAATTTTCTTACTGCTTTTGTTGGAAAAGAAATAACAATCTAAATTGTTTCCTGAGTTTCCTGCACATATAATGAAGGAGGAGCAACTGGCACAAATGTCTGGTGGGGATGGGCAGAATGCCGCTCTTGTCTCTCCCACCGATCCAATCCATTATCAACCATTTGAAAATACCTGCTATGTTAGAATGCATTAACATTTAATAAATATTGATAACAGCACCATTTGTCCAGGAGCTTATCAATATTTCGGTTCTGACCAGTTAGGGATTGTACCAAATTAATACTGGTTTTCAATAACCGTCCTTACTGATTATCCAAATGATGATGTGAAGAGCATACTCCGATTTCAAAGAACAGATTAAAGCTGCAACCAGATTTTAAGACATCTAATAAAGAGCTTCTAAGTTAAATATTTACCAGTAAAGTGACTCTTTGTTAATTAGAAAACTGTGGTGGGACGTTTTAATTTTTTGTCATGTTCTGCCCTTTGATACAGTGAAGTTGCTAAGCAACAGAAAAGGTGCACGTGTTTAAAGAAGAATTTGATTACTGCGTGACTTATGTAGACTCACAGTTTTCTCATTATCAGATAAGTGACATGCTTGAAAGGATTTTCACAGAATCTACAGAATTATTACATGCATTTTACATGCAGTGTGCAGCTTTTTATTGGCTTCAAGTACTTGTTAGTGTTTCTGAATTGATGCTCAAGAACTTCTCAACACTGCACATGAGTTTTCATTTTGCAACAAGTAGTTTTGTACATTTTACATTCCTTTTTATGAAGGATTATCCAAAAACGAATGGGTCACACATGTCCTATAACGTAATGTCAGATAATGAGACATATGAGTCTGAGTGGATTTTTGCTTACTTAGATAAAAGTGATGATACATTTCAAGAAGAAAATTTTTTAAAATCTTTTGTTTATAAGTGTTTTCATAGTACATTTACATATTTGAATGAAGAGGCAAGTTCATATTCCAGTGAGAACTCATGAGTTCAGTTCCACTAAATCTCATTCAGGACTGCCAACTCAGTGAGTTATTTCATTATGTTACAGTGCCTATAGAAAGTCATCATACCCTTTTGAAATAGTTTTTTTTTTTTTTTAATTACCAGCTTTATTTACAAATTTTGCCTTACAACATCAAACAGCTCAGAAAATTAATTTAAAAATGGAAAACAAGAATGACAGGGTTGGAAAACCCCTGATTTAATACTTAGAGGAGCCACCTTTTGCTGTAATTATGGCCATGAATCATTTTGGATATGTCTCTTCTAGCTTTGCACACTTAGAATGCAGAATATTTGTCCACTCTTCTTTGCCTAATTATTCAAGTTCAGTCAATTTCCATGGTGAGCAGCAATGCACTGTAATCCATCCACAGATTTTCAACTGGATTTAAGTCAGCTCTCTGACCCTCAAGGACATTCTGTCTCTTATCCTTAAGCCACTGTGTTGTTCTTTTGGTGGTAGCTTTAAGATGTTTAGACCTATCGATCTTTAGCTTTCTAGCAGAGGGATGCAGGTTTTCCTCAAGAATTTTGATGTACTTGGTAGCATCCATTTTTCCCTCAATCCTGACCAGTTGCCCAGTCCCTGCTGAAGAGGAACACCCCCACAACATAATGCTGCCACCACCATGCTTCACAGTGAGTACGGTGAGTTTTGGATGGTGTGCTGTGTTTGCTTTACCCTAAACATAGCACTTGGGGTTCAATCCATAAAGGTGTGTTTTGAGAGTGAATGTGACATTTTTTCAGAAAAGGTTTCTTTTTTGCCACCTTGCCTTACAGGTCATCTTTGTGTGAAGCTTGAAAGATTGTTGCTACCTGCACCGATCGAACAGTTCCAGACTTGAAGCCTTGTAAGTCCTTCAGAGTTGCCTTTGGCCTTTTGGGAGCCTCTCTGATCTATGCCCTTTTAGCTCAGTCATCCAATTTGGACAGACAGCCTGATGTAGGCAAAGCTGGTAGCGCCATACACCTTCCACTCCTTAATGATGCTCTGAGCAGTTCTCAGAGGAACAGCTAAAGCCTTTAAAATGTTTTGTAGCCTTCTTCTAACTTTCTACAACTTCATTTGAAAGCACTTTCACAACCATGTTGATTTCTTTTTCAGAACCTGGCAGTACTAGTAGCGAAATCTTCAAGAGACAGCTGGATTTATTTCGAGGTAATCAAAACCACTACAATTGATGTCAGGTGAGCCAATTAGCCTAGTGTTTGACCCGGCAGCTGATTGGTTGCATATGAACAAGTTTAAAATGGTACAGTCTAGGAGACTGATCACTTTACCAAATTGAACATTTCACAAATTGATTTTTAACTGTGCAAAATGCTTTAAAATGTTATTTTCACATTGACAATGACAGGTATAATGTGTACATACGGGTAAAAAATGGATTTTATTTATTTTCCAGGATACAATGGGACAAAAGGTATAGATTTTCACAGAGTATGATGGCTTTCTATAGGGGCTGTATACTAACTTCCTATAGGGCATCAGGCCCTGTGAAAAGGCTTGCAGGCAAAGCTCATGTGTTAACTCGATGGGTACCACGAAAGAGAGAAAGAGAGAGAGAGAGAGTGAGTGTGTGTGTGTGTGTGTGTAGCTTTTGTGAGGACCAAACATCCAGAGGAACATCGATTTTAACCTTGTGGGGATATTTGGCTGATCTATCTGTGTGTGAGAGAGAGAGACAGAGAGAGAGAGAGCAAGAGAGAGAGAGAGAGAGAGAGAGAAAACAGGGTAAAGCAGTAAAGCAGTAAAGCAGGTTGTTGTGTCTGATGGGAAGCTGCTGTCTCTTGCTGCTCTCCATCACTTTTATTTTCTCATGAATCACACTTAACTCTTATTTAATAATGCTGTACATCTGTCTCAGCAGAGCCACATACGTCATCAATTCAGAGAGAGAAGCACGCAGTGGGACAAAGAGGGAAAATGGATCTGCATGGGTTTCAGTCATGTTTAGGAACAGAGGTTGGAAAGAGAGACTAGTCCAGTTGCCTAAGGTACACATTCACAAGCTTTATAATTTTATTAGATCTGGAACAGTGTTTTACAGCGCAGATCCACATGTTTTGTCACAGAGATTTTATCGTCCCCTTCTCTCTCTTCCTCTGTGCAGTATCTCAGAGGCAGGACCTGTTCCGCTTCCAGTGAAATCAGGTAGAGGTTTGTGTTAAAGCGCATTCGTCCCTGAATTACAGCCTCTTCAGCCCAGAGTTGTGTGTTGACTTCAGGCGCGTGTACAGCTGTACTGTCACTAAATCCTTTTAGCATGGAGCTGAGTGTGTGGAAGTCAGCATGGCGGACTCGATAATAAGCTGAGTAGGATATTAAAGCGGAGCGCAGCTGATGGAGCCGCGCTTAAAAATCTCCGCATTAATCCCCTTTTCAGAGGCTGATGTAAGAGCATGCGTTGTGGAGGATAAATATAATCTAATAATGGGAATTGGGATAATTCAAAATAAAACCAATTAAAAACATGTGTTTTGCTCAATCTGGGCTGAATCCCCTGAGCCTACAGTTGTGAAGCCTGTTTGGCTTTTGACTGGGAGCTTATATCATGGCGTCTAGGCCCTGCTCTCTCCCCTGTGGGCACGAACTGCTGTTAGTGTGTTTGACCCCAATGATGAGGGACAGGCTGGGCTATGCCAGCTCACTTTGGCAGAGTTGCCCTTGTAAAGGCTCAATAACAGCTTGCTCTCTCTGCTGGGGTCTTAAATACATGGTTTTCTTTTCTCTTTCTCTAGCTGTACTGTATTGGATCTTATAGGTCAAACTTGCTGCTTGGCAGGAGCTCAGCAGTTAGAACAGAATTAGAAGACCTTGCTCTGTAAAATATGCTGTGGCTGGACCGAAGTCTAGTAACAGTGTACCATAGCCTGTTTTGGCTTTGACTTTCTTTAGATTTACACTAAAGTTGCAAGGCCAAAGTTGTTAACAAGTAATGGAAGCCAATGACATGATAGGAACCGCGTGCCTAAATCATCAAACCACAACAAGCTGTTAACTAGTCTCAAACAGATTTGCTCATGCACTGATAAAACAGTGCTTGTAATTTTTTTCCCATTCCCGCAACAAATACTGCTTTACCAATTTATGTACTTTTCAATGGCTCCTCATGCAAAACTCTCCTATGGTTTTAAATCACTGTAGGTAAGAGCATGTGTCTATAAAAGTTGTAAATGTCATATGTATAGACACAGTACTGTGCAAAAGGTACCTAATCAAATTGATCTCAGAAGAGATAGAATAAAGAGTATTTTGCTTGTAAAAACACCATATAACAGTAGAATAAATTTCCAAGAATTTGTTTTGTGAAAATAGTTTACAGCTAATAAGGTGGTTAGACTTATACTTGATGTCCCCAGCTGTCATACTGTATGTATTTATTAACATGGATTTAACTCAGAGAAGCTCTGATTAACCAAACCAGGAATTAGATAATAACTGCAGGTAATTCTGGGCTTTCCAGTGTTAGTGGTTTTGTAAAAAAAAATTAACACTTACTAACCAGATAAGTAGCTTTATAATATAATTTCCTTTCATACAGCACTGTATGAAGATCCCTGTGCTCTGGTATAAGCCTGACTGTTATTAAAAGTAGGTAACTGATGCCTGCTGCTTCAACGCTGGATGGTTAAGGGGTACGAATTTAATGTGAACTAATAGAGAATGTAATGTGGCATTATTTATAAAATAATACAACTGATGGTGTTGCCTTATTTGCAAATGAGAAGCCAGTGAACTGTGTGGAACTGTGTTGGTCATATATATATATAGACAGATTTTGCACAGTAAAAGTTATTTTTAGAGATTTTTTTACTAAACCACTGAATATGTTGTATTGGTCAGCTTATATAGGTATATTACATTATAATTCTCCCCATCAGGAAAAGGGCAGAGCAGTCATGTGGATGGATACAGACAAATAGTGAACACTAGTCGGTTACATTAGCCTTACAGCTTCACTGTAAAAAAGAAAAGAAAAAAAAAGCTAAAGAACTTCAGACACCAGACATGTCTTGGTTGAATAGTTACATTTAGGACACATAAACTATGAATAAGATTTTTTGCTGATCACTTTAAACTAGGCCCATCACTGTGCCTCGGTGGACAATGGAGAAAGATAAATGAAAGAAATATCAGTTGAGGTTGTTACATATGGGCCCATCCAGTGACGCATGAAATGGGTGAGGAGGAGGAACTGTGCTGGGGGGGCAGGGGGGATATTCATCAGCACAAATCAAGCAATGGAGAAACTCCCTCTCTTGAAACACACTCTCTGTTTTTTTCTTTCTCTCTCTTTCTCTCTCTCTCTCTCTCTCTCTCTCTCTCTCTCTCTCTCGATACAGTAAAATCAGCGTTGTTAATATAAGGAGACCTGCACCTACACAGCATGCTTTATAGGAAGGTTTAACAGTCTAGGTGTTAATTTAACACTGGTGATCTTTTCTCCTGCTTCAATTTGCTGCAGAAGATGCTTAAAGGTAAAGTTCAGTAAAAAAAATATCTAAACACAGTTTGCCCCTTGTGTTAGAAAATATACCAAGATCTATTGGGCGTCTGAATTTTAATTCTTCATTTTGTATACATAAATATAAATAAAAGATAAACACCACCCATCATCATGGGATCTCTAATGCTCTCTAATGCTTAAGTGTTCTAATGCTTTTATACAGCAGTTCTGCAAAATAATGACAAAAATAAAGCAAAGAAGCCTTGAAAATCATATCAAATATGCTTTATCCTCATTGGTTCCTTCTGCCAGAGAAAGGAGTAGCTTTTTGCTTTACATATACGGCCATGAAACAGTTTGTTTGTTGTTGCCATCAAACTGCTTAGGGGCAACAACAGGTTCAAAGTTAATATTGGACTGCTGTCACACTCTTTTTTAGAATCTACTCTTATATTATCTATATAAAAGCTATCTAATGTATTCATCTTCTGTTTTAGTGTGTACTGAAGTAGGAAATCTAAAAAAGAGAGTCTTAGTAACCAGTGCACAGCAGAATGATTGATTTGTGAAAAAACATGTTTATCAGCAAATCTAATTGTGCCATCAGAACTAACTGTTACACAAGCTTCGGCAAATGCATATACAAGTCTACTAGAGATTGCAAACTTTTTGAGGCAAGTGTGTGTAATTTAACTAAAGATCAGCTATAACTGGTGTGAAGGGAAACTTTGTGAAAAACTGTAGTAAGTTGACTATTTGCCAAACTATTCTTAAAAGGCCACTTAAAACAAAGACACATTTCGAGGACTATGGCCCAACCTTCTAGCTTTTTACTCCATAAATTTACCCAGCACTAAGTATGTAGGCTAATATTTGCACTAGCCACCTTGAGAGAGCTGTGCAAGTGTGTTCTGTGTGTTTGCAGTATGTTGATCTCCCTTAAGTGCTGTTTAAATCCTTGTCACAATGAAGTCAGTTCTAACCGCTGCTCCCAGCCTTCCATTAGAAACACCCTAGAGGGAGGGACCACAATGCAATTCCGTCATACTGAGTGTCCCTCATCACTGTTTGCAGAGATGATGCCTTCCCTCTGTGTAGGCCTCGGGCTTGCACTCAGTCTCCGTCCTCTCTCTCTCTGTCACTCTCTCTCTCTCTTTTATTCCTCATTGTCTCACTGCAGAGTGAGGCTCAGCAGGGTCTCTTGTCTCAGATTCTGACGGTTAAATATGCCATTATTCTGTTTTGAAGACTCATCCATCAATCCAGCCCACAGGAATATTGTCTCTATCTCGCTCATGCTCTTTCTGTCTGTCTCTCTCTCTGTCTCTTTCTCTGTCTCCCTAGTGCCTGCCTGATGGCCAGGCCCTCTCTCTATTGTACTCTGTCTGTTCCAGACTCTTCTGTGGCTGAAATGGCATGAACTCAGAGATACAGACTAAATCTGCAATGGTGGGTGGCTACTGGCGCCAACTCATGTTTACAGTGGATTTAGAAGCATGTCTGTTTGTTTAATTTGTCTTTGACTGACGCCTAACAGAAATGATAAAATTCCAAAGACTCAATCAGGCTAAAAAGTTGGTCAGCAGGGCCACATGCAGAAATAGGACTCTTGAACTGGACAGTGCCCCATAATAAAGTGGTACTACACTGACCACAGTGAAGATTGTGTAGGGTTCCAAAGTAAAACATTACTAAACTGACCTCAATGAAACATGAGTAGTGTCCCATATCATTAAATCTACCTGGCTAATATTGTGTAGGCCCCCCTCGTGCTGTCAAAACAGCTCCGCCCCATCAGGGCATGGACTTCTCTAGATCTCTGCAGTTGTTGTGGTATCTGCACCAAGACATTAGCAGATCCTGTAATTTGTGAGGTGGGGCCTCCATGGATAGGACTAGTTTGTCCAGTACATCCCACAGATTATAGATCGGGCTGAGAGCTTGGGAATTCAGAGGCCAAGTCAACATCTTGAACTCTTTCATTTCATGTTCCTCAAACCATTCTTGCACATTTTTTGCAGTGTAGCAGGTATCATTATCCTGCTAAAAGAGGCCACCATCATTAGGGAATACTGTTGCCAAGTACTTGTTCAGCACCAGTGTTTAACTAAGTGGTATGTGTAAAATTACATCCACATGAATACCAGGACCCAAGGTTTCCCAGCATAGCACTGTCAAGAGCAACACTCTGCCTCCATTGGTTTGTCTTCTTTTCACCGTGCATCTTCGTGCCATCTCTTCCTCAGGTAAGCAACACATAGCAACGACTCTCCATATGATGTGAAAACAAACGTGATTCATCAGCGCAGGCCACCATCTTCTATGGTTCTTCCATTGCTCCATGGTCCAATTCTGCTGCCTACATGTCTTTTGTAGGTTCTTCTGGGAGTGGACAGGGGTCAGTATGTGCTCCTTGGCTGGTCTATGGGTATGCAGGTCCGTATGCCGCATGCTCACCATGTGCACCGTTGAGCCTTGGGTGCCCGTGAGTCTGTCATAAGTTCAGTCGTTGTCCTTCCTTGGAACACTTTTGAAAGGTACTACCCCACATGACCTGCTGTTTTGGAGATCACCCAGTCCTCCAGTCATTTCAATTTAGCCCTTGTCAAAGTTGCGCAGGTCCTTATGCTTGCCCGTTTCCCCTGCTTCCAACACATCAACTTCATGAAGTGACTGTTCACTTGCTGCCTAATATAGCCCAACCCGCCACTGTAATGAGATAATCAATGTTATTCACGTCACTTCTCACTGGTTTTAATGTTGTGGCTGATCGGTCCAAAGCATTATTAAACTGCCTCCAGTGAAAAATTTATTGTGTCCCATAATAAAGCATTTCAAAACTGACCTTAGTGAACAGTGTATAGTGTCCCATAATAAAGCATGAATACACTGACAGTAATGAAGAATGTGTATTGTAAAGCCTTACTAAACTTACTAAACCCCAGTGAACAATGTTTAGGGTGTAGATGGCTGGGAGTGTTTTCAGAAATGAGTATCAGTACTTATTTTAAGTGTCTTCTGAAGGGTGTGCATATTGTGTGTGTACAGCTTACAGACACAAAACACTCCACAGGAAAGGATCACAGAAATGATTAGTGTGTGTGTGTGTGTGCGCGTGTGTGTGTGTGTGTATCTGCGGTTCAGCGCTTCCCTGATTAGTTTGTTTGTTCAGTTGTTTGCTCTGCTATCAGCCATAATGTATGCTGTGCGCTGTGCAGTACGCTAACTAAATGAGCTAACACAGATAGAGAGGAGACCAGGTCCTGCCATAGCCTGCCACTGAGCTAATTCAGAAAGTAACACACACACACACACACACACACACACATACTCATAAGTGTTCTGGCTTCGTGACTGTGGGAATAAGCAAAGGTACAGCACTTATGTCTGAATGTTAAACAGCGCTTACCCTCCTGTCCTCTACTCCAGATGAATACTAACACACACTGTGTGTGAAAGACAGAATCCATGTACACACAGGCCTGTTCTTTAAAGAGCGGTGATGATGAAAGAGAGAGCTGGCAGGATTAGAGCTTTTCTCTACTTCATTATCAGAGCTGTGTGAGTTTATTCAGGTTTTAGCACAGCTCAACAGAGCTTCCCCCAATCCGGCTACTGAACAGTGAGCTTGTACTCGTTCTGCCTTCTAAGAATGCAAAGAATCACACACCTTTATCTATATCAGCCAAGGCAGAAAGTACAGTAAGCTAGAAAGTAGTATAGAGCTTATCATATGACAATGTGCAATACGTGTAAAGCTACTAAAATCGCATTAAAGGACTTGTTTTGGTTCTGTTTTATTTGCATGTAAATGAACAACAGAGGCTCCAAATGTTTTATTAGATTTAAGGTTAAGTTTAAATTTGAGGTCGAAGGTTATGACTTGGGTTAAAGTGAGGGTCAGGTTTAAGGTTAGAGAAAATCTAAGGTGATATTGAGAGATGTCATAGAATGTTTGACAAGATAAGCATCTTACAAAGCATCTAATGTGGGCTATCAAAATACGGTGTTACCCTTATTTCTGTAATGTGAAATCTACATTATTGTTCAAAAGTTTGGAACCAGTGATTTCAATAATGTAGACTATTTTGTTGTTATTTTTGTTTGTTATAATCTTGTAGCTTTTGGAACAAAACAGTAAAAAAAAAATGTATTTGAAAACACAAGGTGTCATTTTTATTGTGTGAACCTTTCAAAGTGACTGGACCATTGACAACTGCTTGGATTAAAATTAAGCTGCATTGTCTTACATTTATGTTAAGTTAAAGTTACCATTTTGGAAAATTATTAAAATATGGTGGTTTAAATGAATGTGTAGGAAGTAGGAAATGTATTCAGAAAGTTCAAAGGTGCTGCAGATTATTTTTTAAAAAGATCAAAATTTAACTCACATATGTTTTTATTACTGAGTAATATAACAGCAATTAACAATCTGACAAGTAATTCCAAACTCTGTTGTAGTGTATGGCTATGTATTTACATGACTGAAATGAACAAACATAAACATATTACGGCCTTATAAAACTGGCCACCTTGCCATGCTTTATGAGGTCAACCAGGATGATTGAAACCAAACAAAAAGCAAACAAAAAGGTAAACATAGAATCTTTTATGAGATTCAGTAGAAATGTCTCCATATAAAAGCTCTGAGACATTTTTGGGCAGATCAAGGGGCTGCAGCTCTAATTTTGCCTTTATCTGCCTGAAAATGACGATGATGGGGCTAATGCGTATCTGGCATAAGCCCTAAGTAGCAGAAGAAGGGAAATGGTGAGTATATTCCAGCTTTTCCATCCAAATGAACAGAACAGAGTACAATGCTGATCTTTCTCCGTGTAGAGATATAATTATACATGGAAAATTGCACTGTATTGACAAAATGATTTTTCCGCACCTACTGAGCCCACTGTCTCTCTCTGAGACTGCCAGAGAAGCATCAATAATATGTCCATCTGCTTATGCATTCATATTTTTTGTAGTTTCCTGCTACAGAGGATGATATAGCATTTACTCAGATGTGCTCTAAGCTACCCAGAGGTAGAAATGCCGTTTTTAAAGCAGACAGGGAGAAAGAGCAGGTTGATAAAAACCGTTCTGGCAGGTCCAGCTTCTGAATAATAATAACGTCCCTGGAATGATCACAGTAGGACTTGATTGAAACTCACTCTCTGCTTCAGGCAGTCAGTAGCTGATGATTGACCTGCTTAAAGTAATTCTTTAATAAGAATAATGGAGAACAGAGGGTGAGTCCTGCTTCCATCTGCAAAAACCTCAGCCGTCACCACTGGCATCCCCAGAGGAGCCGTGTCTGTGTGTCCGTGTGTGTGTGTGTATGAGTGTGTGTGTGTTTATGTGTGTGTGCGTGTGTGTGTTTGTGTGCATTTTAGAGAGAGATAGAGAGGTCAGGACCAGAGTCTGGGGAATGCTCTGGGAGACATAATTAAATCAACAATAAAAGATTTCCGGGGAGGAGTCCCTTAAAATTAAATTTTCTTCTGCAAGCCGTTCCCCAGCAGGGGAGATCCCGCAGAGCAGCAGGAATGGAAAGCTGGGTTAAACAAAGGTTAGGTACTGGGAAACCGCCGCCCCGCTCCATCCTCAAGCATGAACAAACAAATATGATTATTACAATGAACAGCCAAACAAACCTATTTAAATTCTACTCAATCTAAACAATCTCACCACACTACAAGAGCTGACTCGAGTTTTGACTGTATATGTCCATATCACAGCCACACTTGAATTTAATTGCTTTCTCCTAAAGATATTTCACTTTGTATACCATTTACTGCTCCCTGGTAGCTTATAATGGACTCATGCCTGCATATCTGCGGTCCTCAGATAACCTTTTCACTCAGTATGTCTAGTAGACTCTTCAAAATAAAGGTGCCACACTGGGATCCGTGTAGTGATTCCAAAGAAGAGTTTCCCAAAGAACCTAAGTTTATGGTTCTTTAAAGGAGATGGAGTGTGAAGAACTTTTTTATGCTTCAACATAAAATACCAGTTCTATACTAGTTAAAAGGTTTTGTTTTTGTCAGTATTTTGTAAGGAACAAAAATGGAACCGGAAACATAATCATGCTTCACATCCTTAATCAGAAACGTAATTTCATATCTGTTGGAGCAATGTAATGATTAATAACCAGCAACACTCTCTAGCTGATATGTTGACATCAATACATCGATACAAGCACAATTCCCAAGTCTAAAAGGTTTTTAAACCTATTATTATTACAGTCCTACATACCATTTATGTAAAATTAATAAAAGTGGACATTTTTTGATTAGTAACCAGTTACGGAGTGCTATGTTGGTGTTAGAATGCTAGAATGGAAACATTTAAATTCTGAGTTCTGCACTTCAACTAGCAGAACAGAGTTTCGGTATAAGACAAATGCATTTTCGATACTGATATAGTCGATAGGCTTATGAAAGATGACCAGACAAGTAATTTTCTGCAAGCTAATTTTTCTTTTCTACATTTGAAGGCTTGAATTGTGAAAGTGGACCATGGCATTTGGACGAGGTAGCAAGAGCTTTAGTGAGTGCATATAAGATTTTTACATTTAAATAAACATCAAGACGTGCTGAGGAAAACCTTATAGAGGTCACTGCCTTTGATTTGCCACAGTTGCTCCTGTCACCGTTTGGACAGTGAAAACAGTTATGTCTCTTGGCCCTTTGACAGGCGTTGTTTAAAATGGTTGGTTGGACTGAGCATACAAGATGTTGTGACATTTTGGAAACTTGCTAAGTGAATCCAGGTGAAGACTATGATGCTTAATTGATTTACATTTACATTTACATTTACGGCATTTAGCTGACGCTCTTATCCAGAGTGACTAACATCAGTGCTCAAGTAGTCCACATCTGTTCTTCAAACCTGTAAAGCTAGACTTACCTGTTCAGCTAGATTTCACCAGTTCAATACTCTCGAGTCAGGGTGGATACAGCAGAAGGGAATAGGGCAGGGGTCAAAGTCTGGCCCTGAAAGGCCAGAGTCCAGCATAGTTCTGTGAATTTCTTGCTCTACTAAACCTGGCAAAAAAACTGATTAACTGAATAAGGCATGTTTCAGCAGGGAATCAATACACAGTGCTGGATTCCAGCTCTAGAGGACTGGAATTTGAGACCCATGGTTAAAGGTATGGGGAAGATAGGCCTGTTAAAGATTTTTTTAAAGGCTTGGGATAATTGAGGCATTGATTGTGTAGGTGAGGATCACTGACAAGAAAAGAGGTTTAAGTGTCTTTAAATGGGGTAGTATAGTAAGCAGGCATCAGATACACTTGCTTGAGTGTGTCTACAACAATGGTCATCAACACGCCCCATTTGGATCTGCAATGGTCCACCACTCAGAGGACATCCAGCCTATAGCAGGCTGAATGTAAAGCAGCAGAATGGAAAGCAAATTGTTAAATAATCAGTAATCCAAAACAGGATGCAACATTAATATCAGAAAGCTTCAATATTGTTTTGTACTTCCATTATGTGATTAGAGTAGTATAGGGTGGATGAACCAGCTCTAGATTCACATATAGTAACTTCAGTCATAGCATTCTCAGAATTAGTCTGTACAGATGATAGAAGTCTCAAAAGCTTGAGCCAGAGAGGCGTTTATGTTTCCTGACATTTAATAGTGACACAGTTCATTGTAGGGACTTTTAACAGGAGGTTTGCTACATTGACTGAAATAACCTTTTCTTGAAAAACTCCATAATAGAACCATGAGTAGCACATAACTAAAAACAGTTGGGTCTCTGGTCACCGTTCACTAAGAATAAGCAGACACTCAGCCAAGCTTGTTAAATTATACCTTTTCTAAGCCTGTGGGAAGACATGCTAAAAGGTCCTAGAAAACAGAGTTCACAAACAAAAGCTGCAGGGGTGACTTCAAATGAGAGGCTGAAAGTAAGTGACCCACTTGTGAAATTACATTTTTCTGCATTTCTCCCCGCAAGCATAACTTTCCTAACTAGTGTAGATTGGTTCAGTTATACTGTGCACATTGCAGAAAGAGAGAAACCACAGAGAGAGGGAGAGGTGATGATGTTTATAGGCCATAGAATTAGTAGTTTGGAGCCTTAGAAGCAACATTATGTAGTTAATGTGATTAAAATAATTTAGATTTATGTAATTTTTGGGAAATAATGGGACCTTAAAACAAGAATGGCTGCATTTTATACCATTTGTTAATTTGTGTAACGGCATCAGCAATCACACTACTGTTCTTCTTAAGTTTCATTTTTATTATTCTTTTATAGCCAAAAAAGGAGCCGCTTCTCCTCTGAGCTGGTACGAAATTTTGGAACCGTTCCAATGTCAAGACATCCGTTAATATCCGGTGTTGTGCGGGTGTATTCAGATTTTTGATCGGTTGATCGGGGCCAAGTATTGATCATTTAAAAATTAGATTTTTGTGGCTGAGATAGCTCTGTAATATAGGGGAGAGAGAGTGGACAGTCACCTTGCCTTTAAAATAAGTGTTGGAGAGAGAGTCTGTGATGTCATGGCTAAGGCGTTTGGAAAGTAACAAACTAACTTGAAAAGGCTTATAGTTTGGATGGCAAGTATGCTAGGTAGCGCAGTAGCTAACTATCAGTCAAGAGACTCAACTTGAACTCAAGACTTGACTCGGACTTGGACCTCAGATTCTTGAGACTCGACTCGGACTAAGACCCCAGATCTGATATTTGACTCAGACTTAAATCCCAAAGACTCGACTTGGACTCAGACTGCAAAGACTTGACATATGACTCAGTCTGGCAACCCTGAGATTCAAGACAACTTGCATTAAAGTGACCTGAACATCTCTGATTATCACAAAATTGAGCTATGGGATATCAATATCACAGAAAGCTGCAAGTGACTCTAACCAGCCATCAATTGAACAACCAGAATCAAATTGTTCATTGTATGCTGAGAGTATCCTGGCTAATCATTTGACATATTTAAGACACTCATGTCAATAAATTTAAACAATGTTCGTCAAAATATTGCAGGCTGATTCAATAATGTCACACCCACAATTCACCAGTGTCTTTATCATATATTATGAGGTAAATCTCAATTTCAGTACATAGCAATAGAACTGTGATACAAATTTTTTGCCTATGTTGTGCACTTCTTGTAGAAATGGAAGAATAATTACTCATTTATCCTACCCTGTAGCACAGCACTGGTATGACTCATATTTATCAGTGATAATGAGGTCGTTTGTGCCATGTGTCAACATGGTGAATCCCAATAATTTACTGCATAGTGCAATCATGTAATTTCCATGCGTGCCAGAATTTAGCAAGCAATTAAGACTTGTTTAATGAATGGAGTCTGTGGTGTTTAATAGCCCTTAATAGTACTAATCATAGTGGGTGCATTACATTGTTTATCCTCTATATTTGAACTTCTTTTATTTACCTGCTGTAATCAACATCCTCTGCCAATCTGCATGTGCTCTGTAAGTTGGGCTCTGGAGTGGTGGTGTGGTTGTTAGCAAGTGCTAATGTTGTTTTGCTTCATGCGGGAGAGCTGTTCCCTCTGCCCAGGCAATGTAATTTAGTTTGTTAATGATCTCCGGCCTCAGCTGTTGAGCTCAAACCGAAGAGCCGAGATGCAGAAGAAAGGCGAAACTTGATGCTAGCATGGATTTATCGCAAAGCAACATACACACACACACACACACACACTCACACTCACACTCACACTCTCAAACCCCAGCAGAAAATTCATCAACTTGCACAACAGTAGCATCAGTATGCAGGCAAGCAGCGAGAGAGGCTGTGCGAATGGCAGCACAATGCTTCATTCTTCTTGTCTTCCTGCACTCCTGAGCCCAGCGCTGCATTAATCCAGCCGTGCTGCTGTGGAGTGGCCGCAGCGCAAAAGAGTAATGTTTATCTGGAGCAGGCAGCCTGGATTGTGCGGCCAGGGGTGGAATGGTGGGGATAAGGGAATGTCCAGTGGATGGGGAGAAAGGACCATGGGGAAATGGCACGGAAGGGGGGAAATTGAATGCTTCAGCACAGGTGAGAGAGGACTGCATCTGGCTGATAACTCTCAGTCTCTGAGTCTTTATTGTGCCATGCCAAATACCCATAACGGGAGAAATAAGCAGCGACTCCAGAAGAGACAAAGCATTGCAACCCGCCACTTCAAACTCAGACTCCTCTCAGTGTATAAGCATCATATCCTTAGTGGCCTTGGGGAATGCTGTGTACTGAAGTCCTTCAGAGTTGTAAATGCAAGATGCTCTCATGTACTCATTGCCAGGTCAGCATGGCTGTGTTTGAAGATGTTCTTTGGAACAAAATAAATGAACCCTGATTCAGTCCTGGAAAGTAGCACTTGCAGAAGATTAGTCGTAATATACAGCGCAGCATCTACCTGTTCTTCCACTTGAAACTTTTCAACTGTTTTTGTGATTCATCTCTTCTAGAAATGAATGACTCTTCTAGAAATCTTGTGCCATGGCTGTGATACAATTGCCATAATGTGTTTAAGAAGTTTTTAG
The DNA here is from genome assembly GCA_037974445.1 of Brycinus macrolepidotus. Lineage (NCBI taxonomy): Eukaryota > Metazoa > Chordata > Actinopteri > Characiformes > Alestidae > Brycinus > Brycinus macrolepidotus. The sequence goes on from JBBPCZ010000136.1 coordinate 20,851,884, forward strand.
ACCTTCTTTCTTATCCATGATACAATGAAGTAGGAGTATTCAGTTCTGATTCTAGTGGGCTGGTGTCCAGCAGAGTTTCCCAGCTCTAACACACCTACTAAACCAGGGAACTGACAGGCCAGTTGAATCTGGTGTGTTGAAGTGGGGGAGCCACAAAACTCTGCTGGACATCAACCCTGCAGGAATGGAACTGAATGTGCCTTCAGTACAGGCTGTTTAATCTGAATAAGGCAGCCAGGGAAAGTCATTCAGTTGGGACAGAGGATCGGTCGTTTCTGGCTCAGGAGTTGATAAATGAGTGGCATCTCACACTGCAGTGAGAAACAGGTGTGTAATATCTTTAGCAGGCCATTGCAAAAGGTTCGATGCATGTGTCGAGTGACAGGGAGTAGGTAAAGCCGCAAAGGCCTCACACTTTCTGTCCCTGAATCGCGCTTCGTTCCTTGGCTATTTTCCGCAGCACTTTCTGAGAATAATAGCAGCCACAAATCATGCTGCTGGCAGCGCTGCTCAGGAAATTGATGTTCTTTCATTTCAAAACAATGGAGAGCCTTATGAGGGGGCTGATGATGTCATAACTCCAGTGGTTGACAGGTTTTGGGGGGGGGTGTTGGGAACCGGGGATGAGGGTGGGTGCTAGCAGGGACGGCTTAATCAATCCCAGCATGCTCCAGACACAGGACTGCAATCAGGTCCCTGAGCAGACATCTTCAATCAACTGTGGCCAGCCTAAACACACACACACACACACACACACATACACATGCACACACACACACACACACACATACACACTCACAAATCAAACCCCCAAGCTCAGCCCTATCTCTTGCTACCCCTTTCTGTCTTGGCTAAGACTATCTTGCAGGTATTTTCCAGCAAGTATGTGTGTGTGCATCTGTCTGTCTGTCTAAAGTGTCAGCCCGAGAGAGGAGGAAGAGAAGATTTCAGGCCACTTAATGTGTATGAAGTTTATGTTTGATTTACTAAGAGTGCAGGCACAGCGTTAAAGGACATGCCGACGAGCTTAAGACAAAAAAAAAAAAACAAGAAAATGAAAATTCAGTGACAGAGGTATAATGATATTACAAATTAAAGTTTGTATAATCCTTAGCAAATCAAGCGGAATGGGTAAATGACTGTACTTCCAAATTCATCTTTTCACATAATGTCTGTGCACATGGCCTATACACATACAAACATTCAGGCCTGTCTGTGTACATAACACGCAGATGTACACACTCTCTCTCTGTCTCTCTCTTCTCTTTTTCTCTTTTCTCTTTTTCTACTCCTTCTCTCTCTCTCTCTCTCTCTCTCTCTCTCTCTCTCTTTCTCTGATTGTGATTTCTGATGAATTGGTCACACACTGTTCTATTGAAAGCTGAGCATTTGTGCTTCTCTGTATGATAGACTGGGCCAGGCTCCACTCTGGCTTGCACCATGCTTGTTTAAATATGCAGCAAGTTAATAAAAATCACATTTTTCGACAGAATTCTCATCAGCCTTGTCCGTCAAATCCTATCAGCTTGTGATTAATTTCCCCCTCGCCGCTTGAGGTTTATCAGCCAAGTCGAGGCTAACCGTGTATTAAACATGCTTGGAACCCACCAACAAATCGGTACACGTGTGCTCCTTTCAGCAGGTCTCTATAATTGAAAAGCAATTAGGTTGGCGTGAATCCTATGCACCAGTCAGGCGGTGGTGATAGGCATTGGGAACATTTTTGCTATTGAAGTAGTTTTATAGCCTTGTGAAAGCATTTGAATAGCACAATGAGAAAATGTTCTATATTGTTACAACTAAAGAATGAAAACACAGACAGTTAATATCGATCTATAGCTAGCATAGGACATTATCCTTGTCTGACTGGTCAGTAAATTTAGGGATTTGTCTTTGTGTTTTAGGCGTCTGACTTAACCCGCCAGGCCCCACACCAACTCCACGTTTCACCGTGATGGCTAAGGACTGTCAAGATTTAGTAAAGGTTTTTTTGACAGGAAACAAATTACATACTATGACCTTTATCACAAAGTGTATTTTAAGTTTTGTTTTTTCTTTCAAGATTTTCAAAATTTGTGGGTTTTTTTCACAGTGACTTTACTGAATGGAGAGCCAAGTTCATGTTCCATTGCTAACTTTCATTTACATTATGAGTGAAATCACTTAGGTGAACATAAAACTCATTTGTGACTGAAAACACAGTGACTTATTTCAATGCTTTATACTAAATGTGTATAAATGTATGGCCAGTTATTTATAGGAATTAGCTAAACTGAATAACTAGCTTGCTATCTTGTTTGTCTATATCTCTCAGCTCTGCAGGGCTAAACAAGAGACTGAGGACACACTCAACTTCTTCACTTAAGTGTCACAACTAGAGCCAAACAAATTTGGCTTCCTTATTTCTCTTTGTTTAAACATTGTACATATATTCTAATGAACTTTTCTTGATTCAGTCTTTCAAATAAAAGAGCTGACCCTGCGACTGTGTAAAGTTTGTTCCATTCTTTATTTCTAAGAACTGTTATTTTTGTTGATATGTGTTTTTCCACATTGCAGTTGTATTTCCCATGTTGATGGGAGCTTTTTCCCTCTCAGTCCTAAGGTATTTTAATACCTGTTTCATAGTTTTGAGTTCATATGAACACAAAACTCACTTTTCAAATGAAATCAACTTGTATTTGCTATTTACTCCTGGCTTTAAAATCTGAACACTGTCAGGAATCCACAAGAGTGCTCTACAATTCTGTTGGGGTTAAAAGGGTTAAAACACTACCAGCTGACGTATAGAGCAATAACATGGTGCTGCACAACTTTACACTGAACAAATGTGCTTTTTTTTTTTTTATTGAAATATGGTCATACATAGAATATTGTTTTGTAATCATTATTCCAATATTTGTCTGCAATGCTGATGTCACCAAAGCGTGCAGTGTGCAAAAGTGCCTGTTAACCATCTTTTCATAAATCGCGTATTGTGTACTTAAATCCAACACTTGGTCAAAATAATGCAGTTATGTCACATTATTGATTTAGAAAAACTTAAAAAACCTCCACATTATCTGAGACTTGAAGAGCAATTAAAGTTTTTTCCTACACCAGTACTTCCAAGCGTAGAACCATTTAGGCACTTTTATTCTTTGGAGTCTTCTCCATATATATATAGTACTGAACCTATTTGTGTCATTGCTAGACATGAGTGTAGTGCTCTTTGCCCTGAATCTTTTGTTGAGCATTGATGCTGATCTCTGTTCTGTTCGGGCCTGCCCATGTGTAGAGTTAGCCGGTGGCTTGTGCATTCCTGCGCTAGCTGCTGTGTGTCTTGAGGACAAAATGGTGCAGATGAAGCCATCCTGCTGGCTAACAGCCGAGCAGTCACTTCAAAACCTGCGGGCCAGCGGACACACGTGTGACCAATGGGGCTTTCCTGCCTGTCAGAGAAGAGAGATGAGAGAACGAACCCTTAGGGGCACCACACACACACACACACGAACACAAACAGTCTCTCTTTCTCTCTCTCTTTCTGTCTGTCTATCTCTCTCGATCTCTCTCTCGGCACTGTCAGGGTTGAGGTTATGGTTGGCTGGTTTCTTGGTGATGGTGAAGCGTGAAGAGACAGGCGGGGAGAAGTTACGTCTGTCTGCCAATGCGCCAGCTTGTGTCTCACGCACACACTCTCACACCGCTGTCACCGTTCAGCCAGTGTGGCCAAACATCAAATACACACACTGGGTCAGTCCCCAACACACTCACATACACATGCAGTCTTCGTCCTGCAAACCCATAAGCTCTGTACAAATAAACACATACACATACTATTCAAGCATACTCTGTCACACAGTTGACTGACACAGTGACTGAGGGCAGATGGTGCATCTCTTTGTATGCTCTATTCGATTACTATTCCAATGGGACAGTGAAGTGAAGTAACGTTACCAGTACATCTGCAGTATCTATGACTCAAACCACTGCGTGGGATCTGTATATAAACTACAGAGATGGGAAGGTGTATTTAATATGCGCGTAGTTGTCACAACACAAAAGCAAAAAAAAGCAGACTTTTGTCTGCGTAACTCTGGCTTGACAGTTAGTAAGCTACATGTTTATCATGTATGCTGGCTACACTTCTGCACGCAGCAGCTACAATACATAAAGCAGGGACGCACAGCCCCAGTCCTAGAGGTCCAGTGTCCAGCTGGTCCAGTTTGGTAGCCCTCCCACTCAAGCACACCCACTAGACATGCCAATTAACAGATGAGTTGAAGCAGGTGTGTTTAAGCAGGAAAAATTACCAAACTGTACTGGTTGCCCACCCTCCAGGACCAGAGTGGTGTACCCTGATAGAAAGCTACAAGGAGCGTCACTTCTTTGAACTCATTTTGAATGCCTTCTGGATTTTAACGTTTGGCATAGTACGCCTCAGGCTTCCAGTTGTCAGTTTGATCTGGGTCACAGTGAATGCGAGCAAATGCATGCAAGAAAATACAAGAAAAAAAATATTTTCCACAGTAGTGATGGGCTATATGGGCTTTGGGACACATGAGTGAGTTGCATAACACATAAGGTTACTTAATTGTTAATTTTATGTTTGGATTCTGCTATTTTATATTTGTTATGTTGGAACTGTTAGTTTTATGTTTAATTCACGCAATTTAATGCGTGAATTTTTAATTTTATGTGTGAGTTTCTACTTTCATATTTGAACTGAGCATTTTTATATTTGAATTGTTAATTTGATGAATCAATAATGCAAATGTTAGCCTGAATTGATAATTTTATGTTTGAATTGTTAATTCTATCTTTATATTGTGCATTTGAACTGTTAATTATATGAATGGATTGTGCATTTTTTTAGTTTGAGTTGTTAATTTTATGTTTGAGTTGTGCAATTTTAACCATTTTAATACAATCTTTTAATTGCAAATGGAGATTCAAATTCAAAATACATTCATTGGAGCTTTTATGTAAGACAAATGTTGAAGAAAGTGATTCAAGGTAATTACTTGAATTGCATAGTTTTTTTTCTTATTTGAGTAATTTGTGCCATTTATTCAAAAACATTCCCAGTGAACTGCCACTAGAGTAGCAGCAGTAGGGTTTTACAGTGCTTTTTCAACCCGTGTGTGTTGAATCAGTATGTGATTTAGTTCTCCCCACTCTGTCAGTATCTTGTCAAGTCCTGTTCCAGTCCTCTAGTGTGTGCTCTGTGCGCTCACACACTCCATTCAATTCTGTAGGGTCTTACTAAAATTTATTGAGGGTGCCCTGCTTAATTCTGTAACCTCATCTATCATCAATTCCAACACACACAGACACATTCTTTATGGAACTGTAGCACAGTGTGTGTGTGTGTGTGTGTGTGTGTGTGTGTGTGTGTGTGTGTGTGTGTGTGTGTGTGTGTGTGTGTGT
>JBBPCZ010000136.1:20857392-20874413 GCA_037974445.1 Brycinus macrolepidotus
TTTCTGTAAAGTGACCTTGAGAGTCGTGAAAGGCGCTGACAAATAAAATGTATTATTATTATTATTATTATTATTTTAAAATCTCAAATATAGTACAGTAACATTCTGTATATCTAGAACAGTTTTCACTGGTGCCAAAAAGCCACAAGCCATAAGGTATGCACACGAAGCCCAAATTTGAAAGAAAACAACAACATTTAAGGCCAGCTTTTCAAACATACACATCAACACAAATGCAGTCATTCACATCAGAACTCATGGATGCTCATGTTTCCATTTTTAAACATTGAACACGCACACACACAGCTATGAGTCAGTAATGAACTTTTGTTTAGCAGCTTCAGTCTTTTTTACAGTGTTCGCTTCTTTGGCAAAAGGAAAATGATAACTTCGTTGCTACTCAGTGTTTTCATCGAGTAGTAAATGTTTTCAGTTCTTCGCACAGATTAGATTTTTCTTGCAGTTTTTCACTGCAGTCCAGTTATGACTGGCTTTATTTGACCAAAAAAGTTTGGTTTTATTTAACAAAAAAAAAAAAAAAACATTTTTATGAAATTTGTCATTAATTTCTACATGACAATTTTCCAGTTTCACTTAGAAACAGTATATTTTTGTTACGCTGTTGGTAAGACTGAAGCTTACTGTTCTAATTCAAAAAGCAGTCCAGGCTGAAGCACTCCCTGTAAATTCAACATGATTGGGCCACGCTAAACTAATGTAGGATCAATAGGTGAATATACGTAACAGTAAATTCAATATAGATTGTGTGGGAATCGGGGGAGTGGGGTGGTTGTGCATGAAGGGGACATTTTTAAACAGTATTACTTAATACATCAAACTCTCTTTTTTAAAAATATGAAGAAAATGTGGTTTTCCATGATAGAGGCCCTTTAAAATAGTGCTTTGTCATACATGCTTTGTCATCTTCAAACATTAAATTAACATCAGAAATGCAAACTTACTGTCACTGATGCATGTGCCAGTGTGACAGGGCAACTCACTGCTGCATGTGTAAAAGAATTAAAACTGGTCTGGAGTTTCAGATCAAGGACCTATTAGTGTTCTTTACTGATAAATCAATAGGTGATCCGATGCCTGTTACCATCTCTGCATTACATATTCTTTTTTTATACACACAAAGTTTGAATATGTGTATATGAGGATAATTCTCTGGTAGTGCTTCCTTTTCTGTTTGTTATGAATCATGAAGATACTGCTTGTGTAAATCAAGCAAGTTTAGCACAACAGTGTTCAGCGTGGGCCGTAAGCTTTCTATACATCCATCCCTACATCTACAAAGACCATGCACTGACAGCACTCATTAAAAGAGTGAGTAGAAACAGAGCTCTTTTTGTCAGTGAATGGTCCCTATAGGCATTAATGAATAGCTCAAAATCATGCAGCCTATTCAAACAGCGCACTCCATTTACAAGCATAAAGACAACACACCCTAACAAATGTCTGGCAACAAACAAATCTATAATGAACCCAGTCCAGAAACTGGCATTTAAAGCGATCCTAGGATGCTGCTGTTGCGCCTGTAACGTATAGTATTGATTATTGGCACATTTCCATCAAGGTGAACCAGAGGCTACATAAAGATGCTAGCTTTCGCCTGGCAAACAATCCAGTCCGGAGGGGCCATTCAGCACGCTGATTTAGGGCCTGCTGACTTCACTGGCCACTAAAGTTAAATTAAAAAGCCAGGCTGAATGGCAGGCCGAACTCCCAAGCAAATGATGAAGAAAGTGCGGCCTGCGGGGGGAAGGCGAAGAGGCCCAGAGAGCAGGACGGGGCCAGGCTTAAAACGCTGATCCAGCACAGGCTGTCCTACACAGATAGGCTGCTGCTTGGGGCAAATTAGCGAAGCACTGAGAGACTCCAGCTGGGGGGAGGGGGGTTGACTTTGCTGCACTATCATTCGTTCGGTGACGCAGTTTCACTCAAACACTCACTTAAATAAAAGCACTGGAAAACGCTGAAAAACTGCACAATGTGACCTTAATAAATGACGCGTTCCTCTTTAATGGCAGAGAAGTGATGTGGTTGTGTGAACGTGATGAGTCAGCATCACAACTTAGATGGAGGGGATACTGTCAATTCATTTTCTCCCACTTTTGTTTAAATGCCAAAGAAGTCAAGTGGGCCTCAGTGTGGTCAAGTCAGGTCAGGTACTGTAGTGATAGAACTGTGAAGTCAGTGAATAAAAATCCATAAATTCCAAATATCCATGCTGTGCTTATATCAGAGCCAAACTTTCAGCATTACAAAAATAATAAAGATAAAATACAATAACATATAATTTAAGATAACAATATGTTATTGTAAGTGTAATGTAAAATAACAGCAATTTAGCAATTTAGCATATATAGTCGTTTTAGATATATATAGTCGTTTATACATTTCTTGGTTGAGATTTAGGTTTTCAGGAACAGGGTAGCATTACTCATCAAACACAAGTTATTCATTTATTTATTCTATAGACGTGTTGCCTGTGTAAAAAAAGGTGCCACAAGGGTTCCTTGCCAGGAAAAATGTGTTTAATTGAGATACGTAAGTGTGAAGAACATTTTAAAGGTAAGAACCCTTACATAACGTTTTTACCAGTTGAACTGTTCTCCACAGAAAGGTTCTTTAAGGAACCAAAAATGGCTTGTGCTAGGATCTTGGGCTTGTTACCTGGTTACAGGTATTTATAGATCTATAATTAGTTGAGTTAAAAAAAAAAATACAATAAAAAGCATTCATGTTCCTTGTCTCTTTTTAGGAAAACTACACAATTTATCTCTCACTTTCTGTAACCGCTTAATCCTCACTTGGGTCACAGGTACCCAGAGCCTAATCCCGGGGCCACTGGACACGAGGCAGGGACTCATTCTGGGCAGGGTGCATACACCATTCACTCACACCAACAGTCAATTTAGAATACCCAGTTCACCAGACACTCATGTCTTTGGACTGTGGGGGTAACCGGAGACCCCGGGGGAAACTCACGCCATCACATGGAGAACATGCAAACTCCTTGGAGGTGTGAGGCACAACACTACCCCATAGGGCCCTACACAATTTATCACTAAATGCAAAATTCAAAGTGATTTCTACGATAAATTGTACATGTATGGGTGTATGAAGCTGTTAGAAGCTTGAGGCCCCTGCTGGTGTATAATATGAAATGTGCTTCTGTTTATGACTCTATGTTTGATTTATGCAATGTCATTTATCAGTTCTGATGTAACTGTACCTTGTTCGTTATAACACTGTCATTTCTGTAGAACTGGAGGTGTAAGGATGCTGAAACAGAAATTGGCTCTGTTTGAAGTAAAAGATCAAATGAGTGAATGTCTGGGGGACGGCAAGATTATGGGAGAGCCTTCTAAACAGAAAGGAAAATAAACAGTGTCATCTAGTGGCCACTAACAATTTAAAAGCTTAATAATTACCGGCAGGGAGAACACTGTTTTCAAATGTGCAAATTGGTTTTAGACGGCATACATTGGAGCAGATTTGGTAATTACCAGCTTTCTTTCTTTTCCCAGAATCCTTACATATCCTTTTCTAATAGGATCCAGCTGTATTGCTCTATTATCAGAAATGTATGGTAGATGTTCTGGTTGGATTTCTTGAAATTAATTGCGGTTAGAAAATATGCAATTAAATTAGGCAGTTGGGATGATTAGACATGAAACCCAGACTCCCCAACACCCCCGTTCTGCATAAAACATCACAGACCATTTTAATCCTGATACATACAAGGCCCGACATTTGGTTAGAATAGCAGTGCTGGGTTACCCCAGTGTTTACAGCCAAAGTAAAAGATTAACCCAGTTACCATTGTTTTATTTACTGGTGATTGTTCAATAAGTAGCTTTTGAATGAGTTTGCTTTTAGTGCAGCCTGGGTCCTTCCTGTGTGGAGTGTGCACGTTCTCACCATGTCTGCGTGGAGCTCCTTCACTCCTAAGACATTTACATCAGGTGAAACAGAGGTGCTAAACCGCCCATAGGCATGACTATGTGTGTGAATGTGTTTGTGTGTTTGCCCTGCGCTAGACTACGACCTGTCCAGGGTGTTTCTCTGCCTTTCTCTCTATGAGGGCTGGGATAGGCTCAAGCAGCCCCTACAACCCTGGTTAGTATATAAGGCTCAGAAAAAGAATGAATGAATGAACTGCTTCTTTTAACCGAAAGTGACAGATACTGTTTTATCTCATGCTTTCTTATTTAGGTGAAGGAAGGCGCTTTCTTTTTCATGAAGAGCCAGCAAAGGCCATTTGAACAGTTGTTTTTTCTGTAAAATGGCAACAATGTGTGCTAAAATTAACTTTTTCTATGCTGTATTTGCTGTAGTGAACAGAGCTAATAAGAAAACATATGATTTACATTGGTCAGATTCAAAAAGTCCACTGGTAAACATTAAAGGAGTATTGGTTTCAGACAAGAAAGTCTAGAGAAGTATTCCAACCAGACTGTAAAGGGTACTGTAAAGCAAAGAAATGGAAATGTCTGGTCCTGTTCATCTTACAGTGGTTTTGTCTGGGGAAAAAAAAAAAAAGCACACAAACAATGACAATCTGAAACACAACCCTGTTTTAAAAGAATACTTTGTAAAACAAAAAAAAAAAGACAATTACAATTTTGCAATGGCCTTTTAAAAATAAGCTTAGTTCAGTATTCTGCTTAAGAACACAATAAACTTACATACAGCCAGGTAATCTAATCTGGGAGAAAAGTCCACAGCTTCTAACCAGTGCTGGGTTGGTGTGAATGTGAGGCTCCATCACTGCTGCAAACTGTCTGGGTTTGCTGGGGTGTGGAAGTTGGCCTGGGGATCATGTGCCCTTGGTGGAGGATAAGGACATCCCCTTGCCCACATGAGAACCCCAAAGAGCCGCACTCATCGTCAGCGGAGGCTTGTGCTCTGGAGAGCACTGCAAAGTTGGTACCTTTCATGTCTGTACTGCATGTGTCAGCCCCTTCTCTCCTACCTCGGACACTGAACCTGGCCTCATTTCCCACCCCGGGGACAGCAGCAGCAGACAGGCAGAGCTGCCAGAGTACAAGAGCTCCTCCCCTAACAACAGACAGCTGCACTGAATTAGAGGAAGAGCCAGGACACTTTATAAACTGGGGCATTTCAAGCTAGTGAGGACAGAATTTGACAGGAGATGACTGAGGCTGGAAAACAGAGACTTTATCTTGATAAGTGAGTGAGCCAAAGTGGGCTAATTTCAGTTGATGCTTCATTTTGTATGGGTGAATAAAAGTCAGCTTTATGTGTCAACCTTTCCCCATGCCGGTGTCTTAACTGGTGGAGTATACTAGCAGAGCCTCCCTGATGGTGGCTTATCATATGATGAGTGCCAGTGCAGAAGTTCATAAATTGCAAGATATTTTATTCACCATGGGAATTTTCTTCCTTTATCCTGATAAGTATTTAAAAAAAAAAAAAAACCCTGGTCAACATAAAGGACAGTGCAAATCTTGGCATGGACTCACCCATAATCCTTGGGTACTTTAATAGAGCAAAAATAAACCATGAACTACCAAAATATGGACAGTCTATCAATTGTCCCACCAGAAATAATAGCACATTGGATCACTGCTACACGATTCTTGATAGTACATATCATTGTTTTCCCCAGGCAGCTTTGGGGCACCCTAATCTCTGCTTGGTTCATCTTATTCCAACCTACAGGCACAAACTAAAATCTGCAAAGCCCGACGTCAAAACAGTGAAGAAGTGGATCAACGAGACAAAGCAGGAACTGCAAGACTGTTCTGACTTTTCACTGATTGGAGTGTTTTTGAAGCTGCAACTGACAGCCTGGATGAACTGACTGACACTGTGACATCCTACATCCGTTTTTGTGAAGATGTGTGTGCCAACCAAGACATCCAGCACATACAACACTAACAAGCCATGGTTCACCACCAGACTGAGACAGCTTCGTCGGGCCAAGGCGGATGCTTACAGAAGTAGGCACAGAGCCCAGTATAAGCAGGCCAGAAACTCACTGACAAAGGAGATCAGAGTGTGTAAAAGAAGCTACACAGTGAAAAGCTGAAAAACAGGTTTTCAGCCAACAACACTGCATCAGGGTAGTGATGCCTGCAAGACTACAAAGGACTATCCCCACCTGCTGAGGCAAACAAAGACCTGGCTGATGACCTGAATGTCTTCTGCTGCAGGTTTGAGAGGGATGAATTCACACCCCTTACCCACTCCAGCTCAACAATAATAGCCCTCATCACACTTCTGATAACCCTCCTACCCTCCCCCGCCCCAATACTCAGGCTGCGCTTAGTATACGCGAGGATGTGAGCCAACTCTTCCAGAGATAGAGTACCAGGAAAGCATCGGGTCTAATGGTGTCTCTCCCTCTTGTCTTCTAGCATGTCCCAACCAACTGGCTTCAGTCTTCACACAGATATTCAACAGATCCCGAAGCACTGTGAAGTCCACTTGTGCTTTAAATGCTCCACCATCATCCAGGTGCCCAAGAAACCCTCCATCACAGGACTGAATGACTACAGGCCTGTCACTCTAATATCTGTATTCATGAAGTCCTTTAAATGACTATCGCTGGCCCACTTGAAGAACGCAGGATTACTGCTGGACCCCCTGCAGTTTGGCTGCAGGTTAGTGGATGACGCAGTCAACATGGGTGTTGCCAAAGTACATGGGATATATGCAAGGATTCTGTTTGTGAGAGTCAGGTTCAGCACCATCATCCCAGAAATCCCATCTTACAAACTTTCTCAGCTCACTGTATCCCAGGAAACGTCAGGTTACCAGCAGATGAAGCTGGGGGAAGTCACTTCTGGTAAATGGACAGTTAGCACTGTTGATCCCCAGGGATGTGTTCTCTCACCACGGCTTCTTTCTCTTCATCAATGACCTCCAAGGAACCAGCTGTTAAACTCCTAATGTTTGCAGATGATAATCATCGGACTCATCTAAGGTGGCAACGAGTCTGTATATTGGTTGGAGGTTGAACAGCTCCTGTCCAGCTTGGAGCTCGAGACTTTGGAAATGACAGTGAACTCCAGCAGAAATTACCCCCTATACGCACACAATAGTCTCGTGTTGACCCTGGAGACCTTTACATTTCTGGGAACTACCGTTTCCCAAGACCTGAAGTGGGAGACCAACTTTATCTTCAAAAAGGCCCAGGAGAAGATATAGTTTCTGCAGTAACTGATAGACCTCATGTCACACATATGGTCTGCAACAGGAGATTTTAAGCCAGTTTTACATTGCAGTCCTACACATATCTATCACAGTCTGGTTTGGAGCAGCCACAAAACAGGATGGGAGCAGACTGCAGTGAACAGTGAGAACAACTGAAAAGTTATTGGTACTCCCCTGCCTAAACTCCAAGAACTGTATTCGTCAAGAACCAGGAACAGGGCAGGGAAAATCATTACAATGATTACAGATTCCTCACACCCTGAAAACCCTCCGGCAGGTGCTACAGAACCCTGTGTACTAGGACTAACAGACACAGGAGCAGTTTCTTTCCTCATGCTATCACCCTCATAAATAGCGGGCCATAAGTACTGTCTGATATACTATAACTTCTAATGTTTCATCAGAGGGTCACTATACCTTGGTGCACGTGTTAATGAAATCGTAGTGTATGTGTATTTGTACAATACCATATTATACAAATACACATACACCACAATTTCATTATCGCAAATGATGCACATTACTGTTAACACTATCGCACAAATTCTTATCAAACTGTTAACACACCTGGCTGATAAATAAAAATTTTGATTCAGATTCTGATCAAATACTAGTAAGTATACCAGTTTAAACCTGCATTATGTTACGTAGAAGATGAGATAGAATCTCTCTAGAGTAGGCATACTTTTACATTTATGCATTGGGCAAACACTCAAATGTAGCATTAGGAATCTTACCCAAAGACTTTTATTGGTGTAGTGTGGTGTGCTTCCCCAAATGGGGTACTGGACGAGGAATTGTGTTAATCGCTGTTCTACACCAGTGGCATTAAAATTTCCACTGAGCACATAACAAAGATACAGCAGTGGTGTTTTTTTTTCCTGTGAGAAGAATGTCAATATCTAAGGCCTCCATCTCGCTCTGTGTGTGAATGAGACCAAGCATTTGCAGTGCATGCAAAATTAGCAAACCAGTGATCAAGAGCCATTAGTCCTGGTGACACTTACTGATGTAATACTAATGACAAATAGCAAACAAAATGAGAAAGGAATTTAATGGATCAGCCTTCCATGGAAAAACATGTGGGGAACACTGCAGGGAAACCAGCATCATCACAGCCTCATTGTCCTCATTATCGTCTATGCCAGTATTCCATCAGCTTGGGGGAACCACTCTCTTCGCATGGCCTTCGTAGTATCAACAGAGCAGGAGGTCTCTGGAGAAAGCACTTGCGGTTAATAATGCCAGCGCTCGGCTGGGGCACCGTCAGGGAGAAATCTTTCCAGAACAGCGTGTAGGGTGCTCTCTAGATGGCCATGGGTCAATGAACAATAATGTGTTAATCGATACATCCCAAAGCCCTCACAGTGCTCCAAGAGAACTGAACTCGCCTGTGTAATTTGGACAGAGGTAAGGAAGTCAGTTCAGGGTCAATTCTGTTTAGCATAGGAGCCTTAAGTACACTTCCAAATAAATGGGACATGATGTCATAGCCTGAGTCCAATTATACTGTCAGTTCATAGATGTTTGTAGCCCTTAGTACAATAAAAATCACTTTCTCTTGTTCCACTGTTTGCAAGTTCAGGGCATATAACAGCACCTTAGGACTAAGAGATTTTGTCCATAGAATTATCTATAGGATATGTGTTCTGTTTGTGAACTCTATAGATAGTCTACAGATATAACATTTTGCCACACTATTTAAAAGTAATTACACAATTTCCTAGCTACTTATGCAAGGCCTGGGTGGAGCCATTGGCAAACCTCCAGTCATGTGCAGATTGTTCCTCCCCCTAACTGCGGACCCCTGTAGGGAATCTGGGAGGAGCATGGACTTTAAAATAGTCTCCTTAGTATGTGAGAAGAGGGACTTTGGACATAAAATCACACATATGCTAAGAGAGAGAGAGGACTCAGTAAGGCTTGAGGCGCGTTGATTTGGCGTGTTTTTTTTTTTAATAGGTGTGAAAATAAAGCAACTTTTTCACTTGGGCTGGTGTCTGTGTGTGTTTCGTGACCCTCCATGCAAAGTTACACAAGATTAAGTACTATTTCTTGTTCTATTCTTGCATACAATAGAATATTATTAGTGTGGGTGGGGTGAGTGGCCTACAATGTAAGATATTGTTTCAGACCACCAAGTGTTCAGAAATAGCCTTGTACTTTTAACATTAACATTTATATCCAGTGTACCTCCTGTGATCATAAAATACGTTTTCTACCCCAACATCACAAACACAGTTAATTCAAAATTGGCTGGTTTGGCTGCTAAGGTTTCATGTGTGGACTGGGAACTTAACGGTACATTTTGAAACTGTAGCAATGTTTACAAGGTACATCAAAGCTTTTATTCTTTTAAACTCAAAATTTATTCCATTAACTCTCAGCAAAAAATGTGCCCCATGGTAATCATCGTATGAGCACCTCTTTCAACATTTTTTTTTTCATTCCTTTTTTTGGCACAAGCTTACAGAAATAAAAATGCTAAATAATGATCTGCAGAGCCACGTTCAAGCTTTTCATATTGCAGTTACTCATGCAGAAAAGAATCATGCCTAAGGAACTTAAATAAGAATGCCTTTCAATTTGCAGACTTCTACAATTTTCATTAATAATTTTAAATGCTGCCTTGTTATTTTCTCTAACTTCACAGACCTGGCTGCCATTTTTAAAGGAGGATTCCAGCATTTAAACCTCATCTCTGTCTGCTCCATCTTTACTGTGCAATGGTTTACCACAATACTGTACATGTCATGCTTCCTATTCGCTCAAAACACACTACAAAGCACACCCTTTGCTTCAGCATAAAAGAAGCATTTCCAGTGTACCTCCTATAGTCTATATTGAGTAAGCCAAACTTTACAGATCTCTCTGTTAGAGTGGATCTCTAAGCTTGGCTCTCTGTGTGTCATTACACCCCACAGTAATCATTTCCTCTCCTCTCAGGATGACAAAAAACACCTGACAAAACAAACAAACAAAAAAGTCCTCATATTCATTCTCTCCAGAGAGAAGATTTGAAATGCAATTATTGTCTACAGGAATCCGCACTAGCCAAGAGGAAGGCCTGTTTCTGCTAGATAAGGGTAATATCAGTAAATGCAGGTTTCAGTATGCCAGCTGCTATAAGCAGCCTCAGACCTCCAGGAAAGGGGATTGCAGTTGATGTTAATGAGATACGTCACTCTCCCCTCCATGCCATTCCTATTCTCCCTTTTTGTTTACCATGTGTTTTACCAGGTACATATAAAATGTACTATGGAGACACCATCTTGAAAATACATACAGTATGTACAGATGAATGTACTCAGGCACATTGTTTCACCCACTCCATCAAACTATTAGAGGTGAGGCTGGACTGACACAGGAGTCAAAAACAGATTAAAACCATTATGAATTATAAATCTATAGTTCATTTTACATTCATTATAGATAATCCACACCAATTAATGGTATTGTCAACCAGTCTTAGTCTGCCTTATAACACTTGGAAGTAAATGTTGGCAAGCCTAAAAGATATTTTTCTGTATTTTCTTTCCTAAAGAGAAGAACGTCAAATCCCAAAGTCAATTCAGAATAATAATAAACCAAACAAAAAGATGAAAAGGTGCAGTTCTATCAACAAATGAACAATATTGGCGGGGTTAGTTCTTTGCTTACATGCTACAAATATTCACCCACACAAGCGCTTGATGTTGAGAGTGAGAGACAATGTTTTATTGTGTTTTATTTTTTTTCAGGCTTGTCAAACAAGAAGTATATCTTAACAGCTGGGCGGCCAAACAATGTTTTAGGATTAAAATTAGCCTTACCCTGACGGTGTGGATCCAAAACTCCCAAAGAGGAGAGCTTGTTCTTTTGAGTATTAGACTCTAATTAGCCTCTAGCATGTTTACCCCATTGTTACTGGGACATTTCTCTCAATCACTGCCATATTTCACTCAGTTACAGGCATATTTCACTCAGTTACCGTCATACTGTTCTGTAGGTAATTGCTAGATAGTTAGCAAGGTAATGACTATTACTGTATTCTACTATATTAGACTCCTGAAAATGCATAGATCCCATGATTACATGATAGAAAGGGCAGACAATCTTAAGTATTTAAGATAAACATACAAACTGTATGTTACTTCAGCTATTGTTCCCGGCCTAGTCACATCATAACTTATTTCACCTCTTACCTTTTAGATGAAATGTACTGTAAAATGAGTTAAGAGGAGTTAAATAGCCGATACAAAGCCTGATAAAAGCATTCAAATACCTTCTGTCTTTGGGGGGGGGAGTGGTCATGTAATTTGTCAATGGTTAGAGGGGGATCTTGTTTGTCAACAGGGGCGGGGTTGATTTTGTTTCTCAGTGTATTGATTTCGTTTGTCAGTGGGGAAGAATTCATTTGTTGATGGGGAGGGGAAATCCGAACAACTATGGGAAAATATAAAAACGGGATCATGGTGAGAAAGAAGGCTACAATATTTGAGACAAAACCAGAGGGATGATAGATCTGTCTGTTTTCCATTTTAACCTGTTTAGTAGCTCCACAGGCTGGTCAGCATTGCTAATGTATTTAGTGAGTCCATGGGCTACAGATCAGGTAAAACTAGTAAGAAATGAACATTCACATATTTAGTACTACCTGCAACTAACACTGTCAAAATGCCAGATCACCCATAACACAGTGCATCATGACATGTTTCCAAACACGATAGCAATCAATATGAAAAATTCTATTCCAGTTTACATTCAGGAGATACAACCTTTCTCGCTTTACGTTTTACACATGCTTATCATCTACGTGTAACAAATAAACATCTTTGAAACCGGTGTTTTCAGGGAATCATTACAACACAGAAGAATGTCCGATTTGCCGTGAGATTTCTCTCTTGAGTGTGAGAGCGTGAGATTGAGGCTGAATGTGTGACTGTCACACCGAACGCGTGAGAGTTGGCAACCCTGTACATAAGGCATATGTCCAGGGCAGTATGTCACAGTGGCACAGTGGTTAGCAGTGATGTTCCTGAGTTTGATTCCTCGCTGTGGCAGTCCAAGGTCCTTTCTGTGTGGATATTGCATGTTTGGGCTGTGTTTATCAGCTGTAAATTCTCAGGCAGGTGCTGGGAAAGAATGCTTCAGTTTTCTTCTCTTGAGGCCCCAACTTCTCCGGTAACCAAAGTACTGTGCCTCAGTCAGCCCCAGGTGGCAATTCCATGGGTTGGCCGTGAATCCCTCCCGACAGAGGTCGGTTAGTACCCTAAGTGGTTGTGCCAAGTGATGGAGTGGACGACCATGTCATCCAGGTAAGCAGCGACGTACTGGTGGAGCGTTCAGAGGACCACATCTATTAGTCACTGGAACGTTGGTTGGAGCCCCATGAAGCCCGAATGAAAACACCTAGGACTGCCGAGGGCCCGTGATTGTACTGAATGCTGTTTCGGGTCTAGCTATGGACAACAACGCAACCTGGCAGAAGCCCTATGTGAGGTCCAGAGTGGAAATGAACCTTGCCTTCCTCAGCCATTTGACGTGATCATCAACTTAGGGCATTGGGCAACCGTCAAATTCAAAAATTTGATTACATTTCTAAAGTAATTTGAGCATTCTTTCAGGCGTGGGGCCACAATGGGGTCGGACCAGGGGATGGTGGTTTCGTCAATGATTCAACATTTAGCTCACCTCCTCCTCTATAACCTGATTGTGGGCCTCTGGGACAAAATAGGGCTGCTGATTCATTACTTCTTTGGGCGGTGTTTTGATGTCGTGTTGTATCAGATGGGTCTGCCTGGGGTCAGGGGAAAACACGTCCCAGAATGGATCCTCCAACTCCTTCAAATCTTGTTTCTGGGCCGGGGTGAGTTCTTCTGATGTTTGCAGGCATGTAGATTCCAGCAGACCTATGGTGAGTTCAGTGGAGGCTAAGAGGGATGGTAGAGGTTCTGCCCAGCATTTAACAAGTGTATATGATGTTTTATTATCAGTTCTCTTACGGCGCTGCTGCAGGTGGTAGTTCATTGGTCTTACCCGCTCGATGATGACATAGGGGTCCTGCAATCCCATGAGAAACTTATACATAGAGCTGGATACCTGCTCTGCATTTCTTGGACAAAGTCAATCATCATGCGCAATGGCAAGGCTTGCTTTTCCCAAGTTTTTCATGATGTCGAGCAGGCACCTAGGTCACTGACTGAAGAGTAATTCAAACAGGGTGAACCCAGTGGAGGATTCAGGATTGGATGGCAAACAGGACATAATGGATCAGGAGGTCCAAGTTGAGCCCCTCTTCATCTGTTGCCTTTTTCTACATTCTTTTAAGCATTAAACCGCTCCACCAGCCTGTCTGTCTGTGGATGGTATACAGATGCTTTCAAAGGCCTTACCTCCAGCAGCCAGCAGAGGTCAGCCATGACCTTCAAGATAAAGGAGGTCACTTGGTCCAACAGCATATCCTTTAGTATATAGCTTCTGTGTAGTGGGTGGTATAGTCAACTATCACCAAGATATATTCATGTCCCTGGGCAAACTCCAGCAGTGGCCCTACAAGATCCTCTCAAAGTGCACTTCAGGGATAGACAGTGGGATGAGTGGTGCTGGGGCTGGTTTCAGAGTGTGCTGGCACTGGGGGCTACGCTGAAAGAAGTTTTTACCTCCGCGGCCATTCCCAGCCAGTGAAAGCGGTTGCGCAGCACCTCCAAGCTGTTCTTGGTCCCATCTCCTCCCCAGGCCCGCAATGCGAGTTGGTTCCCAGGAGCACAATCGGCATTCCCCCCTTCCAGTCTCAAGGGTGGCTAAGGCACATCTGAGGGTGGTGATCATATCCTGGGGATTTTGTGCTGCTTTCATCCCTACCACCTCCTGTTCTTCCACCCGGAGGGCCCTTAAGAAGTGGTCAAGGGCAACCCGCGCCACAACTTCCTCAACTAAAAGGTGGTCAGGCTGTAGCCAGCAGCACATGGTCCAGGAGAGGTTGTCCATCTGGTCACAGGGCTCTCGATGTGGTAGATATCAGCCACACAGCCATACGGTGGAATTCAGCCACAGCCCTGTGAGAGGAGAAGCCACAACAGGTTAGTATTTCTTCTTTTAATACATTATAATTGCCAGCATCCTCCTCCGAGAGTGCATAGTAGGCACACTGTACTTTTCTGAAGAGAGCCAGGATGTTCACTTTGAAGCTGTAGGGCCAGCACTCCCGAGCAGCGACTCTCTCGAATGTGCTGATAAATACCTCAATGTCATCGTCCACAATGAGCTTTGTGAACACCCATCGGGCATCTTTGGTTGGACTTGGGAAAAGAGGGCTCACACTGGGGATCAGTTGGCGTAAGTCCAGCAGCTCCTGGGTGGCTGCGTGCAGGCCCCGCGATATTTCTTGTGAGAATTGTGCTTGTTGGACACTGGTCCCCAGGAGGTGTTGGATCAAGACCTCACATGATGGGGTGCCAGGTGAGGGGCGATTGTGATCCAAGTCTGATGCCCGCATCCTCCACCACTGTAACACGGAAGAAGAGGAAAGTGTTCAAACAGTGATTAAATTTTACTTAGTTAGAGTAGTCAAGCGAGGTGAGAGGTTCTTGGGTGTAGGCTGTCTCTGGCCAGAGGCCCAGTTCTAATAGAGGTAGGAGGTGGAGGTAGAGGTGAGGAATGTATTCAGGAGCACCATGGGGTGATCAGAAAGTACCGGGCGTCTTTCTGGTGAGTGGGAGTAGTCCTCTGGACTTGATTCTGTTGGGGAGAATTTGTCAGTCGATGTGTGGAGACAGCTGCTCACCATACTTTTGCCATGGGTCCTTTTATACCCTCCCCTTGCCTCGTCGACGGTAACCAGGGAATCAGCTGCAAGGTGTGCCAGGTCAGGCCCTTCCACATGCTGATGGTAGATCCAACACACGGGTGCTGAAACTACACTAAGCTGTTGGTTTTTCGGACAGGAGCTGCCTTTTCAGCACCTCGGTCCTGGTTTGGCCTCCCCATGCATCTGGGCTGATGGCATGCCATTACAAGTTCAAGAGAATGTGTAGCTGTTAATCTGAGGGATAGCAAGGATTTAATAGCTAAGCGAGCTCTCCCACTAATTAGGAAATGACAGAGGAATTAACTAATTATGTGTCGATTTCTAATGAGGTAAAACATACTGGCATTATTATGAACTGGGTATTTTTTCCTTATTTTTCAGCTGTGTTTTATTTATAACCCAAACTGAAGGTCTAGCTTCCCAGATCTGAATAGTCAGATGTAGTAGTCATGGATTGCCACTGCATTTTGTAAAAGGATTTCAGCTGTGACAACATGCTTTATAATACAGTGAAATTAGCGGTATTGGAGGATTGTTTGGTACACTTAACTCTAGGTTGAACAAAATAAAAGATCTCAGCAGACAGCATGATATAAGCCCAACAGAAAATGCTTCACAGCATACATAATCAAATGTAGTCAAAAAGTCTGACCAAATTACAATCAAATCTACTAATAACTGATGTGAATTTTTTCACTAATGTGAATTTTAGTATTTATACTCTTAATGTTTTAAATCAGTATTTTTTCTACCATTAAACGCTTCTCTAATATTATCATTACACCAAATTATGACCTTTGACACTGGAGTTCAAATGAATGTAAAAATGATAGCAGCTGATATTTTCAATTATCAGAAATGTTAAGTCCTTAAATAGGTAAGTGAAAAGATGTTTATAGCTGCTGTGCCCCAAAGCAGGCCAGGGATACACCCACAGGCAGGACTAAATGCACTGCCCTAGAAAAACAAAGATGAGAGAAAGATAGCACTTTGTTCAGTAGACACAGACTGTGGAGGCCTTAAGAGTGATGCAACCTATTGCAAGTGACAGGGTTCAGAGCTCAGAGCTAATCTTTTATTGGTTACAGAACATGTGTGTGAGTGTGCTGGGATGCAGGTAAAGCTGCTGGTGCATTACAATGAAAAGGTACAAGCTGGAAGGAGTGGATAGGGAGAATGCATGGACCAGCCACTATTAATATGCAAAAAACTGTTCACCCTGGAGACAGCCTTATGACAGCACAACAGAACTGCTCTGTTGTACAAAGTCTGTCAAGTACAACAACAACTACCGCAGCATAATATTCTGACAGCTAAATGACTGAGGCTTCGACCCCTTATACCCTACATCTGGCAGCTTTGACAGACATTAACCCTACCGTTATTGCCATTTTTTGTTTGTAGTTTGTTTCTTCTGACTTTCTTGTATTTAAAACCCCCCTAACAAATGGGCTAAGACTAAAGGAAAGTACTCTCCATTTTTTAAAGGGGCTGCATGCTACATTTTTCACATGTATTTTGTCCACTGGGGTCTTCTTATGATGTTCGTGTGTGTTTATGTTGCCAGTTCACAGCTTGCTCTTCCGTGGACTACTTTTGGTAGATACTGACCACTGCACACTGGAAATATTCCTCAAGAGCTGCTCTGACCCAGTTGTCTAGACCTCACAATTTGACCCTTGTCAGAGTCACTAAGATCCTTATGCTTGCTCATTTTTCCAGCATCCAACACATCAATTTCAAGAACTGACTGTTTATTTGCTGCCTAATATGTCCTCTTAACCATTGTAATAAGATAATCAATGTTTACCCATCCGTGGTTTTAATGTTGTGGCTGATCTGTGTAGTATCTGAACACTGATATTAATTATACTTAAGAATACATACATTTGTGTTCATATTTCTTAGCACAAAGTCACAGGTACCCAGAGGCCACACCTATCCTAGGGCCAATGGGCACAAGGACAGAACACACACACACACACACACACACACACACACACACACACACACACACACACACACACACACACACACACAC
>JBBPCZ010000136.1:20890097-20906431 GCA_037974445.1 Brycinus macrolepidotus
GATGTTTCAAAGATGTTTATTTGTTACACATAGATGATAAGCATGTGTAAAACGTAACGCGAGAAAGGTTGTATCTCTTGAACTAGTTCTTTTTTAGTGTGAACTTTTTTAGTGGTGATGGCTGTCTTTGAACCTCTCTCATAGTACAACGTAGGACCACCGTTTAGGAGCCACAAAAAAAGAAATAGCCCCGATTATTTCACGATTGTCATCTTTCATTGGCACTGAAATAAAATATCGTAACAAAAAAAAAAAAAAAAAAAAAAGGTTTTCAGGGTACTTTTAGAGCTTTGTATGTCACCCTAAACTGTAAGTCATCTCAACAGTAGCTTAAATTTTGGTCCACTATGTTTAATGCTTTTCTCTTAAAGGGAGGATTTAGTAATGTACACATCCTAGGGAAAAATATTTATTTACACTTTTTGTAAACAGACATGACTTTTAACCAAAAGTGTTATCCATATTACCTACTTGATAAGGCTGGGAAATATCGCTTCACATTTTTCAAATTCACATTTCTCTGATGGTGTGTACAGTTTCTTCATTACCCCAAAAAAGTTCTCAGCTTTTCTAAAGCATTCCTGTCTTAACCTGAAATATAAGCGCAGATATCCTGAGAAATACATAGTATAAAATCATGAATATTTTCATATTGCCATCTCTGTGCAGTATGTTTCTGAGTGGATGATGAGAAGGGCTTCAATATCAGTTCATAGTAAATTTGCGCTTCTTGAAGGAGGCAGTGCTTGCAAGGCAAGAAAATATTAGTTGTAAGCTTGTGCAAAAGTGCAGTGATTCACCACAGTGGAGGTGTTTTGTTTAAGTTTTCTCTCATACTTAAATATTTGTTTTGGTTACAATGTTTCTCTTTCTTCATACAGAATACATTCAGAAATATGCAACAGAGGAAGCTCTGAAGGAGCAAGAGGAAGGTGCGGGTGACTCTTCATCAGAAAGCTCCATGTCTGATTTCTCAGAAGACGAGGCACAGGATATGGAGTTGTAGTGGAATACACACCTCTTCTTTATTGCAGAGACTATATAATTTCCTAACATGAGAATCAGACTATAATATTCATATTTAAACAAGCCGATTTTTATTATTATTATTATTATTATTATTATTATTATTATGGCAAAACCTGGATTTTTATGAATATCTAGTATTGATAATGAGTACATCACCCTCTTTAGGTGTTCATCTAGTTCTTTTAGCTCTCTCTCTGTCTCTCTCGCTCTCTCTCTCCCTCCCACTAACAAAGGCTTGTAGTGCTCCCCCTACATTCCATGTTGGTGTGATGACAATAGATACATTCACTACTCTGTATTTTATATTATACCATGCTTCAGCACCCTAGGCAAGAAATGTTTTTTTCATAATCACTTTCTTGAATCCACTAAACCACCAATTTGTTCTGTTTGTAAGTTCAGGAATTTTCTATACATCCAGCACAGTGGCAAAATATTCACTAAAACTTGAAGTATAACATCATAACAGTACTAAAGCCTTTTGTAGGCTATACTACTTAGTGCCTGGCAATACAAAACAGGTAGAAGGTAGTCATTACAGTGTCTTTATAATGTACTGGTTGTGCAGTCTTGCTAATTAGAAGCTGCTTCTGGTAGTTTCAATCACAACCTTGTCTTTCAATCCAGCTTTACAGAAGCAGTTTGTTTTCTACTGCTATAGATGAGTTAAACCACGCAATTGAATGGCACACATTTTGCCACATATTTTTAATTTGAACTTAATCTTTGTATCTATTTCTTTTATCAAACAAAAAAAAAAAGAACTAGAAGAGCAAGCAACACCGTGAGGATCTATTCACTGTTACTGATGTTCATAGTTTTTCTTTTTACTTAGTTTGGTTTTTCTCTTTGGCTTTGTTTGGATAGAACAGGATTTTCACATTTATTTCCAGTCTCTCATTCACACCTTATTTTCTGAATGTTTTGCTTTAGGTTTAGTTACAGACCCAAGACCTAAATCTGCCTATCCAGTATGTGAAGTGTCAGTAGTTGCATGTTTAAATTTTTGGGGGAAAAACAGGACCGTGTTTGAAGAACCTGATTTAGTCACTTTATGTTGGGGTACTAAAGTTAAAGTAGTTATTTTGCTATACCCAAGCAAATGTTATAACATGCATGCCCAAATATAAAAGGTGGCAATATATTGTTCATCTTTTTTATCCACTTAATGTGTAACCCAAAAAATGTTTCTGATTTCCTAAATTGCACTGTTGTGGAAAGGATTTTGCTTGTTTTGTTATGCAATTCTTGTTTTATAGGGTGCACACCAAGTACAAGGATGATTTTTAGAAACAGTGGGTGAACACTTAAAATTTCTGGCTATTGTTATTTTAATGATGCACTAACAAATTTCTCCTCTACTGTTTTCCCCACAAAATGGATGTATTTTTCACTTTTTCCAAGTTTTAATGAGCCCATTTTGACTACAGTCTTTATAGAAATAAATTGTCCCATAGTGCATTGCTACTATCCTGATACCTCACATGTGTGATCATGGCAGGTTGTGGAGTGAGTCAAACAGTGTGGTTTGTATTTAGTGTGCTGTTTTTCACACACTGTTTATCTCCCCACCTCAGAAGTGCTCTGTATAGTGTTTGCAGTTCAGTAGGCAGCAGAAAACTTTACTTACCATACAAACTGTACATATATTGAACAGTCTCACAATCTCCAAATTTTTAGACCCTGAAAAGTAATTACAAAATTATTTGAAATTATCCTGACAAACATGAACCTGGTGTTAAAGAAGCACAAAGCTTAATTTTCTAGAAAAGAATGGACAGGATTACGTGATAACCACCCTGGCTTTTTTTTGTGTATCATCTTATGATGAGCAGAATCTCTCTCTGTCTCTCTCTCTCTCCCCTCTCTCTCTCTCTCTTTCTCTTTCTCTTTCTCTCTTTCTTTGTCTCTCTCTTTTTCTGTCTTTTTTTTCTCTTCGTATCTCTCTCTCCCCCTCCCCCTCCCCCTCCCTCTCTCTCCCTCTCCCTCTCCCCCTCCCCCTCCCTCTCTCTCCCTCTCCCTCTCCCTCTCATATATATGTGTGTTGTGACATGATGCAGAAGTGTCAGAAGTGTTTGACATTGCTGGTTTAAAAAAGTTGAGGAGAGCAAGAAAAAATACATTTGCAGGATTCCTGAACTTTCACTTTGCGTGTGCATAACTATAAAAAGTGGTGTTTAAATTCTTGTAGCTGTAGTCCTTGACAGGGTGGTTAAAACTGTGTCTCCCAGTACCGATTATATGCATTTTATCTTTGCAAACTTCCTTGTGTGTACAAAGAACAATGTTGGGGCGGGCTTAAGAACTCATCTAGTTGGTTTTGTCATTTGGTTTTTAAAGCTTCAGTATTCTGACAAAATCTAAACACTAGAATGTACTGAAAAAATCAACTGATTAAACCACAAAGTGATGTCTGCTCTTATAGAATGACATAAGGGGTGTTTTTTCACATTAAACTTGAGCTTTTCTTTTTATAGAATTAGTTATAGTAACATTTTTGTTTTCTCCTGACTAAAAAATGCAAGTAATCTGTTTATAGGAAGAATTCTGTAGGTTAATCTTTTGCAGTAAATATTTGTTAGTTTTTTTTTCTTTTTCAGTTCTGAAGGTCTCCCCTTTTTCCAACATTGTATTTCATAAACAGGATGAGCTGTTGTATAATTTCGTGATACATTGTCTTAGGTTAAAATGGTGATTAAGTTTTACAGTTCCTCAAACTTGCATATTTGCTTCACAGCAGCACATTTGTAGTCAGCATAAATAATTTCCCTCTGCGATTTTCACACTGCCTGTGCACTATTAGCTACAATGTAAAGTTCTTTATTCAAACCTATTTCTGCCTCAGACAAAGTTAAGATATGAGAGAGTGCATGTTGATTTTTTGTTTGTTTTTAACATTCAAATAAAAGGACAAAGAAATCCAAGAATCTCAAGAACGTTTGTGTGCATCTGATGCTGAAGTCTAATTATAAATTACATTTTACTGCTGTCCAGTTTACAATGAAGTTGTACAGGAACAAATGAATCATCCCTCTTTCACACCCACAAACCTTTTACATAAGTGCACATTTGTTTTCTGACTTCCAACAGCTGTGAAGTACAAAATGCAGCGCAGTGACGAACACTTCTTAACAGTGTCCTTAAAGACTGAAAACACAAAACTGAATTGGCCTTCATCTGGATAGAAACTTATCTTTTACCTTTTAAAAATGGAAAGACCTGAAATTGCTTACTCTGTAGCATTTGATGAACAATTTTATTCTGACAATTTTATTCTGACTTTTATTCTGACTTGAGACTTACCCTCACTTATCTTTAGGTTCTCTATACTGTAGCTTAATATTTCTTCACGTTCCCCCCCCCACAACATTTATTGATGCTTCCATCAGGTGTAAGGGATTTTAGATAAAATTAGTGCAAGTTATTACCATCTTGGACTGTTGTGTGAAGTTGGCTTATTTCATATTTTTTATACTATGAGATTACTAATTGACTTATTTGTCATATCTTTAGGACCCATTTAACCAATGAATATCACTGAATTAATACATTTTAAAAACTGTCAAGGTTCAATGTGTCCAATACTACAATCAAGAAAGTGCTTTAACACGAAGTGCAAACGGGACCTAAAGGCACTCTCCTTTCTCCTGGGCTCTGAGCATGCATTTAATGTAGAATCCACCATCTTCAGTCACCCCCTACTCCAACCCCCCATGTGCTTTTAAAGCATTGGAGGACTTAGAGCATGATGTATTTTCTTCAAATAGTTTGTTACTATGTTTTTCTTTTATTTTAATGAATGCAATCAAGGTATTATGAGTTGTTTTTTTTGTTTTTTTTTTAATTGTCAGGATTTTCGTTTTTCTTTGCATTGTTACGTGGGCATGATTTGTCACAGAAGACAAATGCACCCTGTCTGTAGCATTATATCTGCTTAATTAGTTGTGTACAATAAACTGTAATAACCTTTTTAATAAAAAATGTTCATAAACATTGCAATGACTTCAGTTACTTGTATAGTAATATGCATGATCATAATATTTAAAAAAATCTGATTTGTACTTGTCCTTACATTGAAACTTGGATGAGCATATTCCGTTTAAATTGTTTGTCTGCCACCGCTAGATGGCAGACATGTAACGGATTCAACAAAAATGGTGGTCTGTTACTGAGAAGGATCCTTGTTTGACATTTACTGCGTCACGGAGGACAGAATCAACTGTCTCATTTGCAATATACTAGTTCTCCTATATCTCCCATACAGTAATGCAGTATATAAAAAATTAAGAATTCACAAAATTTTCATGGATCGCACAAAACTGACTGCAGGTGTTAGCAGAGTGAATTGTACAGCACGTGACTCGGTAACATTGTTACCGACAGTGATGATGTCGATTATTGACAATGATGTGCCTGTTAAAAAAGATTAACTAATAACAAATGCAGAATAAAAAATCACTTGTCAGATAATGAAGGTTATGAGCATCTGTATTTGTCATGTAGTTAACCTTAAACTTTATTTTGAAGAAACAATTTTCATCAGTAGTTAATGTGATTGTTGATGGTAAGTCTAACGCCTTATCCTAACCATGACTTTTAAATTTTAGGTAGAAACTTACCCAAGAAAGCATGAACTTTAGGCTGTGGGGCTGTAGATGGATAGTATTTATCCATCTAGATCCATCAGACCTAGGGCTTTTTTTTTTTTTTTGGAAAGAGAAATTGAGAAGCTACTGAGGCACAATGCACAAAACAATAAGTATAAAGACCTGCATTATAACTCTAAAGGACAATTAAAAGCTGAAATACTTGTGTACGCTTAGAGAAATGTCCAGCGGTGTGAGCAGCAACATAAGCCCCTCAATGAAATATTTAGAGCTCATTTAACTGCAGTGCGATGGTCAAGAAGGCCGCAAACGTCCATGCTGTAATGCTAAGCCCCAAATGACTTGTATAATAAGGTCCACCCTTTACTGTCACATGACCTGTTCCTGTGGTGAACTGCCAAATGTTTAAAAGTACTCTTTGCTGTCTGAGTTATATTGTATAACACTTCTTTAGCAGAATGGTGCATATACAGTAGTTCCAACCCAGATAGAATGCAGATTTGGTTCACCTATTTGGTTCATTTTACTGGTACATATGGCCAAGACATGGCATGGGTCGATTAAACTGGGCCGAATGATTACTGTGTTTATTTTACCATATGTAATTAACAAAAATACAAGATTTTGTCTCTTAGACCACAAGTGATATGGACGTGTATGTGCCAGATGTATTGTGTTTCAATGGCTTGCCATAGAAAGCTTCTACATGACTCAGTATTTCGTTGACTTGTGGAAAGCTACATCGACCCTATAGCATGTGGCATGCATTTGGTGACACATACATCAGCCTGCAAACACACTTGATAACTTTTGAGTGTCCTCTACACAGCCCAAAATGTTTTTCAGTTTCAGGAATAAAATTCAAATGCACCACGATCTTCTGATTCAACCTTCTGAAATTAATTCTGATTAATTTACTGCCAGCGCAATTCTCACTACAAGTTTGTTCTGAGGTTTATTTGATATTTTCCATTACTTGATGGAGACAGTAGTCTGTGGATATGGTTGTCACGTGAATCATTATTAAAACCAAATGGTGGATTGTCACCCAACCGTTTTTATACCTTGTGCTTCTACCATGCCCCATGATGTAGTGAGTGTTTTATTTTTAGATTCTTAATGTGACTGATTTTTTTTTTGTTTAGACAATATGCTTGTTTATATATAGTTATTTAATGAAATCAGATAAAAACAATACACACACAAGCTTTTCTGTGGGCATGATCTCTCATTTGTCATATGTTATCAGGCATATATGGACCACATAAGGACCATTATGCCTTAACAAAATGTAGCCATATAAGTATTCAACATATAGCTCAGATGTGGGGAGCGTCAACTTTTCTAATCTGGCTCTCTACTGGTGGAAGTTTGACTATGTTATGGTACTGATCTGTCTCTACAGATTCAGACCAGACTTGGACCAGCATTCATCCCCTCATGGGGGTCACATCGCAGCTGTTTCTATGGCCCATTTCATGCCCAAAGGAAATGTGCTTACTGGGAAGCCTTATGGTTAAGCTGATTCTTGAATCTCTCCAACAGGCAGCAGTGTTGTCAGTGCTACATATTAAATCAGAATTGTTATGGTATATCAATAACTTGGGGTGTTCCACAATGTTCAGACTTGTCATTCATTTAAAAAATTAATTCCACAATCTCAGATTCTTCAAAGTGCATCTTTACCCACAGTGGAACCAGTACTCACCTAACATACTTTGACATTTGGCTGGAAAATAAATGTACTTTCATGCTACCTAATAGACTTCCTAGCAAAAGTATTACTGAAGCAACTTTATAATATGTTCTTGATTATGGTGAGGTGGCCTAGTAGTTAGGGAATTGCCCTGGCAATCAGAAGGTTGTGGGTTCGAATCCCAGGACTGCTAGTGGCACCTCTTTGGTACCCTTGAGCAAGGTCCCCACAGTTTGCTCACCAGGCGCTGTGTTCCTGGCTGCCTGCTGCTTCACTTGGGTGAATGGGTTGAATTTCATGCTGTTCACACTGTATGCTGTGGTGTGTCACTTTACTCTTACACTTTACACGTGTGTATTTGCTAATACCCCCAAACCCTTATATTCGGTTGATTATCCAATTCTGAGCCTTAAAAATATTTATCACTACATACTCTGAAAAAGTTGATTGGCTCTGCGTTTTGGGAAACTTTGGCTTCTGTTTATTTTTGAGGCATTCATTGACCACATCACCACATATTACACACAGTCAAGCCCATAAATTGTGTGTATCACAGCATATTTAATTAAATAATGACGACGAGGTCAAAGTGTTAATACATAACCCCCTACCCCCATTTTTAAAAACTAGTTGTCCTTTCAGGTGCCTAGAGCTTTTACCTGGGAAAATCCCATTTTTATTCATTCCAACCTGTAAACTGTTCTACCCAAATTACACCAGAATATCCATTGCGCTACAAGAGGTGACAATGTTTTGGACCATGTCTTACAAGTGATTCCCCTATTCCACATGGGTCAGTCTGATCACCACACAGTGTTCCTGTTATTAAGCATATGAATAAAAGTGTAAAAAGGGTGTAAAAGTGTGGCCTGAGGGAGTGATAAGGCAGTTGACCCTGTGATTGGAAAGTTGTGAGTTTGAAACCCCGGACTGCCAAAGGCACCACTGAGATATCCTTGAGCAAGGTACTGTTCACACACGCTGCTCCCTGGGTGCTGCATTGTTGGACTGCTCACTGCTTCATGCTGTGTGGTATGGTGTGTTCACGTGTGACAAACGACCACTTTACACTTACTTACTTCCTGTGTACTGAACGTCACCACCCTAAAACAAATAAAAACTTTCCCAATCAAGAATTATGGATAAACAATGACGTCTGTTCACTGCTAAAGGTATGTGATGTTGCCTTCAAGTCTTTTACTTACTGAGTTCACTTGTTTCAGCCTTCAGTCTAGAAGCACATAGGCATACAAATCTCCATAAGCAAACACTAGCAGATGAACACTCCCTAGACAACACTCGTGTTCTGATCATAAAAGTGCAACCTACATCCACTTATATTCACACGTACTAAATACCAAGTTACATGTCTTGTATCTACTTTCATTGTTTATTATTATTTATCAGCTTCACTTACCTTATAGATGCTTTTTGGAGTTTACATTAACAAATCTCTCATTAATGGTCAAGACCCTCATGAAACCACAAGTGAGCATGTATCAATTGAGTGCTGAATCATTCTCAGCACAGTGGTTACACTAACATGGTGGCATGTTTGCGTATGTGCAACTCAGAGTAGATCACATGTAACAATTCTGCTGGAGTTTTAAACCCCTCAGCATCACTGCTTGTCTTAGAATAGTCCACTGACCTGGAACATTCAGCCAACAGTGTCCTGTAGCTAGAAATTGAATGCCAAACTAGAGGATGTGTACACAGTGTTTAGAAAAACTCCATCTGTACTGCTATATAGGGTCCCCTCCGCACACACATACATACGATGACAGCATCACACATGCTACTACAATGTCAGCATCACTGATGTGCTGGGAATTTTCATTCAAACAGTACTATGGTCCTATGGGAGTCATGACCATTGTGAACAGGGTAAAGGGGACCTCTAGGGTTCTTCAGTAAAAGTAATGGTTACACCGTGTTTAGAACCATGACAACAAACCATTTAAATGCTTAAATGGTTCTTTGCAAGGTTAAATGTAAACCTCTTTACCACTTCTATGTTTTTAGAAATGGTTTTATATAGCACCAGAAATGGTTTCCCTATTGTTATGTTCCAAAGATGCCTTGATCAGTATAAAACCCCGTTTATGTGTGTGGCATTTTAATTCTATGTTTAATGCAGTACACATGACTTGAAGCGTCTGCACTTGTTAGTGCACTTCATTAACTTCCACTAACGGATGTTGAGCAAATTTTGCACTGCGTGCGATGCCTGCACTGCTAAGAAAAGATCCAACTGAAAACTCCCATGCAAATCTTTAGTCACTTTGCACTTTCCCAAGGAAGCATCGGCATGGGCCAAGTCAACAGAGGAAAGGGTATGACACGCACTGCCAGGGAAGAATTGGCACAAGTGTGGATGTCTCACCTGCAACAGGACATTGCCCAAAGTCTCACAGCAGCTGGGAGGGTGTTTGAAAAAGAAATGCCTCCAGGACCACCTCGCAACATACCAACTCTAGCAGTCTTCTGCTACTGTCTCTAAGGAGGCTACACTCTCCCCAGTAGTGAGGACTCTGTGAGAAATCCCAAACTGGAATCTTGAGATAAAAGTAGGGTGCTTCAGTGGAATCCTCTGCCTCATCTCTTACCTCAAAAGGAAAAAAATAAAAATAAATATTTTAGTGTACTTCTAAATTTATGGTGCTGTAATGGGTCACCAGTGGGGTGACTGTGCTGTGATTGCGTTGGTCTTCTCTTGTTCATTTGCATACCTTGCAAGCCTTTGTGAGGGAAGTTATTTTGCAGCATTAAGCCTGTTGTTAACCTCTAATTATGTTTTATTTAGCTGTCATGTTATCCTGATAGGTTATATGTTTTATATTGAAACTAGCCTCCATCATATCAGCACACATCATGACCCACTATTCTACCTATTCACCACCCAAAAGGCACAACCACATCTGTTTTGGAGCCCAGGAAGGAGACCATAAGTATGCATTAAAAATAACTGATACTTGTTACACTGTCTTGTGTTACTTTTTGTCTTAATGGAGTATGTTGTGTGTTTGTTTTTTGTGCTGTCCGTGCACCTGGGACTGTAAGAAACGCAATTTCGTTCAGTCATATACTGTGTGTGTGGATAGATCAGGAAGTCATGGGTTCGATTCCCAAGACCGCTAGGGAAGTCCTCTGAGGTTCCCTTGAGCAAGGAACCGTCTCCACACACTGCTCCCCGGGCGCTGTGTTCCTGGATGCCCGCTGCTTCACTTGGTGAATGGGTTAAATGCAGAGGAAGACTTTCGTGCTGCTCACACTGTATGCTGTGGTGTGTTCACGTATGACCGAATGATCACTATCACTAGATGACAATGTCTCATTACGACTGTTAATAACAGTAATTTACAGCTGTATCTAATAAGCGACTCTTGTGATGGTTTCTTTGTATTTACAGAAACATGCAATTACATCAGTAGATTATCTTTAGAGTCTCATGTCAATTGTTCAAGGCTACTGAATTTCATCTGTGGAATATGCGGACCCGATGCTTACGACAAAATACGGACAGAGGATGATAGCAGTATAAAGCACTCGTAATCGTGTATCAATTCTCGTATGTTTTTTTTCATAAGGAAATAGAGCTTAAATACTGATGCTTGAAAGGTCATAACTGTCTCCATATTTTTAATTAGAACGTATTTCAAGTCAGTTTATTAAGCCCAATAGAATAATGAAATAGAATGAAATAATTAATTAATCGCTTAAGGTGTGTAAAAACATTGTAGCTATTTAGTAAAATTCAAAATGTTATCCTTAATCCTTTAGTAGCCTATAGCACCTTGGCTTTACTTTATTATACTCGAGGCTAACTGCTTATGGAGGTGCAGACGTATGTGTGTTTCTTGTGCATCTAACGCGTTTCCTCACAGGTACAGAACTGCAATAAGAAATAAATAAACAATACTTCTTGCTTTCTTGTTTCACTGACAGTCAGTTGAAATACGATCACAAGAGCGACATAGGAGATGTCAGGATCCGTGTAACTGCTCAGAATGTAGTGGGTTTCATGTTGCCGGTTTGATTGCAGGCACCGGTCAGCCTTGCTGCTAAGCCAGCCAGAGCCTTTTATTAATGTATGACCACCTAATTATAAAGCGCTACTAAAAGAAACAAAGGAAGATTCAATTTCTGAAAAAGAATACATCATATAATAAAGTGACGAAAGCAGGGGTATGAGTAATTTGAGATTTAACAGGCTAACAATTAGGCACGAAAAGTGTAACGTGATACAATTGTTCAATTTCTCAAAAAATAATATCAGTTTATTATTATTATTAATGCCTTTACTACATGCAATTTCCTCACAGACATAAAAATACCACAGTAAATGTTTGAGTGTTTTTCCCTGTTCGTATAAGAGATTATACTTGGGCGAACAGCATTTGTGTACACAGGCGTAAACTGTATTTGTGTGTGTGTGTGTGTGTGTGTGTGTATGTGTGTGTGTGTGGACTATTTTGCACATACAAATGCTGCAAAATATTTCAGCGTTTTGTGGAAACGGAGCGCCTGTCATAGCAGAGTTTTGTAGGATATGTTATCTCAATTGCTTCTTTTGCCCCTTGTAAACTTTACAATATTTTAACTTTACTTAATGTACTGCATAAAACGTTTCAGTAATCTGATACAGACATCAAAATTGTACAGATCACAGTTTCTGACCTATATCTCGCTCACAATTACATTTTATATCAAAATAGAACATATTTCCACGTTCATGAACAACTGTTACATAAACGCCAATAACGTATTAGATAAGCTAAGCTGTATCATTTGCATGGCAAATTTGTCTTTAACCACAGTGGTCAATCTATTATATAGTGAATAAAGACACTCCAGCGATTAAATTATCAGCGGCAATTAATTAAATGGCCTTTGGATCGCTCCATCGTACGCGAAGAGCTCAGAATCTAACGCGTCTCTTGGTTCCTCGCGTTCCGCTATCACGTAACACCCAATACCCTTGGCAGGTGGTAAGGCCGAAATCTAAACGTCAAATGGAGCTGGGCACGACAGAGGGAACCAAATGAATATTTTACAAATTAATGCCATTTACTCAGCTTCTAGCGTCTGTCCCTTTCACGGGTAATCTGAATCTTACGTTTCAAATTTTCCAGAAGTTAATCTGATGAATACCACCTCGATGATGCGGGCGCAGATCTGAAGAGGCTCGTTTCGTTGCTGACGAAATGGCAGTGAGCCTCGCCTCCGGGTTGGATTTCACCTTTGCTATTCTGTTTGAAAAGATGTAACAAGAGCCACCCTGGCACGGGTCGAATAATTTGAAAATATTGTTTCGTTTTCTTTCCATGAGGATGTCAGACTAATTATCAACAGCAGGTAAGTGGACTCGGCTTGTCCAACAGAGAGGACTGTGGGTAAAGTTAACGAGCATATATAACACCGGGCAGTTTTGTGAACTGCAGTGTTGTCATTCTCTTGGGTATTCTCATATCTGCATTGAACTTCGTTTAGGCTGAAGATCTGCTCATTGGGTTTGTATGACGTCGTCACTGAGGAGAATATGGATATGACGTCGAAGGGTTGTCGTCGACAGTGGCGCCTGTGGTGACGTGCGTAAAATAGCAATTGAAACACTTATTTAACGGTAATATAAAAAAAGTTCGCTAATTGCTTGAAATGTCTATTGTGATATGTAAAGCTGATTACTGGGCGTTATGTGAAGACTAGAATGTTTAGTCTACTAGAATTCATTAATCGACATTATGGTGTAGAACAGTTTTTCTTTAAAAAACACCGTCTGCAGTTCAGCTAAATCCGATGCGAGCCTATTCACTTACGACCATCTGGCATGTTGTTCATTGTTTTGCAGGATGGAGCAATGTCTTATCAGTTCATGCGCTGCAGGGGATGTAACTTAGTATAATCTTAATGTGACGCGAAAGTATACCATGCTGTGATGTCATGTTTCTTCTTTTTATTCCCTTTTTATTCCAGCTATTCCTTGCTTAACTACGGTAATGTGTGTGCGTGTGTGTGTGTGTGTGAGAGAGAGCGCGCTATTAGATCTCAGACAGACAAACCAAATAGCAAAAGAAATTCTGTGTAAATAACTCGTTAATAATTTTAGCAAATATATAGTGCGTGTGTGCGTGTGTGTGACAGAAAAAAAAACAGAAAAATGCATTAATAATCGTTTCCATTGGGAAATCCTCATTCTTACAGAATAAAGAAGCTTCAGAGAAGGAGATGCACTGTAATTTCTTTGCATGAATAAACGCGCGCACGCGCGCGTGCGTACATGCGCGCGCATTGACATGAAGAGGGAAAGGCAGAGCAGCCTCTTGCTAGAGCACCTGGAACCCCAACCGTCGCCTAGGTACAGCGACTCTTCAGGTGAAAAATAGACGCGTAGGGAAGGGGAGAGAGAGAGAGAGAGAATATGAGAGAGGAAACAGTGCAGAAGGTGTTATTTGATACCCAGGAAGTCAGAGACGGCGCTTTGACTTCTTTGTCTCATTGAAAACTCACAATCTTGCATGGACGAACTCGATGAATAAACTTGTTCCGACTGAGGTAAGTTAAAATTTTATGTTTTATAAATAGCTGAATTTACTGGATGCGAATTTGTCGTGTCATTGTGTGCGATGTTTTAAGTAGATTAACCCTCATTCACGTAGACTTTTGTCGCATATAACTACAAAAATGTCGTGCTTTAGGTATTTTTATAATATACTGTCCCTAAAAGGGAAAGATTTACTCCTTAATTTCGATGAAAAAGATGAAGGAAAAACGTATCAAAATTTCACTACGCACCGAGGAAAGTAAGACAGACAACAATGGAAAGCATATTTTCGACTTATGGTACCCGATGTAAGTGACGATTACTCTGCGTTTACAGTTCACCGACCCCATTGACTAAAAAGTAATACCACGCTTGAATGAAAGGGGTTTAAAAAAGATCGTACTCATCCTGTCTCATTTATTTTGACTACTGACTTTCAAAGAAAATGTTTTTTAAACTGATAAAATTAATTGTTTGCTAAGATTTTTTTTTCTCCTAAGACGCCATGAACAACTGACATAAATTATATTATGCATCCAATAATTTGAGACTGGAAGGCAGCGCAGACGGGATTATTTTTCAGGATATGAGAAGATGGTCTTGCCAACCCACTCTTAAAATAACCGAAGTTAGGGGACAGGCCGATTTGGTAATCAGACAAATGCGATTAACCTAAAGGCTTTGCAATTATCATGGAGGTTAATGAGAGTTGACTAAAGAACATTTGTGTTGTACACCCGCAAGGACTCTACCTTCAACCCTGCTGATTTTAGGTTTGGTGAATATGTGAAGTTTCAAAGTCATGTAAGTTATTAATGAATAATTGCGGTCACAGTGTTAACATTTCAAGGTTTGTTAAAATGAGCACACCAGCTCTGGATGCATGTTTCGTTTGAGATAAAAATCTAAACAATTTGAATGATAAAATTCATAATTTAACAGATATATTTATTTCACCTTATTAATAAAATTATTTGTAGCTCTAAATTTATTTTAGATATAAATATAGAAAGTAAATATAATTATCTATATTTTATTTAGTAAGTGCAAAATCAGAATGCAGAAATGCACCCACTCTGACAATCATTCACTCCATCACTGTAAATTGTAGCGTGTTCCCGCTAAACATTTTCTAGCTTTCCTTTTCTGGGTGATCTATACAAGGGTGCACACAAGTTGCACAACAAGACTATCTCTAGATTTCTCTACATCTGGTTCTATTAGCAAACATTTGATGAGATCTATCTTTTACTGTGCAAAGGAAAAATCCAACATAAGTAAGACCATTTGTCCCTGTCTGGCTTTTCAACCAAGCTTTTCAGTGGTATTGATTATTCCAGGAAATGGTAAGAGGAGTCATTTTCAAAGAGCCATTTGGTAATCTGAAAAATCACTTAGAGCATCATTTTTGAGCTGGAATCAATTGGGCTTCCATCACCTGCAGGGGAAGTGGGAGTAGGAGCTAATG
This sequence comes from Brycinus macrolepidotus, assembly GCA_037974445.1. NCBI lineage: Eukaryota > Metazoa > Chordata > Actinopteri > Characiformes > Alestidae > Brycinus > Brycinus macrolepidotus. Next base: position 20,905,442 of record JBBPCZ010000136.1, read on the forward strand.
GCTGCTTCTAGACCCTCCAGGGTGTGGCTATAGAGCATTCCTGGGGGAAAATAATACAATGATGTCATTGCTGCCCTCATGGCAATATCTGTTAGTCAGTATGTCTGGTGTTAGTCTGGATGTGACAACAAATTTGGTGGTGAACTACTTTTTTGTTGAAGGAAAGACAGACAGAGGAAATTTAGACCATAATATTCAGTGATAGAGATTTTAGGAGTGTTTTGAAAGAAGCTTAATGGATGCACTTGAATGCATATGAATGGCACAGACATCACAGCCATGGGTCAAATATATTGAGTCAAATATAGTATAAACCACTGAAATGCTCACTACATTCTGATGTAGAAAGAGAGTTTTTAGAATTTTATTGAATGAAGCATTGGTTCAACACAATACCACTGTTATGTTAAATTAGTATACCTGAGACTCAAATGATCAAAGCAGATAAAAAGAACTATTTATGCCAGGGAAGTAGACTTATCCATACATCTCTAAAGTTTTTTGGTATTGATGAATTGATACTGTCTTCCAGTACTCTTGTGTCATTGTGCGTCTTTGCTGAATCATATCATAAGGTTTATAGGAAGAAATATTTGTTGGTAGTTTTATTCAGCTTCCTACATCTATAATTTGTTTGATATAAGTATTTGATAATCATAAGGTAATGATCTATATTATGAAGTCTCTGGAAATGTTTGTTTGATATGAGTATAGCATAGCAGATATTTTATAGACATTGGATCTTGGTACAGACTGTGGATTACAGTGTTAAGCTGCTGACTATATCATAGTGCATCTTTGCACTTACTGTATGTGAATTAGTGCAACCATATTTAACACTGTTTCTTTCTATGTTTGTAGGAAGCAGAGCTGTTCTCACACTTCTTCAAACCCCCCACAACCCCACCCCCATCCCCCCAACACACACACACACACACACACACACACACACACACACACACACACACACACACACACACACACACACAC
>JBBPCZ010000136.1:20915286-20927261 GCA_037974445.1 Brycinus macrolepidotus
CGTCCTTGGACCCCTAAAAAAAAATAATCTGTGGAAAAACAATAGGGTTCCTACGGACTTCGTCCTTGGACCCCTAATAAAATCGTATGACTGTGGAATAAAGTCTGTGACAACATCTGCTCTTTAGTAAGAGAAGGCAAAACAATGACTTCCTAAGAAGACAAGGGGTCTGATAGTCACACACATCCATAAATAAAGCTCTGTAATCTGGTCATGGTGTATGAGAAACAAATATTTGTCTTGGAGTGCCATCTGTTGGCTAGAGCCTACCTGTGTCATTTTGTCCACAGACACTGGGATGCCATCAATGGTAAGTGGAGGAAGTTCAGAGCTCAGGTCTCCACCACCAGGGGGGGCATGTTCAGCCAGAGCATTTTCCAGGTCCTCCAGAATCATGCTCTTATACTTCCGCACCTTGGAGAGAGAAGCAAGGAAGGAAAATTAGAAAAACTAGTTCATATTAAAAAGGAAAATACAAAAAAAGAGATACACACATACCACATTCTCAAGTGGAGCTGCACCAAACACCTTAAACACAGCATTGGGCTTAGACGGGGATATGCATAGAACAATGGCCTGCTGACCAACCCTCGTTGTGTATTCATCTAGTGTAGCTCTCAGCTTCCTAGAGTAAAGACAAGTTTAAAATGTTTTGTTTGATGAAACTAAAATTTGTAATTAGCCTCCAAATTGGTCATGCACATTGCACATTGTATAACAAGTGTAAAACATCACACACACCTGAGCAGGCGAGTCTGTTGTCTTTTTCGTATCGATGGGTTTGACTCGAAGATGTGTGGCCTTTTGCGTTTTTTTCCTGTTGCTACAGCAGCTGCTGCTGCCATGCCGACTGGTCCTAAGGGTGGGTTTAAGAACAGGCTTTTTTTAAAGGCATTTCCTCTAGGAACAAGTTTTAATTAACAAGCATAATTTGTTGCCTGTAAAAGGAATTGGGTAAACTTAATATTTACAAAGTTAGTCATATGTATTGTCATGCCGTGTCACAACTTGTGCTGAACTGTTCACACAGTGCTACATTGACAGCAGACAACACATTAAAACAATATATACAATATACAATAAATGGTAAATGCAATAAAATGCAATAAAAATCTTTAGAAAAAACTATATGAACATGACAATTGACTGGACAGTAAAGACTTAATAAAGATGGAATGAAAATCTTTAATATCAAATTTCCACCCAGTTGTGCAATTAAATGTTACAATATGGGATCATTACATTATGGAAACTGAACATCTCCAGTAGACATTACAATAACTGAAATATACGAATCCTGCTAAGGTAGAAGTCCAGTCGAAATGTGTGAGGTGCAGTCAAGCATATTCATTCAGCCTACAAGACACTGCAAGACACTGTAGGAAGACTGAAGGCCAGGATGCTCTATAGCCTTCTTCCAGATGGAGGTGTGAACAGTTCATGTGAGAGGGATCCTGTCTGACGCTGCAGGACGTCTTTATACACTGTTTAGTGCAGATGTCTTGATGGCAGAAAATCTTGAACCAGTAATAGAAGTGTTCACTCATCTTCAGGAAAGTGATGCTTTGCCTTCTTCAATATACTTTTAAAAATTTGTGTGCTACCATAGAAGAACCGTTTTAGTTCCCATAAAACCTTTTCAATTTAATTTCAGAGAGGGGATATATGCCACATGATTCCTCCATAAGTATCTTTGTCTCACATTAAGAGATTGTCATCATCACATGAGTTACTCCAGCTGTTCCACCTCCTCCTAGGCTGTCTCATTTTTGTTGGATATGAACACCACAACTATGGTGATGTCAGTAAACTTGATTAGTGCGATTTTTTCAGGGTAAACAATGTGTACAGCAGGGGATTTAGTACAGCAGAATACACAGCCCCACATGAGTCCAGTGTTCAGGACAATGTGTTCTGAAATCTGACTGCTCTGCAACATGTTTCAAACAAAGAGCTCAGTCTGAGTGGAGCTTGCTGCCTAGTCTCTGAGGTATGACGGGACTGAATGCTGCAATAAGCAACATTCTGACATAGGTGTCCTTGTTATTCAAGTGGGTTAAGACCTGGGGGATGGCAAAGGTTTTTACCTGTAGGCATAGTGGTGAGGTCCAGTGCAGACAAAATGGAGTCCTTAACGTGAGTAATGACCAACCCTTAAAGCACTTCATAACGATTAGGGCGAGTGTAACAGGCCAGTAGACATGTGATATGTGGGGATCAGCAGCACAAAGAGGTGATCAGTCTGAGATTGAGGTGCTGAGATGGCCTTTTATAACCCCTTCTTGTTTGTGTAAACATGGCTCAGCATGTTCTTTCCCGAGCTGCAATGAAAACATGTAGATGAAATATAGCGTTGTCGTCCGCAAAAATAAATAAACTTTCATGGAGGGCTGACTGTCACAGAGTGCCCCCAGCACATCCATAGCAGCTGTGCTTGAAGATGGTAGTACTTTCCTCAGCTGATAATGTGGCCAATATTTTAGCAGCAGATAATCTACCACTGCAGAGCAGTGGCTAGAAATGACAGTAGCAATCACCAACCTCCAGGACACAAGTTTCCAAATGCTGTGTAGCTCCTCCATCAGCTATGCTTATAGCACAGATCATTGGAAACTACTGCATTTCTCTCCATGTCAGTGTCACTGCTGTGCTGAGAAAGATCCACCACGAAAATCATATCTGCTCAGTGGTGGTCCTGATCATTGATAATCAGGTTAAACACATCACCATCCTGGAAAGTTAGGATGAATTTTTTTCAGTATATGAGTGTGAAATTAGTGGACAAAGAGGATGATGATCTTTTTAAACCCAATTGCAGTTTATCATTCACATTAGTATTCTAACACATCAGTATTTTAGCTTTAACATTATAGTATAACCAGACTGGACAACAGTTGTGTATGTCACAAACGCAACAGTTGTGTATGTCAGTTGTGCAAGTGTAGACCATTTTCTTTGTTTTTACGTCTGTTAGTCAAAAGGTACATGAAGCTTGCTAAAAAAGCAATTGATAGGGAAACAACCTATAATCAAAGCTGCAACACACGTGCATGGATGCATGAAATATTTGCACATTTGAAAGGCACTGTACCTGCAGCAGCCAGATGTGCTGTAACTTCATCTGTTCCAGCTGAGTTTAAGATGTCAGAGTCATCATACGTGTCATCATCAGGTGAAGAAGGTGAGTCCTCGTCAGCACTGAGCATGCTGTGCTCTGTGTAGGTAGCCACATGCACCTGTTGAGACACAGCATGGGCTTCGATGGTAGTCATGTGCTCCGTCTGATGTACTGTGTGGTCCTCCATCATTTTTTGCAGCTTTCTATAAACTGCATACAGCACACGCACATAGACATAAACAAAGCACAACCTCAGCATTTTTACTTAAAATTTGGCTTATGCTATCTGATACAGTTTTGAAAATGCCATCAAAGATGAGTTGAGAGAGTTCAGAGAAAGGTTTTTTGCAGACACTTGGTACTGGTCAGTAATGGATAGATTTTTTTTTTAAAAAAGCAACTGCCCAAATTCTCCAAAGTTTATCAATCTTTTGTAGGGTTACAGACAATCTAAAGTGTAAATCAGTAAAAGAGAGTCTGTTATCAGCAACCAGCAGTTTCTGTTTACCCTCCTTGTCACTAGGCAATGGAAGGCGAACCATCCGAACATGGCTGATTTCATAAAGCAATGACTTTCAACCTGTGGGCAACAGCCCCCAGTGGGTGATGGTGGTACTGCTTGAAGGCACATCTACAAGTGAAGTCGCCACCTTGCCTCAGATAAAGCAAATCAAGCACAAACCAGGAAAAAAAAAAAAAAGCAGTACATAGTGCTAGGCATCACCTGCATGACAAGTAAAAATGACTATTCTGTGTTGTATGCTCAGATATCTTGACAAATTAACAGCATTAATGGCACTTTTAACTTAAAACACATTTTCATAAGACTCATTTTACAACTTTTAATAAGACTCATTTTACCTGCACTTGTGTTTTTCTGAGGATTCAATGAATGAGGCACATTATTGCTATTTTGTCACTGGCCTGGTCTGTTTCATTAACTAAAACAGATGTTACTATTTTGTGTGCATTGACAGTTTGCACAATTTATTGAATACAAACCTACTTTGTTTAAATCACATGAGCCTTTCAACATTAATTCTTAAAATATATGTATCACAATAAATATGACGACTTGAACACATTTTGACTACTAATTAGAACAAATATATCTTTAGAACAAACTATAAATATGTTTTATTTGCAACATGTGTGAGTAAAATGTTCCAAAAAATGCTTTGCATCAAGCATAGAGAACGTCAGCGAGCTGAATCTTCTATTTCAGAGAAATGAACTCAAGTTTGAGGCAATGGCTGTTTAAACTGATGACAAACACATTGTTAGCTATTAGCCATTTCTAAACAGTTCTAAGTGCTAAGACCTAAGGTTTCCCAGCAGAACACTGGATCCTCTTGGCTTCTTCCAACAGTGCATCTTGGTGCTGTCTCTTCACTAAGTCAGTGATGGACAAACACCTGACCATCCACATGAAATAGAAATTGGTGTGGCAAAGCACTTTTTGGATGCCTTTATTTTAATGAATGATGTGCAAAAGACACATTATTGTGCTTAAAAAACGCTTAATTAATTCTAGTTATTCATTATAAAGAAATAATGGGCAGGTAGTTAACTACCAGCTACTGACTTGTTAAGGCTTAATAAAGGCATTACAAATACATTACAAATGCATTATAATGCCTTCCATACTTAAGTGTTACCTAAATTCCAACCTGTTGAAAAGGAGAAAATTAGAATTGAAAACATGAGATTCTGTTGGTTTGTTTTTTGCTGTCCACACTGTTACAGAAATCAAATCTGTGCCACATCTAAAGAAAAAAATGGGCCATTTTATCTGCAGTGAGAATGCAGCCTTTCCAACAGATACAGTAACACAGTAATTAACATATAGGCTCTAGTCAACACACAAAGCAATGTCAACACCATCCTCAGGTACAAACTGTCAATGCACAAAAAGTACTGAAATCTATTTTAGTAAATGAAACGGACCAGACCAGTGACAGAATGGCAAAAATGGGCCTCATTCATTGAATCTTCAGAAATACATAAGTCTAAGTAAAATGAGTCTTATCATAATGACTAGATTTGCTACTCAAAGCTATGAATGCAAATGACCACAGCATAAATAAACAACATAAATTCACTGACAAAGCGGAGCTATAAACCTGTGCACACAAGAAATGTTATTAAACTAAATTATCAAAAACCACTCAACTAGGGTGATGCACTCTAAAAAAAAAAAAAGGTATAGTTTTAACCTAAAAATCTTTAGTGAATTTCAAACAATAAGTTAACTTGAGAAATAGAAAAGAAAGACTTAGGCCTCATCCACACGGACGTCTGAATCAAGCGTTTTTCTGGCGTTCGTAGCGTCAAGTGAGCGTGGACTGAATGGCGGCCGTTATTCTGCTCATTGGAGCAAATCAAAGCGTCCACACGGGTGTTCATCACCTGCGTTCGGTCAGCTGCATGTTCGGATGACATCAAATAAACGCTGCACGCAACGTTTTCTTGGCAACAATTTCTGCCAAAATCACGATGAAAGCAACGAAGACGTCGCTACTGCGTTTACATGGCATTCGGCTGACGTTCTGGAGGGCCGAATATGTCCCATGATTCGTATAAAGTGTTATATTATATATATATATGCCAATATAAGCAACGCAAGTTATTTATGTTTGTTGCATAGGTTTTATTTGACATACTTGTCAAAATTTAGCATGCTGTTCTTAATATATATTTATGTTTACATACAATTTAAAATAACATACATGTGACAATTCTGGTTTGTCTGGTACTTCGAAGCATAAAAACAGAAATGTAACCTTCAATGTACTTCAAGTCATAAAAACAGAAATGTAACCATTTAGTTATACAAATATCAAATTTTTGAGTACTGTCATGGCAGCTCTCCTGCAGGGGACATAAAGTTCTCAGCAAATCTGGTCCTGACTGCATTTGCCTCCTGTGTGCTGCAAGTACCTGGAACAGTAAAGTCCCTCAAGAAGTCTACCATGCCGTATCAGGAGGATTTTTAAAACAAGAGCGTCAAGGCTTAGTTTTAACAAAGAATAGGGATCCTTGTTTCAATGCAGAACTATCCACAAAGACGGTCCACATGTAAACACTTCGGACAGAATAATTACTGCCCCCACAGGTAAATACACGAAACTACAAATTGGGCTGCAGGCTGGCATTAAACAGCGTCAAACGAACATCAATGTAAAGTCAATCATGCGCAGCTACAAAACGCAACAAAAATGCATATGGCATCCAGAGCGCGTTCATTTATCCAAGATTCGAACGTCCGTGTGGACAAGGCCTTAGGCTACGATTTGAACAAGCAATTCTATAGACCTGACTACTGTTAAGAAAAAACATATTATATTTGTTAACTCACCAGCTATGCCTGTTAACTTTCAGTGAACTGAATAACATCTTTATTTGATTAATTACGATTCCTTCTGGTAATATTTTTAAACAACATGGCATTTCTTTTCCTTGCTATGCTAACATTAATTTCTCCAATCACAGTTCACTTTATCCCTGGCTACTCAATACCTTGATACTATACATGACTTGCTATGTACATTTACTTATTTTTTGTTGAGCAGATACTAAACCAAAGCAGTAAGTATAGGTGTTCCCTGGGAATAGAACACACAACCATTATAATGTTATCACCATACTCAGCCTGTAGTTCAGCAACAGTTTACAGCAAATTTGAAGCCATTCTTGAGGAAACTCATCAGTTAAAAATAGCTGTAATCGTGCACCTTAATGTAAATACCTTTTCTTCCCAAATTTTACCTTATGCTATAAATTAAATAATTAGTTGATATGAGGACTTCATATAGACTAATTTAATGACATGCTGGCTTGAACTTCCTAAAAAGAGTATACAAAAAATACAGAATATTAGGCACAAACCATGGTTAATGTCCTATCAGAAGTTTAGAAAAACTCAAAATTTTAATCCAGTCCAGTTACTTACTTCTCTAAATATAAACATTTTTCCAGTGTGCAATTGCAAAATTTACACAGTATGGTTGTTTGAAAGTTAACTGTGTCACTGTGCTGAACAATATTTTAGAAAGCCATCTAAAATGTTTATGACTAAGTTATCATTTACAGACATAAATACCTAATTCTGCTGATCAATACTGATGACAAACAGTATCCTCCCCCACACAATCACCAGACACCAAACCAAATGAAGCTACAGCAACAAAATAATAAACTAGCAGCACTGGGCATAAATGATCAATCAGCTCATTTAAATAAGATGTGTATTTCTTTCTTTCTTCTTACTGAAACTACCACTGCATACTGTTGCCATGTTTTTGTGCGCGACACAGCAGACAGGTATTTGTAATACCCTCTGCTTCATTCAAACGCAGTCAGTGACTCTTCAGGATCTATCCATATAGTCAATAACAAAGTTCTGCACATGGCCAGTCTGAAAGCTTAGGACATTCAGTTAGTTAACTCCAAAAGTCTAAAACAATCTTTTAAATTAGAGTGGCTGCACACTGTAGAAGGAAATACTGAAAATTTGTTATATTTTTAGATATAAAAACTGAATGCATAAAAAAAGTGTTTTACAAATTCGTTCTGCTCATATTTCATGAATGACACCCAGAGTACAAAGTTAGTCTTTCGTTTCCTTATTTTAACAAAATCTATTCTACTCATACCTTATAAACATGGGGAAGAGGACAGGGTTGGAAGACAAATTTGGGCCCTCTGATTTTTTTTTTTTTTTGCTACCTTTAATGTACCTTTACTGTGATGTGCATACGTTTTTGTTTTTTTTAAACAAACCTTTGACAGTTCTCTCTGTGAGTAGATTAACTTCATGGCATGGCCAAGAATACAGAGGATCTATGCCATTACAAGGGATCCCATTAATGCAACGTGGTAAACCCAAACACATACTCCAAGCTAGATAAGGTCTAATTATTGAAGTTATTTTTGTGGTTATCCTAAGCTACAACATACATTCAGTGACCAGCGTGTTATGTCCAGCGGCAAGCTGGATTTCCAATTGCTCTCAACAATTGATCCACAGAAACTTGTTATGAAGGGTACAACTGAAGTGGCTAGCGAGCTGACGTTGTCTGTAGATCGCTTAGTCGTCAATACTATAAAAATGTAACTTACATGTAGCTAATTTGGTGCGACTGTCACCATTCCTGTAAACTATTAGCTAGCTTGCAGTGGAGCTAGAACAGCGGCTGGTGAGGTAGTTAGCCCACTGCACTTCTGTGTTAACCACACTATGCTAGTTAGCAGGACGTGATAGATCGGATCAAGAAGCCGAATGTTAAGTCAGCCATTATTTTTAAGACTTAAGAGTTCTGTAATATTAAACAGTTAAAAGGGCTTGAAAACCAAACCGAAATCTGCATGTAATAAAGTTATCGTGTTGATGATCAACCATTAGATTCCTCGCTAACAGGCTAGCTAATTGTAGACTTGACATGTACAGCATACACTTGCCCGGTAAAATACAAAGAAAACACGATGAAATATTTTTAATTTTCGGAATCATGCGATCTCCGTGATCGTTAAATCCAGGAACAATTGGCTGTATGAACTACCCACACTACTTACTGGGTCAAGCTGTTCTTATTCCAAATAGCTAACGTTAGCTCTAACTTATTTCACACCCGCCATCACAGGACCAACGCGGGTCTAATGACAGGCCTAGGCCTACAAAGGCGACTCTATATTTCATTTGCAGGAGCGTATTCGTTAGGTAAATAGTGGTACTCCCAGAAAAAAATCCGCAAACTCCGTGATCTCCCATTCTGTTCTGCATCAAAACGACCTCCCTCTTTCACCACCCTGCGCTGCCGGGTCTGTTGTTGCGGCTGCGCCGGGGCTGATATAGCTGGCGATTGCGCGGTAGGGTACTAACCTCAGAGCGGCTGCGCTACTTCGGGCCTGCGCCGTACAGCAGAGCTGAGAATCGGACTTGTAATGGAGGACAAAGAACAGAAAGCGCACCCAAAGCTGTAGCTGACAGCTTAGTGGTCCACATACTACAGGGTAAACCCCGCCTACTCCTAATTCTCTAATTCTAGAGACACCCCCGCAATGGTGACGATAAAAAGAATTGTTTCATAAATAGGCCTTGGCTATTTTTTTTTCTTGTAGGTCTACTGTAAAATTGAACATCATGTAATCTACGCTGGATGCAAATTATTTACATTTTTACAATAGTTTTGGTAAATTGCTTCAGAAAGAGTTCTGTTACATGTGAGATGCCTTTCATTAACTCACCGGTTGGCCTTTATGATGATATTCATATATATATATATATATATGATAAGATAAAATAAACCTTTATTAATTCCGCAAGTGGACAGTAAAAAACTATACCATTTCTCCAAACACAGCCTAAAGCACAGCCCACTTGATCTCAGTCTGTTTTATACCATGTTTTACACGATCTGATGTTATTTGGATTTACATTATTTACAGCAATCACAGCATCTTTCTTATGATCTGGTATTGCTAGTGCCATGGTCAGCATGTAATTGTGCAACTCATTACCAGTTAAAAATGACAAATCATGTGGGGGGGGGGGGTTCTGTGTGCTCTCCTGCTTCCACACTTCACAGGGCTCATGTAATCTATACACCTACTTAGTCCTCATAGGTATGCCACCAGTTCCATATCATCTACGAATTTAATCAGGGTCAAGCTCTCCATATTACATGTTAGACCTTAAGTATACATTAATAATAGTAGTGGTGGCAAAATAGACCCCTGTTTTTACAACATATGACATACATCTATTAACCCTTACCCTCTGAGGTTGCAAATACAAATAAATTACAAATAAATTCTCAAACCTTTAATGTTTCCCATTCCCGAACCTGGTGCCCTGCTCCCAGCACACCTGATCCAACTAATTAACTAATTTACAGTCGCTCTGCTGAGTGTGTAGGCTAGTCATAAATGCATAACATTAACCATACTGGCTATGCTTAAAGACATTCAAAACACTCTTAAGATTTAATAAACCTGGAAGGCAAAAGCAGTGATATTAACTGAATAAATGCCATAATGTCACAGCAATTATAAAGTCCCTATGTATCAGCTTGAACTAAATGGCTAGTTAACAAAACAAATTTATATTTTACATTGTGTTAGCTTACTATTTGAAATTCAGTGAACTCAAAAATTTACAGCAAAATGGACATTTAAGTTAAAACAGATTTTTTACAGTTTAAGTTATCTGTTCACCATCTTGCCTACAGGCCTCTCTGCATGTGTTCTTTTGTCTTTGTCTGTCTGTCCATCCTGTATTACACGTAAGCAACAACAAAATACGCCTGGCTACGTTTGTTTTATTTATAAGATATTGCAACTGGCTCTGCTGCACCATAGAGTCCAGGAGCTGATATAGTGCGCAGGTGCAAGTGTAACCGGGGGTGAACTTCTGCGTTGTATTGTTGTGGTGAAAGATAACCCAAAACCCAGAAAACTGCTGTGTTGAAGCAGTTATTCTCTGCACAAAGCATATCAAAACGAAAATGTTGGTCCTCCATACATTTACGCCTCCAACTCCTCTACCCATAAGGATATCAAAACGGGCAAGTATGCATAAAAAAGAAATAATGAAACATGACACCTGCACAAAGCATATCAAAACGAAAACGTTGGTCCTCTATATACACACGTGGACAAAATTGTTGGTACTCTTCGGTCAGTGACAGAAAAACTCACAATGGTCACAGAAAACTTTAATCTGACAAAAGTAATAATAAATAAAAATTCTATGAATGTTAACCAATGAAAGTCAGACATTGCTTTTCAACCATGCTTCAACGGAATTATTTAAAAAAATAAACGCATGGAACAGGCCTGGACAAAAATGATGGTACCCACAACTTAATATTTTGTTGCACAACCTTTTGAGGCAATCACTGCAATCAAACGATTCCTGTAACTGTCAATGAGACTTCTGCACCTCTCAGCAGGTATTTTGGCCCACTCCTCATGAGCAAACTGCTCCAGCTGTCTCAGGTTTGAAGGGTGCCTTTTCCAGACGGCATGTTTCAGCTCCTTCCAAAGATGCTCAATAGGATTGAGGTCAGGGCTCATAGAAGGCCACTTTAGAATAGTCCAATGTTTTCCTCTTAGCCATTCTTGGGTGTTTCTAGCTGTGTGTTTTGGGTCATTGTCCTGTTGCAAGACCCATGACCTGCGACTGAGACCAAGCTTTCTGACACTGGCCAGCACATTTCTCTCTAGAATCCCTTGATAGTCCTGAGATTTCATTGTACCCTGCACAGATTCAAGACACCCTGTGCCAGATGCAGCAAAGCAGCCCCAGAACATAACAGTAGGGACAGTGTTCTTTTCTTGATGTGCTTCATTTTTCCGTCTGTGAACATAGAGCTGATGTGCCTTGGCAAAAAGTTCCGTTTTCGTCTCATCAGTCCATAGGACATTCTCCCAGAAGCTTTGTGGCTTGTCAGCATGTAGTTTGGCATATTCCAGTCTGGCTTTTTTATGATTTGCTTTCAACAATGGTGTCCTCCTTGGTCGTCTCCCATGTAGTCCACTTTGGCTCAGACAACGACGGATGGTGAGATCTGACACTGATGTTCCTTGAGCATGAAATTCACCTTGGATCTCTTTAGAAGTCTTTCTGGGCTCTTTTGTTACCGTTCGGATTATCCGTCTCTTTGATTTGTCATCAATTTTCCTCCTGCGGCCACGTCCAGGGAGGTTGACTACAGTCCCATGGATCTTAAATTTCTGAATGATATGTGCAACTGTAGTCACAGGAACATCAAGCTGCTTGGAGATGGTCTTATAGCCTTTACCTTTAACATGCTTGTCTATGATTTTCTTTCTAATCTCCTGAGACAACTCTTTC
>JBBPCZ010000136.1:20948591-20962972 GCA_037974445.1 Brycinus macrolepidotus
TACTTGAGTACATATTTTGCAGGATATTTGTACTTTTACTTAAGTACTAAGCTTCAGTACTTCCTCCACCACTGTTAACCAGGGCCACCAAGGGTGCTGGAGCCTATCCAAGCAGTCATGGAGCGCCAGGTATAGAAACATCCCCTATAAGTCATCAGTCCAGACACACAGACAAACAGTAATGCATGCAAACACTCTCATCTCAATTTAGCATCTCCACATCACCTAAGGTGCAGGAGTACCTGGTGGAAACCCATGCAGACACAGGGAGAACATGGACACTCTACACTGAAATTACCCCCTCGCCATCTGGCTGGTAATCGAACCCAGGACCTTCGTGCTACCCACTGAGGCGCCAAACAGAATTAATAAACTCTGTAGTGTGCTGTTCAGGTGGGCACACACACTCCAGTCCTGGAGGGCCGTGGTCCCGCATGTTTTAGTGATTTCCCTGCTCAGAAACACCTGGTTCACCTCGCCAGTTAATTGCCAGCTTTAGTGAATGTGTTTGAGGAGGAGAACCATCAAACCGTGCTGGACACCGGCCCTCCAGGACCGGAGTTTGACACCCCTGCTCTAAGTGATGTGATGAGCAGAGTTCATGAATATGCAAAATAAGGTCGACTCTGATTGGCTGTAGTCAGTGCATGTAATATATGATATCTAACACATTGAAATTCCGAAAAGGTGGGGCAGCTGGTGGCCTGATGGTTAGGGACTTGCCCCTGCGATCAGAAGGTTGTGGGTTTGAATCCCAGGACTGCCAGCAGCACCACTGAGGTACCCTTGAGCAAGTTACGTCCCCACACATTGCTCCCCGATTGCTGCATCGCTGGCTGCCCACTGCTACACTTGGTGAAGGGGTTAAATACAGAGAAAGAAGATAACGCTGTGTGCTGTGGATAGTTCACGCATTACTATAAAGGGCCACTTTACTTTAAAGGGCAGAGTAACAATATATTTTTTTAAATTTCATTAAATGCTCTTTGCGGTGGACAGTATAAATCTTCCTAGAACAAAAGTACGCGGATTATCACAAACTTGCTACTTAATAGGATTTTGAGTATGAAGGACCATTTAACCTACTGAGTGTTTGCTCCAGGGACCAGAGGCTGGTTAGGGGACTCTTATTTTAAAAAGCGGTCGCACGGAGTTGTCCCACTTATGATTGTCCCGGGGCTGGTGTGAGTGTGAATATTTTGGGTAAAGATGTCTCGGGTGGTGTCTCTCAGGCTGGCCCGGCTGTGTGTCCGTCCTCTGACTCTGAGTTGCAGGACAGTGTGCACTCAGAGCACTCCGCCACTCACCCTCCGACAACAGGAGGACGGAATAAGGTGAAGTAACGTTTCATTACTGCTTTCATCATAACACAATTGACAAGCTACACTATATGGACAAAAGTACTGGGACACACCTTTTAATTACTGAATTCAGGTAGCCCCTTACTTTCAGTGAAGGGCAGTTTTAATGCTTCAGCATATCTAGACATTTTGGACAACGCCATGCTTCCAACTTTGTGGATACAGTTTGGGGAAGAACGTTTTCTGTTCCAGCATGACTGTGCCCCAGTGCACAAGGCAAGGTCCACAAAGACATGGTTGGATGAGTTCAGTGAGGAAGAACTTGACTGGCCCGCACAGAGCCCTGACCTCAACCCCATCCAACACCTTTGGGATGAACTGGAACGGAGATTGCGAGCCAGGCCTTCTCGTCCAACATCAGTGTCTGAGCTCATAAATGCTCTACAGAACGAATGGGCACAAATTTCCTCAGAAACTCCAAAATCTTATGGAAAGCCTTTCAGGAAGAATGGAATCTGTTAAATGGGTACCAGCTCCATATTAAAGTCTATGGTCAGGCGTCCCAATACTTTTGTCCATATAGTGTATGTTCTTTGGTGTCTGTCAGGTGTTTAACAAGGGTCAGCCTCAGGCACACTAACTTACTCCACAGAAACTTCGTTTTTATGTAGCTGTAAATGTATCTCATTGATATCTGCTTTGTAATAGAAAGATGGTTCCTTTTCTAGAATTATGCACATGAATTAATGTACCAAGAACCATTTTAAATATGAAGATCCTTGCTGTGTTTGTTGATAAATGTTACTAAGCCAGGTACAGAGTTTTATTCCTCAGGTGATCATGCACAGCTGGCATTAGGATGTGAAGGTGTAAGAACATGCTGTAATTTTAGGAGGATCATTCTGAATAACCCTAAGAAGAGAAATGCCTTGTCTCTTGACATGCTGACTTCTCTTCGCGAGGACATCCTAACTGACATAGGTGACAAAGATCTCAGAGTCATCATCATATCAGGTATGATGTCTTTTTGAAAGATCAGACAAAACAGATTTGTGCAGACAGCAGCTCTTCCTCTGGTATCCATCCAGGAATGTCTGTGCACAGTCTCCCTCTTTCTCATTCTCTCCAGCACTGGGACCTGTGTTTTCCTCAGGTCACGACCTTAAGGAGCTGACCTCAGCGCAGGGAAGAGAATATCACACTCGTGTGTTCCAGGCTTGCTCAGAGGTTAGGAAATGGTTGCCAGTTATCACTTTGCAGACTGTAAAACATACACCTTTAATGTGTCGTTAGGAATACAATATGTTTTGGTCATTTCACTCATTTCAGGTGGTCACTGTTGTTGTAGGTCATGACACTGATCCAGGATGTCTCAGTACCTGTGATTGCTATGGTGAATGGCATTGCCACAGCAGCGGGATGCCAATTAGTTGCCAGCTGTGACATTGCTGTGGCAACAGACAAGTCCACCTTTGCAACCCCTGGAGTGAACGTAGGCTTGTTCTGCTCTACTCCAGGAGTGGCCATTGGAAGAGCTGTACCCAGAAAGGTGTCCATTCCTTGTGTGGGCTGTAAAATCAAGTATTTTAGCATAAAGTTTAGTCCAGGTAGTTCAACTAATCAGCTAATTAAGAAGCCCTTCCTGAGTTAGAGCAGGAAAAAAGCTAAATGTGCAGGACCTGGGGTCCTCAGGACTAAGACTGAGAGACACTGATCTGGTCTCTGCTCTGTTGAACTCTGTACTCTGTTTTGTCTGTCCCAGGTTGCTATGGAGATGTTGTTCACAGGCCACCCGATCACAGCGCAGGAAGCTTTGCTGCATGGACTGGTGAGTAAAGTCGTGAGTGAGGAGTACTTGGAGGATGAGACGCTGAGAATCGCACGCAGAGTGTGTGAGAGCAGCCGGCCGGTGGTGGCTTTGGGGAAAGCAGCGTTCCAGAGGCAGATGGCTCAAGGCCGAGACGCTGCATATGCAACTGCCACTGCTGTCATGGTGGAAAATCTGGAACTGCATGATGGACAAGAGGGCATCAGAGCTTTTATAGAGAAGCGCAGGCCTGTGTGGACTAACACCAATGAGAAAGCCCATGACTGACAGTGCATTTACACAACTACTTGTAAAAACCAGCACTCTCCAAGACTGAGAGGGAAATATGGTTTATTGCTGAAAGGCGCACTTCTGTACTGCTCGGCAGGTTTAGCAGCAGAAATTCCAAGGCTGCTTCGCGCAAGAAATTCAAGCACACTGCTGTACTGACAGATCCTTTTTTAAAATCATGGGATATGTAATGTTTCTACTAAATGATTAGTGCACAATCTGTTCATGATGCCGAATGTTGTATCTGTGCACCCTTTCCCGAAAAGCAATATGAAAACAGTGTAAATCTGTATAACCAAGTAAAAACAAGGATGATACTATGCAGGAAAATTAGATTCAATAGGCAATCCTATTTTACGTCTGTTCTGCCAGGGATTAAAAAGGTGTATAAATTCTGAACACGATTCTTTTTGAGTGGTATGCATGTTCTGCAGCCTTAATCCAGGGCGAGGGGAATGATAGACCACACACTTCTCTGGAGCAAGTATATTAAATCAAATGAAACTGAGTAGTAGTAGGTTATGGAGATGAAGCACAAATCTGTCCATTAGTTCTCAGTGTTTTAAGTCATGAAGCAGAAGCCTGGTGCATTTAGATGAAACCTCTCCTGATGTCTGCCGGTCGGTTCCCGCCTGGTCTCAGTGAATGACGACCGGAGGGAATCCTCATACCTGGCTCCTGACCTGGCAGAGGGCCAATAGGGTCGTAGCGTGGGCGGGGAAAGATGCCATGTGGGATGGAGAGTCTTTCATCATACTCTCCGCCAATGATGCCAGGTGGGTAGAGGGGCAGGGGCACAGGGGGTGTGGGGACTGGTGTGAGAGGATAAATGGGGGGCATGGGGTAGGGGTAACATCTGACCCTGCATCTGCTCAACTCCTTCTTCTGCTTATATCTCCTTTTGTAAAGCTGTGGGAAAACAATATTTTAAGAAATAATTAAGTGACCATTTTTATTCAAAATATTCACATTTTTTAGTTCACAGGTATATCAGAGTACGGAATGCCTTGCATCACTAAACTAGCAACTCTGAACAGAATAAAAAATGTGTATCACAAAACCTAACTGTGATCCTAGAATTGCAAAGTCTATGGCATAAGGACACTTATTAAAAATGACATAAGGCTGTAACTGTCAGAAGGAGCAATTTCCTCACCTCTTTCCAGTCTGTTTCTCTGTGCTCGCTGTCGCGTTGAATAGACACTGCAAAAAAAGAAAAGCCATGATATCAGTGGAGTTACACGGTTAAGTCCATAGGTATTTGGACATTGATGCAATTTTTGTAATTTTCTCTCTGTTTACCACCACAGTGGATTCGATATTAAGCCATCAAGATGTGACGGAAGTATAGACATTCAGCTTTAATTTAAGGGCTGAATCTGAGCAGAGAGTATGGCCTTATACACTTTAGAATACATCCTGCTACTTCTGTCAGCAGTCACATCAATAAACACCAGTGACCCTATTCCATTGGCAGCCATGCACACCCATCCCACAACACTGCCTCCACCATATTTGACAGACGATGTCTGGGAAAGCACATTTGATAAAACAATAAATCTAAAGTAAACTAGACCGCATGGAGGGAAAAAGAATTGGCCATATGCTTTGAATTATCACTTTAATTGTAATGATGCAATATTGGACAGTGTGTATGATGTATTGGTACCTCTGAAGTCGCGGTGCAGGAGGTATCTCCAGAGTGTGGGATCTTGTGTGGAGGAGTGCAGGTGTGTGCAGACTGCAGACAGTGAGAGGACAGACTGAATGTCCAGCAGTCGCAGGATCCTGAGCAGGAGCTCAGGAGGCAGCACAGCCAGACCGAACAGTGCAGGCAGTCCCAATGCTGCAACAGCAGGAGAAGACATGATAAATGCTCTGCATTACACATAATACAGTCTATACATGCCCTAGGCTTCTGTTATTCTATTGAATTTTCTATCTACTTAATGAAAATGATCTTGGATTATTAAGGCATGATAATAAGGTGGGGTTTTAAATCTTTTACCTAGGTTATTTTAAAAATAGTTTTACTTAATTTTTTAGATTTTCAGTTCTACATTTAATGAAAATGCTGCACCTAACTTTCAGCTGAGATGCACAGAATTCACCAAATTCACAAAAGTAGCTTTACTGGCATGACATGTTTCAGAACTGTGGCCAAACCACAATAACATTTAAAGATTCCTCAATTGGTGGCAAGTTTCCACATATTTTGCCATTTGACTGTGTCACAGTTTGCAATTTTGGAAAATGCTTTTCAATTTTTTGTGTAAACTTTTCTCAGATCATTTTAAGTTTATCACAGTGATGGAGGAAGTGCACCTCTGTCTCAACCTCACCACTCTCACAGCGACCACTGACTTCTCTGGGCACCCAGAACATTGTTTTTTTAAAAAAAAATTTAACACATGCCAGTGAAGACATACTCTGACAATATGTACTCTATGTTTAGGGCCTGAGCGCACTGTAGTTTAGACTGGATTGATAATTAATTTGACTTGCAGTGCTGGACTGAGGCTGCTGTGTTTTAGGCCTCGTGTTAACAGTCTTTTCTGAATGGGTATAATCAACATAAATGGCCCTAATTCTGCCCTGAGTGCATCTGTTTGTGTTTTTCTGTGAATCGTTAATGTATTTCTGCAGAATTCTGCATGTCAGGATGGGTGTTCTATCTAGTGTACTCGTGTTTACCCACCTTTTTGGAAGCCTGAAGCATTATGCTCATTCACCAGGAAAACTAAACTCTAAAAACTAATCATTTTATATTACTATAAGGATTTTTTTATTGTTCTACTCTTTGATGGAATTTTATTATTCAGTTTACAGAAATGTACATTTCAGTATTACTTATTACAAGTATTACAATAACACTACAGTTCTGCAATATCTACTATATCTAATTGCCAGGATATTGTAATATGTTCATCGGGGTATCAGTCTACTATAATAAGTGTGTATAGAGGTGTCTGCATCACTAATACTTAGAATGTACCTTCTCTAGCCATTGCAAGGAGTGGGTAAGCCAGTTGGTCCTTAAAAACACGAGAGAGCTTCTGCATGTCTCTGTAGGCAGCTCCAGCAGGTCCACCTACAGTAAGAGCATATTCGAATCACAGTGCTTTGGAAATTCAGTGGTTTTCAAAGAAGCATGGGAAATTACACAAACTACACAAACTGTTTCACTTTAAATGTCCCACACCTGCCCATTCCTCAGTCACGTATACAGCTGGTTTCAGCTCCAGCTTCCGTGCGCTCTCAACAGTGCTCCCCGTCTTCAGGGTGGCTGCAGGGTAAACATTAAAAAAAAACAAAAGCCCATCGGATACTGCTACAAAAACTATTCACATATTGACAAGTAGGGGCATCAGCTTTGACTGGTGTACCATTAACAACAAGTGTTTGGCCCATTGGCACAGCAACCACTGATACCAAGCAGTTCTCGCAGTGAGGGTGTGTGTACTGCAGCCTGTAGACACCTCCTGCTGCACGCCAGCCACTGGGCATCTGTCCAGTCCTGGCATCAAAACCCTGTACACACACACACACACACACACAGCAAAGGAGTTGAACAATGTTGCAGCAGATTGTAGAACAACTGCTGATTCATACTGTCACATGTATGTTCTAGAGCTCCAACCCTGGTCCTGGAGATTCTAGTTCCAACCTGACCAAAATGAAACGGTCACTGATTCCAAATTTGAAGGGCTGAAAATTCCAACCACAATATACACCTATCGGCCACAACATTAAAACCACTTTCAAGTGAAATGTATAACAAGGACTGTCTCATCACAGTGGCACCTGTCAAGGGGTGCAATATATTAGCCAGCAAGTGAACAGTCACTTCTTGAAGTGGATCTAAACGTTAGGATCTGAACCACTTTGACGAAGGCCAAACTGTGATGGCTAGATGATTAAGTCAGAGGCGGTGGGGTGTTCACAGTATGCAGTGGTTAACGTTTGTCCTTCCTTAAACCTCTTTTAGTAGGTAGTAAACAAGTGACAAGGTCATGGGTGCTTAAGTCTGATCCCACAGAAGAACTACTGTAACACAAACTGCTGAAAAGTTCATGGTGGCTATGATAGAAAAGTGTGCATGGTCATGACACACGATTCACACAAAATCATGTTAGAGTGTATGGTAGAGCACAGAGGCTTATAGCCTGTGTGACTGCCAAATGAATATATAGGTTAAGCACAAAAATATCATATTCACAGAAATACAGAAAACTGGGGGAAAATTATACAGTGATTGAAAATCACATGAGTTGTGATGTTGGTCTAAAAGTACTTGGGAGTCTGGTGGTAGGACAATAATATGCTTGTGGGGTACACAGGACCAAAATAATAACCAGTTAGGAACAGAGATTTTGTTGTAGAACAATTGGGATGATTATGTTATAGGTTATATTTTTGTTCATAGAAAATTTTTGCTTCTAATATAATTGTGTTAACTTGACAACATTAGAATGAGGTCATTTAAATACAGCAGATGTGAAATAAGACTTGGTACTACGGTATATGTTTTTAATAATAAAAATTATATACTACTACTACTAATAATAACATGTATAATTATATATATACTTATTATTATTAAAAACAGTGTGTATTATATATATATATATATATATATATATATATGTGTACATTTTGGGATGAACTGGAACGGAGATTGCGAGCCAGGCCTTTTATGGTTCCTTGAAATGGTAGGGAGTCCTAATAAGGTCAGCCTCTTCTGTATAATGATCTTTTTCCTCCATAGTACCAAAATAAAATACTGATAAATGCTAGCATCTGGTTCCAGTCTGAACAGAACATGTATCCTGCATGATCTCTGACCTGTGGCAGGAAGCCAGTCTCCAGTAGCAGTAAATGTGCTGCCACCAGCAAGCAGTCTGATGGGCTGTGGCACTTGGCAGCCTGGAAGAGCATCTCCAGCGAGTGAGGGACCTTCCCCTGCTCTGCCTCGCAGCACAGCATGGGCTCAGGGATGAAAGGCCCCACCACCTCCTCCTCATCCTCACTCTTCTTTACCTTCTCCTCTACCTCTGGCTCACATGTGCGCTCTCTGCCATTTTGGCTACTGGAGCCTGCCTGAAAAAGACAGTGCAAACACTTAAACTTGGGTTTATAAGTGATACTATGTGTTCATATTTTGCAGCTGTGATGCTACTCGCAATCATTTTCTGTTGTGTCAAATCCAGTCAAACAAAACACATGACACACTGAGACTGACACAAAGTAAAAGCCTCAGTCAGATTTCCTAGAAAGACCCACACACACGCACACAGCTTCACAGCTGAATTGCAACAAGACATATACTGAAGCGAAGCCATCATTGTGATTTCACTTTCATTTCAGGAGAAATCATTTTCATTCTTCTCTGAGATGAATGAACGCAGCCATTTTAATGTTAACCACATTCTTCCAGACACTGTCTTTACTGCATAAATGATTATATTTCTCTATAGTTAAACATTTTATATATAGAATAAAACAGAATAGAATATCTTTATTGGCATTGCAATACACAGGAATGTGCAGTGCAACGAGATAAGATTTGCACCTCTGTAGATGCTTATCTCTTGTAACTATAAGTATAAGATATATAAAGAAAATAACAAATAAAGTGTGATATCAAGTGGAGACCAGTAGTTAAGGAGATAAAGTGTTATATCAAGTGTAGAATGTACCCGCTGTACCAGAACAGACCAGTGTATAAGGAGACAGAATAAACAAATGACTAAGAACTAGCAGCATGGATGTGATAGATAAATAGATATGTGACTAGAACTAACAGTATAGCTATCAAAAATGGCAGCAAGTCAGTATCAACAATAAATCATTAAAACACAGTAAACGGTAAACAGTACTGAACGATGCTGCATTGAGTGACAATTTACATTGCTTTGTAGTTGCTATACATACACATACACATACATAACTATGTTGTATCAGTTACAACCAGATTCCACAAAAATCACTATAAAGACCACAGAGACAGCCTAGCACAGAGGTGTCAAACAATTCTAAAACTTGACAAGACAGAACTCCTCTTTACAGCACACATATTATAATGTCACTTTGTTTTAAGTGTATCTGTCTTATGAGGTCAGCAGTACTCACCTCATCTCTGGAGCTCTGCATGACTGGCACGGCGTGACTCTGCTGTGAGCTCTCCTGACCTGCTGGGCTGCTGTGGGTCTGGGAGTTAGGGGGCGGTGGCAGGGAGGAGGTGGCACTGCTCTGAGGAAGAATCACATTGATCATGTCCCCAGACACCACCCCACAGGAGGACAGAGTCTGTCCCGTGTCCACCAGCGGCTCCTTCCCGTTCAGGGACAGACTGAACTCTGTGTCCGAGCTACATCAGGGACAAACACAGCAAGACGGGAAGAGCACTTCAGATATATTACACACTCGAGTTGGCGCGCACACTTTTCAGACATCAACAACGTCTGCAGTGCCTGCAGAAACTGAAACTAACCTGAGACCGGTCGAAGGCAACACGACCTCCTTCACCTGGACACTGAGCTCAGTCAGAGTGGGGTCTGCACCCTCCAGCTCCACACGGCTAGTCTGCTTGTTGACCCTCACTCTTAGTTTCATCCTGAATAGTGAAAACCACAGAGATGTCAGGGATCCAGTCTCAAATTGCCCCATATTCCCTGTTCCCTGCACTGTTTAAGTGATGAAATAGCAGCTTCTGTACCAGACTAGAACACGTCATATCCATTGGAAAGCCATTTGGGATTTAGTCAGGGTGGTTTTCAAGCAACACGGGTTCAGTACACCCCACACTTCTCCGTGTTTTATGAAAACTGCTGTCGTTTCACTTCGCGCTGGTCTGTAACTACATTACGGACCGATACACGGCTTTAAACATCGTTCCCCTGTGCTAAACTGCCTTTTTTTCGGTGCTAAACTGCATTTTTTCAGTCCTAAACTGCTTCAGCAACGTTTACTCCAACATAATGCACTTACAAACTACAAACGGAACAATAAACCAATAAAGAGTTATTCAGAGAAAGGAGAGATGAGGAGACCGAGGAAATCTTACCTAAAGTTTGTTTATACCGACGTCACAGATTATGACCACGCGAATGCAGAAACGTCAGAGGTGAAATAACACAGGTTAGGCTTTACATAATAAAAGTATAAACTCAGCACTTGAAATATATATGTGTATATATATATATACATATATATACGAGTTTGGAGAGAAAACAAAGCATATAGTTGTGTTAACTTGACAACATTAGAATGAGGTCATTTAAATACAGCAGATGTGAAATAAGACTGTTGATACGACTGTATGTGTTTTTAATAATAAAAAATACATAATAATAATAATAATAATAATAATAATAACAACTATATATAATTATATATATATAATTATTTTATTTATTATTATTATTATTATTATTATTATTATTATTATTATTATTATTATTAATAAAAACACACACACACATATATGTATATGTATATACATATATATAGGGATGAACTGGAACGGAGATTGCGAGACAGGCCTTCTCGTCTAACATCAGTGCCTGAGCTCTACAGAATGAATGGGCACAAATTCCCACAGAAACTCCAAAATCTTGTGGAAAGCCTTCCAAGAAGAGTGGAAGCTGTTCTAGCTGCAAAGGGGGACCAACGCCATATTAAAGTCTATGTATTTGAATACAATGTCATTTTAGTCCCTGTTGGCGTAATCGTCAGACGTCCCAATACTTTTGTCCATTTAGTGTAGTTGACTCATGAAATAATTTCTTCACTATACACGAGTATTTCCTTGTAGTATCTTAATAGTAATGCATATTTAGGCCAAGACTCGCTGTCTAACATAAAGGAAACTGTACTTTGAGCTCAGAGGCCACAGTTTCCCTGTACAGCTCTACACACACGTGTGAGGTTTGATTCTCCACATTCACATGGGACACTTTTCTGATCAGTAGAGGGCGTCCAGCAGAGGACTTTACACCAAGAGAAGAAGAAGAAGAACAGCAGCCTGTGTGTGTGTGGCGGAGAAGCTGATGTAATATTCAAATATTTGATTAGAAACACTAAATATAAAGATGAGTCGCTCTTACAACGATGAGCTGCAGTTTTTGGATAAGATCGATAAGACCTGCTGGAGGATCAAGAAGGGCTTCGTCCCGAACATGCAGGTAAAAGATCCTGTCCTGGACAGAAACGTGGGTGTGTTTGGAAGAACAGTTCTTTCAGCACTTAACAGCCTTACCTCTTTTGACTGGTTAAACTACTCGACGTGTGGTTTGGGCGTCTTTCTAACATTACTGTAGTTTATTTCGCACGGTTGGATCATTT
This sequence comes from Brycinus macrolepidotus, assembly GCA_037974445.1. NCBI lineage: Eukaryota > Metazoa > Chordata > Actinopteri > Characiformes > Alestidae > Brycinus > Brycinus macrolepidotus. Next base: position 20,960,337 of record JBBPCZ010000136.1, read on the forward strand.
GTATAGCTTATTAAACACTCGTAGTCTGATAATACTGTGGTAAAGTGCGATGGACGGGATTTTAATCGTTGTCCTGTTCATGATCACAAAGATCAACCCATGAGAGGCCAAAGGAACCGATTCTGTAGAGGTTTTTGATCCTCATGTGGACTGAGACTCTTTTACCACTCCTTTAAAATCTAATGATATCATACAGCCAGTTTTCATCCTTTTAAAGTCTGTCATCATACAGCCAGTTTTCATCCTTTTAAAGTCTGTCATCATACAGCCAGTTTTCATCCTTTTAAAGTCTAATGTTATCATACAGCCAGTTTTCATCCTTTTAAAGTCTAATGTTATCATACAGGGAGTTATCATCCATTTATAATCTAATGTCATCATACAGCCAGTTTTCATCCTTTTAAAATCTAATGTTATACAGGGAGAGGAAGGAGAAAGAGGAGCATGATGTCATATGGGGACATCTTTAACATTTAGAGTGCAGAGTAGCTAAATGGTCTCAAAGTTATGAAATTTCATGTATTTGTCTCCTGAATGCTTTGTAACCCAGCTGTTATATTCATTTATTATATGTTATAGACTTTACCGCTCCAGTAGCTGTTTCTAAAAGTTGCTTCAAGTTTATCACGTTTTAAGCCACGTGAAGGCCAATCTTACTGAATTTCACAGAAAAATATCATAAAAAGTGATCCATGACGTGTTGGTCTCAAGCTGTCTGACCTCTGTTACAAGCACGAGTTTGACTCCACCTTACCTTCCAATGCGTTATCTGTCAAAGTAGGGCTTTGTTGCTCTCTCTTCTGTAATAAACATTCTTTGTGCTGAAATCCGTAGGTGGAGGGTGTGTTCTATGTCAACGACGCTCTGGAGAAGTTGATGTTTGAAGAACTGAGGAATGCATGTCGTGGAGGAGGTACCATCAGTTTACAAAGCATCCATCCATGAAAACAGCTGTCAGGCAACCATGTGACATTTGACTCCCATTTTGTGCCCACAGGCTTTGGGGGCTTTTTGCCTGCTATGAAGCAAATTGGGAATGTGGCAGCCCTGCCCGGAATTGTGCATGTGAGCATATGTTTTGTTGTAGACATGTTGATATATTTGTATATTCTAAAGGTTATGATGAGATGAGGCCAGATTTCTTATTCTTTTTTTTTTTATTCTGTGTTATTTACGTAATTCTATTTGTCCAAGAAATCTATAGGCCTGCCTGATGTTCACTCCGGATATGGCTTTGCGATCGGAAACATGGCAGCTTTTGACATGAGTGACCCCACAGCAGTTGTTTCACCAGGCACGTGAAGCTCCAGATATTTTCTTTAAAGGAAGACTTACACCATTTTGGCTTTTAGTTATATTAGAATTTTAACGTTGCTAACGTTGTGCTTTTTGTGTGCAGGTGGTGTCGGTTTTGACATTAACTGTGGTGTGCGTCTGCTGAGGACTAACCTGGATGAAGGAGATGTGCAGCCGGTGAAAGAGCAGCTGGCCCAGGCGCTGTTTGACCACATCCCTGTAGGAGTGGGATCCAAAGGCGTTATTCCCATGAGTGCCAAGTAAACACTCACTGTACCATTTACACACTTTCTAAGCTTTATAAGAGAAAATATTTATAAGAGATGCTTAAGATGACAGTTACCAGCTAACACCAGACAGATCGTCCTAGACCTTGTTTCTTGTCCCAGGTTTAAAGAGTTTAATCGATAACGTGCTAGCCTATGCCACGCTGTCAATCCAAAGAAAACTTGACCTACATGTAAATGTAGCTATGTGAAACTTTAATTTTCCATATGTTGAACTAGTACATATACATTTCATATAGCTTAACAAAACATTTTCGCCTGTGTTAGTGTGGCTTTCCATTTAGTGTGGATAACTGGATATCATTAAATACAACAATAGCTTGGTTTACTTGGATTATTTATGATCCCTTGTATGTTCTAGTACAGTGGTTCTCAAACCTGTCCTTGGGCACCTCCACATGGTCCACGTTTTTCATCTGTCCCTGAGTGTCGAGTTGAGTTGGAGTAAAAATGCGGGTCCCTGAGGACCAATTTGTGATCTATAGCATGTGTTACATTTCCTCTGCTTTAAATGACAGTTAGGAGAATATTGTGTACTGAAGTGAATGTCATGTGTGTGTGAAGAGACTTGGAGGAAGCGCTGGAGATGGGAGTGGACTGGTCTCTGCGGGAGGGCTACGCCTGGGCAGAGGATAAGGAGCACTGTGAGGAATACGGGAGGATGTTGCAGGCTGACCCAAACAAGGTCTCTTCCAAGGCCAAAAAGAGAGGACTGCCACAGGTACACACACATTAATAAGATAAGATGCGATAACTCTTTTTTTATCCCACAAGTGCATTGTTAAAGCAGCAAAATGGACAGAACAAGAGAAGAAAGTAGAAGCAGCATAACCAGTAGAATAAAAGCTATAGTGTAATATAAAAAGTACACTTTACAAAATTTATATTACAAAAATATAAATATAGAAGTTTGTGTGAATTTATATATATATATATATATATATATATATATATATATATACAGTCTTATGCAAAAGTTTGGCCACCCCGTGATAAATAACAGATTTTGGTGCTTTTGTAATTGAAAAGATGCTGACACAATCTCTCTTGGAA
>JBBPCZ010000136.1:20967760-20988123 GCA_037974445.1 Brycinus macrolepidotus
AGGTAAAAAAGTGCTTAATATAGACTCAAAGGCCAAGATGAGATTAGGAGAAAGAGTCATGTGCAAACATAAGCCAAACACTACTAAATCCCCAGTAGCTCACATGTTCTAAACCAGTGATATCACTTTCATTCAAAACAATTATATGCACAAACTTCAGTCCCTTTGTGGCACATAATTGGTTTAGAACATATGAGTTACTGGGGATTTAGTAGTGTTTGGCTTATCCCCAGTAGCTCATATGTTTTAAACCAGTGATATCACTTTCATTCAAAACAATTATGTACACAAACTTCAGTCACTTCGTGGCACATACCTGCAGATTTTCTAGCATCATCTTGTCCAAAGCCTGAATAAAGTCATCATCCTCAGCACAGGCCACATGTTTTAGACCTCCACCCCGAATCATTACCTCCTACACAGCAACAGCACAAACACTTTTATTCACACTTTTTTCAATAACTACTTCCTGGACTAACCACTCAGATCTGCGGTATATTTACATTGTTCTCTTCATCCGTCTCATTCTCTTTGTTGGAGTCAGTCAGGTAGTCTGTGTTCTCTTCCTCCTCTTCCCGCTCCTCTTCCTCATTCTCTGAGCCTTCCTGCATGTGCACACACAAAGTTCACAGTCAAAATCAAAGGTCCACCAAAAGAAAGCCTCTCACAAAGGCTCCCCAAAGTTTACAGTAGGATTTCCTTTGTGCTCTGTTTGTGGGTTTAGTTTCAGTCTGTCCAGCTTCCGGAAAGCACTGATAAAAAACACACACAAACCTAGGCCATATAATCCCGAATTCACACAAATCCCTCCAGCAGGTGCGCAGACGTGGTGCAGACTCAAGATCATATTCCCACAGTCTACACCAACACTGCACATTCAAAAAGAACTGGTGCAGAAATGGCATTCCCACCATAGTGTCCGCCTTAGAACGCCACTTTCTCCCACTTTTCCCAGGCTGTGAGGAAGCAGTGGGGTGGCACTAGGGATATATCTTTGATCTCACTGCGATAAAATAATTTCACACTTCTCTACTGTGGTGGTTATCAAACCTGTCTCAAGCTGATCCAGCTGTTTCTTCTATCCCTATATGTTGCAAATGGGTAAAAAAAAAAAACAAAACAAAACAAAAAAAAAGTCTGAAGGTCTCTGAGGACATTTGAGAAAAAAAAATCATGAAATATCAAAATGTTATTCAAATGAAAAAAAAAATATGACTGGAGGAACAGTAGTGTACAATAAACAGTGAGAGCAATGCGCCAAAGCTTTTTGTGATTTTTACATTTTAAAATTAAATTTATTTAGTCACGAAACAAGCACATACTTTAGTGAACATTCTTAACATTCCAAAATGCTGTTCTAGACTCACCTCCTCCTCTGGCTCGTTCATTTCACTCTCATTTCCAGACTGCTCTTCTGTTTCTGCTCCGCCTTCATCATCATCATCCTCATCTTCCTCATCTAAAGCCTCGCCCTCCCCCATGGCACTGGAACAACGGCCATCCTTCTCCATGGCCAAGCCTGGATACACACACACCCCAACAGACTCAATGTTTGCTCTGCTGATTGCGAGAACAATAGCAGTCATATCTAAGAACTTAGGCATTTACAGTACTGCTGGAACGGATCTTTTGTCTCTGGCGTGCACTTAGGCCCATAGACGTCCTGTTTCACTTTCATAGGCTTATCTTGCTCATTCATATTTCCCCTTTTATTCAACAGCTACCAAGGCAGTGACTACTTATAATCATCTTATGTATGACTAATCATCCAACTAAACCAGATAAAGGCTTTTTGGCATTTACCAGTGTTCTTTCCCTGAGTACTCTGTGGTGCAGTTTGGGGCGCTCATACACATGCATAACCGCTTAACTAGGCTTATATTACTAATTATGAGTGGAATGTCCGCCAGACCCATTGGACCTAATCCAGGCAAAGGCTCCATAAAAGTGGTCACCAACAGTCCTCCTGAAGATATATGTTCATGCAGTCTAGTCCTAATCTGCATCTAACATGCCCACTGCCCCTTAACTAACACTAACGCACATGATACAGCCTTCTGAAGAAATGAATTAGCTGAAGAAAGTGTTGTGCCTGAAATTAAACTCTGAAGAAACTGAGATCTCTAAGGAGATCTTGGTGACCACTGCTCTATAACAAAGTAGAACAGCATTCTGTCCATCACACAGATTATAGTAGAAGAAAAAACGAACCAGACAAATTCACAAACCAGACGCACATAAAACACACCGTGACGCAGAAAAATAAAAAAAAGCAAAAATTTGTACTTAAAATGACGGACATTTTAACCTTGATAAAATATTTGTTTTTAATTAAAATATCTATCAAAGGTTCAGTTTATTGTATGTTTTCATTGCTCGAAGACCTACAACTGTTCTTCAAATTTATAACAGGTGAAAAGTGTGGATAGTGAATCAGCATTGTTGTTTCCCCACCTTGGTGGAGTTTCATTTTTATTTTAAAAATACAAGCTCACTGACTAAGATAATCACCAATATGCGGTGGTGTTGAAAATAATGCTTGCATAAATGAGATTTTAAAAATATTTTTTAGGGAAAAAAGATGTCCTTTTTGATTTCATTATTGCCATGGTACACCAGTACCTTCTTTATAACACATCAAGAAAGACATGATGTTTGCCCCTGCTGGATTTTTTAGAGTAAACACTGCATGCAAATGCACATGGGCACAAACACAGGTATGACTACATTCCAAGTCAAAACCTTTGACACCGCACACACAAATCATGGTTTCTGTTGCCACTGCATTCATGATACTATTACATGCGCTGAAAGAATGCAATCTACCTCTCTCTCTCTCAGGTATGTAGGTGTTAAAGAGAAGATGAATGAAAGGACGTCAGGCATAATGAACAAGACTGAGAGTGAGTCACTTAACACCCACGCACAAACACACACACAGGAATGCTGGTTAGCAGGGATGACAGAAACAGAAAACTAGGATAACTAGCACAACAGCACACGTGCGGGCATGTGCACGCGCACACAAACAACCGAGATGTTGAGTTACCCAGTTTGACGAGGACCTCTCTTTCAAGTTCGGTGACCTGTCGGCAGGCCTCCTCCAGTGAGCTGCAAAGGTGCATTTTAGGCCTCAAAAGCTCCAGCATGTCACTGATCATGTAGTCAATATCAATGGGGAAGGGGTGATCTTTAGTCCATACCTCCAAACTCTTCTTCCACCAGATGTATCTCTACACACACACACACATACACAAACACACACACCATTACTGTCTCAGTCTCCACTTTGTGGCACAAAGATTAGTAAATTTGAATCACATGTTCATGTTGCTGTATGCTCACACTGAGCCTCCCAAACATTTTCCTGAGCTCAGATTTAGTGGAATTTAACACTTGACAATACATTAAAATTTGCTACCTGTGACACAACTGAAACTGTGATGTTACTAATTTAGCATATCACACTGGTAACAAGTGGTTGCAAGTGAGAGCTTCTGTTCCAATATAGCCAAACCAAAAAAGAAATGTGCTAGATTTAATGCCTATTACAAGGGGCGAAGTCATGCAAAGTCTATATTAATTGTCCAGTCAAATAAACAAACATACGTTAAAAAAAAAAGAAACATTGCTGCATAGTTTTCCAGTTTATTTGAGAAACTACAATGTATACTTTTTCCATTTCATTGTGCTGTTTTGGTTTCATGGGCGGGTATTCTACAGACATGGCAATGTACTTACTTTAATCCAAACAGCACAAGGAACTGACCAGTGTTTCCCCACAGGTTGGTGGGTGGTATTTTATATTTTATATCCAGAGTCATCACAGTTCTTTTAATTTAATCAAGTATTGATATTAGGAATGTATGGTTTGGATTTTAAAAGTGTGAAAATATATACAATATAAAGTATTTTTGGAATGTAAATATGGTAACATTTCAAGTGCTTGCTTGATACCATTACAAACTGTTTATCTCAATGATATTGCAAAGTTATCTGAAATACACTAGCTAAATCAACTAGTTCTTGTTTTTACCCTGGGAATACAGGCATTTTAAAGGGGATGCTGCTAGTGTACAGAAGCGGACAGAGTACATGTCACGCTACCACCTTGTTTCTGGGAGCGGAGGCCTCCTTTTGCCGATACAGAACCAGTAACATTACCAGTCCAGTTCTTTCCAGCTTTTCCCACCCACTACGGTAAAATGACAGCTTTTTCCACTATTACAATAAAGTAAACATGACGGTCCCCCTATAAAATTTAAAAAACAGCTAAAAAATTAATGACGAGAAAGGGAAAAAATCCAACCTGGAAGTAGATGAGGAAGCAATCAAGCTTTCTCTTGCTTGAGCCACGGTCAAAGTATTGCCCGCAGGTGTCGAGCAAGGTGCAGACCAAGCGGATCCGGAACAGATGTTCAGGAGGATCCAATGGACTGGGTGAGCCATCAGGGTTCACACCAAATGAAATGAAGGAGAAAAGAGTGCGGAAGATCACAGCTGACTCTACCATGCGGTAGTTATACAGCTCTCCCAGAAACTTAGCACTGCTGATACGCCGCTGGTTAAACTTTGGCTGGTTCACCTGAAATTGAAAACAAAAGAAGATTGACTTCTTAGGACTCTGAAGTATAACTGACATCAGTGACCAGTCAGGATAAAATCAGGGGTTACAGAGTCTATTCATCATGTTCCCTGGAGCTACAGCTTGTAAATGCATACAGGCAGGCACACATACCTCCATGCCAAGGCGGATGTCTTCCAGCACCCCATCCACCACATGTATACCCACATCTTCCTGGTATGCAACTAGACCAGCCAGCAAGTTTGCTACACAATGGATGCTGTTATACTTCACATTCCAGATGTTCACCATGCAACAAATGAGATAACTCTTCATGTCTGGATCCTGCCAGGGCAACTTCCGCATCTGTCTCAATACCTAAACACACACAAAACAAAAATTTCCTTCTGGTTTTCCAAATGTACGAAGCAAATTCAAGAGAAGAGGGAAAGTGAGAAAGAGAGAGCTAGAGAAGGATGACAGACGAATACTCACCTTCTCAGTAGTAACCTTAGACAGATCCTTGTAAAGTAGCTTGCGAATATACTCCTGGAGTGGAGGCCTCTTCTTGCGGACAGTTTTCTCCATTGGTGGTGGGTTGCAGTAGTAGTAGGCATTCTCCACCATGGTCACATACCGAGCATCCAGATGTTGTGCCTGTTTTTTACGCATCATTTGTTCCTAAAATACAAAAACAGTGTATGATGTAAACAAAAAGCATTGTGTAAAATCAAAAGAGGGAAAAGTGTGCTGGGTTAACAAAACTGGGTTAATTTTTTAAAAATCAGGTTAAGCCTGGTGTGTGAGCTGATCTGTGCTTCTGGAACAGATAAAGTTGATTAAAGCTGGTGATTAATCTGACTACAGGGTTTTGGGGCAGCACATTTAAGAGAGAAAAAAGATAGGACAGAGGAAGAGAGTGGATATAGAGAGACTTATGTACTAACAAAGTGTACTGACTTCTTGCACTCAGAAAGCAGTATGGTATTCGTTATGAACAGCACAGAATTAAGAACTATTACAACCAAAACAAAAGACAAAGTGTATGTGCCTCACCAATAGAACACTGGTACGCAGGTGGGATTCAGGAGACCTGAAGAGAAAGCGTCCGCATGTCTCCAACAGAGTGCAGGCCATTTCAATATGATGATGAGAAAAATCAGACAACAGCATCTACAAAACACACACATACACACACACACACACTCTCTCTCTCTTACTTAAGTGCTTCAAAGAAAACATCAGTTAAATGCAGTTATGAATATTACTGAGGTATAATATTTCTTACCTTCAGACAATGCAGAGTGTCTGTTTTGGAAAACATTTTGAATTTGGCCAACTCCCCAATAAACCTCACTGTCTTATTCTTGGTCTCAATGTTGATTTGGTCCTTCTTTCTTACCTACAAGAGTAATGAATAGTTTGTAATTAAGGTAAGACAAACCAGTGTTGTTTTTGGGATGGCTATCTGTGTTAGCAGAGGGGCTTCTGCACCCAACTAGTAAATTATATGTCTAAAAAGAAAAGGGATTTGGGGTTCAGGTTGTGTGTACTACTGGGCATTCAGTACACCATTTGCATGTAGACTCCATGGTTTACGCCTCACAGGATGCATTAAGGAGTCAGCTTGGGACTCAGCCTTAGCTGCTTATGAGTCATGTCAGTGTATGTGGGTCATTTTTAGGGTGCGTGTTTACTCTCAAGACAGATGTGTGTCACATGACACAAATGTGAACCACCATGTTAGAAAGATCAGATCTGAGCAAAAATTCTGAATTGTGCCATGAGACTTGTGACGTGAACATAGACCAAGAGGCAAATACACACATGGAATCTGAAGTCTCCTTTGAGCATGGAGCAGAGATCCTCTGCAACATCCGACATGCAGGGGTGCAGTGTAGCAACCAGCCTTGAGTAAAACGGCAACAGATCCAGCCTGACAGCAAAAGAAAGAAACAATTCAAAGGTTTAACAAGCAGGCCAACAGGAGTCCGAAAACACTTTAAAATGTCTAGAGCTACAAGAGACAAATGGAACAACAGCTCCATCTAGTGTCAACAAAGATTGAGGTTAATTCAGAAGCATCATGCTGAAAAAGAAGGGAGAGGAGAATTAATTCACCTTTGCCTGGGAACAGTGAAGAGGGCACGAACAAGCTTCCTGCGATTGGACTTAGTGTTCATATTCATACAGAAGTCCATTGCAGCCTGTATGTAATCACAGAAAAATGTTTATTTTACAACGTTTTGAATTAAGAAATAAATAAAACACACTAAGCTACAGTGCACAGATGTTTCATTTAATACTGTTGCCTCATTTAGATTCATATACATATTATAAGTATACAAGTGATTTTTCTTCATTAGCAGAGGATTTTTTTTTACAAACAAATGTACTATTGTTAGCTACAATTTGTTGACTCATATCTTTACTGTTCAAGTTCAATAATGGTCATAACAAAAAGAAGCCTACAGCTCTATATTCTAGCCCTCTCTTGCATAACAGATCTAGTATTGTTCATACACGGTACACCCACAAGCCCTCATACACGCTATTTAAAGAAGGTTTTATATCATAAAACCAGGTGGGGCTGAATAAATAGGTGTATAAGCGCTTAGCTGAGTGTTCTGGTATGCAAGATGTGTCTCTGTTTACCTTATCAATCAAGTCTCTGTTGACACAGTTGGGGAGCTGTTGGATGAAGGCATCGACGATGAGTTTAAGGTGAGATCCAGTACTAGCTTCTTCATCTTCTTGTTCTACACACAGACACAGTTACATTAAATGAAAGAAGCAGCTACTCTACAGCATTCATAACCTTTAAGACTTCAAGTCTTTAACATGATTGTTCATCTAAAACGGTTAAACGACTGACCGTAATGTGATGCACTGAACAACTTCCTACTAGTGAACAGCAAGGCATCAAATATATTATAAAATCAGTTAACATTAGTTATACTGTTCTCTCCTGTGATGTGCGTAATTACCATATTTTAACTGAACACAGAGTTAAATAGTAAACAGCACTGGGAAATGCTAAAACAAATCTAATTCAAATCCTCAAATCCACCCGTGTCACCTGTTTCAAGATGTGGCGTGTCAAAGGACTGGGTTTGTAACTTTGTACATAAAGTCTGATTGAGCTACAGAAGCCAGGTCTACAGGACGGCCTGAATATGCTGAACATGCTTTGCGATATGCCCTTAAGTAATCTTTCGTTCTCCAGCTCACTCTTGCTTCCGTTTCCTGTCCATCCCTTTGAACTCTCTGACCATATTTCTGAGAGATATACGGTTAAATGTGGTCAGGCAAAAACACAGAGTTGTCATTTATGCATGTTTGTGTTCACTCACCTTGCTCATCCAAGAGTTTTTTGGCCAGTTCTTCATTCTCAGCCTCATCAGCAGCTTCCAGTTCCAGAGGGTCATCAGTGATGTCCAGAGCCTCCAGCTCCAGCTCAAGTTCCTCAGTGCTGCTCGGCTCTTTACCTTCACGCCCCTCCTTAACCTCTGCAAAGGGAGACAAGAATCCAATTCAGTTTAATTGTCATTCATATCCTCACACATGGAATGGACTGGACCTCAGGAAAATGACAGTGATCCATGGTGCAGTTCTCTACCTTTGTTCTCATCCCTGTCTTTCCCCTGGCTGGCCTTCTCATTATCCTTGAATAAAATAGCAGGCACAAAAGCCTTAAGGTCCACCAAGTTTTCGTAAAAGTTTCGTGCATCCTCGTCCTCCCAGATTCCGCCCTCAAGTTCATAGTCTCCAGGCTTCCCCGGGGTGAAGATGTCGATGCCTGGACCATGCTCTAAAACAACACAATACTCATTGTAACATATGATGGGATCACCTCTTTTGGGTTTACAGCTACATGCTGACAGCTTTAACAAAGAGGCTCCTAAGTTAACTTTAAATAAGAACACTGATCTGAATGTGGATTGGTGGTGGGCAAATTAATAGTAATTTTTATTGTGGAAAAAAAAAAGACATTCTGTATGTTCACAGTATCTTTTTCTGAGCCTTTTGTTATATCGTCACTCCTTAAAGAACCCTGACTGACTACGTACTTCTTGACAGACAGCACATTTAGTCCTGCGAAACTGGATTTAGTGCAGTGCAACACATCAAATATTTAATAAAATTAACTGCATTCAGTGTCTTGCAGTATTTTTAAAATGTAGCATTATTGATTCTTCTTTGCCCATTCAAATGTAGTAGGTGTAAATAAATAAATACGCTAACATATTGTATATCAAGAAAATTAGAATTTTCCACACTGCCCAGCCCTTATCTGGACACATATTTTAATGTACTTTACACTAACAATATACAGAATGATAACTACCAAATTACTGTCAGTAGTGTGCGTGGAGATGGAACAAAGAGGAGGTGAAATTAGCTGGATTTCTACTGAAACATGTAAAGTTATGTAGCTAGAGAGCACTATAGTAGCAATTTGTGTGTAAAGAACTGCAAACACTGGACAACTTTAAACAAACAAGCCACTGCATGCACGTGACTGTACCTTCTTGGACAGTCTTATCCTGAGGCAGCTCAGGCATGTTCTCATCCAGTAAATCAGCCAGAGACTGAGTGTTAGCCAGAAGTTTCTGATAGCATGTGGCAAACTCCTCATACTGCTTATGCCTGTCCTCACTCAGCTCTCCTTTTGAGTGCAGGATACGTCTGAGAGAGAAACAGAGATGTTTAAGAGAAGTTACAATGTGCTCTGCTGTCTCTGAAGGGTGATTAAACTGAAACTATACTAGATCTATGATGATATTTGCTAACCTGTTCTGCCTTTCAATATTCTGTAGCTCTCTGTGATCTTTCTTCAGGTGTTTGGTGAGGGAGGTAAAATACTCTCTGAGCAAGTTCTGGAAGGGCTGCTGCTTCTCTGCATTGATAATCTCACTAGGGGGGAAAGTCAGGTTAAACTTGTCTGATGCACTTTTCACTTTACGAGGCACCAGGCCAGCAATGTCATCACCGCAGTGCTTGCAGAAGCTTATCACCACCGAAACGTGGGTGTGAGTCTCACGGTCAGCACTGATGATGTTCTTCAACTGCTCATAGATGAGTGAGAGGCCTTCCTTATCAGTGAAGAGACCTACTATGGTCAGCTCAGCAATGAACCGCAGGTCTGTGCGCAGTTTGCTCACGTTTGGAGCCTTCTCTTCCTTACGGGCCTCAAAGTGCCTCTTCCAAGCAGCCAGCAGGAGTGGGGCAAAGTCTGCATAGCGCTGGTGGAACAGAGAACACAGGTGTACTGCACAACCCACATCTGAAATTTTCAGTTTGGCCTCCACTAGTGAGCTGACAGCCTCGCCAATGTACTTGCTGAGATTGAGGGAAGCGAAGTCATGTGAGAGGGAGTCACGCTGCTGCTCTGTAAGTGTACGGAGCTTCTTGACAAAGGCTGTGTTTTTCTTGAGGCTGGAGTCCAGACGGCTGAAGAAGGCTTCCTCAGGACGGCTTTCCTGTGCATGCTGGTTCTTCCCTCTGAGCTCCTTCCTGGTTTGGTGCCTTTCCCAAGCCTCCTGGTGTAACTGCTGAGCTTCCTCTTTCTCCCTACCAGCACAAACACAGAAGATGTAACCTGACAACAGTGCTTATTGAAACAGATGAGAAGGGAAATGTGTTTTTGAAAACCAACTACAAAGATATTCAGATAACATACTACTGCACAGCTACTCCAGACAAATTGCCCAAAACACAAAGCAAACAGTGAATACCCATATGGAAGACATTATCACTGGACAGCCCTTATCCCCAAACCCTTCAGAAATCTTACTTCAGCTGAGCCGCCTCCTCTTCCTTCTGTCGTTTAGCTTCCTCCTCCAACAGCTTCTTTTCTTGTTCTTCCTGCTGCCTTTTCTCTTCCTCCTCCTTCCTCTTCTGCTCTTCCTCAGCCCTCTGTTTTTCTTCTTCTTTCTTCTTACGCTCCTTCTCTTCCTTCTTTCTTTTCTCCTCCTCTAGTCTTCGCTTCTTGTCATCTGCAGACTTGCTGTTGTCTTTCTTGCCACTCATTTTGCTTTCATCTTTGCCCTTCTCTCGGGAGGAGTTGGGTCGTCTATCGCCATCTCTGTCTCTCTCTTTCTCCTTGTTGCTGAAAGAGCCTGCTTCTTTCTCGTCCATGTTTACTGACTTTTTGCGTTCAGCAGGCATTCTGCTTTTTAAAAAACAAGCATATTAGGGATACAGCAATGCAGTGTGACAGTGCAATCCAAAATGTGTTACTGGGCATCATGGAGAAACCCAGCTGTAGTGTCATTAGTAAGCTGTTCAATGTGATTATCATCTTATTTTCAAAACAAAATCGTGAGAATATCTACACACGGGCCACATGTACAGTTTCTGTCTAAAACTTTTCACAGATGGCTTAGGGCGGGGCACCTGGTGGCCTAGGGGTTACTAGAGTTGTCCCTGCGATCAGAAGGTCGTGGGTTGGAATCCCAGGACTGCTAGTGGCACCACTGAGGTACCCTTGAACAAGATACCGTCCCCTTACCCTGATCTCCGCCAGCCCCCCCGTTGGTGGCTGGCCACTGCTTCACTTGGTGAATGGGTTAAATGCACAGAAAGAATTTCGCACTGTGTGCTGTGCTGTGGTGTGTTCACGCATGTAAGGGGGCATTTTACTTTTACTTTACTTTAAGCCACCTAGCCAAGTGTGCCTCGCTTCCGTAACGTAAGGGACACACAGATGATAGCTAGAGCTTCCGTTTGTTCCACTAGGTGAAAGAATGTAACGTAGCCACGTTATGAAACTCCAAAGTTAAATGTTAAAATCACAAGCACACCAGACTGTCTGTCCAGCAGGAGAGGGCAGTGAGCTGGACTTGTGACAGCTGTGCATGCCGGTTCAAAACAATAACTGAAGTCACCCCATCCAATTTCCTAGCTTTTCCTTTTATTTCTGCAGAAACATTAGCATATTCCCTCAAACTGCATTTATTAAGGCAACATTTAAATATAATACTATGTACACATTATTATATATTAATTACTTTTAACAGAACAAACTCTAACCTGTGAAGCCCACAAGTGACAATTAGCACCTTTGTCCGTTAGCACTCTAGCTAACAGCTCAGTTCAGTTCAGTTCAGCTCTGCCATAGAAACAGAACCAGCTAACGCCGTTAGCAACCTGCTCTGCCGAGGAGTGCTACAAACTTTACGCCCACTCCATCCCACACCACTATAAATCTTAAAGAGTGTACTAACAAGGGAGAACAAACAAACTATAATTAAAAATACAAACTGTTGAGTACCTACACGGCCTCTTCAGAATAAAAACCCGTTAATGTTGTCAGTGTTGACAGTGTTAGCCCTCCTAGCCCGTCTGAATTTCAGGCCGTCTTAACAGGGGAGTGTAAACAACTCCCACACTGCTGACACCTACACACAGAGGGGCTTTAAAACCCCCAGACCCCGTGGTCTTCAGTTAACGTTGTTATCTTACCTTCAAAATGTGTAAAAACACATAAGGTAGTTTAGGTTGGATGTGTTACTTTTTTCCTCTTTCGTAGTTAGGACCCCAGAACTAGATCGTTCCGTCCGCCTGAACAAAATGAGGAATCGAGCAGACCCGAGCGGACCCGAGCGGGTGATGACGCATAATCAAGCCTGATAACTGCTAGACTACATGTTTATATTATTTGGTTGGAAGTCTGATAAAATATGGAAAGTGTATACAGGTTAAAAGTATGATCAAAAAAGTTAACAAGCGGTATGCACTTATAATTCTACTAATACTACTAATACTAATACTAATAATAACACTACTATTAATAGTAATTACGTATTTTATTGTAATAAATTAATAATAATAACTATTATTATTATTATTATTATTATTATTATTATTATTATTATTATTATTATTATTATTATTTCATTTAATTTCCCATTATATTTTCACAATTTTCACATAGTAGCTCAAAGTGCTTTAAATAGCAGGCTTAAAAGCAAACACACACCAGATAAAACAATAGTAAAAGTAAAATGTGTATATAATAATTTAAAATATAAGCTAGATATGTGTTCAGATCAGCTTTAAAAGTATGTACCCAAGGACTTCTTAATTGTATCCTGTATACGTGCATAATTATAACATAGCTTACTTATGTGGTTATTTTTTTTGATTACATACACTTTGTCTAATTGTTATTCTCTACAGGTGTAGCCCTACTGACCTGTTTAAGTGCTGAACTGACAATACGTGACGGTCAGTGCAAAGATAAAGCTTTTATTATGAAATAAGTTGGGTAGTTGAATGGCTAGTATAACTCAGTTTTTAGTTTTGTATTTTAATTTGACAGTAATTTTGTCAAATTTTACTGTCAAATTCCCATCACTGTCTAGCCTGAACTGTATAACTGTGGACCAACTGAAGATCAACACAGTCTGGAGATTCTTCTACCGAGTCTGGGTCTAAATTCATAAAACCAGGATCTGTTGAAATCTAGGATCTGTTACTTTAAGCAAGATGATCATAAATAAGGGAGGAACCTGGTCCTAGGTCAGTTATCTGAGATGCAAATGAATACAGGCCTTGGAAAGAGATGAGCTAGACCAAGGGTGTAAAACAGGGAAGCCAGTAAATTGTTTGGGATTCTGGTCCTCAGGTCTGGAGTTGCAGTCTCTGGTCTAGGCTACCCTTGTCTCAGAGATGTTCAGTTTGCTATAAGCAAACAGGGAAAGACCTGTCTAAATATTTTAGTGCTAATAATAACAAATCAGTGAGTAATCAAACCTAGTCCTGTTCTTAGTGTACATGCTTACATGCTTTTTAGCCCACTCTCCTTAGCTCATGGTGACACCTGCTAGAACTTGTTATTTGTTATCTAAGGAAGTCTTGCTGAGTTATATAAACCAGCGGTTCTCAAACTGGTCTTCGGGACCCTCCAGATGATCCACATTTTGTGCTCCAATCCAACTCAAATCACGTAGGGACAGAGGGAAAAAAGTGGACTGTCTTGGGGTCCCCGAGTCCTGACTTGAGAACGACTTCTTTCAGTCCCTCTTTTTGTACATTTTTAAGAGTTTTTTGCAAGCACAGTTAAAATGCACAGACGCTACAGTAAGAATGTTCATACTTAATGGTTTATTGAAATGTGAGATAAATGCTTTATTACTCTGTCATTTTCTTTACTGAGAATCAAGGTTTATGTTTATACTTAAGTTACTTACAACGCTTAGTTTGATTAGGTTTGTTAGTCAAGTTGCTTTACTGACCCATTTTGCACAATTTTGCACATTTTGCACATCCCAAATGATGCCCAGAATGGAAACAGCACAACACCACAGAGGACAGCAGGGATCAGTGGTCATTTGTGGGAGTTTAGTACTAGCACCCATCAATCTGCAGTCCAGTGGTCAAACCGGAACGCAGTCTTCAGATATAAACTGGGCCTCCTCCAGTTGCTGAAATCTTCCTTTACTACTAGCTACCCAGCCTTAGGTATTTCGGTTGTCTTTAGCATTCTGGATAGCACCTTATAGTGTACAGAGACATACTGTAAATAATGTAGTATTGTAACGAACAAAAATGTAATGGCCATAATGAGGCTGTTTTAGGGGTAAAGGCCTAGCTGTAGTAATAGTACCTGGCTCATTAGTAGGTTGGTGATGCTTTTCAGGACTTTTCTACAAAAATATTCTGCGTAGAACACAAAGACAAAGACATTATGTAATACATATAAACCAATAATACAACACATACATGAATCGCATGTCCAAGCTGGACATGCAAGCAGAGCTAGAGTGTGAGCAAGCTCAGTCTTCGCTTTCTTTAAAGGACTAGTTCAGCACGAAATCAATTTTACACAATTTTCCACTTCCCTCAGATGTAGTCAATCAGCCAAGACAAGTTTGGAGTCCAACATCAGCTTCTTTAGTTTAGTGCAGGAGCTATGAGGCTCACATTGGCAAGAAGCACCGGTAGTCAATAGACACCCAAATTGTTTCCTTAAGTACATCACCATAACTTCTTTCAGCCAGCATCCATACTGCGAGCCATGAATATAAACAAAACTTCAGTGTTCCAGGCCATTTTAGACAACATTAGGGCTGTTTGCCTCCATGTTTATGACCATTGCTATTATAGAAACTGATTCTAGATCAGCACCTTCTACCTCTGCGGAGGTTTGTGAAAACAGGCTCTGTGTGCTTTACTTTAATAAAAAGCTGAAAGAGGTTTGAGTGGGGTGAGCATTTACAAAACAACTCGGCGACTATAGACTTCTAGTGTTTGGTAACAATATTAGCCTTGCTGCTCCAGTCCTAAAGTAAAGAATCAAATTTTGGACACGAAACATGTCCCGGCTGATCAGCTGCATCTGGGGAAGCAGTGGAACACTGTACATTTCTTTAACAGGTTCATTTCGGGGAGGGGGATGATGGTTTCTGTCTGATAGTAACATGTATCCAGCCCTAGCTAAACATAGATAAATATATATATATATATATATATATATATGCAACTTATTAAAGTTTACATTCATTCTGCTGCTGACATTTGCCCATATGGTCACTATACAATGTTTCATTCAGCATCTTGTAAGCTTGTAAAAAAAAGGTCTTATTCAAAATGAACAAAAATAAAATAAAAACAGATCTCAATGGCTGCTCCATGACAAACACGTTCCAAATAAACCACGGCTCCAACAGTCTTTAAAAGCACGGTTCTCAATCACTCTGCTCTCAGATCTCCTTTAATGGCTTTAAAAAGCTGAAGAAAGACACTCTCCCACAACTCCCTCTGGTGACCTGGTGCTGCCTGTGCAAGTTTCTGGGCTGTGTACACCATGGTGAGCACAGTTCGCTCAAAGTCCTCTCTGCTTAGATGACGCCGCTGCTGCTCCAGCTGGTGGCAGAGGCGGCGGATGTCTGACAGTGCTCTTGGAAGGACATCTTCACACACCACTTCCAGAGCCTGAAGCCGCCGCAGAGAGGCCAGCTCCTCATCAGCGACATGAAGCACACTTTCCCCTGCGTCCACGAACAGCCCTGACCACAACACCTGACCAACAGATTAACAGACATACTCAACCCGACACATTCGCACAGTGAAGACTGACCATCCCTAACTTTTATTGGAACAAATCAATTCTAACAAATACAGTAACACTGCAAAGTGTGCAATAAAATGACTGGGTACTATATTTCTAAAAAGGGATCTATTTTTAATATAAAGTATTAGATAGTTACTGTACAATGTAGAATATTCTACTGTTATGTACAATGTAGATTCATTAACTGTAAATTACTTTGAAAGGGGTGACATTTAGACAAGTCTATGCTGTTGTGTTACATGTTGTAACTGGTCAAAATTAGCGTCACTAGATATTCAAAGGAAAGATTATTTCTTTGCCATTTTCTACACATTTCGGTATGACCACCATTATTAGGCATGTTTGTTGTTCCAGTTAGAATCTATCTCAGCTAGAACCCACAATGAATTCAAAGTCTTTAGAGTTTTGAGAAAAATGCTAACATACATAACAAAGACACAATATGGCTGTTGAAACAAAATCTCAGTTATTCCCTTTTTCGTTTTGTTGTTGCATTATTTAAAAATGTACGCTTTGTCAGAAATCTTATGACAAACGGTCCAAAAGAAATAGTCCAAACTGGCTTTGATAAAGTCTGGTTTAATTATGCTGAAAGTTGGTAAAGTTTTTTTCCTTCTCCTGTAAAGTTGTTCCAACGGTGATGATAAGCAATATATAAAATAAGTAATCTGAATAACACATATAATGAAAACTGCATTTTACAGTTACCACATTTTTCTGAAACATGCTGCTGTTGATTCATTTTTTAACTGAATTGTATTTTTCTAAACCACATTCTATCCACAGCGCAGCGTTCCTGCTGCCAGTGCACATCATTACTTTTGATCCCTCCACCTGTGATGAACAGAGCCCAGGGTTTTGTAGCTCTTCAAATTTCTCTCACTCTCCATGTTTTTCTTTTAGCTCCACGCTTTCATGAAAAACACAAACATTGGAAGGGCAGTGACTGAACTTCCTTCTTCACCTGGTACTTCTGAAGGTAAAAACCTGTGGCTAAAGAGATCCAGAGCGAATTCTCTCAGCTTATAGGTGCGTCTTCAGCAGGAACAGCCTTTTCCGTTCGTTTCAAAGCAGCAGAGCTGAGACGGGGCTCAAGGCTGCTGTATAAAAAAACAGCATGAGTCGGAGGGTGCCTGGTTTATTGACTGCCTGGTGATGTTTGCGCTACTAGCCAAGCATCTTTGTTTGTTTTGTCCCTGTCTGAGACACTGTTTACCTCAGCAAGGAGAAGCTGATGGATAAGAAAGTACTGGAAAAAAGTATGAGCTCCACAGAGCTAAAAAAAAAAAAAAAAAACCTACCATGAGGATGGCCGAAGTAAGTTCACGGCTAAGAGTTCAGAGATAGGCTGATGTATGGAAGGTTCATCTTGTGAAACTTTGCAGCAAAAAACTGATCTGACTTTAAAGGCTTGTTTTTTTTTTTTTTTTTTTTACTTTCTGGTTAATTTTATGGACAAAAGTATGCTGCATAGTTAAAAAACAGTCATTTTAGTCATCTAGAAGCCAGGACTTTCTTTGTACATTTTCACAGACGGTATGTCTTAAATGTGAAGAAGCAAACATGTCTTGGTTAATCCTCGACATTTGGGGTTGGTAGGGGAAAACAGTCTATTTTATTTAACTCTTTGTTTAAGGAACAAGGTGGTGAATGATGCATACCTCGTAGAGCAAGTTGATGTCCTCCACAGACTTCTGGATGGAGGGGTTAAGCAGAGTTGGAGTTCCTCTCTTCACTCTGAAGGCAGATGGGTACAGCGGCGCTGGTGTGGGAGGGGGGGGGGGGTGTGGGGGGGTGGTGGTAAGGGTTAGGTCACTGAGTGCAAAGGGTGAAAAAGCCATGGGTCTCTCTTACCTCTTAGCCATAATACACCTTAAACCTGAACACTCAAAACATCTGGTGAGAGAGGCATGACTGGTTGTCTGGAAGTTATGCCTTCTATGACTGACAGGTCCAGCCTTTAGTAGGGAGATACCTCATCTGCTCACAAGTCACAGCCTCTCTCTAAAGCTCCTCAAACAGCTCCGCTGTGGGGATTTCAAAGCAAGCATCTGTGTGGCAGGCTTGTAGGACTGGATCTGCTCCTCATCAAGTTTGTGGTCACACCAAACAGGGACTGGTCTGATGCCTCTCACAGCTCTACATGGTAAGTCATGTGAGCTCTGATGCACAATACAGGCCTACAAGCCCAGCTACAGACACGGACAGCAGACTGAATAAAATACACCACGAGATCTGTGTGCTAAAACCCAAAGAGTGCTTAATGGTTAAACTATTTTAGACTTATCTTACACTTCAGACTTCTTGTCTCATTTGTGTTGGTTTCTTATTTGTCTTACTTGCAATCCAATCTTACTTTTCATTCCTTGCAGTCCTACAGCTCAGCATGCGGAAGCATGCTGGTACAGTACATGCCAACATGCCTGCAGAAATTTACAGCCAGTTTTGGTAACAATCAAGGCGGGTGCTGCAGTGTCCTTGTCTTCTCTGCATTGCAAACGTTGGTGTGCTTCAATGATTTGGCGCCAAATGAGAGAGACAGAGCAGTAGCTGCTACTGAGGCTTGAGTGGAATCCACAGGTGTACAAGCTTTTCATAAATGCTTTAGTCGCTTCACTGTTGCATTGTTTCAAGAAAAGAGGCAACTGAAAATCGTTTTTTTGCTTTCATCTTGTATTAACTTCAGATCACATCAGAATATGCCTCTGGCAAGACAAAGTTAAACACAATTACCTAAATGCAGAACAAAGGCATTCCGGTAAAATTTGAGCATCTCAAAATTATTGAAACAAGACAAATAACTTCATGAAACAAGTAAAAAAAAAAGCCCTGATTTATTATTACTACAGACACAGTAATCATAATAACATCATGAGTGACTCTTTGTGCTTGTTTTGTGTTGTAAATGATTTAAAATAAGTCTATACGAGACTGATAAAGGTATGAAGTCATTTCATCTGCTGAGTTCCAGTGTAAAAAAGAAACACGTGCTTTCCTTGGAACTCAGCTGGCAGTCCCACAGCTTTGCCAGTTTTCTAATAACAGACTTCCATGTTAATGTGACTGAGAGTAGTGGAATGTCCTTCTCTCATTGGCTACTCTCTTAAAGCCTTGCTTCTGGTTTACAGGAGTCCTTTGTTTGCTTATGTGTCCATTCCTTCCTTAAAACAGCTTAATTTACATGCCTCATGAGGTCATGGGAACTTCCTTAGCACCTGGTATCAGACACATCTTTGGGCTCATCTATAAGATGTTATGCTTCAGCACTTGACAGTGAATACCATATTTTATATTCTATAATATAAAGATCCTGAACCCTGGCTCTTTCATATTTAGTTTTGTATAAGTAGCTCTTAATTGGATTTTATAGTAGTAGTGGAAGAAGAGCTCTTTGCCCAAAGCTGGAGGCAGTCTTCATCCAAAAATTCCATTTGGAGGTTAATGTCCGACAAGTGAATGGGTGACCAACCATCACTCTTGGCCAGCTGCCATGTCTGGGGCAGCTCATTAAAAAATATTTGGAGTTCTAGACCAAAACAGGCTGGCGCTGAGGATATGACAGTTCCCAAAAATGCTGTGCCCTCGAAGGGAGCTCGGTATAAAATAGTGTTCTCTATCTGCTCCCTAGTGGCGGAATCTAATGATATGTCAGGTAGATATACAGAGGTCAAGCCAAAGCCAAAGCTCATAACTCACAATGTTATGGCTTTATAAGACTCACCACTGAGGCTCAGGAAAAGTTTGGCCGTGGTTTAGGACACAGCAGGACGATTTGTCATAAACAAACCATAAAGGCTGAATGGTGAAGCCAAAACAATCATCCCAAGGCCAAAAAAAATAAAGGTCAGTAAAACGTACAGACAGATAATCAGAATCAGCTTCTGATGTGCCTCTTTATAAGGGAGGTGTTTTGTTTAGTATTCATAAGGAGATTTTTGCACAGTAGTTAAGTGATGTCCAGGGTGCCCAAACCTTGCCAACCTTAGCAAGCAGACGTTGGACAAGATGTGCCTCACCTTCCTTGAGAGTTCTTTGTTTGGGATATTGGATATTTGTGAAAATGTGTGAAGTCTAATGGGAACAGTGCGACTATGACTTTCTAAAGTCTGGATCCAGTCATAACAGAACGCCTGTAAGCTCTTTGCTATGCACACACTGATGAAAACTGAAAAAGAAAACATTCCTTTCTAATCTGTTTTTGTCCCTGAACAGAAACTGAAAAGCTATCTGTTTCATGAGACGGTATTTCAACCATTTCCTTTAGACATACTTTTGATGCATGTCTTGACAAAACATCTGTGGACCCATCAGCTATGGCCAAATTGCGCTTATGGTTAAAACATTTTAGACAAATGTCATTCTCATCTCATTTGTATTTTCATCTAATTATTTGCAGTCCCATCTTACCTTTCCTCCAGTGCAGTGCAGCAGATATGGACAGATGGCAGAGGACCAAGGACAAAATCATGAGGGCTGTTGTCTCCATAGTCTTCTTCGTCTCTAATCTGTGTCTCTTGCTGGTAGCTGATGAACTTGCTGAGTTTATCACTGGGGCCTGAGTCCAGAGGTTCAGAATGGTAATAAACAAGCCCTGCACATCACACACGCACACAAACACACACTGGCCCCAACTCTTTACTCCCGTTCTCCTCCTCCTGGCCCAGCTCTCCTCCTCTTCCTCTCCAGCACACATTTCCCTTTCTCTCTCTCTCTCTCTCT
>JBBPCZ010000136.1:20989888-21007553 GCA_037974445.1 Brycinus macrolepidotus
AGTCACCTAGCAACACCCTAGCAGCCACCTGGAATTCCATAGTAACTCCTTACATACACCCTAGCAACATAAAAAACACCTAGAAACATGCTAAGATCCCCCTGGAATACCATAGTAACCACATAGTAACACCATGGCAACCACTTGGAACACTATAGCAACCATCTAACACGTGGCAACACCATAGCAATACCAGGGGATTTTCTGCAGTAATCACTCAGTGTTCTTTTCAGGAAATCTACTTTTTTGATTAATCTCTGTGATTTCACTTCTTGTAAATCTGCAGCTGCTGTAGTATTACCCCACAGAGCAAAGTCATTCCATACAAGCGCAGGACCTTTGCCATGTCTGTTTGTTAACTTCTTAAAATAGATGCAAAATATTTCAGCAAACCAGCAGGAGCCATGTTGTTTCACACAAATATAATAAACAAAGATCAGCTGCATGAGCACTAGCCACTGTGTTTGTAACAAATTGGCAGAGGTGACCCTCCTGGGCATAGAGAATGCTATGAGCTTATTCTGCTTCAGGAATTCAGAATGCTCTGTTTTCACTGGCCCAGTGTCTGACGCGGCTGTAAGGCGAAACTCAGACTTCCACAGAAACAAAAAAACAACTCGAAATCAGCTGCAATAGCAAACCCAAAACGTTTCACACAGTGACAAAGGGCATTTCAGAAAAAAAAAAAAAAACTCAGCTTTGTTCCGAAGCCAGCATGTGGTAGCTCTGTAGTCCACCACTACAGTACAGGATTTACTTTCGGTAAATCTGTATTTGCAAACACTGAACATATGGCAGGTGGCAAATAAATCAGTAGCAATAGAAGTGCTGGGTAGAATTACAAGAATCTAATTGGCCTCTAGTGCCAAATACTTCATTAGGTGACTTCTCTCATTCATAATGTTGTTTCCAGCACTTCTGTCTCTCAGCTCAAATTTTCTGCCATTTGCGCTCGGTCACAACAGATGTTCGTAAAAAGCTCTCCAGAAAGCCATATGGGCTGTGAGTAGTGCTGCCCTTCTCAACACAACTGAGGACAAAAGTGGCTGAAGTGTGTTGTGTCAGTGATGGGCTTATCCTTGCCCAGAGGAGCGTAGCCAACTGACTGATCCCCAGGCCAGTCTTTGCAGTAATTGATTTCCAGTGCAGAACCTCAGAAATGAGCAGATAAAGCGGTTAGTATGTACACAAGAGTAAATCTGTCTATCTGTGCATGTTTTTATCCGTTTATCCTGCCATATTATTTTTTATGCATCCACCCATCTGTCATCCATCTTTTTATCCATCCATCTATCTATCGCGCTTCTTCTCTTTCAGCTCCTAGCACACCTGACCAAAGCAATGACAAAACCACCACCAGGAACAATTGTGCTGGGTCTTGAGGTACAGCAAAAAAAAAATTGGACCCTCTGGGGGTGTCTAAGGACTGTTCTGGGAAACGGTGTTCCAGCGCAGTAGGTATTGGTTCTGTCCTCAAGGACCCTCAGTCCATTTGCATTTCTGTTCCACTGCAGCTCCTAGTGTGTTATGCTTACAGTTTATTACGGGCTGCGGAAAGCTGATTACCTGACCCAGGCGTGTTGCCCAGTGCGTGATGTGAAAAATGAACCAGAGACTCAACAGACAGAACTCAACAGTGTTCAGAAGTGTGATTGAATAACCTGACACCGTTTGCCTCTACTGTTGAGTGCCTACATGGGCACTCAGATGGTGATTTGGGAGGTAGAAACTGGAAGAGGCATGGCACACCTGTGAAATCTGTGCTCAACTGCAAATGAAACCTCAGAGTCCTCGCTGTTTTTTAAGATGGGGATGTTGAGCTCATTTCATTTTGGCCAACAGGTGGCAATGTAGGACCACATTTCTTCTGTCATCTCTCTGCTGTCACAGGTCTGTTTGCACTGGACTAATTTTTTCGAGCTCTCTAACAAATATAGAAAAACTCAGTCTCTCTAATGAAACTATGCAAAGCACTTTTCATGTTGTCTGGATTTAAATCCAGGTGGGCGCCCTTGTAAAGCCCCTCCATGTAATTGCCTGTGTAAACCTCAGATATGTAAATGGTCTTAGATTGCTGGCTTTGTGTGTCTGAATAGCCCTAATTGCTACATCGTGAGGCCGCATATCAAAGCAATGCTTCATCTGCTTTTAAAAGGAATGAAAGACAGAGGCGCAGGGAAGAGCGTCTAGCCTTCTAACTCTACCTGCTGGAGGGCTTCTGTCTGTGACCCTAAAGTCATACATAGGCCATATCTCTCTGCCTTTCCCACCATGTACCAAGCTATCAGCCCTGTGGCCAAGATGGCACAAAGGCAGATGACCTTTTCCTGGAGGCAAAGCTGAAGCTGATGCAGTCTAAAGGACATTCTTCACTGCCTTCAACACCCTCATAAGCAGCAAAGAACCCAGCATGGTCTGTGACCACAGGGTCATTCGCTCTGTGCCACTGACCACTAGACACATTCTTTGTCAGGACACCTGCTGAAAATTGTTTACACCACCATCTATTTGAGAAAGTAAAGCAGAAATAAATGAGGACCTCACACAGACCAGTCCATCAAATGCTACCTTATTAAACTAGAGCTGCTTAACATCACTGTTTAAACAAAACCTTGTATCTCCAGAATGAGAATTTTACAGGAGAAGGGAAAAAAAAAGTTTATAACTTTAATGTATGTTAATGTGACTTTAAAAATCATTTTAGACCACCTCTTATGGTCAGTTATAAAATGACGGAAGTTTGGGAGGAGGATCACATCTAAAAAAGCGTCTACTACCAGTCTAACGTTCTATAATCTTCAATGCCTACCCTGCATTTCCTGTGATTAAGTTTTGGCACATCACCATCATCCCATCTCTTCCTTCTTCCTCAGTCCTTTCAGCCCTGTCCTTGTTCATTACAGGGAGTTGGGCCTTCTAACTCATGTAGAAGCTGCCCAGGATTCCAGGCCAAGTTCTCAGAGTGTTAAAAAAAAAAAAGTAATAACTTAATGATGTTTTGACATGGCAGCATCATTATTTTGTTATTATATGCAATTTATTTCACTTATTGAAAATGAAAACATTAAATTTACATAGTCATTCTCTGAAGAGAGATTATTTAAGGGTTTTTGTCTCTTGGATCCATACTGCATGAGTAGCACAACTGTAAGAAATGATTAAGATCCTGATGGCATCCATACAAAGTGTTTTCCTTTTCTAAAGACTGAAAATATCACATACATTTGGGGGTTCATAGTTTTGAGCATGTTTTCAGCTTGTTGAAAATGTAAGAAAAGCCGAGTTACTGATGTGTACCTTATTTCTAGAGCAATCTATCAGGCATGAAGGATTACAAGATCACAAGCCATGTAAACTTTGAATGAAATCTATATGCTCTGGGGGAAAAAAAACTACATTGATTGTATTTGTGCATGCATGTGTACCTTTCTCTCACTCATGGGCATCGGGGTGGGGTGGTGGTGATATGTTTAACCAGTGGAGTGGGATTCAATGCAAGTTAATCATTAATCTTAATCCTTAAATGAGAAAGCTGTGGACTTCCCATAGGAAATACTCTCTTCTTCACTACTCATTGATTTGCAGTCACCATTACTCAAATGTGTGCTTACTGTAGCTGGGTTTTGTCAGTGTTAGTGATACTTACTGGTGTGCTGGTGTCCAAGATATGGAAGCATTCTACTGGAACCATCTGAAACCTGAAAATACAAAAGCGGTTGCTCCAGAGGGTTCCCACCATAGTAGGTTGTAAATCACCACGCTGAGAGGGCAAAGATGGGTTATTACGTACCAGCTCATATAGACCGCCCAGTTCATGTCATGGTTTTTCTCGAAAACTGTATGCAAAAACTTCTGTTAAATTCATGGGACTGCCCTCTGAGTTCAGTTTGATCATATTTGCAATTCTTTGTTTCCTCTGGGTTGGGCTGAAATTTGTACTGAACATCCAAGAAACCCAAAGGATAATTTGCAGTTTCAGTTTTCTCCCGAAATGAAGAATCTTGGGTATGAGTGAAATAAGTAAAGCCTGACACTTATTCTTTTCCAACTATCTTTCCACAACGACATCCAGGACACTCCACCTGCCTGTGCTGGAGAGGCCTTCCTCCTTGATGCACTGAATGACTTTTACACACGGTTTCAGGCACAGAACGACATGGCAACAATGAAGACCACCCCGCCCCCCAGAGACCAGGTGCTCTGTCTGACCATGGCTGATGTGAGGAGGACTCTGCTTAGAGTCAACCCACAGAAGGCCACTGGACCTGACAACATTCCAGGATGTGTACTCAGTGGATGCACAGACCATCTTCAGTGTCTCTCTGGGCACCACTGTCACCTCAGTCAGTCAGGATCGGGAGCAACATCTCCAACGCCACTACGCTGAGCACAGGGGCTCCCCAGGGCTGTGTGCTCAGCCCTCTGTTGTTCAACGTGGTAAGGAAATTGTGCTGCATCAGATTGTAGGACCCTACAGATGATAATAAGGACTGCTGAGATCACTGGGGTCTCTCTCCCCTCTGTTGCAGACATTTACACCACATACTGTAACCTAAATCAGAACCAGAACTGAATAACTAACTGTCTCTCTCTCTTACACACACACACACACTCTGAAGTAAACTGCTTCCTGTCTCACAATCACACTGCATACACACTAAACTGTACAGTGTATTTATTTATATACTGTACTTTTTTTCTAATCCTGCCGCAATCTTTTTTTTTAAATCCTGCTACAATCCGTTTCTCAATCTTCTCTTTCCTCTGCCAGCCTGTCATCCTTGACTCCACCTGGAACATCTCCTTCCTGTCCTTCAATGGTAGAAATGGCTGCTACCTCCCTTCCCTCTTTTCTCCACTCTTCATTCAACCAACTTTCTCCTTTGTCTTCTGGAGCAACACAAAGCTCACATCCTTCACTGTGGCTATCTGATGTTTCCACAACAACCGAAGAAAAATGAGAGCAGCGTAAAGAAGATGGAAAAAATCGCATCTTAACTCTGATCTCCTCTTATATCATTCTTTTCTATCTAATTCAACCACTGAGATATCTGCTGTCTTGCTAGAAGAACCCCAAATCTTTTTTTTCCCTTTTTTTTCTTCAATTTTCCAACCTCCTGCTTCTCCTCCACCAAAAAATCGACCAAGATCATATGATTCTTCTCTGCAGTCATCAGCCCTCCCTTCGCCTCTCAGTCTACCAACCACCCTCCACTTACGTGCTTTACCCCACTTTCCACGGATGATGTTCTTCAGTTCCTGACATCCTGCAACCCACCACATCACAACTAGAGCCATTCCCATCACCCATGCTTCTGACCATATCCTTCTGATCTTCTTCCTTAAATCACTCACATAATAAATGGTTCAGTGGAGAAAGGCAATGTTCCAGTGGCCTTCAAATCATCATTGATGTGAACAACTATAGACTGGTGTGTCTTCTCTCCTTCCTCTCCAAAAGTCTGGAGTGTGCTGTTTGTAACAAACTCAACCTATTTCTATCACAAAATAGGCTTCATAACCCAAACCAGTCTAGGGACAACACTTACCTCATACTCTCCTTTCCTTAATTTTTATTTTAAGTCTATGCTAAGGGACATGAGGGACATGTTTTCTTGTGGACTACAAAGCACCCATGTATGCCACTCTGGATAGGAGCATCTGCCAACTGCAGTAAATGTAAATGTAAAACAGAACATATAGTCTAAACACTGCCAACTGCAGTAAATGTAAATGTAAAACAGAACATATAGTCTAACTTGAGTAACCAAGGAGAAATAGTTCCATCCTTTCAATTATAAAAAAAAATGAAAATTTTCATTGGTCCTGCCATTGTTGGTTAGCCCTATTTTTCTCAGCTTTTCTTACAAAGTCATGACTGTTTTCTTAAAAACTTTCAAAAACAAACACATTAAATAACATGCAGTCCACTGAGTGCGGTACTGAATTAAATATGACCCTCAACTAATGAAACAGTTATTTCAATCAACCTGACATTGACTTGGACACTTGCTGAAGTCATTTGTGAACACACTAGTGCATGTCTCCACTGGGCTAACTTTCGTTCTATCTCTTTCAATGTCTTCGAGACTTGTTTACCTTAGATGTGCTGGCTCATGATCCCTCATGCTGTTTTTCATTCATTAGCTTCATTAGTGACTTTATTATTGGGCGGATCGAAAATGCATCTCACATCAGGACCCTCATTCACTACACAAACACTCTAAACACGCACACACACACACACACACACAAACACACACGCACACATGCGTGTGCGCACACACACACACACACACACACACACACACAAACTCTAACCCTCCATGCATGGGTGCCCACATCCCCACAAACAAACAAACCTGTTAAATGTAGAAGCTCTATGTCTCACCAAGGGCAAGGTCATCTTTAGACTTGACTGCCCTGACTGTGGACGGCATATAGCACAGCTTGCCCCTTTGGACCTAAAGCTGTAAGCAAGAATTGCTGAAACCACAGATGCTGAAGTACTGAGTTATTAAAAAGTTTTTGTTGTTGCAGTATTAAAACAGCCTGCCAGTTCCAGTCAGTTTTACCTGCAGCTAAATGCATCCCAGTTGTAGCTCATGTGTGTGTTTTGTCTTGCAGGCCTACTGTATGCAGCCTAGACAAAACCGCATAAAATGTGAATCAAGGAAGAGGGAATCCCAGTTAGATGTATATTCAAAGTGGGTGCAAAGTACACCTTTAATCAGACCTGAAAATTTGAAGTTAATCTAAACATAGCATGAGAACACAAAGTCTAAATAAAACTCCACGTTCTTAATGATGGCACCTGTTGAGTCACCTTCATAAAAATGGAATAGCCTAATAAGCAGCTATCCAGAAAGTTAAAATAGAAGTTAAAGGTTAACTGCTTTACTCATCATTAAACACCTCAGTTCTAGATGAACATAAGATAAAAAAATAACAAATTGATTAAGGTTATTAAATTAATGAGGAAACTAACACAGTGGAAAATGCAGGCCAAAATCTCAGCTGCCAGCCAAAATGGGTAACTGTGGGCTAACATATATAAACCCACTCACGTAAAAACAAGATCTTACAAACAGCAAATGATACCACCATGTTAAAAACAAGTTCAGGGTTATCAGTGGCCCCCTTCTCAAGTTCAGCCCCCTAGAACTGTGGCGATGATTGACAAGGTCTAAGTTAGAAAGCATGAGTTTGTAACGTATTAACCGTCATCATCATGATTTTCAGTTTTAGGCTGTAACTAGAAGGCCAGCTTGGTTATGCTTGTATAGAAGCCCTGTTCTGCCAGAAACCCTCTTTCTCAATTTCTGGGAGAAGTATATCAGAATTTAGTTTGTATGTCAAAATATATCAAAAACAACAAGAGGATAAGACAGGAGACTTTTGGCTTCTTAATGGTAGGAGTGACCTTCTGTTTTATAGGAAATCGTTAATAGTGAACAGATTTTACAAAAGCTGTTAGTTAACCTAATTTGAACACAAATTTTGTCCAGTTGACCAAACTGGTTATTAGCATGAATTTTTTTTTTTTTTTTTTTTGGAGACAGCTGTGTGTGTGTGTGTGTGTGTATGGCAGGGAAAATACTGTTTGGAGTGGGCTGTAACATTTGATCTGAAAACTAGTGATGGGGAGTTGACTCCTAAAAAGTCAGTGCTTTGACTCTGATGCATATAGGAGTCGAGGTGGACTCTCATCCAATGACTGTGGGTAGAAATGCCTGGAGTCTGTGTTTTCTTTTGCCACGATTATCACATGGGACACTTTGACGGATGCAGGCGTAATGCAGGAAAGAGCTTTGAGAGTAACATTAGTTTGTTTAATTACAAGGCTGCAGATAGCTGTGTCTAGCTTGCTAGGGCATAACAGCCATCTTCAGTTCATCACTTGCATTTATCTTGGTATGAATACATTAGGACAGTTTAAAATGTTTTGGTTAAATATTAGTTGGAATGCATCGTTCCTGAAATTGAGTCCCACTCCGGCCCTGATCGGGTCCTGTCAAGTTCAGACAAATACTGTTCTGTGGTGTGTGTGATTAAAGCTGTGCAGACATGGGCTACAGCTTTACTGTGAAAACTCTAAAGACCTGCATGCATCTCTACCCCACCTGGCCACTGCTTAGACAGAGGAGAGTACTGAGCTGTTCTGCTGTGTAATCAGTGTTCAGCTGGAGGGAACAGCGACTGAGCATTATCTGATAGATGAGAAATCTCTGCTCCTGTGATGGGGAAGGCAAACACTTGGACATGGGCACGCTCTGGCCCTCTCTGAGCTAGGGCAGGGGGATTTGACAGATTGCTGTCTGTAGGGTGGTCACTTATCTGCAGAGCTGCGGCCTGAACAAGTGTGTTATCTCATCAGAGCTGCAACCGCGGGAACAGTCCTGCCTGCTGGCTCTGCACTGCTGAGAGGAGGGAGTCAAAAAAAGGGCTTTTGCTTTCTCTCACCTCTATTTAGATGACTGTGACCATGGGCAGTAAGAGTTTATCGTGCTGGTCTTCGCTACTTGTGTTCCCTCTATTTGTCTGTGTTGTCCAAAGGGGCAGCCTCCAGTCACAAGTGACCTCTCTTTCTCTCCTGTACACGTTCACACACACACCTCACTGCTGGTCGGTTAGGCGTGCGGAGTGAGTAAATGAAAACAGATGGAAAAATGCCACCAGTGGATTTTATGGATTTTTCCTCTTGTTCTGTGGCTCTGTGGGGGAAAAAAGTCAGCACTGAATTGATTAGTCTTCAAGGTGCACAAACAAACACACACACTAGAGCGCACACCTCTGCCTGCTTTGGGTCTAAACACACACACACACTTATATATAAATGCACGGAGCCCTTAGGGGCCACTCTTAGAAGTGTTTGACTCATACACTCAGGTTGCACAACACTGACAAGAGTGCTGGCACCATCTCTGAAGATTATAGACTGCTGCTCGCTGGCTCCGTTCTATCATTTCGAATCCACACACCATTCGAAAATCATTGTACTGTCAGACACAATAAGAAATCCCTGTTGTCAGGTCCTCCACTCTGGCAATAGTGAGGGGAGCAGATGAAGGATGCTCAGCACCATCCCCCAGACCCAGCTGAAGGCTGGAGGTAGTTGTAGCATAGCCTGTTTTGACAAGCTCCAGCCTTCAGAGGCTGCTGGAAACAGCAGAATGAATTCAAGGCCGCTGGCCTGCACTGCAGGTCGCTGTGGCTACATGGCAAGAGGCTGGCTGCTGCCCGCTGTGCCATGGCCAGAGCAAAGGAGGCAGTGTTGATGGTTGGGGAAGTTCATTAAAATCTAATGAGGTGCTTCTTAGGCAGTGGAGCCATGAAGCTCGCTCATGCATGAGGACCTCACACCTCTGTCTCCCAGTTCCCTCTTCATCTCTATATCTACTCTCCTGTTTTTCTGCTCTCCTTCCCAACACCATTTACAGCCCATGCGCCAGTCAGGAACACCTCACCCTCCTGCTTTGCCTTCAGAACCCGAGAATTCTGTGAAAAACTTCAAAAGGAAACTTGATTCTGCTTTTCTCTTAGCAGATATTGCATGATTGACGGTGTGAAAAAACAGAGGTGTTACACTACAGAGATATGCATAACATGTCAAGAGAATCATGGCAACAATAAGAGTGTGCAGACATGGAACTTAGTGGAATTGGTGCTTTGCCCTCAAATTCATTGCTTAGTAGCATCTTTTCAAGGTTGTTTAAAGGAATGGTTTGGCTGTCCACATACCCTAGATGTAATTGATTAGCCAAGACATTTTTGTTGTCTAAATTTTGCTTCTTCAATTTAGCACATTTTTTTCCATAAAAATACATCATCAGAACATTTCTTAACCTGCTCACATCACATTCAGCTCTTCATTAAGATGGCACAGGCTTATCAACATGGTTTATGCAACAGTATAATTTACTGTGAATTATTAAAATAAACAGAACTACATTCTGCCATTCCATAAAGCAGTCACAAGGAAGACTGTAGTCGGAACAAATTCCTTGGGATTCTAGATTCTAGAAAACTGATAAGCAGTCCTACTAATTCAAGATTCTAATCCTAGGTTTGTGAAAACAAACCCTGTTGACTAAAAAAGGCTTGGCTACATGGTCAAGTTGTGATGATAGCTCACAATAAGTTATACTGTGTCATAATCCATGTAGACAAGTATAAGCCACCTCAATGAAGAATTGGATGCAAAGAAGCAAAATCTGAACACCACTCATGTCTTGACTGGTCAACTACGTCAAGGTTAAGAGGAAAACTAATTGAATTTGATTACTAGATTATTTCTTTAAGCTTCATCGAACTAAAGAATACTATAGGTGAAAATCCCTTTCAACTTAAAGAGAAATCATCTTGAGTTAGATCAAATTAGATCAAATTAGATTTATTTTGTGGGCATGCTTAGGGGTGTGACAACATATATTTTAGATTTTTGATTTTGATATATTTCATGTATTAAAAATGTCTTGAGTATATAATGCTCTAATTACACCGATCAGACACAACATTAAAACCACTGACAGGTGAAGTGAATCTTGTTATAATGACACCTGGGGTAGGATATATCATTCAGCAAGGGAAAAGACACTTCTTGAAGGTGTTGTGATAGATGCAGAAAAAAATGGGCAATCATCATCAGAGCAATTCTAACAAGGACCAACTTGTGATGGCTAGATGACTGGGTCAGAGCATTTCCAAAACAGCAGATCTTTAATGCAGTGGTTAGTACCTACCAAAAGTGTGTGTGTTTGTGTGTTTGTGTGATGTGTGTGTTGCTTACCTGGTGAAGAGATGGCACAAAGATGAACTATAGGAAGACGGCAAACTGACTTTGTGATGCTCTGGGCAATGTTCTGCCGGGAAACCTTAGGTCCTGGCATTCATGTAAATGTTACTTTGACACGTTGTTCCTACCTAAACATTGTTAGAGACCAAGTACACCCCTTCATGGCAACCGTATTCTCTAATGACAGTGGCCTCTTTCAGCAAGAAAATGTGCCCTGCCACACTGCAAAAATTGTTCAGGAATGATTTGAGGAACATTTACTTGGCCTCCAAACACCCCAGATCTCAATTTGATCAAGCATCTGTGGGATGTGCTTGGTGAAGTGGTCGGATCCCTGGGTGTGCCAGGTCATCTACAATGCTAGTGGCTTTGAGGGATGTGATGTAAATGTTTTCACCAGAGAAGAGAGAGACCCCACTGATCTTCTCAGCAGTCCTTACTATCCTCTGTAGGGTTATGTGATCTGATGTGGCACAGTTTCCATACCACACTTGGATGCAGCTATAGAGAATGCTCTCTGGTATGCAGGTGGCCTGGTGGTTAGGGAGTTGCCCCCACAATTGGAAGGTCATGGGTTCAAATTCCAAGGACTGCCAGTGGTACCACTGAGGTAGCCTTGAGCAAGATACTGTCCCCACACACTGCTCCCCCGGGGCTGCATTGCTGGCTGCCACTTTTTCACTCAGGTGAATGGGTTAAATGCAGAGAAAAAAAATTCAAATTGTTCACACTGTGTGGTTGGGTGTTGTGTGGTGTGGTGTGGCGTGGCGTGGCCACGTGTGACTATAAGGGCCACTTTACTTTACTATAGTGCCTCTGTAGAATGTTGTGAGAACTGGGAAATGTGCTCTCCTCAGTCTCCACAGGAAGTAGAGACACTGCTGGACCTTCTTGGCGATAGAGCTGGTGTTGATGGTCCACATGAGGTTCTCCATGATGTGAACACCAAGGAACTTGGTGCTCTGGATGGTCTCCACTGAGGAGCTGCTGATGTTCAGCAGAAAGTGATCACATCATGTGATTCTCCTGAAGTCAACAACTATCCCTCTTGTTTTGTCCACATTCAGAGACAGGTTGTTGGCTCTACACCAGTCCATTAGCTGTTGCACCTCCTCTTTGTATTTCACCTCATCATTCCCATTGATCAAACCCACCAAGGTCATGTCATCAGCACACCTGATGATGTGGTTTGAGCTGTGCATTGCTGCAGAGTCAAAGGTCATCAGTGTGAGGGCAGAGGGCTGAACACACAGCCTTCGGAGACCCTGTGCTCAGCACTGTAGTGCTGGAGATGTTGCTCCCAACCCTGACTGACTGAGGTTACCCAGTCAGGCAGTCCAGGATCCAGTTGCAGAGGGAGGTGTTCAGGCCCAGCAGTCTCAGCTTTCCTATCAGATGCATAATGCAGGGAGTCAAGTGGGGGTTAGGGGTTAGCTGTGATTCAATGTGTCTCATGATAAGCCTCTCAAAGCACTTCATGATGACTGGAGTTGAGGCATGACACTGAGGACTTGTTTGACACAGGGATGATGGTGGTGGCTTTGAAGCACATTGGAATGATGGTGGTGCTCAGAGAAATCCTGAAGATGTCTGTGAGGACATCTGCCAGCTGGACTGTGCATCCTCTGAACACATGACTGGGAATGTTTTCTGGTCCGCCAGCCTTCCGTGGGTTGACTCTGAGCAGAGTCCTCCTCACATCAGCTATGGTCATTGGCGGGCGAGGTGGTCTTCCTTGCTCCTGCGTCATTTTGTGCCTCAAACTATGTGTAAAAGCCATTCAGCACATCTGGAAGGGAGGCCTCACAAACACAAGCAGGTGGAGATATCATGTGGTTAGTGATCACCTGGATGCCCTGCCACATGCACTATGTGTCGCCAGTGTTCTGGAAGTGGCTGTGGATTTTCTGAGCATGTGCGTGTTTTGCTGCTCTGATGGCCATTGGCCATTGCTGTTATCAAGGCAGCTTTATCACCTGACCTGAAGGTAATGTTTCATGTTCTCAGCAGCATGTGCATGTGGTGATGGCAGTAATGTCTCTGATGCCCTTGCTGATGTAGCCAGTCGCTAATGTTGTGTACTCCTCCAGGTTGTTACAAACACTGTAGGTTGCAGTCTCCCTAAACATGTGCCAGTTGGTTTTCTCAAATCAGTTTTGAAGTGCAAAGATAGTTCCTGGTAGCCATCTGCTTTTGAACAGGCTTGGCATGTCTAGCATGCAGTCTGTATACTGGGATCATTATTACAGAAATGTGGTCTGAGTAGCTGGTGTGGAGATGGAGCTCAATGTGGTACATGCCAGCAATGTTTGTGTAAACACAGCTCAGCTCATTCACCCCAATCGTCGCAAAATTCACACACTAATGGAATTTACAGGGAACTGACATGGGATGTACATGGTTGATATCTCTAGTGACAATAAACAGTGTCTGGGTGTGAGCTTTTGAGCTCACTTATGGCTCTGTAAAGTCAAGCAAGCAGATTATTCACATTAGCGTTGGGTAGGATGGACACTATGACTATTCCCGCGGTAAATAAACTGCATCAGTCACAAACTTCAGCAGCAGCAAACAGTAACTAGAGACCAGCACAGCATTCACACACCATTCAGCGTTGATGTAAACCCATAAGTACCCTCCTCGAATTTTTCCGGTCAGCGCTTCCATTCAAGTGGAACATTAGCACGTTGCTAATCTGGGTAGCGGTGTCTTTAATGCTGTCACTGAGCCATGTCTCCATAAAAACAAAAACACAGCAGTCTCAGAACTAACGCTGGGTAGTTCGCTGGAGTTGGATGTTGTCCAGTTTACTATGCAAAGAGCAATTAGTGAACAGGATGGATGGGATACCTGGCCAGCTAGCATTAGCTTTTAGCCTAGCAAGAATGCCTGACTGCTTGCCGTGCTTCCACTTCCTTGCGCACCACTTACAATGTCCCTTCCCCACATAGCGCCAGCGCTCAGGGCCTGGTTTCAGCAGCAAGCTGATGTTGCAGAGCTTTTCCAGTAGTCCATCCTCAGTATAAATGTGCATCAGTTGTTCCGATGTGCATGTGTGCAGAAACTTTGTGTGAAAATCGGCTACAACTGCACTTTTGCACCAAATGTTGGATCCCAGAAAGGCTGCATGAGCTGAACAGGATGTATTAGTGAACTAAAAAGTATTCAATGAAAGAGTAAATGAAAAGTTCTGGATATATTACCATTAGGAAACTCACTGTCATTGTGTTGGAGACATTATTCCTAGTGTGTTAACACATGAGTTGGAGCTGTGTTAAATGTGTAGAATACTGGTGTAGTGATCAAACAAGATTATCATCTTACAAAGTATTGTAAATGTTATAGCAGCTGGTGTAGCATAGTGGGTAACACTGCAACTCTCAGTGCAGCAATCACACTACACTAATAAGTCTTTGGGCAATGTGTGTAAAATTATTCAGTTATGAGTTATTCCACATAAGAGTATTTCCCAAATGCGTAAATATATTGTTTTACTAAGGCACCATTTATGACAACTATTCTTTTTTGTATATAATGATTGATTTTGTTCATGGCCAAAAATAACAGTTTGCTTTTCCATTTTGCTCTAATTCATGTAATGTCCTGATATACTGTCTGTCCAATTAGTTGCTATGCTGCCTTGAGCTCCACTCTTGCTCTCTGTGAGAAATGTCAGCGCATAATCAAGATGAATCTGCCAGAATGAGGGTGGCTCTCTATGTGTCTGACAGCTTAATTGCAGGTGCAGAGGCCAATATACAATCAATTAACGCGAGAGAGAGAGAGAGAGAGAGAGAGCTTTGATGATGAGGGGTAACTGAAAATCTTGGTGGATTCTCTAATGCCCCAATCATATATTTCTGACTTAATGTTCAGAGAATGAGGAAAAAGAGAGAGAGTGAGTGAGTGAGAGAGAGAGAGGTTTATGACTTTGATGTTGGCTGAGAGTCTGAGATAAATCTGTGGTACAGATGAGTCTCTGGCCTTGATCTTGGCCGCTGTAATGGACAGTGGCAGTGTCCATTTCTGGCAGTGATGGCAGTGATCTTTCCTCTATATGTGACTATTAACCCTCACATACATATCTGTGCCCTACAAGCACACATACAAAAATGTCTTGGGGAGGCCAAGTTGTGGTAGAGGCAGATACTGACTGAAGTAATAAAAGACTACCAGTGTAAACTCTTCTTAGCTCAACTCGGCTCACACTGCTGCACCACAACTGGCCTGAGGGTCTGATGAAAGAGTTGCGAAAGCGGTGCAATGCAAAAGGACGAAATGAAGATCTGTGGCAAAAAAACACTTGCAGCTTGTGAGGAGCAGGACTCTGGCAGGTCTCTGAGGATACAGATGACTTCTGTGCTGGGTTCCATCGTTCAGTGTCAGTGCTAATGTGGTTTTAAGCACACACGCTTTCTGGGAAGCCGCAGGGGAAAGTTTGCAGCAAGGTGCCAGGACTCCCGCTGCTCACGTTTAATCGGCTGCAAGTTCCTGTCAGACAGCTAGAGCTCTAATTGCTCCTGACTAATCACCTGTGCTTTGGTGTTTCACCGTCCAGCAGCCCTACGTACCCTGCTCTCAGCTTCACACACCACCTGCCGTCAATCACTGCCCATGACCGCGCCAGAGAAGCGGCAAAATGTAGATTCTGAGTAAGGCAGTCCACAAGCGAGTGGAATGTATTTTGCTTACATTTTGAATTTCAGAATGTAAGCAGACTATTTTGGAATGGACTTTCAATAAATTGTAGTTTTGCACTGTGTGAGGTGGGTCCGTAGTTTTTTCTCCATAAACACTAATGTACTTTGCCAGATTTTCATTAAGGCTTCTGTGTAAACAGCGATTAAGCTCATCTGACCTAACCTACCTAATATCGACAATCATTATTCATTTTTTGTTACACCAGAAATACATTTACATTACAGGTGCATTTTGTAGAGTTACAGTTTTAACTGTGGAATTGTACAATGCATCACTCACCCTCTACACTATCCATCAATGGAAACTATACCATGAAATCTCCTGATATTGAGTTGAGTGTGAAACTGTACTGAGTGGACTTTATTTTTCCAAAATTTAGCAGGATAGTTGTTTTCAGTAAAGTGCATTTTTGCTGGTGCTATGAGGTGGGGTATTTATTTATTTTTTTTGCTATCATTTTGACACTTTGTCAAATGAAAAGCATTAGGAATATCATTGTGAAATTTATTTAAAAAACCCACTTACATTTACACTAAATTCTTTTATCTACAGTTTATGCCACCTATGCAGACAGACAAACAGGGAATCACTTAGCAACAAACTGTAAAGCTCATGGTTTTATGGCTTGCTATTCATGCTCATTCCCATTTATTTAAAGCTAGCATGCTGTTAAGTGCACAGAGGACTAAACAGCTATAAGTTCAACCCACTGTAGTAGGACCTTTTCATTTCATAAATATTTCAAGCGATTGCAAGACTTTGAAAGCCGAGGGTAATTTGCTGAAATCCGAGGTGGCAGTCTGCAGCAGGATTTACTGTGTCGGTTTCACACAATAGAAATTGACCAATAGAAATTGGCCAAAATTGGAACCGCACATTAATTAAGATCTTCTGAAACTCTGGAATGAGGGTCTCGCATTCTTTCTGCATGGACCCTATTCCAATATTTAGTGCCAACTACACAGCAAACCCAGGGATCAACTCAGGACTTGCGGCAATGTCAATTTCCAAACACTTAGCATTGTTTCCTGGTACACTAAAAAGCAATCTAAAGTTGCTAATGCATTGATGAGCATGTGATGCGTTTGTTCATTTAGTTGTGATACCGAGAAGATGCTGATTTGATTATGCACAAGCAGAGCTTTAATAGCAGAGGCTCTACAAGCAGCAAAACAAATAAAAAGTCAGCGAGGCAGGAAAAAAGTAAAATAGTTTTAATCATGATGAACACTACATTGAGAATGTTTGGGCTAAAGTACATACCAGACTGAAAAAAAACAAGCACCCCAGCAGGTCTTTTAACATAAACATAAATAGTTTCTCTTCTGTCCTTGTGAGTTGCCTCCCCATAGATACTGTTTCTGATTTGTGGCTAAGCAGGCCTTGGAGTATTGCAGTGAAAAGCCTAGCATGCACTGATTGAGGAGTAAGCAGAGACTCAGCACTCTATGGGCTCTATGAGCTGAAGGTCTCTGGAGCTCTTTATTAGGCTCCTGCACCATTAAAGAGCCCTGCAACAAATTCCTCCCCTTGGGACGAAGAAAAGAATGCAGCATACCAAGAAGCTGGGAGCACCTACTTTTGATATAACAATGAAAGAGTCTGTACTTTTCACTGTGGCTAAGCCTGGGACTCAGAGTTTAAAGACCATGGTCAGACTATTTCTATCCTGGCATTTCTCCACATAATCCCTGCTCAACCTATTCAATACACAATCCATTAGGCTTCCATTCACTCACACAGGGTATCTTACACCTCCTTCAGAAGTGATACATCACTCTGTCTGGGCTAGGCCTGTTGTCCTGGTTGTCCTTGTTGCTATTTGGACCCTTGACGTGTAGGCATCCGCTTTGGTCACCTCGCTGCCCTCTCACTTGAACGCACCCCCCCCCGCATGGCTGCACCTCGAAATCCTGCTTAACATTCCGAAACCATTTGGCCCTGGGACACATTAATTCACTGGCCTTTTCTTTAATAAGGGATGATTAGTTTCCCAATGACTTTATAATCTCTAGTCTGGTGCTGGCGGGCCCTGCTAATGCAGCCCCTGCCCTGGCTCCCATCCGCAAGCTTCGCAACATGCCACCAAAGAGGTTTGAAGGGGGGGGAGGGGGGGGGGGGGGGGGGGGGGGGGGGGGGGGGGGGGGGGGGGGGGGGGGGGGGGGGGGG
>JBBPCZ010000136.1:21007563-21017944 GCA_037974445.1 Brycinus macrolepidotus
CACGAAAGACGTCTGAATGCCAACCACCCCCCCCCCCCCCCCCCCGTGTTCCCCCTCTGTATCTATTTCTGTGGTATCATGAGCCCTTGCCGTGCACCAATGATGTGCATTAGGCCACCGGGATAACATGGAGATGATGAAAGCAATAACGAGATTAAAATGAGCAGACTGCGGTGTCATTGCAGCTTCCGCCTAGAGGTACAACACAGCACAAGCTGGCAGAGCGGGAAAAATACAGAACATAGGAAGAGAGAGAGAGCAAGAGTGTGGGGGGGGGCAGAGAGACTCAGAGACAGAGAGAGACATAGAGAGACAGAGACAGAGAGAGAGAGAGAGAGAGAGAGAGAGAGAGAGAGAGAGAGAGAGAGAGAGAGAGAGAGAGAGAGAGAGAGAGAGATGTGATCTGTTGTGTTACAGAAATAAACATGATCTTGGAGCTTTTGGCACACTGAAATAGATTCTTAAATACACATGCTGATCTGCCTATCAGGGATCTTTATGTAATATATATCAGCCTCACATATATGAAATATCAGCATCATGCTGTCTGTTATTAACTCTAGCAGAGGGACTGTAGAGCTCTTTTAAATACCAAAAATCAAATCATAATAATAATCCCAGCTGACTCCTCATGAAGCTGCCTGAGAGAATGCTGAGAGTGTGCATAACTGCATCAGTGCAAAGGGGGATGCCTTGAAGAATCTGACAAGTTTTCACTGTTAAAGTGTCAAAAGTAATAAAAACGGAAAAAACCCTTCTAGGCATAAATCTTTCCTAAGTTAAAAAAATAAAAGCTCACTGGCACTGTCGCAGCATTTGTTATCACTCCAAATTTGGTTGACAAAATGTAAATGAACTGATTTTGTGAAGAAAAACTATGAAGACAATAACATTTAATTGAAATAAGCTATGCTAACAGTATTGTCCACTTAAACATGATTGAGGATGATTTCATGCATCAACATGGGCTTCAGGTGACAAGTAAAGGCCCATATTTTGCTCAAGGGTGAACACTGTTTATCTCCTTAGTGTCATCATTACAATCAGCGGCCTTCACTGCAGCCTGTCCAGCTCAGTCTGAGTGCTCATGAGAGGCGCCACTGAGGAGAAACAATACTGAATGAAAAAGCTCAGAACTGGACAGCGGAATAGGAGAAGTTGATCTCATGCTAATCACTTATAAGACCTGCACTGCAGCTCCTTCATCAGGACACTCAGCACTAGACCCTGGATTGTACACTATTCTCATTCAAATCAGTTTAATCAACCAAGTGCAGTTAGGCTGCTGCAGACCATTTCATCACCATCTGTGTTCTTTACCTGTAGTTCTGGAAGGCTGCTACGCTCTCACGCGTTTCAGCTTGTGAAGGGCTTAATAATTAAGAAGATGAGTTGGTTCAGTTGTGCTGAAACAGGGAAAGCATTAGACTGTGCCCTCCAGGATTGGCAATGGAGAACATTGATCTACACCATCCTCTTCTGCAACCAGTCTTGTTTTAATGGTGGTGATGATGCTGAAATGCCATTGAGTAAATACAGTTCATATTATGATAGTTTTGAGAAGGTTTTGGCCTCAGAAGAAGTGTAGATATATTGGTAGGTTTATGTAGTAAGTAAAATAGCTATATTTGTGTAGACATTACGACCCTAGTTTCTTATCATCAGCACTGTAAAGAAATTCAAGATGGTAGATTTTCTAAAATGAATTATTTCACATTAATCTTGTGGATTATTATTTCTCAGTCTTTTTGATTACATTAGACGGAAATAATAAAAAAAAAAATCAGTGGTATTCCCTTTTAAGCATTATTTTAGAAGAGGAGGTTCTGTAATGAACGGGATAAAGGTCTAGTTTCTCCAAACTGCAACAGATCGAACTGTTATAGCCTGTAT
Organism: Brycinus macrolepidotus; assembly: GCA_037974445.1. Lineage (NCBI taxonomy): Eukaryota > Metazoa > Chordata > Actinopteri > Characiformes > Alestidae > Brycinus > Brycinus macrolepidotus. The sequence goes on from JBBPCZ010000136.1 coordinate 21,009,457, forward strand.
GTACCTATCAAAGTTGTGTGACAGCTATGCAACAGTCAAGACTCTCAACAACAATCAGAACACTGTGCACAATCAATTAGAACTGTCTATTATTGTAATACAGCCACAGCCAGTGTGAACAGAGCTACTCAAAAAAAAGTCATATTATGCCAGGTTTAGTCAAATATAGAAGGTCGTTCACTCAAGAACTCTAGAATCGCTACTTATAGATACTGGACATTTGTTAAGGAAGTCAGGAATATCCTCACAAAAATTTAACTTTTGAGTAGAACTGAATATATAAAATCATAAGGTCTCTTTGGCAATCAAGTAAATTACAATATTTCCTTTGGTAAAAGTAAACCAGCAATAGGGCTTTAGATGAAATGATGCTCAGAATTGGCTGCAACATTTGGGAGAACTGCCAAATAAACTAAAGAACAAGAATAACAGAGCAGTGCTCTGTTGTCCAGCATCTAGTGCGCTGCCCTATGGAGGGAAATGCCAGATGCCCAGAGACTAGCAGAGACTGGAGTGAAATTGTTTTAGAAAAATAAACGGTCAGCAGGATCCGACAGCGCTGGCCTTCTGCTGAGGAGACTGAGTGAGCTCTCATGGGCACTGCTGCTCTGCTACACAACTCAAACACCACCACTATCAGTCCTGCATTACTGATGCACTGTCACTGATATATTAGTAATTGGGTAATGCATTAGCATTGGCATTTAATGATTTGCTATTGGCGCTGATTAAGAGTGAAGGGGGCCTGTGCTGTCTGAAGGCTATGAATGCCATTAACAACATCTAAAATGTGATGTTCTACTGCACCATATTTTATTACGTTTCTACTCAACTACCCATGAATAAACTACAGTGTTGTGACACACACACACACACACACACTATTTGGACAAAAGTATTGTGACACCTGATCATTAAACCTACAGGGACTTTAATGACATTGCATTCAAATACATAGACTTTAATATTGAGTTGGTCCCCCTATAACAGCTTCCATTCTTCTTGGAAGGCTTTCCACAAGATTTTGGAGTTTCTGTGGGAATTTGTGCCCATTCACTCCGTAGAGCATTTATGAGGTCAGGCACTCCGTTCCAGTTCATCCCGAAGGTGTTGGATGGGGTTGAGGTCAGGGCTCTGTGCGGGCCAGTCAAGTTCTTCTACACCGAACTCATCCAACCATGTCTTTATGGAGCTTGCTTTGTGCACTGGGACACAGTCAAAATGTCTTGGTTTTGTGAAGCATTAAGATTAACTTCACTGGAAGTAAGGGGCCTAGCCCTAACCCTGAAAAACAGATGTGTCCCAATGCTTTTGTCCATATAGTGTATGTTATGGAGGACCTATTTAATTTTTAGAGCTTGTGAAAGTACCCAATTTTAACAATATAGTTTTCAGAAAACAGAATTTTGTTGAGACAAGCAGATCAATGGCCTGTTATTATTATATGCAAACATTTTGGAGCAGCAGGTATATTGTACTCAAATAACCAGTGCTGAGTCATTGGTGTGAAAGCCCAGATCCAAGTCCAAATCACTGAATCCTGCATATCTATGTTGACATATCATAGGCAGCATATTAACTTCCATCACTGGAGACTCTGATCACGTCACATTTAGTTTTGATGAGTGCCATTGGTCAAATTTTACTGTGGAACTGAAGAAGATGGTTTCTCCATGGTTATTTGATTCGCTAGATGAAAATGGCCGGCTTATATTTGAGACATAATCTCCTTTGCCAAATACTTCAGTTAATTCCACTGCCTTGGATCTATTTGTTCATGCGATTCTGTCACCCAGATATGTCACACCCATCCATGTCTTGCTCAAAAGCAGCAGACCATCATGGATTCAAATGAGCAACCCTTCAGTATCTGGTGTGAGGCACTTGCTCCTGGTTTCACCATATATGCAGGAAACACCCACTAAGCAGACCTAAGACCAGGGGACTTAGGAAACAAAGGCAGAAACCAGTTCAAGTGAAGCATGGTACACAAAGTGCTGACATTTATTCAAATCTCAGCAAAGGATTAATCAGGGATTTATATTACTGCAGTCACAGAGCCGTGGTCGACCTCAGATAACCTTATTCCAGTACAATACCGGAGAGAGCCCTACAGAAAGTTTTATTCAGCATGCAGCCCCAGACCCACAGACCAGTAAACTCATAAATATTTCATTAAAGTAAACTAGAGGCTTAAGTTGATTATCCTATTCTTATGTCTATCACAAATGGTATTTGGTGTGTGTGTGTGTGTGTGTGTTTATGTAGTGGCACAGCACTTGAAAGAAATATAAGATTCAATGCTAGAGCCCTACTAAGAGCCCAAGCATTCCTATATTCATACTTAATGTGGCCAACACAAAATGGAAACGTACACCCCATTTGCACTGAGCCTAAAAGATTACACATGCTTCAAACTGCGTCTAGCATCCAGTTCATACCTGGTCATTTAATGTGACAAGTATCTGGATTGTCTCCTGAGAAGATTTTAGCCATATGCATTTTTGCATTTGGTAGTCAAATGAGTCTATGTCTAGGTGGACTGAATTCCGATTCCCATGTGGCGGGTAATATGCAAATCAGCTCATATACAACAACCAGTGGCCTGTGTTGCTCATCATTTTTTGTTCTATTAAAAAGAAAAGCACGTCTGCACACACTGTTCATTCCTCTAGACCGGCAGTGGTTATAAGAAGGCAGCTGTTAGTTAGTTAGCCTCCTGTGTCATCACCATCATGGACCAGATAGTGTATTGTATAGAGATAGTGAAAAATGACGAGGCGAGGAGAAGATTAATGCTATATTTGAGCTAATTGGCTCAAGGGGGGAACTGATGCCCACACTAAGTGGTGGTCTCTTCCATAAGCAAAATGCAGGGGGTGCCATTGCATTATTAAGAGTTAATTTGGCCGTTGAATGTGTCTTGGAGAGATGGATGCATTTACACCGCAATGACATGATCACCTCCTGAAGTGGTCCGTGTGATTGGATTTATAGCTGTTTTAAATCATCTTGGGAACATTTACAGCTGCATTTTTATGGAGCTTGACCTCAACCAGATATATTCCTAATTCTCATAATGCATTAAGTGTAAACAGAGGAAGCACACATTGTAATAGGATGTGTGTGTGTGTGTGTGCACATGTGAACACAATATGGTCAGACAGGCTGCATTCATGGTCTAACATCTTGTGTACTCTGCCCGCAACTTTTCCCCTTCTCTTGTTAGAGATGTTATTTTGGCCATTTTCACATGTACTCAAAGGCTCACAAACACGAAAGCAGAAAAGCCATTTACAGCCTGTTAGGGACAGGACAGAATTCTCTTTCATTTCCTGGCTGTGATTTTAAATCATACCTTTCTTTTGATTGTTCAGTGTAGATGCTGAGCAAGACACACATAACTCGCTGTCTGTTCTTTCTCTGTAACTTAAATAGCCTGGAATGGTGTGTACCATGATTACCAAATATTTTTATAAAGCATTAAAGCCTTCACCCACTCTGCACCATGCCAGCCTGATAAATATTTAAATACTGAATAGGGCAAGCTTTAACATGCTGCATCTGGACTGGATAATGATCATGATCAGACCACTGCGATTGAACATTAATGCCCAGTGTAAGCAGAGTTGAAAATCAAGCTACCTTGGCAGCTTTATAGGCCCTGTGGTCCAGTGCAAAACTAAACAGCCAAGCTTGTGAGCACTTTTGGGGAAAGGGGGAAATTTTGTGAACTTGATTTACAGTAAACTATTCTTTTAACTTGTTGTGGCCTCATTATGCATACTTTAGGCCCTCACTTTGCTTTAAGCAGAAGAGAAACGGTGCAATGCCAGTACCGCACTGAGAAAGATGATTTGCCCAAAAGCAGACTTTGGGACACTCAGAGCAAACTCTGGTATGTTTAGTTTGGGTATTTTCCCTTTCTAGGCCAGAGTGGGAGCCAGGCTAATATTCCCATCCTGTCTGCTCCAGTTCTCATGTTCCAGATGTTGGAGCACTGACTCTTCCTCTCTCTGGAAGACCACAAATATCTTTCCTACTTTTGTTGACAAAAGTGGTGAAAATATTTGCTCAATCACAGCCATTTTATCAGGTGGAGACTCCTGGAAGGAATGCAGAGCGACAGAGGCTGGCTGCTGCAGAGCAACCCCTAGGTCCCTAGAAACTTCCGCTTACATTCCAAAACAGGGTGCCATAAATGGTTCTTTGCAGTAATGCCACAAAAAAAAAAAAAAAAAACACTTTTGGCTCTCTGATCAACCTTTCAAATGGAGGGTTCTTAAAGAGCCATTTTTGTAAATGGTATGTATGAATACGCAGAACCTTTTCAAAGTTTAAAGAACCTCCTTAAAGTTTTCTCGCAGAACTACATGTCAAGAGCCTTTTAAGAGCCTTTATTTTTAAGAGTGTAAAGAAAAGGACCGCAGGACACTATGCACAGATATTAAAGCTTTGTTGTAGGGATGAGGCAATCTATGTGTGAGAGAGTGTACAAAAAAATATTAAGCAAAGTAACTTTCCACAGCAACTCCTTTATTTCCTCATTAACCACCAGTCTATCGTTTACTACAAATTGCCACGTGTCACAATCAGGCAAGCTCTCCCCGCGTAAGTCATTGACTTCAGAGCAAAAGAACAGTCAGATACACTGACAGCTCGAAGCAGTGCCGCTCCACTTGCGACCCAAGTAGACTGAGACGTTTCCCTGTTGGGGACGAAGTTCCTTTGGCTATTTGAACTGCTCAACAAACCCAAATAATGAGACAGTGTGTATGTGCGTATGACGCCGTACTCTCCACCACAGTGCTGCTCATTAGGACCCCTCTCAGTGGAAAGGGATGAGAGAGATGGCCGAGAGTACGTGCGAACAAGGCCTCAGCATACGCGGGTATTGACAGCATCCAGTGTCTAGTGAGGCAGTTTAATAAGAAAATTAAACTGCATCTGGCACTGTATTGTTTTTAATGAAGCCAACAGGGAAATAAAGAGTTTTATGAGCCTCATCTCCTCACTACACTAAACAGCAGGCCAGGCATGACACTTTGGTGGGCGGAGAATAGTGGGCATTAAAGATGTCTGTCGTTATGAACTGTATACACGGCTCTCTGTCGAGCACAAAATGGAGTGATCAATGCAGTGATATACATTCCTGTCTGTTTGCTTAGGGCTTGGCCAATATTGATGCAGCCTTTCATACGCGTGCGTCTGTGCATGACATAATCGATACTCACACGCTGCTAAGAACCCATGACGAGGCACATGCGATAGGGCAGCTGGGCAGCTCCTTCTCCTCCACTGTCAACTGGGCCATCCATCATTTTTTTTTCTATAAGTGCCTATTATGTGAGTCTGCTAAAGCCGTTATTGACCTTCACTGAGGAGGCAACTCAAGGCTGTCTGATGTGCTCACCGCACCGACTAATAAAGCTTCCACTCAACACCATTCCAGGACCTCTGCGGGTCCCAGTCAGAACAGAGTCCTTGCACTTTACGCACACTGTTTATGAGTGTGTTTCGGAGCCGTTATTATTCTCAGCACCCATCAAACTTTAGAAAGAACCGTAAAAAGTTAAGTTTGCACCTATTGATTAAGTATTACGCCGGAGGGACTGTCTGCAGTGGCAGCTGTGGAGTTGCACAGAGAGTCACAGTGTGCTGGGGAAGAGTAAAACCCAGCAATAAAGGCAACTGAGGCAGGGCTACTGGACCATCACATGGACACTTGACTTGTGCTGATCTCCTAAGTCCAAAGCTGGCCTTGCAATTCTACTAATCCTATCAGACAGCATCCCACATTTAACATGTTTTGTTGATGTTGAAAGGGTGTACACACAATGAGGCCTAGTAAGGATGAGGCCAAGACACACACAACTAGCTACAAGTGGCAAAAAGGGTTTATTGAAGCTGAATGATGCTGAAGGACTACTTCTGGTTCCCTTAAAAACCTTTCGATGACACAAAAAAAAAAACCCAGGTCAAATCTTTCCAGGTGATATTTTTAAATATCACTTGGAAAGTTTGTTTGTGCTGAATCAAGCTGTGGCCCTGGAAAATCATTCAGAGCATGGAAAACTCAACAGAAGTGGCAAATTAAGGATAAACTTGGGTTAAAATTCACTTAAATTAAGACCATCTTAAGTGAAAGACATAACTAAGGAATCATCAGTGCCGTCATAGAGCAGCTGTTAAATTGTTTTATCTACAATGTGTTGGCACCCACAGAGTCCTAGCTTCTGCTGAAAACAGACCTAATGCACTAAAGTTCCATTTTGGGTTAGGTGGTAGTGACAAATTCTTGGACCTGCACTAGGCTGTTGTGGAAAAAGACTTAGGGCCACTTCAGCTAAGCACTTCAAACTTGCAGCCATTTCTCTCATTCCATCTCTTTCTCTGCAATAGCAGTACACACCGCCTACAGAAAGTAAATCAATCAATAGGAAGAGGAGAGAAAATCACAGAAATCCTGAGAGCCGTGCAGGGCTGTTGTCTGAGGTGTTTTTTTTCCCTGGCAAAGCAGCGGTGAACAGCTTGCCCGGTTTTCTCTCTCAGACACGCAGGTCTAAAAGAACACTTTGCCCGACTCTCAATTACTTCTCCCCGAGGAAAACAAAGAGGTCAAACGCCAAGCCACTTTCTAAATGCGAAACCTTTTCATGTCTGAGTGAGGGTGGGAGGACACAGGGCCTTTATTAAGCAGGGCTTGAATGGGTCAATTTGCTGTTACGGCAGAGTGCACAGAAAGGACTCCTTGCTGGTCATCTCCACATACTTCCAGCCTTTTCTTACACAATCAGACATACCACACTAAAAAAAGAAAGCGGGGCAGTGGAGGTGGATAAAGATTGCTCAAGCAGCAATGACAGACAGGACCAGTGCCTCCAAGCCCACTACCCGTTACATACCCGTTCTCTGCACACTACCCAAAAAATTGCACCTCTCAGGGTTCAGACACTTGTCACTATGGTGATCCTCCAAAGAGCACGTCTTCAGTAGCTTTAGCTAGTGAACATTATCTATAATATAATTATATATAATCTACCTGGTCCCTACCTGCCCCACTCTTCCTTAGTGTTCTAGCAGCTAGAATAATTCCCCTTTTATTTGCAATGAAAATCTTCCCGACAGCATTGATTTTTCTACTACAAACAATTCTCAAGCTGAGTGCATTTGGTCTGGGGAGTCCACTGTGTTTGTCTGGGCTGAGTGAGTGTGATTGCGCAAACGGCAAACAAAAGTAGATTGATGAGTAAAAAGCCTGCATGGGATTTATAGATTTTAGTTATGGAAGAAGCATGAGACACACACAATCTTTGTAGAGACCCATTACTGCTGGAAGTGTACATTAAAGAAGCTGATTTCAGGCTGGTTGACAGAATACAGCCAAAGCCTCTACAGACTGGGGTGGGCATGAATGGCTAGGTCAAGTGGATTGAGGGAGCTGCAGCTTTAACTCTTTCTTTGGTACACACGTACACACGCACGCACGCGCACACACACGGTTGATGGACTGGATCTGAAATTAGCTTTGATATGATTGTGCATACTTCATATTTATTTCTCCTTTTGACTGGTTTCCTCATAGCTCCTCATGGCTCATAGCATGATGGCAAGGTGGCTAGAGAAATGCTTTAAGTCCACTTTAACCAGGAGATGTTTCCACCATCATGCTGATTACATAATACTTGTGTATACATCATATACGGTGAAAGGAAACAAGTATTCAGTTATTTTTGGGCCCAAGCAAAGACCTTTAGTTACCCAAGGAATGAACGACATTGCATTGTACTGATGGCTACTGAGAACTGGTACTAATTAGATACCCGTTCCTGACTGGTCAGTACTGAAATATGGAAAAGCTCCTGGACAAACTGTGCTGCTGTCTGCAATATTAATGCATTCTAAAATAGCTGACATGTTCAAATGGTTGATGCTGGACTGGATCAGTGGGAGGGACGGGAGCAATCCTCTGCCCATCACCCCCAGAGTTTTGTTGACTAGACAGTTGCAGTGATTGTTCCTGCCTCATTATATATACAGGAATCTCAGGAAACAAGTTAGCTTGTTATTTCTCCAAAAAGTCATAACCAAAAAAAAAACTGTTGAATTTTGTTGTCAACCAGAGATCCTAATGATACCCATCCCTAACTGACACCCTCACATAACTAGAAAGCGTAAGATTACTAGAAAAAAGATGATGTTCACACAAAAATGAATCGAATTAACTCAAACGCATCTTAGTCAAACAAAACAAAACTCTGGCTTTAATTCATTTCATGATGTCTGGAGAAAGAAAGGTTAGCTTTATGATCAAGAATACCAGTCCCACAGTGACATATGAAGATAGGAGCTTCAGATGTCCATTCATGTCACTTATGAATACATTGCTTTATATATATATAAAAAAATATGAGACCACTGCAAAAATGTTCAGTTTCTCAGGTTTTATCTTTTATAGGTGCAAGTATTGAACTGAACAGCTTTGCCT
>JBBPCZ010000136.1:21018044-21028905 GCA_037974445.1 Brycinus macrolepidotus
GTGTGTGTGTGTGTGTGTGTGTGTGTGTGTGTGTGTGTGTGTGTGTGTGTGTGTGTGTGTGTGTGTGTGTGTGGACTGTTTCACTGTGCTACTTTGCTTTCCACCTCACTGATGGAAACAAATCGAGGCCGTCTGCGTACTCTCCTCTTCGTGTTGTGCTTGGGGTTCCGCTGGTACATGTCTGTAACAGAGAACACACTGTTCTTTAAACAGAACCGCAATAGTGAATACTATGACATAGTACTGTAAAGACTATACTATTATGCATTTGTTGATAAAGTACAGCCTACAAATACATTACCAGCCCATAATTCTGGCACATAATAATAATAATAGTGATAATGATGATAATAATAATAATAATAATAATAATAATAATAATGAAAATGGGGGGGGGGGTTACCTTGGAAACTGATATAGTACTGCCTGTTGCCCTTTACGACTGTGATCTCTGCTGTGCTGTCTGTCAGAAAGGCTTCTTCCAGATCACGGGACGTGACTGATGTCACGCGCTGCTTATCGTCCTGAGGAAGACACACACCGGATCATGAACACACCACCTGCACAGCGGGATCCAACAAACCAAAATACAACCATGCATCAGAGCTATAGAGACTAATTACATAGAAGGAATGCTATTAAGCCATCCTTCAGTCTATAGATCAGGGTTGTCAAATCCTATTCCCAAAGGGCCAGTTTGGTAAAGGTAAAGGTAAAGTAAAGCCGCATTTGGCAGACGCAAATGGTAGAAAGTGGGGTTTGAACCTGTAACTTCGTGGTCACCGGGTTCACAGGCAAAAATTGAATTCGTTCTCTGCATTTAACCCTTTCACCCAAGTGACTCCCTAATCACTAGGCCAGCAGCTCCTTAGTGGTCAGTGGTCTGGCTGCAGGTTTTTGTTCCAAACAAGCAAGAATACCTTATCAACTGTTTCAAGAACGAGACCAAGTGGAATCAGGTGAGCTCTTGTTCTGGGCAGCTGGTGGCCTGGTGGTCGCTGGCTGCCCACTGATTCACTTGGAGAATGGGTTAAATACAGAGAAAAATTTCACACTGTGTGCTGTGCTGTGCTGTGCTGTGTTCACGTGTGACAAAAATGGCCACTTTGCACTTTTTTAGTTTGGAATGAAAAGCTGCAGGAACACCGGCCCATAGTTGAGTCCTCTGCTGACCTCACTACTTTTTATTTAACCCCTAAAGAGAAAATGCATAAACACAGAGGAAACGCTTTCTTATCTCACCGGCTTTCCGTACTCAATCCAGTTCTCGTGGTCTCCTTTATAGTACCAGATCCACTGAGTGGTCAGGATGTAATGGGCGGGCTTGGTAACCCAGGACGCTGTGGAGAGACGCCGCACTGGATCACTCGCTCGTGTCATCGAAAGGAAATCCACCGGCTTTGAGCCTGGACTGAACCAACAGAGACAGAGGGGGGAGGCCAGATAAGAAAAACGAGCACAGGAAGAAGAAATGAAAGTATGACAAAAAGATTTTTAAAAAGGGGAAAAATGAGATTTAAGATAAACTGTCACACAACCACACATGCCCAGAATTCCTGAACAGTTTGTATTTCCATGAGAAAATGCGAGGTGTGACTGGGTGGTTGCTATAAAACCAGTGTCTGGAGACACAGCAACATTGTGTTAAAGAAACAAATTCTGTTCACAGCGTGGTCTTGAACTGACGCCTCCTCTGTATCTCTTCACTCAGCGTCGTGTTTTACCGCTGAACCACCAAGGGGGTGTTAACGCTGTCTATTACCAAGTCATTTATGGTTGAGGAAGGCTGAAAACAGGTGGAGTGAACCACTCTTGCCCAAAGACAGGTGGGAAATACGCGCATAGCCGCGTTCACAGGCTGATTATTTTCAATTAAACCACAACAAACAGTGACACACGTCTTTTTTATAACTGACTTTAGTGTCTTGCAGTCTGGTTATGAGCTGTGTGTTTATTTGTGTAAGAGTAAATTGTTCATTCATGTTTTGTTGGTTTCCGGCCGCCATAGCTGGAACATTACAGACTCTCTCTCTGGCACACATATCAAAGGCGACTCGACCCTCTGCTCTCTCTCCCCATTCATTACAGGGGTGACTTGACCACAAAAATCTAATTTTTAAACAATAAATACTCGGCCCCTAATCAACCAATCAATAACGTGAATACACGTGCACAACACTGGATATTAACGGACGTTTTAGTGTTGGAACCATGCCAATATTTCAAAAACTGTGGGAAGAGAAGAGGTGCCAAATTACAGCTATGAAAACAATAATAAGAATAAAACTTAAGAAAAATAGTGGGATTACTTCTGTAATCACACTAATTAAAGATTCAAGATGTTTATTTGTCACATATACAGTTATACATGTAGATCATGCAGTGAAACAAATTCGTATACGTGCAGGTGAATCCAAGACAGAGCTAAAAACACAATGTATCCATAATATACTGTAATTCTCTATAAAAGCACTAAATGTGTATCAGAGTGCATGTGCTCACCTGTGTGAGTTCTTGGGATCACAGTAGGCTCTTTCTATCTCCTCCATCCCCCGCAGGTCCCTCCAGCCGTCTCCCTCGTACACCTCCCATTTGTACGGCAGATTAAAATGAACACGTTTGCACTGCTCTAAATACAAATCAGCAATATAAAAACAAAATGTGACTCAGTAGGGTGAAGGGGGGTGCGAGAGACAAAAGAGAAATGAGGGGCAGGAATCAGAATCAGAAAACTTTATTGATCCTGGAGGAAATGATTTATTTAATGACTGCACAGTCACACAGAGACAAGAACAATATAAAAGATAGTATAAAGTCAAAATAAAATTCTCCAGAAATACTCTATGCTATTTATACAAAATGCTGTGGTCAGTAAGAGAGGCGGATATAAATACTATAAATAAATGAATAAATTGCTGCTGAATTAATTTACTAGTTAATACAAATACTAGTTTGGAGTTCTCTACGCCAAGTCCGTTAGTGCACATAATACTGACATAAGTAGTTGGTGAGAGAGAGAGAGAGAGAGAGAGAGAGAGAGAGAGAGAGAGAGAGAGAGAGAAACAGACCTTGGAACCTGCAATTTCTCCTGATGAAGTGGAGGCAGATCTCACTCTTCTCCTCCAGCTGTGAAAGAGGTCTGTCTAAAAGGCTGGTTACTTTCTCTGAAACAAACACACACAAATCTTTAATTCATTCATCATTCATTTATTTAATTAATCTACTGTGCTCACAAACAGAAGGGAGACGGATTTAAAGAATGAATGAGTGGAGAACAGTTTTGGGAACTGAAAGTAGGTTCCAAATTAGAACGGAAAATACCTGGTACTGGATACCCACTTTTTTTCTAATTTCGGTTCTGCTTATTATTTCCTAAACATTAAATATCTGCAAGGACATGCATGACTATCTGCCAGGACCTGTTTTAGGTGAATATGCATCAATATTTAGGCAAGAAGTAAAGACCTGACAACATAAAGGTTCATTATTGGGGCATAGATGGCAGGAGCTTCAGTCTCAAAGACTCAACTGGTTGGTGGTTCAGTAGAAACAATGACTAAAGAAACATCTGTATTTAGATCTATGGGATAGACATTAACAAACTGTAAAAAAATTGTGGAATTGTGGTTGAAACCACACACTTAGCTTGTGCTTTAATGTAATGTGTAAGGAAAAACAGAAGAGCAGCTGTTAGGGCTGCACAATATATCTTCTGCTAATTATTATCGCAGTATCGGTCTCTGCAATACTGACATCACAAAAGGCTGTGGTATGCAAATGAGCCCCTAATCAATCACAGTGTTTCTGACAGGGTGACCAATCACAGCTCCAGGTGCGTTACTGGGTGTTCTGATGAGTCGAGGTCTTCATTTAATCCAACAAAACTCTAATTTTTAACCGTTAAAGGTGGTGGCGAATCAGTGCATGAATGGGCGGAGCTAAACCGCTGTAACCAGAATAAGGAGATACATTTGAATGTGTTGGTTTTGTAACACCACAAAACTATGTTTAAAAACAAGCTATTTTTGAAGCTTTGTTTCCATATATAGACTGTATGGATGGGGAGAATAAACGTACCATTTGAAACAATATTTACAGACTTTAAGCCTTTTTAATTCCAGAAAAGTGATAGTATGGGCCCTTTAATATATTGAAAGGCATCACAATTGCAATGCGAAACAGTAAAATTCCAATACTGATATTTTGTCCATATTGTGTCCATATCTAGCCGCTGTGTGTCACCAACAACAACCCATCCCCAACAACACAAACAGGAATATTGTACTGAAAATGGAGTGGAAACCTCTCATTACAAACATGAATGACCATGTGAAAAGTCAGCGGTGTAAAAACCACAGGCACTGCTCCACAGAGAAAAAGTGCCATAGTGATAAGTGGGTGAATGCATGTGACCCCTACAGTGAAAGGCGTCCGGAGGCTCTGTTATGCTGCGGTTTGCATTTTTGCTGGCATGGCTGGTTTGGGACCACTTGTTCCCTCAAAGCAAAGAGTCACTGCAAAACAATGGTGACTGATCAGCTTCATCATTAGAAAAAATATTTCTATCCTGGTGGGAGCATCTCTTCCACGAAGACCGTGACCCCATCCACAAGAGGGTCACTGAAGGGTCTGATGACTGGTCTCATTCGTGACTCCCTGCTGGTGGAATGAGCTGCCAAGGTCTACCAGAGCAGCAGAATCCCTCTCTATCTTCAAAAACCTCCTGAAGACTCATCTATTCAGAGAGCACCTCCTCTCCTGAAGATCTGTCTACCCTAAATCTCACACACCCTTCTATCTGAACAAGCTTTACATCTTCTTACACTACTCCCTATTTAAAGATTTAGTACTTAGAACTTTCCTCTGGTTGTCCCACTGTCCTGAAGCTTGAACAGTTCTTCAAATTGTAAGTCACTGTGGATAAAAGTGTCTGCCAAATGAATGAAATGTAATTTAATGTAATGTAAAATGTGCAGGACAGTGGGCTTCCAGGACGGGGATTGGGCAACACTGTTCTTCAGGATTACTATAATAAACTTAGCATAAATTTGGATAGTTTATAGTTTACCACAGTGAACAACAGAATTACTATAATGTAAATTTACAGAAATGGAAATGTAGTTAATTATATACGCATATAGCACTATAGAAGTCCGTCAGTTATCTGAACTGTTTATCCTTAACCAGGGTCACGGGGGGTACTGAGGCCTATCCCAGCAGTCATAAGGACTCAATGCAGGGAATCACTCTCAAAAGGGTCCCCGTTTCCTCAAATTGTAAGCTGCTTTGGATAAAAGCATCTGCCAAAAGAATATAATGGAATGGAATGGTGAGCATGAAGATCATATAAAATACTCACTTTGGCCTTGAGTTATCAGCTCTCAAATGCCTATGAACTTTTGGACTGATGTGTTAGTGCGCTCTCCACCATCATCATCAAAACACCTAGCTTTTGGATGATGCACCTCTCCAGTTCAGTTCCACAGACTTGTAGACTCTATATTGAGGTACAGTGAAGCTGTTCTGGTGGCTGCATGGTGGCCACCCTCACTGCCACTTAATATCAGCTTTTCTTTTCACCCTTAGTTGGAGCTTCTGTGTGTTTGGGTCAACAGTGAAAGCTTTGTTTTGTAATCGTATGTCATGTAGAATCAGTTCTCAAACTTTAAACAAACATGACATTTACAGGTTTTGGAATTTTAAAAATGGTGTTGCCTTATAAAAGTCGAGTAATTTAAAAGTCGAAATAACTAAAAATCTTTTTATTTCTGATCATAACAAGAGCATGGCATGAGAAGCCCAGTCACATGTATGTGTGTGTGCTGGCATGCGGAAGGGGTGTGTGAGGGTGGGGTGTGTTGACGGGGTGTGTGTGAGGATGGGGCTCAGACTGAAGCAGCACAAACAGAGAGGAGCTGAAAATACAGAAACTCCACCGGGAACAAACTTACTTGTGGTTTTAAAGATCTCTTAATTTAATACTACTGTGTGTGTAAGCTGAATATTTCCCAAAGCTTTAATATGCATCTTTGCACATTTTACAGAAAAAAGAGAGAAATGTATCTTTCTGGGGGTCAGTTATGTCCAAATAGTTGGTTAAATTATAATCTTTTTCTCATATTTCTGTGGGCTGTGCTGAAAAAAGGATATGGGACACTTTACACATTATTAAAGGCTTTAAATATTAGAAAAGAGCAAGTAGTGCGCACACAGGAAAAGAACCTCCAGGGTTGTAACAGTTAACTTGTTACCTGTCTGTATGTCTTTGTGCTTCTTATCTGCCTGTTTGTGTAAATGAAGCAACACAATTTCAATTCTTGCTCGTGGCTTCATACCCACCCCTGTCTGGCCAGTGCGAGTTGATGCGGTAAACGTTCTGGTACAGGTAGGGCAGGTCCTGGATGATGTCAGCGCTGAGGCCCCGCTCCTCCAGCATCCTGCGGCTGTACTCGTCCACGCTGTGGAGCCGTTTGCACTTGGCGCCGAAGATGCAGTCGTCCTGCACAAAGTGCTGACAAATGTGCACCTTAGTGCAGCGCTCCTTAAAGGTGCAGGCCCCAAACAGCCCGGAGCCTTTATTGTAGTGAGAGCACACCTGCACGCGGACACAGCACACAGCCCGGTGAAGCATCGCGCCATTTTCACAGAAACATGCAGAACAGAAAACAGAAAAAAAAACTGCACACGCACTCATGCACGCCCATTCACACACACATTCACACATATACATTCAGAATGTAAATGCAAGAGTTAGAGCATTTACAGCACAAATTTCTCCAAAGATTAGACACTTTCTCATTCGCTCGAATTCTTTCCAAACCTCAAACCAGTGTTCTACTTTACCTCCAGACTTACAGGCCTTTCCTCTCGACAAATTAAGACATCAACTCGTCTTTTTTTTTTTTTTTTTTTGGGTTTTTTTTTTTTTTTTTTTTAGTTTTTTTCTTTTTTCTTTCTTTTTTTTCCTCATTTTTTGAATCGCTGAGCACCACTTATTCCCCCGCGGCGAAGCTCCTTCACTCTGAAACTTCCACCAACATCCGTTCATCTCTGCAACTCTTCATCCAAGAAGACAAGAGACCTTCCTTCTCTCGGACACACCTTGGTACTGTTTTCTTTCATTTTCTTTGTTTTTTTTTTTTTTGTTTTGTTTTTAATTCATCAAGGTTCATGGTAACTCTAAACTGCACTGTTAACTGGAGAGCTGGTCTATTTTATGTGGTACTGACTGATCTATACAGTAACTCGGACTTCTTCTTTCATATAAAGCATCTGTGCTGCTTATTTAGACCCATACGGCCGCGACAGATCCGAGCAAAGGCTACATGCTAAATCTGCATGTCAAACTGCTAAATTTTACAAATGTTTATTGCCATCAGAGACAAAATGCAGAGGAGAGTTTCAAACAGCAGGAGCGGTACCTAGAATGCAGAAATATCCCAGCTTGAAGTGAAACTTAAAATAGTGTCCAAAAGTAAGTCATACACATAAGAAAATAATATATATATATATATATATATAGATAGATATATATACACACATCTCTAATTAGAATTTATGTAATGTAATGTTTACAGTGGGGAGAATTTCTTGTGGACAAGTGACACTTGACGGCCTTACAATTAGAAACAGGTGAATTAGAAGCTCCTGTCCTATAGGTGTGCCTTACAGACTATCATAAAAAGTAAGATATAAACCATCTATTCACATCACTGCTGCCCTCAGAAACTGCCTTCCTCTCTTCAACTAAAGATCTGCTTCTGATAACAGGGGGAAAACATGAATGATAATTATATATTTAAAGATGTAATTTAAAAAATCTTTCAGTGTAAGATATTTTATTCAAAATTATTTTGGATCATTTCTGTCATAAAATTTTAACAGGGTTTAAATAGCAACTGGCATTAATCCAGTAAAGCGTAGATAACACATGTACACAGTATTTAGTGACACCAACCTTTCCTTTATTAAAGCTTCTTTTCTTTTCAAACCCTCAGTTTTTCTGCAGAAATCTACAGGGATATTCTTCAACACTTCTTGTGAACTCCTCCAAAGTTCAGTGTTAACCGGCATTTTCTGCTTCTCAGCATCTAAGTTAATCCCAATTACAAATTTACACTCATGAATCCATAAAACCTTCTTTTTTTCAGTTTACGTTTTATTTAGTAACGGCTTCCTAAGCAGCTACACGTCCTTTCAGACCCGCAGCGTTGAGCAGTGTCTCCTCACAGTGGAAGGATGGACAGAAACACCTGCAGATTCTTTCAGACCTGAAGTGAGAGTGGAGATTTTTTTTTTTCTCTTCTCTCTCAGCTTTAAGAGCTGTTTATCTGAGGGGGACAGTTTCGGGGTTCTGCCAGGTCTTGCACGGTTGCTAAGAGTCCCAGTTTCTCTCTACTTTTAGACTCCAGTGTTGGAAAAGCCTGGTTTTTTTTTCACAT
Source organism: Brycinus macrolepidotus (assembly GCA_037974445.1). NCBI lineage: Eukaryota > Metazoa > Chordata > Actinopteri > Characiformes > Alestidae > Brycinus > Brycinus macrolepidotus. The sequence goes on from JBBPCZ010000136.1 coordinate 21,026,486, forward strand.
AATTGATTTGACTTTCCCGAATTCTTTTTCTTCTTTTTAGTCTGTTTCCTTTTTTCAATAATGGCTTCCTAAACAGCTATACGTCCTTTCAGACCCACAGCGTTGACTCGTCTTCTCACAGTGGAAGGACGGAGAGAAACACCTGTGGATTCTATCCGATCTGAAGTGAGAGTGGACCTTGATTTTTTTCTCTCAAAGATGACAACTTTAAGAACTGTTCATCCAAGGGAGACAGTTTTGGGGGTCTACCAGGTCGGTTGTTTGGAGTCCCATTTTCTCTCTTTTAATCATTACTTGAACTCCAGTTTTGGAAATTCCTCTTTAGATTTGAGATTTTTTTATGATGATGAAAAATGAATAACTCAGTTTTAACTAGAAATTAAAGAAGACAAAATGGTCTTACAGTACTCTACATAATGAGATATGGTTATTTAGAACAACAAGAAAATAAAAATGTCATTAACAAAAAAAAATTATCCATGAATTTTCCCTCAACTACATGCGAATCGCTTTGAACAGCTTTTTTCACAGTGTGTCAACTAACAACTGAGGACAACAGTGATGTCTAGCCAGTTTCTAGTTTACAGTTTTGACAAGGTGTGGAGACCTATAATGTTGACGCCAATTAAAGTATTTGCTGTGTGTGTGTGTGTGTGTGTGTGTGTGTGTGTGTGTGTGTGTGTGTGTGTGTGTGTGTGTGTGTGTGTGTGTGGGTACAGGTGTGTGTTTGAAAATGTGTGCCCTCACCTCTGGCAGTAGCCCGGGGTCATTCTGAAGCAGGAGGAGGAAAAGTTCCTCCTCGTGAAGTTCATGAAGGGTGCACTCCCGGAGGAGGGGATAATTATGCTCAGACTGAATATTATGAGAGAACCTGCACTCCTTCCTAAAAGGACAAAACACACACATGTTGGTATTACTATATTTGTGAGGACATTCCACTGGCTTATGTAATAGTGTATTTCATTAATCCTACACCTATAACTAAACCTGACCTTGACCTTAACCTCAGAAATCAAAAGGCAACACTTCTGTTCTTCAGTTTTTCCTAAAAAAGATGAATTTGTGGTGAAAACATGTTTCCTACTGAGGATCAGCAAAATGTCCCCACTTACACAGATTTTTCAGTATTCCTATCATTAGGTTCCTCACAAAGAGATAAATACATGTCCACACACACACACACACACACACACACACAGCAGTAATTAATAATATACCTCAGTGTAAGCACTGTGCTAAATTTCTAAAGCTGATGCATAATAAACATGAAGCGGTTTGATTCATTTCAGTCTAATTCATTTAGTTTTTCTCATGTCTGTATATTTGCCATATTTAAAGAGGAATTCCACCACTGTTTCAACATTTCTGCACAATTCAGGGCTGTTACTTTTGAGATATAAACAAAGTAAGTCTTTCTTTACTGTGGTGGTGATGGGAACCAGGGTTCAGATGCCTACAATGCAAGATCTCTTCATTTACCATTCCAAATCTCAGAGAAAACTTTGTGTGTCTTCTTACATTTACATAGTGGAAAATCTTTAAGAAAAAATTACTCATTATTTTGCCTTGCAACACACTGGGAGTATCTCCCACTCTGCACATGTTTATGTTTACACACTCACTCAAGAACAGCTGGGAATGAACTAATTAGTTCATTACAGGTGTGTTGGGAGCAGGGAAAACACTAAACTGTCCAGGGAAGGGGGTCTGGGAACTACTGCCCAGAGCCCCTCTCCACCACGAACGAAAAAAAATATTTTTTTGACCAAAAACTTATTGCAAAACAACGCCTCATAAGTGACCACTGCATACAATAACTTAACGTAGGGGAACTTTAAGAAGTGTTAAGCCCTACGGATGTCTGGTTCCATTCACTACCACTGCGAACAATTCTTACTGGGAGCATTTCTCTAGAATGGAGCATTTCACCATTAAGTCACTCCAAGCGTTTCTGTTTACACCACAACCTCTTAATTACGCAGAAATGTCAAAACTCAGTGGACTTCCCCTTTAAATGTGAGGCTTTAGAGTTTACTCATCAACAGGCCACACCCACTCCAGTCATTTCAGACAAATCGAAACCTTTCTTTGCATATTAAAGAGGTTCAAAGTTAGTGTCTAAAAACAACTGTCTACAAAACAAAGAAATTATTTTATTTTATGATGAACTAAAAATCGTTCTCCACCTCCCATTCCCTTTCCTCCTCCACCTCCCATTCCCTTTCCTCCTCCACCTCCCGCTCCTCTTCCTCCACCCCGTCCTCCGCCTCCTCTGCCCCTCCTCCCCGCTTTACCTCCTCCTCCACCCCTCCTCCCCGCTTTACCTCCTCCTCCTCCTCCCCGCTCTACCTCCTCCACCCCTACTCCCCCTACCTCGCCCCTTTTATAATCAACTGAAAATTGTTCTCCACCTCCCTCTC
>JBBPCZ010000136.1:21037917-21050432 GCA_037974445.1 Brycinus macrolepidotus
ATAATAATAAAGAAAATAAAATCACAACAACTTATATAATACAAACAGATTAAACAGCTTTACTGCCTTTGGATTTTTCATTTTACTAAGGGCATCTGAAAAGTCTTTTAGGTTATTTTTAAACACGATAAACAAAGGGGGATCTTTAAAATATCGGCTGGTGCAGTGTGATACAAGCTACCTGTCTTAGACAGATGACATATTTATCATATGACACGAAGTTTACAATGTGTTGACACTGATAAAAGATATTGATGCATGACCTGTTGGTTAAGTGTACTGTATTGGTTAAGTGTGTACTATATTGCAATGACAGGTGAAGTATTTCAACAAGCGAAGAGACTTTCTGAAGTACAAGGAGAAGATTGAGAATGAGGGGAATGAACCTGCTGAGAGGGCATCAAAATTATAGAACATATCACTGTATTTAGGCAATAAACTGACACCTGAATTACTTCTGCTGTGGCCTAAATGGCTACACTAGCCTCAGAAGTCTTATTTAGCCCACACATCCATGGTCAGTATGTGTATTGCAGCACCCCACTGCACAACTACCTGTGACTATAAGCAGCTGATTCTATTTATGTAAAGAACTAGCTAAGATCTTAAAATGAATTAAGATGAAAAAGTTGAGTCTCTAACAATGAACATGCCGATCACATTATTTATCTATGCTGGGATGTAAAGCACAAAACCTGTTATTTTATTTTTGTTTGTAAATGTGTTTGGTGTAAATAAATGAAATATTTTACATAGATTCAGAAGTGATTTCTCTGATATGGTTATGAAACAGTTCCATGTATTTACAGAGATTTATGATGTTTAAATGAACTACAGAAGTAAAGAAAAACAATGCAATGTAATTCATCTCTCTTCCAACATTTTCTTATTCTAAAAGTGTATGGTTTTTCTGATTCCACTGTTCCACATAGTTCCACACAAGGTACTTGAATAAAACCAGAATACATGGAAGAACACTCAGTAAATTTATTAGTAAATCTGTTGATATGCAGATTTTATGTTCAGTTGGTACAAAAACAATTTTATGTTTGCTGTTTTCTCTTCTTTTACTGAATGGAGTTGTTGTATATAGCAACTAATAAGGCTGAACAACTTGAGGAAAATATTTAATTGCAATTTTTCTGACCAATGAGGTGACTGTAATTTAAATGCACTTACTTTTGACAATTTTTTTCCTTAAGAAGACCAGCACATCCATCTTTTCAGAGAAGAGGCTTGAACACTGTAGGTACTGTGTGCCAGAATTGCAGTTCACAAGCTCCGCGTAATTAGGTTAATTTTCCCCTCTTAAAACTTGAAGGTGAATTTCACCAATTTTTCGAAATTTCTTCGTAATTACCTTGTTAAGATGTGAACAAAGTCATTCAGAGTGGTCTGATGTGAAATGCTTCCTTCTAGAGAACTGTTCACCGCAGTTAATAGGAACTCAATGAAGGGTTTAATTCCTCCAAAAATGAACTTGTAGAAAGTTATTAAACAAAATATTTACAAATACATTGCCTGATGCATGAAACATTGTTTTACAGCAGTTTTAAGAACTTTTTGGCCTAAAACATTTTATGCATTATATAATGAATTCATTTTTTCCACTTTTTTACCATTACCAACGTTACATGTAAAAATTCAGAATGTATAGGTTTACTGATCATTTTGTATAGTCAATAAAAAGTCTATTTGTGATCCCTGTTTTTTTATCAACACGACTGTAAAGAAGTCATTAAGTTTATCTACAATGCAACATTTCACACCAAACCACTCTGAATGACTGTTAACAAGTGAATTATTCAGAAATGTTGAAAAATCTGTGGAAGTCCCTTTTAAGACAAAACCTAGGACATAATTAAAATTGAAACTCTTGTGATATGAAAATTTCAATATAAAAACAATTCATTATTCAGCCGTAGCAATTAATGTCTTTTTCCACCTATAAAGTTTAAAACACAAAGACACAACACAATCCTGCAATGATCTGTAATTTCAAGAAACTGGTAACATTTTCTTTTTATGCTAACTCTGTGGTTTGTGTCCAGTGCTTTCAAACTCCCTGTGTTCACTATTGTATTGCAACTGCACTTCACAAAAGAGGAGCACAAACTGAGCCCATAACAGGAAAATAAAAACATGCCTCTTTTGGCATACATTCAAAATGTCCTCCATTCGTTTCCGTCACGAAAAATTGCTGCTTATTTCTACAAGCTTCCAGTTGCATTTCTCATTACAGCCCAGGTAGGGAACTCAGTCAGTTGGAAAAGGGGTACACCCCATGTGGTTATGGCCAGCATGACAACTAAAACTCCAATCAGATTCACCCCAAAACCAGCTTTAACCTGCAGAAAATTGAGACACAATAGAACTGATGAATTGTATGCAGGTAGCATTGATCAGTTTACATTTGTAGCACACATTCCATGTGCATGTGAACTTAAGCATAATAGCTGGAGTTATATAATACTTGGCACTTCAATAGAGGGCCAGTGTTATTGGCTTCTGATGTCTCACCATGTCGCTGATCTGCACATGTCCATAACTGAACACAATGGCATTAGGCGGGTTTCCAACAGGCAGCATTACACCAAAGGACACGCACATGGTGGCTGGGATGAGAGTGTGCAAAGGGTTTATCTGCAGGGTCTCTGACTGAGAGGGAAAGAGATCAAAAGTTGGTTTAGAGGCCACTCAAAACAAAACATGACTTAGTAAACATAACTTTTCACACAGTGACTGTGCAGGAACTACAGTTATAACTATTACTTTAAAAACATGTTACATGTACAGGCATATGCAAAAGTTTGTGTGCCCCCTTTTTTTTTTTTTTATAGATTCTCCACATTTCAATGCTGCAGTATTACTTTAAACTGAGGGGTTCAAACTTTTGAATACGAATGTAGGACATAAGTAACTTTGTAATGTTTTCAGGAAATGTATAAACTGTTTTTTGCCTTAAAATAACAATTTTTTTTTTTTTTTTTGGAATATTCGTTCATTCATTATCCAAGTCGTTTATCCAAATCAACAGACATTGTGGGGGGTGTTGGAGTTCATTCCAGCAGTCACAGGCCAGGAAGTCAACAGTCCATTGCTGGACAGACACACAGACAAACATACTCACCCCTAGGGGAAATGTAGCTTCTCCAACTCACCTGTTATGCAAGTCTTTGGACTGTGGGAGGAAACCCACACAGACATGGGGAGCACATGCACAATCCACACAGAAGCTCCCCTGCCCCAGCCCGGAATCGAACCTAGGACCTCCTTGCTAAATGTGCCTACAGGTAGTGAAAACTCACGTGTACTTATACACTGAGGAAAATGTGTGATGATTCATGGCAGTTTGTTCCTGATGTAGACTTATGTAGTAACCTTGTAGCTCCAGTGCGAAGAAGCAAACTTTGGGCACTAAGCATGTCTTGGTTGACTGTATTTGGCATGAGAGAAGAGCAGAGCTATTGCTTTAATCATTATTTGGATTGTAAGGAGAAAGGTTATTCTTTTATAAGTGGATACAATAGGGCATGGGTTAGGAGAGGTGGGTGCCAAAGGGTTTCTTGGGTTCAATGAAAGGTGTGTTAGAGCCTTCAGTTCTCCAGTACAATTTGATAATCTCTAGTCCAATGTCACAGAGGTTCATAACAACAATACCATTCTATATTTTTCAATCTGTCTTTTGTGAGTCCTTACCAATGCAGAGAGGATGGGCAGGAACACTGTGAGTGTAGCAGGATTGCTGGCAAACTCAGTCACTGCTGACACAAGCAGACAAGCCAACAGCGTGACGGCCCATGGGGGCAGGCCACTCATAGGCTCCAGTTGCCGGCCGATCCACATGGATAGACCTGATACCTGCACAGATAAACCACAGAAAAGTAGTTATAGTTACCTTAATAGTCATATGAACTACAGTAATCCATCATTGGTTCCAAAACTACATGAATGTCACAGAGACTTTCTAGGAGATATCAGTACCTTACACCCTGCTGCCAGTGCATAACCCCCTCCAACCAGAATGACAATCTCCCATGGCATCAGTCTTAGAAAGTCTTTCCAGGTGATCATGGGTGCCAAGGGGTCTTCCTCAGCATCCTCATCCTCTTCAGCTGTAGCTAAAGAGATGGCATTGTTTTCAGCAAGTAAACAGTGTGTTAAATTGAAAAGTGTATTCTCTCTAGAGGATGTGTACTTCTTTTCACTTGGAAACAAAAAAAATAATTTGACCAGGAGCAAATATGACTATGTACATAACGCCCCAAACAAAGGGAGGTGAGAATTCAAAGATTTGGCACAGGCTATGAGATACCTGAATGTGGAGTCTGAACACAGCGCTAATGAGAACAGTTTGGCCCTGTCAGGGTGTGACATATTTCAAGCTCCCTAGTGCACTCCCAAATTGCAGCTGGATAATCCTAGCAATTCATATTAGGGCCTATGTGGCTTGTCTGGTGGATAGCTTGTGGCTGGAGTGTTAGGGTGTTGAGAAGTAATGCTGTGAGTTCTGACCTTTGCTCTTGCTAGAGAATGTAGATGGCCAGGGCTTGCGTGCAGGGATGAGGAAGAGGAGGAAGCCCAGCAGCACTGAGACTGTGGCATCTGTCCTGTAGCCTTTCCTGCAAAGCAGCATACAGTTAATATCAGTGTAAATTTCTTGTTTGAATTGTTCCATTTTCTCTATTAGAAACAGGTACTGAGATGTCAAATTGGAACCACCACATAAGTGAGATTTTGAACAAGTGAGAGTTTGCTGTGTATACTACAGATGTAGCACTTTTACTCATGGACAAACATTCTTAAACTCATGGAACTGGATAGAAAGCATGATAAATATGGGTCTACAGGGTTTTCACACACTTCTCAAACAGGGATGTCCAGCCAGGAACAAATCCTGGTTCTCTTGTGAACCACAGGAGTGTCATTAGAATGAAGAAAAGGCCAGTCACAACTTCAGGATAGCTATTGGGCAGCAAAGAAGAAATATGTTTAGAAGCAGAACTGCAAACATACTGTGCAGTGAGAGGCATCCTAATGGACACCTGAAGATTGTGTTTTTACCTGATAGGTCCAAGCTTCTGGTACTCCTCAAGAATACGTTTCTCTGAGAGGATCTCACGTCTTGTTTTGCGTTTCTTACTCCAAGAACAAGTCTCTCTGAAACTGAGTTTTAAAAAAAAAAAAAAAAAATCTACCAATGAGACAACTGTGGTTAACTTCATTTCATCACTGTTCAAAGATGAACACACCTCTGAACCAACAGCTTTTCAGGAATTCGTGTTTGTAGATTGTTTACAGTTTTGTGGTACAAACAGATGTATGCAAAAGTGTGGGCCCCCGTGGTCAAATTACATGTTGTTGATTTTCTAAGTGAAAATAAAGTACACATTCTCAACAGAGAACATATGTGTGCACAATTTAATGCTCAATTGCTCTTCTTCTAGGGGATAAATACGACCTGTACAAAATTTGAGACATTTTTTTGTTAGACTTAGCATTTAAACATAAACTAAAAGTTGCAGGGAAGTGCCATGTTGAAGTTTGCTTCATAGAGGATGTGTTAACTTATTTTTTATAGAAATATATAGAAAAATGTTATCTGGCGGTTTTCAAACATTTGCATATGACTGTGTAAAATCCACAGTGGCGGTTTTTCTTACTTGCATCCAAGGAACAGGCAGTGGAGCCAGATCCAAGTTAATACCAGCATAACAAGAGCAATTGGCAGGCTAAAGATGAACCATGTGCCAAAGTTGATGACTTTTGCCTCGGGGTATCGACTGAAAGAGAGGATGAATAGGGTTCCATGTTCTTGAAATAAGTCAATAAGTGCAATGCAATTAATGGAAAAAAATAAAGGCAGTATAATTTGCATTCAGATTGCCATACATATCAAATTTCTTACATTGGATATATCTGTAGTTTGAGGTCTAAAAAAAATATACCTTTTACAGACTGACTGAATCACTTGTCAATTTACATGAAGTTTTGTTGTAAAAGTAAGTGATTTGTTCATTTTCAACATTTTCTGCGAATCCACAAAATAGGTTAACCTCTGTACTTTCCAAGAGTTCACCAATTTAAAACATTTATCATTATCTCATTTTAAACAAACCTGGCCTAGTTGTAATCTCTTAAGGACAAAACATCAGTACTTTCCCTTAATTGTAGGTTCCACTAATCATAGGTCAAATAGCCCTAAATTCAATCTTTCTATTCTGGTTCAAATGAAAGTACAGGGTCCTGTTTACAAAGAGCCTAAAAGAAGATCCTTACAATAAAAGATTTGAGATGACATTGGTTGTTTGCTAATTTGGCAAAACAACCTACAAAATCGAAAGTTTTATTTCTCTGTCATTTTGACCTTACAGACACTTTATGTAAAAACTTAACTGGTGAAAGCTAAAATTGACCTTGCAAAATGTATTCATTCAATTATAAGGGGGAACATACTTATTGAACTGTTCTGCAAAGATGAGGTTGGTGGAGGTGCCTGTAATGGTAATGAGGCCACCTATGGTGGCTGCATATGTGATGCTGAGAGACAGGCACTTGCAAATCATGTGGTCCCTCTTGGTGGGGTACAAGGAGTCCCTCCGAATCTTGGGTTTCTTGGGTAGAGAAATGTCAATTGCAGCCTGAAAAATGCAAACAATAAGTGATTTGTTTTTTATCTGAAATTTCAGATCATAGCATTACCTTGCTCAGCTGTGCTGATGTTTCACCTCAGGTAAATATCCGTTAGTCTGCTTTGGAAGGTCAGGTCCCAGACCTGGCTTCAGTGCAAGACCGTTGACTTCCTGTATCACAGAGAAAGAAAAATGGAGTGTGGTGGACTCATAGAACTGTGATGATATTTTATTATTCAGATGATGTCATGTGCCTTACCTCAGGCAATGTGCAGAGTTCTGGTTTCTCACGACTGCATGGATAAACAAAGATAAATGAGAAAATATAGCAAATAAACATAGTGGTAAAAATACTTTACTTTTTGCCTGAAAGCCTACCTGTCTTTATGGTACAGAAGCTCAAGCTGATTCTTATTTAAAGTGTCTTCTTTATCTGCAAAGATGATTAAAGTGTGACTTGGTGAACAAAGGCACACTTGCAAAAGTGCTCTTATAGAATAGCTCAACAGGTTGCAAGTGTATGAATGCATAAAACAATGAATATGAGCATGAAGACGCAGGTGTTTGTCTCTTTATGATAATGCTCTCTGATGTTCTTATATGTGAATGATGAAGGGTCTTTGTGTTACCGCTTTCATCCTCTTGTGTTTCCCCAGTGTCAGAGTCATCATGGGAATCGGCAATGCCGGTGTAGATGAGCTGCTGGAGCACAGCTTCAGCAATAGGCATCACCATGGCAGTGGTGGAGGTGTTACTCAGCCACATTGACAGGAATACTGTGCAGCACATGAACCCCAGCACCAACCTATAACACATCAAGCTCAATATCAAAGTAAAGCATCTACACAATATTGATCTGTAACGCATCAACCTTGCTGCCCTGTATTGTGCCTTGTTCAAAACACAGTCCGGACTGAAACACTTTTTCTAACTGTGTCACGAAAGAGTGAGGCTAAACTAAACTACTGTATATGTGGTGATTTTTGTGATTTTAGTGAGCGATAACTTGGAGTGTTTACATACTACATTAAACTCTTTTATTTCAACAAATGTGTTTTCCTATTTTATATGCCCGGTAACATTGATATAAAAAAACATCTAAGATCAGATCTTTTTTGTCATTGATAGAACGACAAGATGCCCTAGGTGTATAATGTAGCATATGTCTTTCTTTCCATAAAGAACAGCTTTGTTCACATGACCTGTCATGGTTCAGAAATCAGAACCAAATGTGAGACTGTGTAAGCATGACTTACATTCCAGGTTTGGCCCCTGCTATCATGACCATGCGGAGGGCGATGCGTTTATGCAGGTTCCACTTTTCAATGGAAGCAGCCAGGCATATAACTCCCATCAGCAAAAGAGTAGTATCCTTGAAGTACTCTGAGGCTACCTGAAAGCACATATACACCACATGTTTGCCCAAGGCATGACTAAGCCTAGAACTGCTACTGTATATAGGTGCATCTTTGTAGGTGACAGACTTAACTGTTACAGACTGAAGCTGCACAGTTCATCAACTCCCTTCGCTAGCTGTTTTAAGTTGTTTTGCCTTTTAAAGAGGTTTAACTCTTTCTTTTAAATCACATTTTTCTGCATGTAGAGCTTAAGTTCTGTTCTTCAGACTGAAGCTTTTTCCTATAGTGAAAGGCTTGCTATTTAGTGCAGTGTTTAACTTGACAGGTTTACTTGTGTACAACACAATGCTTGTATCTACTGGAACTAAAATAATATTCTGACTTGACTTGCAGTCACACCCCAAAGACGTGATTCAGACTTTCATGCATTGACTCATGATCACCTCTGTAATAAGGTAGGTGTTTCTAATAAAGTGGTCTGTAATTGTAAATGGTGTGCAAAAATGGCCTGATAGATTTATACCAACATCTCACACACTACCACACAACTACCATGTCATTGTTCCTTTTGTGCTGAGACTGGACCATTTACATTGATCATTTACATTGATGAACAGGGTTGAGGACAGCTGATAAATTGCACAATAACTGATAGGCTACAGGCGATAAATGTAAATTAAGAAAGTGCACCTATATGTTAAGACTGGTGCAAGGTCATTGGGCCTGAACTGGTAACTCACAGCACATGCTGGGCCACTGGAGCTGTTTTCTATCCAGCAATATTGCCACAGAGTAATTTTATCAGGGAAAGAAAGACAATGAACCAAATAAAAGGGGAATTCCACCAGTTTAAAACAAAAAAAGGTTTAAATGTAATGTTGATTATGATGAAATAGTAGTACAATTGTAAAAGAAAAAATATTTGGGGACTGTTTTGCCTTATACCCTGCATATACATCTCTACCATAAATGGATTTTATAAAAAATATGTTGTAGGGTCAAAAATTATATAAAAACTTTTTAAATGTGTCTGGAATGTGTTTTAGTAACCATTTTCATCTGAAGTAGCTTTCAAACACTAAACTCTACAGACATCTATCATTCCCACTATATTTCTGGAATTTCCCTTTAACTGAGGGCTGAGGGAATAAAGAAAAAAAGATATAAAATAGAAGTAAAAAAGGAAAACTAAAGTAAGTTGAAGGAAACACAGGCAAGGTTAATGCACTGCTCAGCAGACCAGAGCATGAAGTAGTGGACTTGCGTAAAAAGGGCATATTTACTAAACACGATTACACAGACTTAAGATAACAGGTTGCTTTGTCAAGTTTGTCAATGGGATTTAGTCACATGACACAATTTTGGCTTACATAATGTGTCTGCAGTTTAATTCGGATGCTATAACAGGCTGGTACAAATGATTGATAGCTGAGTAAGTTGAAAGCCTTTGAGTTTTTAGCCACAGTGATCAACTCTGAATATAGGGTTGTTGAAACAACAAACAATACATTTCTTTATTGTGATTTAATGTCAGCGATGTGCTCATCACGTGAGGTTGCCTTGATGTTCTTAACTTCTCTCATTGCGATTACTGTCACAGTACCATTACAGTACCATTACAGTAGGCATTACTGTTGCTTGAATGACAAAAAATAAAAGAAAAGTTTGATCATTTCTGTTTCCAAAGGCTTGCCACAGTATTTTATGGTCTGTGTTGTACTAAAGATAACAAGATACTAAACAGTTTCTGCCATGTCAGTGGTAAATTTAGGAACTAAAGAACATGTATGCTAGTTGCATTTGTTTGGAAAGGCTATGTACAGTAAATGCAAATGTACAGTAATATTCAAACATTCGGATGCCCTTGGTCAAATTTTCATATTTTGTTGATTTTATAAGTACACATACTATACAGAGAACATACTTCTGCACATTTTCTAAGTTCAACATATTGGCCAAAAAAGAATATTTTATAAAAATAAAATATACCCTGTGTAAAAGCTATGTGTTATTATTATTATTTTTTTATTATTATTATTATTATTATTATTATATATATAACTCTATACTATATATTATATAGTAAATAAACCAAATACTGTATGTAATTAATTCAATAATTTATAAAAACAAAAGGCATTCATTTGACCAAGGTTATTCATAATTATAACTGTATGCCCATTTATAATAACATGCCACTGAATATTTCAATGCAAATTCAAACTGTTATATTTCATTTGTTTTCCATTAAACTGCTTAGAATTATTTTGGAATGACAGCTACATTCTTTTTTCCAGGAATGATTACGTCAGGCTGAAACTGCCTTGGCCAGAATCTGCTGACTGTTTTTGAAACTTTGAAAGTGGTAGTTTGAACCTTTTTAGAACAACAAACAATAACAGTAACCAACAAAATGAGACCACAATTACATTTTCATTTTTGTAAAATGTCATCTTTATGAGCATTATTATAGTTTCAGGTAAAAAAAGAATCCTGCTGTGATTTTTACGCATGTTTGAAAGTAATTTTCACATGAATCAATTAAATTCAAAGCATTTTTTTAGTTTGACCTAAGTTTTCAGTCTAGTAACATTTTAGCTCAACATTAGAAATAAAATGCATGTTAACGTTTTCCCATCTCTAATATTGTAGCAATGTGATTGTTGTTTTGTCCTACATAATTAACAACAATTTCTTACTGGCATTTTTCTTGTAAATAGCATGAGGAGACAGATTGATTGTTATTCAGACATCCCCCAGACATCCTCATTTTATTAATGCATATACTGTATGTTGAGAGTACTGGGTAATCCACACAAATGTAACTAGATAAGATACATTAGTACATTAGAGGTTACATGGTTAAGAACACCCTTATATAGACAAAAACATTTATTTTGTATTTTTTAAGAGGGCTCTTCACATTCAAATCTCTTTTTCTAAAATGATTCTTTAGGGAACCAAACATGATTCTTTTATGGTATTGCTCAAAGAAGCCTTTGGGTTTGTAAGAGTGAAAAGAGTAATTGCTCGACCTATAAGACAAAGACAGCAACTTAGCCCCATGGTCATCTTATAGATTATTGGTGAATAGCTTCAGAGAAATAGGTTCAAACAACCATAAACACAATGTAGTCATTGGCCAGTAACAATAGTCTTCCTTTTTCATTACACATAGTCAATCTTTCAATTTATTATCCAATAATTTAATGCCTTTTTTTCAAAACCCTCTTGTACACCAGCTTTACACCACCAATTATTGCATGTGTATCTGCATGTTACATAACTGATATTCTTTGTTTACAGATCTTACTGTTATTTAATGCCAAATACACTTTAATAAATCTGAGATACCCATGTCAAATACACTTTTATTAATCAGCCATTCAAAAGACATTCCCCATTGCTTCTTGTAATTATACAGGTGTGCACAGCGGTACTTCTTAGATATGCTGCTGAGAGAATTTCACAGAAGGTCAAGACCACATGACCGGAGCGCTACAGTGATGTACTCTTACACAAGCTCATCAGAGCCTCTCGCACACACATAAGACCTTGTCTATTTGTCTCTGAGATTCTGAACAAGAGAACGTCTACAAATTCCCTGTATCTCACTGGAGGCAAATCAAGACTTGACTTCTGAAAAGCTAAATACAATGGTCCTGGGACCTGAGCCCTTTCTAAATGCCTTACAGTGACTGCAAGTTTATGTACTCACTTCACATCACAGTGGAACATAAATCCTGCTAATTACAACTAATCTATGCCAAATGACTACACTGACCCTTTATTGAAAAGGGATGTTCTGTTTTCAAAATCACCACTGTAGAATACTAAATACTGTAAAGCTTAAACCCAGCGCTGTGTTCAATATGTTAAGTAGGAAAGTTCTCTTACCTCACTTGATTTGAGGACCCCAAACAGCGGGTACAAGAAGGCTGGTACCAATGCAGCAGCTCCCAAAGGCACAGCTTCTGATACCCAATACACTGCTGTCACAATGAGCACATAGGCACAGGACGATTCCTATAGAAGGAGGTGCACCAACATATAGTAGGTCAAGAGACTGGATGCTGCAAGCTCTCTTTTGATACCTTTGCAACTGCAGTGTGCTGATATTCCTGTGTATAATCCATCACAATATAAGTTTTAGTAGATGATGTCTTAGGGACATCACAGAACTTAATACTTCATGAATATGTTACACTACAGTCTTCTTTTTTAATAATTCCATAGAAAAAACATTTTTGGTTACCTAAAAAACCTTCAGTGGAGAGTTATTTAAAAAATCTATTAAGACATTCACTAAGAAAGCAAAAGTGTCTCTTCTATGGCATAATTTCAAATAACCCTTCAATTCTTTGAAATGTGTCATTAGTTCCCAGCATTTCATTATATTATGGTCATAGGTAGAAGATTTAGATGTTACCCCAGTTAACCCAGTATGAAAAAAATCCTCAGTGATAGGCCACATTTGTAAAACTAACTCTTGTATTGACAAAAAAAACAGGGAAAAAAAATTATA
>JBBPCZ010000136.1:21115556-21127572 GCA_037974445.1 Brycinus macrolepidotus
TGCCGATACCGATAGTTTGGAAAATGCCTAATATCGGCCGATAATATCGGCCTGCCGATAAATCGGTCGGGCTCTACACCTTATTATACCATACATTCATCTAGATGTGCCTAAGAGTTTGTTTAATGCAGAGATCTGTTTAACTATGAAATGACATTAGTCATCATTGTAGAAGGCACAGTGTTTGATTTGTAGCTGTGAGGGCTTTATGATCATGTAAATTGTACTGATCAGAAGCTGCTCAGCAGCTGCTTGTATCGGCTTTTGTATTGTAGTCTGAAATGTCATAGGAGCAGTTCAAAATTTACATATGATGGAAACTGAAAAATGGAGGGAGGAAAATAGAATGGGATAGGGATGGGAGTGAGCATTACTTTTACCACATTTGAGCATTACCACATTTGCTTGGACAACAGTTTGTTAGAGAGAGACCCAGAACCCAGAACCAGGAATTAATCTCCAATCTATGACAAAGCTGTTGTGCTTGGTGGTTTTAAAACGATCAGTCAATATCCGTGAACTTCAAGGGGCACTCCTTCCCAAATGTAAAATGTCTATTGCAAACATGCCTCCTACAGTGGTGTCACGATAGTCTCTTGAGTGAGATTTTCCCGTTTAAACACTAGGTAAACCCACTTCTGATCTTGGAGGTGGGAAGAACTTTTGAGACTGGCGAGGACGTCTGTAGATTTCTTTGACTTTTTTTTTTTTTTTTTTTTAAACTGATGCGGCTGAGGGATGCAGGGCTGCACCACAGTATATTATGCAATGACAACCTATTAAAGGCTAGTTTTATAATTATCTAATAATTTATATTCCTTTTAAAATACGGTTCTGTGTGATCATGTACTCTTGTAAATGTGATGGTTGCCATCAGTTGAAGTGCTTTTAAAAACTGCCCTTTAAAAACAAACTTGTCTTGGTTTTCTACCATTGACATGTATGTATCATGTTCATGCACAACTTTTAGAAAACCAACAGTTTTCTTTTACTTCCCAGGCTCCTGAATCCTACAAAAACGTGACTGATGTGGTCAACACGTGCCATGATGCCGGCATTAGTAAGAAGGCCATCAAACTCAGACCCATCGCTGTCATTAAGGGTTAAACATGCCGGCCTCATTTCCACCACTACGGCCTCAAACCCAAGGACCATGATCAGAACCTGCAGAGACAAGGCCCCTTCATGCCAAGCACTTCAGAGGGAAAGGGAGCAACTCCTGCCTCAGGGTTTTTGCACTCTGCTAATAAGGACTGGCCTTCCAATACATGTGCATCAGATTGCACAGAAAAAACAAAGCTCACACGATGGGGAAAAGATGAATAAGTTATGTTTGCTTTATTCTTATTCTTATAAAGACTGTATGGTTAAGTTTTTGTTTGTGAGACTAAAGGTGTGATTTGGGAGAAGGAATAAAATAAATACAAGCAACGTCCTCTGCTACTCGGCTACGTTATTGTGTGCTGGGACTTGGGATGTGAATGGTGCAAAATGAAAGAATTCAACAGGGTTACATTAGATGCACTTTATTGGTAGTGACAAAAGACTGACAAGGATGCGAAGGGATATCAAAAATAAGTATCAACAAATCTCTCAGTCTGACACATAATGAAAACTACTTTTTCCTCTTTGTTGCTGTTTGGGATTCTAGATTGCTTTGGGGTCTTGGTGTGCTGCTGGGGGCTCTTTTGAGGGCCAGATCATGTACAGGTTGCATGCTGTTCAGCTGTTCTACCAGAAGTGCTGCAAAATACTGGGAATAAGTGAGGCCATGTCAGTAAGGAGCTGTCAGGATATAAATCAGCAGACAGCATGTTGGAAGGAGCTGATCAACAAAAGCAAAACCCGGAGTGTGATATGCAGTGTGATGATATACATGGTGAGCTTGACTTATTTCACTTGACACATCATACTACAAAATAACTGATATGAATACACCATCCCAGAGTTCTAAGATCCTGCACAGCTGTGTTGACCTTAAATTCACAAAAGCTTCGCTAAAATACTGAGAATTATTCCTAGCTGTCTGCCCCCTAACTACCTCTTCATTTCTAGTTCTGAGTCTCGGCGAGATCGAGAATGAGAGGTTAGTTTTGTTTAAAACTAGTGAATGGAGGCCTGTGGCATGATGAGTCAGTATAACGTGAGGCCACCAGCAGTCATTCAGAGCATCAAAAAAAAGTAGTGAGAAATGTGAAAAAGAGCATAGAACTTTATTCCTCAACTTTGAGACATTTTGGAAAGAAACCAAAAACAAAATCAAATCAGTTTTGAGAATAATATGTGGCTGTCATGCAGGACCTTTAGGAAATTATTCAGATGGATCTTGTAAACAGATTTAGTCAGAATAGGCAACACCTAAATGTTCTATTAGAGCAATCCTAACCATCACCTGAAGATTGTCACCTCTGCTTACAAACCGCGTTTCCTCACTTTTAGTTTTTCCAATGCGACTTAACACAGTCATGTTACATATATTTGAGTGTACTATTCAGCTTGCACCAGAGACATGAGACCAATTTTAAACAACCGAGTGTTAAAAGCCCCGAATAACCTGTTTTAGATCAAGTTGCACCAAATGTGGTTCAGTCTTGTAGAGTGGACTGACAACCATCTGCTCAGACACCATCTAATTCTGCCTATTTGCTATCATTTACAATTACTTTGATATAAATGTACTGAGTGATTTTGGACCATTGTGCAATTTCAACAGGCAGTCTGCATCATGCGACATGAACCATGTCTGGACTTTATTAACTTAAAGAGGAAATAGCAAATTTACTTTTGTTAAACTCTCTCTCTACAGAAGCGTTTTCCAATCCTGCGCCCAGGGACGCCACACCACTGCGCACTTTAGTCTGTTCTAATACACCGTTCAGCACATTAAACATTCTCCTAATGACCTGATGAGTTTAATCAGGTTTGTTAAATAAAGCAGTCATCTGAAACGTAATGCTGTGGGATCCCAAGAGTAAGACTGGAAAACACTGCTCTACAGCACTAATAGGTCCTGCTGGCCAACACTGAAACATCACACTCAGTTCCAACAGTCAGTACATCATCCAGAGGGCGTCACACACACACACACAGATACCAGCTAAGCCCTTGGACTGTGGTGCTCCGATGATGTTAACCAGTACGACGCTGCGTAAGTCATAGGAACGAGAGCCTTAAAAAGGATGTTAAAATTAACATCCTCCGACGTCTGCGTGTCATTTGCCTGGATCTAAGGTCAGATGTGCTATTTGTTTAGTGTTGCGCTGTTAAGGGAATATCTAACTGCTTTAAGACAGGACGGTGAGGGACCATACAGTTTAAGTGGGTTACACTGCATCTCACATGCCACCAATAACAACAACAAAAAAAAATGTATTTTTACAAATCAGAGAGAGAAGCAGATTAACTGCTCACATCTGAAAGATGGAGTAAGGAAGAAAAGAATGTTTCGGACCCAGAAGGCCAGGATCAAGAGCACTTCCACATTCCTCCCCATCACTTCAAAGTAAAACTAAAGACTTCCATTTTATGTCATAAAAAGAAAATCAAATCCATCATTAAATAAAATCTTCAAACTAGCCCTTCCTTTGCTCCAATTCATTTCCGAAACCTCGTTTCAACCACTCAAAACAAAAATTCCTCTTCTTTAAATGCTCTACTTTTTTTTTTTATATATATATATATACTTCCTACAGCTTTTTTAAACCAAAACAAAAAAAAAATGCTCACAAATAACTGTTACTCGGATTGTTTCATAGTTTCAAGCGCCAAAACGTTTTTTTTCTCCTCGTTTAGGTAGGAAAGGGTGAAGTTAGGAGATGGACTTTTCTCTACAATCAAAGCCACTCCCACAGTCTCCCAATTAGCTTTCCGCCTCGTCACACTGGCCAATCACTGACATCCTTCCTCACGCCAGGAGGTCAAATCCACATGAACAGCAGGACTCTGATTGGGCCTAGGTCACTGAAGGGCTGTGGTGACCGCTGTGATAGCTCATCCTCGCGAGAGTCCTGTTTCGGCACCGTTTTCCTTAGACCAGGAATGGGCGTGGTTAAGCTTCTCTCTTTAAGTGCAAAAGCAGCCTATGCTAAGCTCTGTCTTTATGTTGTACTGTAAGTGGCACTGACAACTGCTGTCCTCTCAGACTGGAGTTTCTGAAACCCTTCCAGTTTTTACAGTTTTGCTTGCTGAAAGAATACCTGAGGAGAGATAAAGACGAAAAAGATGAGGAAAGCTTCAATCTATATTCATGGAGTCTGAAAAGACAGCAATGAAGAACAGAACACTGTTTTATTAGGCACAGATACCTTCATGTAATTTTTCACAACCTTGGTGTCTGGCTGCTGAAGCACTTGACAGAGTTCCTGAAAAGAAAATGTAAAGAGCACTAAGATCAGAAAGCAGATCATGTTCAGCTCAAGGCATCATGACAGAGTGCAGCTTTACACACAAAAAAAATAAATAAATAAAGCAAAACAGAACAGCCGAAGAAAAAGTTGTGGGTATTTAGACAGTTGTGCGGTGAAATACCTGTGTGATCTCAGGTGAGACTTGTAGCGAGGGCAGGTACTCCTGTTGCAAGAACTGAATGAATTCCGGCCCCTGAAAACAACAAAAAACAAAATATATAATTATATAAATATATCATTAATATTCCTACTTTTCTACTATGCGGTAGAACCTGCTCTTGGTGGTCCTATCATGATGGGGTTTTTTTTGCCAATTGTCACTCAGCCTTACTTCTAAACTTGAAAAAAATGGTTAAAGATCCTTACTGAGGCCTTGTCATACATGTCACCCATATAAGCAAAGGCACTACAGTAAGGTCAGTCCAATACTAAAGCATTTTGTCACTGTGAGTACTCAACTTTGACTTCTAAATAAACAAAAAAACCAAAGGGGGAAAAAAAAAAAAAAAAAACCTGTGACTCACCCTCTTGAGATGAATCATTTTCAGAGTCAGTGAACACTCAGACAAGGTCTGGAATGCAAGATGTGTAATACAGATTACACAAAATAAATTGTCATCCAATTTTCTGTATGAGCGTCACCAGTTTTTAGAAGATGTAAAGAGACTTACCAGGACAGTCTGGGCATCTGAAAGGTCAAAGGTTGGTTTGAGCGGAGCCAGAAAGCATGCTGGGACAATGTGTTTGTAGATAAAGTCTGGAAATCCGACTAAACCATCTTTACCCCCTGAGTGATTCGTAAAAAGGAGAGAGAGAGAAAAAAAAAAAAGTCATGAGTTACAGACTTGTTAGTACTGAAGTTTTTTTTTTTTTAATTTAATTTTATTCTAACCCTCTCGGCAAATATAAATGCAAAATCATTTAAAAACAATAAGCAACAATTTTTGTACACTGTAAAGGACAAACTGTTTATTTGATATTTGATGCTAAAAAACTATTTAACTAGTCTTTGTTTAAGGGTGCTGTTAAACCAGTAGCACCCTCATAACAGAACCTCTCCCTCATAACTTTTTACATCAGCAGCTACAAAGTAAATCTAACCAGTTCTCTTTACATTCATATTCTGACCTTCATTTCATCAACTGACCACATGCTTATAAGCATGCTAAGCTACAAATCTAAGCAGGAGAGGAAGCATTTCACTTGGCTGTCTTAAGCTAGCCTGGGTCTAATTTAACCTGGCATTTCTGGCTAGTTAGACTTTATTGTCCCCGATGGAAAATTCTCTTCTACATCAAAGGGAGTATCAACATTGCACTTTACATTCATCATGGCACAATGATAACGTCACATAACAGGCAACACATGAAAACTAATGAATACTGAATAAAAGTTCTGAATACCCCAGAGTTCCACTAGTTTGGAGAGGATGATGAAACAGGTCTTCTGAGCGACAGGGTCAGGGAAATCCACCGCTCCTTGGATGATTGTGAACAGCACACGCTCAATATTTTCCACACCTGCCAAGAAAAAAAGAATTTCAGATAAATTAAGATTAAGTACTTTGGTGAGTTTGTCTTTGCAAATGAGTCTTTACATAAAGCTCTTTCTACAGTTTTGCAGAAAGATTTCCAATGCCAAGCAACAGATTTCTCACCCTGGTTGGCCATGACTTCGTTCATGCCACTGCTGGCGATGGTCTGGATGAAGCAGAAGTAACTTCTTCTCAGCATCTGCTTCTCAAGGGCTGCAGTCTGGTCATTGTCCTCTGCAGGCCGAGACAAAACCTCAAAAATTGCCAGCACCAGTGGCATGAAGACCTGTTGCAGGAAGGGAGACACCTGGCTCTACAAGTAAACACAAAGATACAGAGCAATGGATTATTCCATGACAACTGAAACAAGAGTTAGCTACCTTAGGTCTTATAATCCAAAGTTGGTCCAGTCCCCCTGCCCTCAGTAAACCTGAAAATAATATATTCATATAATGCACTTTCCCTCGCAAATGAAGTGTTACCCTCCTAAGCCTAAACAGATTTTAGTGTTGAACCTGGGGGGGGGGAAAAAAAAAAGGGGGGGGGGAATCAACAAGCCTGCAAACATCAGTGTTTCCACTGGTAACATTTCTCTGCCTACAACTAAATGAAGTCAGGAAACACTGGATATACTATAATATTTAGCTTTGCACCAAAAGTGTGCTTTTTGTAAATTACTGTAAAAAGTACTTAAGAAACATGTTAGAAAAAAAAATTATTAAATGATTATTAAAACATTTAGTGTAAACACACTCAGCACACCTTAAACTTGGCTGTGATCTGGCTGATGAGGGGGATAAACTCCTGTAGGTCTTTTGGCTCACAGTCCTTCAACATGTGCTCAGATGCTGCTGGTATAAAGGGCAGCACCTCTTCCTCGAGGCAGATAATCATGCGGTGAAGAAAGGAGCGCACAGCACTGCGCAGAGTGCCCCGCTGGACTGGACAGCTCAGTGCCGGCAGAAAGGTCTGCAAGCAATCCAGGTACACCTCAGAGCAGCCACAAAGCTTCACCGTCTGCTTGTTATTGAACGCCTTACTGGTGCGGCTGAGAGGGAGAGAGAGAGTATAAAATGTCTCGTCCAATCCAAAAGTATTTCTATCTGCATCATACAGGAATCACGGCAGTGTTTCATTTCACACTCCTCATTCACATCATTCACAACAACTACAACAACTACAACAACAAAAAAACACTTCATGGTCCAATTGTCTTCAAGAGTTAAGGTTTCACCCAAGTGACCTTTTGTAGATGCGTGTATTGAATGTGTGTCATTTTCTTTTATATTCAGATTTTTTTCTCTTCCCCAAATTTAGTTGTGTTGAATTCCACCCACTAGCTAGGACTCCCTCAATCACACAAAACTACCGGCACCAGGAGGGTGAAGGTTAGTACATGCTTCTTCAAGTCATGTTAAGCTTCACCACCTCTTTTCAAACTGCCGCTGACTTAACATTATTCAAAAGCTTAA
This sequence comes from Brycinus macrolepidotus, assembly GCA_037974445.1. Classification (NCBI taxonomy): domain Eukaryota; kingdom Metazoa; phylum Chordata; class Actinopteri; order Characiformes; family Alestidae; genus Brycinus; species Brycinus macrolepidotus. The sequence continues at coordinate 21,122,969 of JBBPCZ010000136.1, forward strand.
CGTGCTAATTATGTTAGGTCAGCTAACAGACACCCAGGCTGGCTAGAATTGTGCTGAGTGATGGGGCAGCTGGAGGGTCCACCCTCCCAAAGACAGAAAGGCCAACCGTGCTCTCTTAAACTCCTGACCACAGATGACTGTGGCATCACCAGGGACTGACTTTGCGATCTCCCGATTGGGCCAAAGCTTAGACAGTTGCACCACTCAGAAGCCCTTTAAACATGTTCAATATTTATTAGCATGTGGGTACCTGGCAAAGCCCACGGCGTGGCTGAGGCAGTCAGCGAGGGCCGTCTGTCTCTCCTCGTCAGTTTCTTGCGTCAGTTTGGCAAGGAGGAGGCGGAAGGCCTCCATTAGCGGGGTGAGGAGACTGCGCATCAGAGCCTGCTTCCTCTCCGCTGGACTCTCTCCATTCACAATCAGCACTCCGGTTGTCTCGAACATAAACAGCTGGTCATCACTGCTCAACAGGGCAGGGAAGCCATTCTCCTGAGGGAGAGAATCTGAATGTAAGAGGGATGAACTCTGTGTGTATTCTGGGGGTGTATTTCAGGTGTGTGCACGTGTGCCTCTTACAGGGGGGGCCAACTCTAGCAGGTCCTGTATTCGGCTCAGGATGTCCTCGATGTAAGTATTCATGTGTTTACTGTGCAAAAACACAAGAAAAGGGGTTATGCATTGAAAACAAAAAAACACAGCCTTTTGTTTTTCACCAAATACAGTTGGCATCCAATCCATTTTAACGTTGACTGAGTAACACGGAGTCAACTGAATTTCTCTAGCTGTGTGTTTGTATTGTTAACCAACTCACTGTAATGTTTTGATGAATCTGGAGAAAAGGTAAGACACTCTGCTGCGCACTTTTGGGCTGCTGTGCCTCAGACCACGATGGTCTAAAAATGCCATCTGCAGAGGGCATACAAAATAGGTTTTTCATCCAAGAAGACATTTTAAGGAGCAATTCACTTTTATTATTAGAGTGTAGCTGGCAGTTGCGTGGAGTTAAAAACTCACCAGGACGCTTGGAATGTGCTGTGGTTCCACAATGAAGAACTTGTCGTAGCGTACGACGGTCTCAAAAAACTCCAGCGTGACAGAGGTGTGCTGATACTCACTTACCCCACAGGAGATAAGCTATACAGGCACATACACGTACATTTTAAAATAACATTCTTTATAACAAATAAACTTTCCATTAGATACTTCTCTAAATATTCTTTATATCCACATGCTAATTTCAACAATATTAGTATTTTTATGCTGGTGATATAGTTACAGTGTGGTGTGTGTATTTCTCTTACCGTTCTCATCATGTCCTGCAGAGTACTGGCTTTGGTGGCATCACCAGTGAAGTGAGCTCCATGTGACGCAGGCAGTGCCTCCCCCAGCATATAGAACAGCCTGATCGCCACTTCCACCTCCATGAACCGTGCCGTTTGCCAGTTCCTAAACACATGTGCATAAAAATATCTGTAGTGTTGCTGCTATAAGCAGGGCTTGTATGCAGAGCTGCAATTCCTTATTTCAGCCAACTGAATAATGTCTTATGTAAAGTTTTTAAGTGTGTATGTGCCCATACTTACTGCATGGTATTGGTAAAGACTCTGCACACGGCCTCCAGCAAGAGTTCAGGGGAAACCTGAGCAATGCGGTCAAGAAGCATCTTCAGCTGCTTCCTATACTCCACAAACATTGCCTCATCCTCACCCTGAAGCAGAAAAAGACAAAAAGATTGCTTAACATGTACAAAATAACAACCACTGAACACTCACAAAACATGAATGACTAATGCAACTTCCTGATATTGTGTCGGGCTAATACTTGTCCATAATGACGCAGATTAATATTACCTCATTTTCAAAGTTGTACTCATCGTCATATGTCAGTTTTTTCATAATAGCCAGCATGATTGCCTGTTGAAAATTACAAGAAGCTGTTAAAAGGCTCTGTGCAGTAAGAGATAAACTGGAAAGGCAAATGGTACCAGTAATTTCATACCTCAACATTATTCTTCTGCTGATCAGTAAGGAGAGGAAGCTGCAGTGGAAAAAATGATCACAAGTTCAGCTAAAAAACAAAAATGCATTCATCCACCCGTATGTCTATATTTGTAAGCGTGCGAGAGAATGTAAAGGAGAGAGAGGGAGTGTGAATGTTGGCATTTACCTGCTTGAGTATGTGCAGGTAGTCGTAACAGAATCCCACCATGTTAGCTGAAATGTCATCATCCTCATGTATGAGCAGCTGCAGCATAAGGGGAACCTTTGCCTCTAGTGCCTGAAGCGTTTCTGCAGCAACTTTCACATCTCCCACCTTAGTGAGTTTGGTCCAGCTTAGCACCAGAGCCTGGCCCATCCCATTCACCAGCCGAGAGAACTTGGCCAGGAAGTCCACATCCTCCTCCTTGATTTTAAACCAGTCAAAGTTAAATTGACAATTTTCCCCCCAAACCAAAAGTACTCAAGCAACCAAGACATGTTCGGATTTTTCTTTCTTTCTTTTTTTTTTTTTTAAGAACAGAACATGTGAAGCTAACATTGCTAATAAGCACTAGAAATCAACAGTCGCCTAAATATTTTCAATACAAACATCAAAACTGCATGCAGGTTTTTAAGGTTTAAGGTTTAATATGCAGTGTGTAGCTAAATGCTGTGGGTGCTCATTTTAGACAACAGGGTCTGTATTCACAAATCACCTCAGAAGAAGTGCTGACACAGGAACAGTTTTTGTGACCATCATAAAAAAAGAGAACGTACTCCCAAAGAATTCTTTGTGAATACCAGGCCTGCGGTCATCTGAAATTGCTGTTTGTAAGGGTGACGTTTTATTCGTTGTATTGCTCACAGTAAGTCATAACAGCAGCAACAGGTCTGTGTCAACTTACGGAAGACGTGGGCACAGGTTTGGCAGTCTGAGAGAAGGTTTTGGTATTTTAAGAGAATTATGATGTACTTTGAGAAAGAAAAATAGAAAGATGTAAAGAAAATGTAGTCTACCTGCTCGATATTGAAGAACCCAGCAGACTGCAAAACTTGGGAAAGAGACTCCACCAGTTTGGTTTTGTCCACAGGGTCCATACCCTTATTTACAATTTCAAACAGACAGTCGCACGCTTCCTCTCTCAGCTCCTCTACCGACATGTGGCTCAACAGGAGATTCACAAACCTGCACACACAACATATAATCTGATTTCATCAACTTTGGGAGGTTGGTTCAAGTTAACAAGAGCAATACAATGATTCTACAGAAAGTATAAATGGCATGAGAACTGAAGACACCATAGAGCATTTTATGGCTTTCCATTTCATCAAATCAAATAAATCAAACAAGGGTAGGTTCTCAGAAATGTATTAATTAACCAGCTGCTCTTGTGATTAACATCCAAAGTCAGCCACTGACTGAAGTCCCTCTACTGTCAGCAGTTCACCCTGTAATACTAGCAAATACCTAATCGTAAAGCAAATGTACAAGCATAAGACTTTGGTCAACATGCTATACTTAAACGAAAGTCATTTCGAAAATATGTTCCAAATGTAATTCTGGCTTGCAGTTTCATCAAGACAAAACTGCTTTTTCAGAGCTGTTCAGACAACACATGCTCTGATTTCAGAGAAAATAAACTGAATGCTTTCTGCTTAAAAATGTCATTCTGGATACCAGAAAAGAGAAGTCTCTCAGTCAAGGACCAGCTTGGATAATAAGCTTGAAAATTAATTTCTTCAATTGAAGCTGGCCTTTAAGGTGCAAATATTCAATGCTGTTGACCGACCTGTCATTGGCGATGAGGTTCAGGTCAATCCAGGAGACATATGCTCCCACAACTTCCAAACACTGGCAGGTGAGCTCGCTGTTGCTCTGCTGGTACGTCTGTAGGATCTGGTACCAGGACTCCACCAGAGCCGGGATACAGTTTTCCCTCATGCTGTCTTTAATCAGCGTGTTCCGCCGTGTCTCCTGAAGAACAGAAGGGATGGGGTATGCACAGTGTTACAGATGGAGGAACATTGTTTATAAAGATGAAGATGCTCACAAAGCAAAAGATCTATCAAAACCTATGGCTAGGTTGTACCTCAGGCGTGTGCAAGATATCCCTGTCCACCACCTCAGCATCAATGGCCATGAGAGTGCGCAGATAGATGTCAAGTCCATGAGGGTTGAGGCCCACCAATGAGAGAAGGTCAAAGAAAAACTTGGGCCACACAGTCAGGTACTCCATGATGAAGGTCAAGGAAAACACTTGGGCAGCCTTGTTCTTGATGAAGGGTTTCTCTGGCTGCGAGCTCATCAGCTGCACACAAGAACACAAGTCTCAGCGGCATGACCCTCAAACACAACCAGATCCACACAACACATTCCCAGAAGCTTCACACAGGAAAACATTCTTCTTCCAAAAATACCTTCACTGAAAAAAAGGAGCTCCCAAAGTTACTAAGATAGAAAGAGAGTGTGATGTTCACACCTGCATCTGCAGCCATTTCATCAGAGTCTCTCTAATCAGCTGCTGCTGGGCTCCAGTGAGGCTCCCATGCCTGTTACACACACACACACACACACACACACACACACACACACACACACACACACACACACACACACACACACAC
>JBBPCZ010000136.1:21127672-21146199 GCA_037974445.1 Brycinus macrolepidotus
TGGAGTAACATTTGACCAGTGGTATCTGTACTTTCACTTAAGTAATGAATGTGAGTACTTTGTCCACCTCTGCATGTTGTTTTATGCACTCACTAATCTCGACTAGTCTGAATATTTCAGTTTACACCGTGGCATGCTCAGGGATGTTGCCTTTGTTGTTCACCGGAACCCTTGACTGTGGGTGTCAAAGAAAATTGTGATATTAAGGCAGTAAGGCTGGGTGTGTGGTGTTCATTTTGTTTAACAAAATTCATTAAGAATATTCAAACAAATTAAGAAATTCTTGAGTATTCCAGAGATCTCAATCTACTTACAACTCTCTTTCAATCATAACTGTCCATCAGCCTAAAATGACCATTTTTTTTATCTTGGAAAGAAAAGTGAGTGATTTTAATCAGTCGTGTAGATTTAAAGAGTACTTTCCACCATTTGAACAGCTATAGTCAAGTTATAATTTTGCTGATTTCTACTTCTTTTGTTACTTCCTTTCAAGTCTGTCATTTTGTCACATGTTGGTTTAATAAAACTGAAGTTCCCCCATAGATCACAGGTTACATGAGCTCATGCAGTAGCACCCAGGCTCGACTTGATCTCACATTTTGTCTCCCTGTTCTCTAAGCACTCAGAGGTTTCCTCAAGTAACCTTAAAGCAGTGTAGGAGATAGACTTTAATGCAAATCTCAAGACAAATTAGAGAAAGATTTACACAAAATCCGTGCATGGTCTATTGATGTAGGGCTTCAGTTAATTCAGTTCAAGTCCATTCTTCAGAAGTATAGAACTGGAGCACAGAGTGCATTTAAAAGGGTCCTTTTTTGATTGTAGACCTCCTCTATTTTTCAACATTGTGAAAGTCTGAAAATTTTACTGTAGTCTATCTGATTCAAGCTTTAGCGCACACACACACACACACACACAAGCACAGACAGGAGACAAGACAATGCAGGGTGACTGTCAGATGTTTAATCCATTCAATACAGGATTGTTCACTCAGTGCAAGTGCCAAAGAACAAGATTTCAGTCGATAGCGTGTGCTGTTTATGTACAGGTTGAGATGTGGTCCGAACAGGCAGGACACAAACAACGTGTCTCTAGTCTTGGGCAGCAGGTGGGCGGGGAAGGAGACCATTTACATAGTGTTTTTAGAAAAGAATTTGTGGACGACACAAAGGCCATCCAAGTCAGCAGCAAAGAAACAGAAAACAGAAGTATAAACCGTAAACACAAACAAAATGGATGCCAAAGCGAGCAAACAAACAACTAAACAGAGAATTAGGCTAAAACATGAGGGGAGGACTGTTGATGTCTTCATTCAAATAACCACAAAATAAGTCAATTAACACCTTTACTTGTATATAGATTTATATTTATATATCTAAAGTGCATTATGGTACAAAAATATAGAAGGTCAGCAGCACCTTGATACATTTACAAAATAAATACACCATTCAAACAAAATAAATTACTGCAAATCTGACATTGATAATTGGCATAGTCCTAACAAAATATATATATAAAAGAAAAAGAAAAAGAAAAAAAAAAGACAAAAGCGAAGTATTCACAAAGATCAAAATCTGTAGCCCCACAGAGCACTGAATAATGTTTTATCATTATCTTTTATTATTCGTTTATCACTAGTCTGGTGAATATTTACAAACAATAAATATTTCCCTAACATTTTCCTAACCATCACTATTACAGTGAGTACTGCAACATGAGCATTTAGGTGTCCATTTTAAAAAGTCCTTTTTCCATCTGAAAGGCAAAAAGAAGAAAACAGAGGAGATTAGTTTCAGAGACCCTGCTGCAGGCTTCACACAATAGTTGCCACATGCCATAAAATTAACACAAAGTTCACTGTTTTAAAGTCTTAACAAAGCCTTTTAGTCATTCATGGTGTATGTGTGAGCATACATGCACATTTGTTTGCCTGTGCATGTATTTTCTTTTTATGTATGTGTGTGGTATGTTCATGCCTCATAGTTTCCCCAGGGCAGAGAGGATAAAATGGGGGGGGGGGGGGATTCGTACCTGTGTTTGCAGTTATGCAAAGGAGACACCTTTCCTTAAGCAAACACCCCTGCCACCCCCCAATCCCACCCCACCCCAGCCTAAACCTGCACTCAACATCAAACAGCTTGCAGTTCCTCTGTGCGGAACCATGAAAATGCAAGCAAAGAAAGTAGATGTGTGGGTGTTTTGAGTGTGTGTGAGTATAGAGGTGTGCACACATGGATGCAAGGGATAGGCCTTAAAGAACTCCCAGATCTACACTCGTTAATTTGCTTCACCATTTTAACGAATCCTTACCAAATTTTTTGGTGTTATGTGATTACATCTCACTGCTAGTAGCAATCATCAAAAAGCACCATTTGTAACCCTTTAAAATGAAGGCTTATTCCGTTATTACTCTTAAGGCTTGTTTATTTAATAGCTACTATGAATTTTTCTGCTTTGAGACGAATATGTTAGTCATGTAGTTACAGAAATGAGGAATTGGAAGTGAGGCCCGGTGAGCGTAAAAAAAGCAGTTATGAGTGAACAATTCTTTGTGCTATATCCGTGAGTGAATGAATGTGAGAAAAAGAATGTGCCGAGCATAGAAACAAAGAAAAGAACCAGTAGGACGCGTTTTTTACCGTTGTCAGAAGCTGACAGTGTTTTAGTGCAGTGCTCCTCGCAGGCCCGTGAGCGGCCGCCACTCCAGGTGGAGACCGCTGCCCAGTTCATCCACCAGGGCCCAGCTCAGCGAGCGGGCTCTTCGTTTCCGCTTCTCTCCTTCTCTTCTCTTCCCTGTGCGCCCTTTCTTCTTCTTCTTGCCACCCGCCTTCATGGCACTGTCTTTATATGGCTGCGACTTGTTGGTTTCCTGTGGCAGGTTGGTGCCCTCCTCATCATCCAGGTTGAAGCTAATCGGCAGGTTCTTGGTGCCGCCAGCGGGCTTCGGGTGGGCAGTGCCCGGGCTCACACTGATGCCAACACCCACAGGAACGCCGATGTTCACGGCCCCACCTCCACCACCACTGACTCCACCCCTCTGCTGCACCTCACGGATCTCCGCTGTGTGGACTTCGTGCAGCAGCTCCTGCAGCCACATGCGCCTCTTGAAGTCCTGAAGCGTCCGACCCTTGTCATGCATCAGCTGAGCATGCGTTACCGACCGCTTCCTAAGAGAGGGAGAAAAAAGCATTTAAATTAAATGACCCCCAAAAGTGTCTGTTTGTCTGTGTAAGACTACAGTTAGTCTACAGAGTCAATTAGGCATCATCAACAATGGACATGTGAAAAAGTCAGTGTCTTGTTTCCTGAAAAGCATTATAGAAATAAACATTAGCAGGGAGACACTGATTCATTGATTTGCATCTGGTTTCTCGGAATTACAAATAACATAAAGATGCTCAAACGTAAAACTGGGTGCGCACACAACACAATGCATTTTAACTCAACTTCACACTGATGATCAACCCTATGACAAATATACCACCTTTCAAAACAACGAGGCCTCCTCCTGGGCCCAGGCGCTTGCTAATTCTGCATTTCCCCAAAAGACTCAACAGTTCCAGGTCCCTGCATCTAACCAAAATAAACCACTGAGTGATGATGTGAAACACTTTCAAAAGAAGGCACTGGGCTGTGGAACGACTTGTCAGGGGGTCCAGAAGCTTTTGACTGTTTTTAGACACACTTCCATGGTTGATTCAGAGTTTTAGACATAGTACATCAGAACTGTCTTAAGCGGTACATTCCTGTGCAATAGCAAACGCCAATAATTACACTGGACCATTCATTGGAGGAGGAGGATTAAAATGTGGACAGGCAGCCTAAACTCTTTTTGCAGTAATTCTAATTAATGGTGCCATTGTGTCCTACTTTAAATCATTTGGAGGTCCAAGTGCCTGTACCTTTGACAGTTGACAGCTTCTGCAGTCGAAAAACCCTCTGCTATCGTATGCAGTTTTGGATACTGGGCACACAGTCCAAGTGTCTTGAAACAATTACACATATCACAGAGCTGGTGCCTTGAATGTGCCAAAGTAAAGCATAATTCAGTGCTATTTCAAAATATTCACTCTTTCACTCTTGAGAGAGCGGTGGTGGGTCTGAGACCCACTTTCTGCAGCTGCTGGGGAGGGAAAAAAAATGCATGCATCATTGCAACCAGCAGGTGGCAGTAAAGTATATGAGTGAATAGGTTGGTCACATCAGGACAAGTTCAGTCATGCCTTATCAAAAGTTTTCAGTATTATATTTGATGCAGTTCCTGACCTTTTCTGTATACTGCATATGAGAATCAGGCTAAATTCTTTCTTTAAGCAATGGCAAAGTGCTCAATTGTGTCTTTTGTAGGAGAGCATGAGCTGAAACATCTATCCATCAAATTCAGCCTCGATGCCTTTTCTTCCACATTGATTTCATAAAATGCATATTGTAGCCTTCTGCAGTGTCAGTATTATGATAGCAGTTCCTAAATAATGGCCCACTCAGAGCTTAACAGGTAGGCGTTATACCTATTCATCTGATTCATAAAACTCAAAATCTGTATATCATGCTGCGGAATTTGTAGCGCTGCAAAAATCGCCATTTTTCCGTTCCGTTAAACTGATCTGTGAGAGGACTTCCCTGCCAGGCGTTTGGAGATGAGTTTTCCTTTCTTTGGAAAGTCCGTTTATCCCCCTCCTGTGTCTCCTAAATAACGTGTTGTGTCCTGGCCTGGTGTGTGCTGGTTGGGGAAAAAAGCTCCTCACTTCTGTCACTCCTCATTATTTTCACCATATATTTGGGGAGATTTATGAGCGAGAAATGGCCCTGAGAGTGCAAATCGCTCCCATAAAAGCCAAAAGTCAGTTGCTCTGTGTGCACAGATAAGCTAACAGACGGGCCTAAAATGACAAGGTGAAGGTAAAAGTGAAACACTGGAGCGCTGTCAGGAAGCACACACAAGAAGGCCTTGTTCTGGAGCGCAGATTAAAGAGAACCCCCAGCACAGGGCCCAGGGACACTGGAGCACTGCATTACACAGAAGACTGAAAATACACAACCCTGACCTTAGGTCAGATTCCTATAGTTTTATATGTTTCTTTTTATATGCTGTGGATTGATATATGATATTTGTTGAATATTTTCCTGCGGATTGGTATATGATATTTGTTTAATATTTTGCTTGGTATAGTAAACGTAAAGGTAAAGGGAGACATGAATGAGAGATGGTGCTTGGTCAGGTCTGGAAATTCCAACACCAGATCAGATACTTCAGAAGACGCAGACTAGAACTAATTCAAAGTTCTGTTGTGCATTGTCTGAACGGTAGCACTGACTACATGTATATAACTACATATATATGTATATATATATAGATATATATATATATATATGACTGAAGCAAACTCAAAGAAAAGTAAATGTCTCAGTGAACGAGGACGGAAAACTCCTTTAAAATGACAAATCAAGCAGAACCTACAAAATGGGTAAAAGCGCGAGAAGGAGCGGATGAGAGAGAGTGAAAGCTTTTAAAATAAGAGACCGAGCAGACTGTGCAAAATGAGTGGTTGAGTTAGAGGGCGAGACCATAAATAAGAGAGAAAAGGGATGAAAGAGAATGTGTAAAAAGTAAAGGCACCGAGTCGGCTGTGGCAGTGGGGATGGGAAAATGTGTTATCATTTCTAAACTGCGTGGAGGATCAGACCAGGGTGTCGTGCTGGGCCGCACTCTGCTCTCCAGTTCCTCTGCACTAATGCCCAGCCAAACACAGCTAGCACCACCGCAGGTCGCCTTACTAATATCATCCAGTCATCTATTAAGCAAAATTTCATCAAGACATCTCATCGGTTATTTTGAGCTTTTTCTGACACATATGGGCAATGTCTTGGATGTGATACAGGGAACTGAGTGCCAAATACTGGAAGAAATCTGACCTACAGTTAATTAACTAAACATTCAGTTTTTACAGGATTGAATCATTTCTTTAACAATTTCTGTAGGCATGTATGTATGAACAATGGATGTATTAATTGGAAAAGAAAAGCGTGTTTTTTAAAGTTGGATCTAGAACTTTGCAGCGAGTGTTTACAATGAATATTCACCAAAAGTAGTTTCTCAAAATTTCAGTTTGATTTTTTTTTTGTTGTTGTTGTGGAGCTTCTATTTGCATAACGATTTATAGACTTTCCCACACTCTGCTTATAATCCTGGTTATAATAGTGTTGCACCGATAGAATTCAATAAGAATATGTTTATGTGACTATAGATATCTCCAGTAATTATGCACAATGTGTGTATTTGCAAGAGAAAGAGAGAGAGAGAGAAGAGAGAGAGAGAGGTCAGTACTGTATATGGCACCTGTTTAGCTGTTTCCCTTTTGACCTGAAGATGCGGAGATGTTTAACTGAGGCAGGGTGGCAGTGAGAGTGGCCGTCGCTGGCCCTCACCGTACGCATGTCCTTTCAGAAAAAAATCCTTCTGGCTGATGTGTTTGATCTTTGCTGGCTGACTTGGCGCAGAGCCAGTTTAAACTCCGGTAGGAGGCATTGTGCTCGATGGCAGATTGTCAACTCCATAGACTTGTCAGCATCAGCTCGTTATAAATGGTGAACGCCCTTCTGGATGTTTTGCGAGCTTGTATGAAGATAAAAGATCTTGAGTGGATTCTGCTGAAAGAGGACCTGTGTTGTTTGGATCTGGCTGACTCTAACGTGATACTTTAATATCCTCCGTGTGAGCGAGAGTTCAGTCTATTACAGATTTTATCAGGAAGAAAGGCCAAAACATTCGGCTCATCGAATTACATTAGACAAAACTGAACTGCTAAATGCACTGACATTTACTTGTTAGATTTTAGAACTGTCCAGGCGGAGCTTGCTACTGATTAATAGATACAGCACTGACAAGTTGTGTAATATTTCCAGTAAAGAATATTTTGCTCCGTGTGGGTGGCAGAGTAACGAGGAAACGTCTCCCTGTTCAGGCATTCCTAAAGCTCAGAGGTCAGAGGTCGAATGACACATCAGAGTTCTTGGCGACTAGACAAAGATCATTAAACAGCAGAGTGTATGGTCAGTGTATGGTCAGTCCAGGGGTCTCATCCAAAACATCCCCAGCAACCGGCCTCCCCTCTCCACCTCCAGCAAAGAACACATTTGGAAGTCGCTTGTATGAAGTTGAGACCACACACACACACACACACACACACACACACACACACACACACACACACACACACACACGCATGCACACATAAACACAGACATATGAATCAGCCCTGAGCTACGTCCTGCATCAACACTACAGCTCCTACAGATCCTCCCTGTAGAGCTTTAACTGTGAAAGCAGCCTCAGTCAGAGCATGCCTTGGAGCATGCCACAGTAAATGTGTCTCCGCTTCTTCATGCAGAAAGCAATCTGTGTCATTCTCTATCTTGGATGGGAATTTGCCGGTGCTCTTTGTATATTGTCAGTGTCGATGGTCAAAACCACCCTTGCACTTTCTTTTTTTCGCATTTGAAAACACCAACTTGTCTTGACATTGTGCGAATATTTCACAATGAATGGACAAATACGGATTATGCAGAATCACTAGGTAGAAAATCTCGTAAGTCCAAACCATTTTTCCTTGTTTAAAATTCCCCTTTAAGAGAGAGAAAAAAAATCTTATAACATCACTGATGTGTTCTTTAAGAGATAATAATTTGTAAGCTGATGCTGTGGAGTACAGACAGCATGAGTAAAACTTTCAGAAAAGTTTCAGGATGCCCTGCTGGGCAGGAATGAATACGCAGACACTTTTTTTGACTTTTTGTGTCTGTCTGACACACTCAACTTGTCTCACATACACAAGTCACAACAAGTCACACTTGCTTTCACACACCTTAACTCCTCACTTTCTCACTGGCTCTCTATCTCTCCATTAAAAGCCTACTGGAAGGTTGGCCCGTCACTGGCAGAGTCAAAGAGTGCACAAACACTGCGGGAGATTAGCTTTCCAAAGGGAACGGCTCCCTAGAACCGTGTTTTGCATCCTGGGCCCTGCTCAGGGGAGTACAGGACTTGAAAGCGCGTTTGCTCGGATAGGCATAATATACTCCAGCAGGACAACCCGTTTAGCTTGGGCCGCCGCCTAGCCCAGCATCAGCACTCTTTCTCTCTCTCTCTCTCTCTCTCTCTCTCTCTCTCTCTCTCTCACTCTCACTCTCTCTCCCATTTGTATCACCCTCACTCTTCACCTCCGGGGCTCTCTGTGATCACCTCTCTCTATCAAAGAGTGGACCATTTGTAGCACAGAGAGGGTGGGCTATAGGAAAAACGGTGGGCAGTGGACAGTTGGCACGGTGAGAAATGAACTGAGGGCCTTACAAGCTGAGAAGAGACTGATCAGAGAGACTGGAGGGGTGGGGTGGGGGGCTCGGCGCTCCATCAGGGTGAGCATTACCCCCCTCTCTGAGCAAACACACAGGTGGGCGCTGACTATCAAAACAGCTCCCGGCACGATCTCCAAATGAGCACATTTTCTAACCCTGTTACAGCCAACCACTTCTTTTTCCTCACCACACAGCAAGTGATAATAATAATAATAATAATAATAATAATAATAATAAATGTTTATATTATTTTTTATAGTCGGCATAAATACATTTATATTAAATTCTTTAACTCTCATGAACCTGTATGTGGGTCCACACTTTAGTTCAGTTACTAAATTACTTGCATTCGTGGTAGTTACCAAATAATTTGTAATAGTTACTGAACAATTATAAAAGATAAAAATGATAAAAGATGAAAACTTTTTACATACACAAAAGCATACCATTTTCTGTATCAGCATTTAACTTTAAAAATGCATGGACTTACATTCTGTTGCTGAGGGCATCAATGGGCCTGCCGTAGTGTGGCACAGGAGAACACAGTAAGAAGACGGCCAAGCACCAGTGCTGCAACAGCCTCCTCGAACACAACATCCTCATGCTCAGTGTCTACAAAAAATGCAAAGCAGACATTCATGAGTTTAAGATCAGGTCCCACATAATGGAGAATTCATTAAGGAGGATAGGAACAAATTAAGTATATATAAAAAAATACATTATTTAATATTATTTAATACATGGTCTGTAAACCAATTAGAGGAAATGTAACTTCTGTCCATGTTTGTTTATGGCAATGCTATTTTGGGCATGTAAGCGCAAACAGACAATAGAAATATTTACTTAAACCACTAAATAAATGGTTGTCTCCCCATCCCAAAGCCCCCCCCCCAACCCCCTCCACGGCATATGCTCCTTTTTTGAGACGAGTTGGGGAGTTCAGACTGAAAGGCTGCAGCTCTCTTTTAACTCAAACCAGCCCAGGATGTTTCAGAAAGAAAAGGAAAAAAAAAAGAATTCCAGCAAGTCCTCTGAGCCACAACAAAACTTAACAAAAAGCAACTCAGCTGGTGAAACCCACCAATTCCGAGAAGAAGAAGAGGACCCACAGAGAGAGAGAAAGAGAGAGAGAGAGAGAGAGAGAGAGAGAAACTTACTCTTACAGCGATGTCTATTTCTCAGAGCCCCTGCTCACTTCTGTCCCCTCACCACTGTAAGCTCTTCAAAGTGTACAAACTTAACAAAGTCCAACCAGACTTAACCACTGGGGTCAGTGCGGGTGTGACGTCCTCTGTTTCCTCTTTTTGGAGAAAAAGGTCTCACCAAAGGAGGAAAGATCTCACCAAACCTGGCTCTCCAACATGGGCTGCTTCTTCCAACAATGAACCAGTTTTTTTTCTCCTTTTCTTATTGGTTTCTTTTGAAGTTAATAAATCAACCAGACCCAGCTGAACACAAAAAAACCAAGGAGGAATCCGGAGACACCGTGATGTGAGGTGAATCAGTGTGTATGTGTGTGTGTGTGTGTGTGTGAGTGTGTGAGTGTGTGTGCTCCAGGTGGTCTCGCAAAGGCAGTCTCTGTAGCTCTGCTGCCGGAGGCTGTGCTCCAGCCTGTTATAGAGGAGGCTGTGGGACCGGCCAGCACAGTGATGGGAAAAGTTTCAGCAACAACTGTCTGCGCAGGTTGGGAGTGAGAGAGGGAGGGGTGAGAGAGGGAGGAGAGGTGGAAAAGGGAGAGAGAGAGAGAGAGAGAGAGAGGAAGAGTGGGAGGGGAGGTTATGACTTGGGGAGCCCTCACAAAGACTCAAAGACAAGTATGTGCATTTGTGTGTGTGTGTATGTGTGTGTTTCACAGAGAGAAAAAAAAAAAGAAAGGCCAGATGTGGCAAGAAGGTGGCGCCCAAGGAACATTTCAACTCTACAGGGAGATATGCTGAGTGTGTCACACAGTGATAAACAAATTGTGGTAGGGGAGCCCGTTGTTCACACAAATATGCACACAAGCACTAGCTGCAAATGTTTGGTTCTTGGACCCCTAAAGACGCACTATAAGGAAATTCACAGCATTCTTTACACCCCAATGAGCCAGTTTAGCACCTTCAGTCAACTACATTTGGAAGCCAGAGCCCAAAGTTCAGAGACATGGCAAAGCTCATTAGGAGCAAATGCACTGGGGTTGTGGGGCTGTATTTCTTTATGCTCACTGGTGACGTATAGGAGAGGCCAGAGAGCTATTAATTATGAGAGGTAATTTTTTATTCCCGCATGTTTGAGCAATTTTTCCCCCATTTTATTTCATGACAAGTATAAATAACCAGCTTAGATGAGAAATGGTAACATCAAAATGTTCTTTGCTGTCATGCAAAATCAACCACATCCTAAGACCCTAGGACCTAGGAATTTGCTACAGTGAAAAAGAGATGCATTGCATGTACTTCATTGAAATGTCTGCATTATTTTCACGTTTAAAAATTCTTCAACTCAGTTATTACCCAAAGCATGTAAAACAAATGACAAATTTGTGTTGATGTCATATTTTATCATTGTGAAAAAAAATTCAATCCAGTGCACTGCTTCTTTTGGTGTGTAAGACTGAATGCTGTGCTCAGTACTAAACTGTCACTTGGATGGTACCCCTAAGGGTATGTTTGTCACTACCTTTAGTTACTTCAAGTTGTATTGACTCCATACACTCCTAGTCTTAAGGCTTTTTATTCTACATTAGGGGATGAAAAGGGACAAATATAACCCTTTCCCTTGGGTAGAAATGATTTAAGGTACACACTTGGACCTTATAGACCACATTGAACATTTGAAGGTAAATTTGAACAAAACCGTACCAGTACAGTAGCTTTTTTTTTTATAGCAGTGTACAGAATGTGCTCGGAAATGGAAAAGCTCGACCACAGCTTTCTCCCTCTCAGCCATTCTCCACAGGTCGCCAGGTAGCCATGTAATAGATAAGGTCTTTAGGCGTTCTGTGCTGCAGCAGTGTTGCTCCCCTAGCATTTGTGGTGAGGATTAGCCTGGTCACCTCTGTAATCTTAAATCTCCAGCCGGCTTTTTTGCCTTTGAAACTAAGGCCGTTGACATTTTCTGCTAGTGGGAAGCTGGCTTTGTCTCTGACTTCCTAATGTGGTCTTGTTTAACAGCTTCTGCAGGTGCCACACATGTGTGTGTGGCATGTGTGACTGAGGCCCGTCGCTGGCCTCGAGGCCTGTCGGTGGGCTTTTCAGTAGCAGCTTTTAGACACACACCTCCTCTCCTACTCTGACTTTCCCTGGGCTTTGATGTCACCCAAGCCTAAGTCATGCGCGCCTCGGCAGAGCTGAGTTCCACAGCCCTGAGTTCAGATAAAAGCACTGTGTGTTGCTCTCTGTCTCCTGTTTCTGGACAGTTGCGATGTTCAGTGTCACTGGTGCAAGAGCCAGCAGTGGCAACATCCAAAATGCAATCTGGATCCGTAGATGCATCTCCTCAAAGCGGGCATCACTGGAAAGTTTCAGTCAGCGCGACCCACACCAGAGCCTCATGGGTTGAGCATTAACTCCTTGGGCGTCCGCTCTGAGTTTGGAGTGTTTGTAAGAGGCATTCCTCCTTCTCCGTGTAACTCAGCTGGAGAGATACCTAAGCACTCTGATGAGGCTTTGGCCCAAGCCCACTGTCTAACTCAGCATAATGTGCTCAAGGACTCCCTTCTTTCCCCCTTCCCTAAGACCCTGCAAAGCAGCCTTTTTTTTTTTGCCCTTATTCCTTCCTGGTGTGAGGTGCTAAGGGAGCTTGCTTGAGTTTCGGATATTTCACCCACTGTAGAGGAGGAGGCATATTAGAAGCGTCTGAAGCAGGGGTCTCTTCCCAGCTTTGCATCCACAGCCTGTTATCGCTTACATTTGGAAGCAAGGCCGATTGGAGATAACCAATGGGCCCTAAAGACCAGTCGTGGTTGAAATGTAGACCCCCTCTCTCTTTTTTTCACCCCCCCCCCCCCCCCTTTCAGAAAGCAGGATGGGAGTCGCTCACAATCAGCATGGGATCCACGTGATTCCATCATCAGACCCAGTAATAGAGTGTTTGCCTGGGATCATGTCTTGGCTTTCTTTCAAACATTTGGTTAACATCCTGGATTGCCTCCAGCGTGCAACATTCTCCAAGCAACTACAGTACACCTTGAAACGAGTTACTCGTTCGCCTGCTGAGCAGGACTTTTTATGATGATTGGGCAGCTCGAATGCCTTTGTACCAGTGCAGGGTTTCAAACCACTGCAACTAATTTACTCTGATTGAATAAGAATGTTGCTGCTTTCAGACATACTAATTACTGTTCATCAAATACATTTGTGACAAAACTTAGGTGTGGTACTATAATTGCAGTTGCAGCTATCACCAGAATGTTTTCATTTTATGTTCTTTATTTTGCTGAAACAAGCAAAAACAAAACAAAAAAAAAAAGCTGGACAGTTTAAAAACATTTCATCAATACCACATTCGAGTTTTCACATTACAGTGAAAACTCAAATTTCGATAGAATGAAATGCAGAATATATTATTTTTATATATTTAATTATAATTGTTATTTGTAGCAGGAGTAGTAGTAATGGTAGTAGTGGTGGTATTATATACAATGTGGAATGAAATGAATGTTGTGCCTGTGTAATTAATTATATAAGCATGTTTTCACATTTAACCAGTATAACAAAACAACACTATCTCTAAGCTTCTAAGGGTTAACTTCGCTGCCTTTATCAGCGAGTGTTCATTTCTGTTCTGCTTTCCCAGAAAACATGAGTCACTTTGAGCCTGTATAGTTTACTAAAATGGCATAAATTGATTTTCATGCCTGTCTCTTATATTAGCATCCCACCCACAGACACATCAAGGGAATTCTAGGAATTCCTTCTAGCTGGAGTTGCCAGCGCGCACAGCCGACATGCTCACTCAGCACCACCCCAGGTGCCTTTAAAACATTACAGGGCCTTTAGTCACACATGCTGTTAAGTGTTTTTAGGTATATCCATTTTGACTTCATTTCTGTCTGCTGAATTCTTTGAACTTTCCAGCATGCTTATTTGTTCTTGTTTGCCGCTGCAAGAGAACAATTCCTAATTGTGCACTCATCAACTTTCTAACAAAGCGTCTTTTCAGAAGGTAGCTCAGGGCACTGCAGTGTGTTGTGGGCTCCTGCTTTTAAGATAATAGTTCACATCCATTCGGCCCGGCAAAGCTGCATTCAGGTCTTTACAAAAGTATTTACAAAATAAGTAAATTGCAGCCTATTGCAGATAACATCAGTCACCGGCTGCTGGTTGGCATGTGTTCTGTATTTGTGATGTAATACACCTGAACTAGTTTTTCTTCTTCTTCTTTTTCTTTTTCTCTCCTTTCTGTTTCTTTTCTTCTTCTTCTGCTTCCTCTTCTTCCTCGCTCTCAAACTCACTCATTAGTGTCTAATAACAAACAGCTCTCCTCACCCAGAAGCTGTTGTCATTTCATTTCAGAGCCTCATTCAGATGATAAAAGATTTGCCCCTAAGTAAAGCAGCGGAGCACAAATTAGTGCAGTCGCTGCTATTTTACAGCCTCTTTTGCTCTCTGGGATAGTTTCCGCAGAGAGCTTTAGTCTCTACATGATGTACTTAAAGCTCCTGCTCACTCGTCTACCTGTCACAGTCCACGGCCCATGTGGTCCTCCCCCCCTCCTCTTATATAAGGCTTTTCACGTTCGCTAGGAAAAAAAGACCTCATTCGAGGCCACTAAAAAGTCTACTTTACCTGCATATAAACAGGTGAAAAAAGTCTTTCCTGGCACGCAGCAGCCAGTGGGGACCGAGCCAGGAAAGCTGTTTTAGCTTCATCGAAAATTGCTGCCTTTTGGCAGGGTGCAGTATACACAAAACAAATGTCTACTTTTAATCTAACAAGTCTTTTTCCTCCTTCATCTCTCTCCCACACACGCTTTCTCTCTCACTTTCTCTCTCTGTTTCTTTCCTTCTCTCTATTCTAATCACCAGACCAACTCTTTTATTTTGATCTGCATTTTGCTGCTGTCTCTCTCGCAACATCATTTTGTCTTCCAGCACTGCTGCTATCTCTCTCAGCACATCTGCTATCTCTCTTTCCCAACACCACTCTTTCTCTCTCTCTCGCTCTCTCTCTCTCTCTCTCTCTCTCTCTCGTTCTCTCTTTCGTTCTCTCTTTCTAACACTGCTGCTGTCCACCCCTGCTCTCTCTCTCTCTCTTTCCCTTTCTCACTCTCACTCTCTCTCTCTCTGTCTGGTGCTGTGTCTCTCTCTTAAGACTGCTGTTGATTCTCTAACAAAGATGAGAACACAGAGGGATCAGGACAGTCTCCACATCTGCAGGGCATGAGTCTGCTCTGGGAATATTTCACATTTATTCCATGTCACAATTGAGGGAATTTACTTCCTCCAAAGCTGCTCTTGGCTCTTTTTCTGTGAGCATTGTCTTTTGCTATTTCATTCTTATGGGTCCGTTTTTGTCAGAAGTTTATCCAGTTGACATAAAAAATGAATCGCATAATTTCTCTTGTGGTTTCAGCTCAACAAATAAAAAAAGAAAAAGATTTTTTTGTATTAGTAAACATTCATCATATGTTCTCTCTTTTGCCATCAGAGGCATTCAGGCAAATTAGCCTGATTTTCACAACAATTACCAGACAGCTATCAACATTAAACTTGCTACCATATATCCATGCATTTCTCACACTGTTTCTAATTAACATCTCAGTCAGCTACTTGTCACCGTTTTTAGCCTGTGTTGTCCTTCCCCCACTAATATAAGGTTTCTCAGATTCAAATGTCAGTCGAATTCTGTTTTTCAGTGGTTTAGTGATTAATGGTTAAAGTTATAGAAGTATAGCCAATCAGATAGTGTCTCCTGTGAGAGAGAGAGAGAGAGAGAGAGAGAGAGAGAGAGAGAGAGAGAGATCTCCATATGTGACGTCTGTCTGTCTGACTTTTTGATGAGTTTTTTTGGCAGACATTACGTTCTGGGTACGTGCTGAGCAACAGCACATATGGACCAACTCAGCTCTCTGCCTTGCACATAATTAGAGAAAACTACATTCTCCTTTCAGCAAACACTGGAGGAGAGGGGAGTTCACCCTGAATAAGGAGTTGAAGACCAGTCTTCTTTCTCCACACTGAAAGCTAGTTTGAAAACTGAAATCCCTCGACGTACCATGTCTCAGCCTCACTGACAGCCAACAATCAAAATGTGTTGATTTAGTATCATCACTATCGCAACCATGTGCAAACACAGGACAACAAAATCTTCGCCAAGGAATTTTACTGGTAAATGCACTGGAGAACGAGTTCTCCAAGATGGCATGCATCCCCTAATGAGGCCTTTGGTGGACAAAGTAGCACTGCACTTTAAGAAAGTGGTCAAGCTAGTGTTCAAGGCTTCTTTTCTCCAGCTTCGTCACCTCAAGAGCCCGTGCTCAAAAAAGCCATTTATAATGTCCTGTCACTTAAAAGATCCTCTGATGATTAACAAAAGCTTAGTATCCGTCACATTACCTGATTAGCGAAAGGAAAACCCTGATGCCTAAAACATTATAGTTAATAGACTTTATAATGATGCAAATAGCAAGTTCCATTTATACTCACTGTTGTGATGAATAGCAGTTGTTTGTTTCCAAAAAGCTTTATCAATCCACCACCAGAGTTTTTCAGTACAATATCACTCTATATTATTGTCCTGATCTCCAAGCAGTCTCTCAGAAGTGTCACTTGTAAACTTACAGCCAGAGAAGATGCTGCAGTCGCTGTAAACTTGCTTGAAGTCTGTCCGGACTGGCTGGGGACTTCTGCTCCTACTTGTACAGCAAGTTGAATTTTCAAAATATATATACACAAGGTTAAGCCCCGCTGCTGACATCACTAGAAAGTCATCATCACTGCTTCACAGTAATACAAAACATGCTGCATATGCAATTAGAGGATGCACTTACTCACACACTCCCCCTCCTTTGTGCGCACACACTCTCTCTCCTACACACACACACACACACACACACACACAAATACATACTTACATTGTGGGTTGTTTCTAATGCCCTGCCAAAAGAACCTGTTCTGTGTACATTTTCCCTTTTTAAGGCAAAAAAAAAAAAATCACATTGGTATGTTTTTATGTGTTTCACACCACACGCACGCACGCATGCACACACACATTTTCCCAGAAGGCTGCCCCACCACATCACTGGGGTGCTCCAGCATGAACCCCCCCCACAGCCTAGACCTGATATTCCACACGACAAATGACTGTTATTACAGAGGCTTAAATGCTACATAAACTGTGTCTGGGGTACATTAATATTATCATTTAAAAGCCAAACATGAAAAAAAATAAACGGCGCGGGGAGACAGTGGCAACCGGCTCTTTCTGTTTTGTCTCTGAGGGGAGAGACAGTGTACAGCCATGGTGCTAATTAACCCCTTAAAGTCTAAGGACTTGTTAATAACTTCACCACATGCCTTGCATAGTACTTTCATACTAGCTACTGAATAAAGCCTAAAGATGTATAATTGAGAAATGGAGTTTAACTCTTAGAAGTCACAGGTATTGCAAATAGGGTGTGATTTGATGTTATTATTTGAAGGCAGACATTCTGTCCAACATTTGGTCAATAACACATTTCTGTTCCTATGTAAAAGAGAAGATATGTTACTTTGATTTTAATGTAAAAAAAAAAACAAAAAGAAAAACTATGTGTACATACTTGTTTTGCAACTTTTTGCAAACTTTTCTCATTTTTTTCCTTAAAACTACAGAAACAAACCTGTACATACAGAGTGAATAGAATTGAAAGTAGTGCTCTAATAGTAATAGCCCTCCACTATTAAGGACTCAGGGGTTAAAGGATAAGCCAGTAAGGAAAGATTCCTGCTTTTTTTTCCTCAGGATAATCTGCAGTGAGAGGGAGCCCGTGCTCCAAAGCGATAGCAGTGGTCAGCTGGCTCTAACGCAAGTCCGCAGTGAAAGTGTGTTGCTCCAGTTTCCAGCCCTAACGTCTGGGCTGGGGCTGCTCTATGTTTAGCTGCGGATGCTGCTGGTGGTTTGGGCTTTACGCACAGCTCTGAGCTTTTGCTCGCTTGCACCGCCATTCTCCCACTGCACTGCACTTCCGGAGCCCTTTGCTGTGACCTTACTGTCCCTCTTTAGTGTGTCACTCAGAATAAACACTGTTTGGTCACTTAGGAGCAGCTGAGAACTTGGACGGCTAAAAGTATCAGACTGGCTGTCATAGATTTCCGGATCTGTAGGCAGTTAGGATATCACTTGTGTTGATCTGTTAAAAACTGATGAGACTTAAACAGAGATTAATTTTTATTGATTTATAAGTCACATGAAAAAAACAAAACAAAAAAACAATCACATTAACGCTTTTTACTGATACTCTGATCATCTCAACCAGTCACAGTTCCAGTGTGGTTGTTTTGATGAAGCAAGGTATTCATGTAATTGAATGGTGGTCAGTAATGTATTTTCATTAAATATCACAATCACAGTATTTAGCAGTATAATCACAACGGTGGTGTTTTTTCCCCATATTGTGCAGTCCTACTATAGAGGGGTCCAGGTAATCAAAATTGGGGTCCAGGTAATCAAATAATTAGCAAGCCCTTCCTGAATTGTGTTTGTTGTGTTCAGATACTAAAAATACACAGGAACAATACTGCTTTAGGAGATAAGATTTCTGCCATGCCTGAATTCCCAAAACACTGAGCAGTGATGGATACGACATGTCATTCGGGTGTGGGAGGTCCCAGAGCAGATAAGGGGTACATCTGACATGGTTCATAGTAAGCTTTCCTCATAACATTGAATTTCCAATTCACAAGTATGTTAACGAGGATCTTGAGCCTCCAACATTCAGTGAACCATGGGTTTCCCACAACTCAAATTTTTTCTTGCTTCTAATTCATGATAAAAAATTTCATGTCTCAAGCCAGTGGATTTGCTTGATACACTATATAGACAAAAGTATTGGGACGCACCACTTAATTATGTAATTCAGGTGGCCCTTTACTTCCAGTGAATGACAATCTTAATGCTTCAGCATACCAAGACATTCTGGACAACGCCATGCTTCCAACTTTCTGGACACAGTTTGGGGAAGAACCTTTTCTATTCCAGCATGACTGTGCCCCA
>JBBPCZ010000136.1:21155261-21168022 GCA_037974445.1 Brycinus macrolepidotus
TATAATATATATAAAACCATACACTCTTCTGTTTACTTTTATGATTTTGACCTGGAGGTCAATCGAATTCCTGAGCCCTTTTTTCCTGCTTGGAGGTAAATGACTGTGGTTTCTCTAGTGCGCAGGTATTTTTCTACTCATACCAGTCGTCCTACCTCAAACATGTTGTGTCTCTTTGAAGGGGTGAAAAAAGAAGATGGATGGCATGAGGTCAGTCCAGTGCCTGGCCTCACATGTTCCCCTTCTCCCCTGTCCAACAGAAATTTTGGACACTCAGCGCTCGTTCCTATTAATCACACACTTCCAGGGAAAGTGTGTGAGGGCGTTTTTTTGCTTGGCTGCCACTGTGTGGGCACCCAACTCAAGTTTTCTTTGGGATTATCTCTTGCTATTTGAACCTTTTTTGCATTGTGTAGTATGAGTTAATTAACAGCTGTCACTCACAACATGCCAGATGTTTGTGGGGTTGCTATGGAAAAGCGGTTCCTGAAGGTTCTGGGGTGTTGAAGCCCATTTGCTGGAAGGCAAGGCAGAACTTACTGATGTTTATATGATTACATAATCACTTCTAAAGACTGAATGAATGACAGAATAGATTAAGTGAATGTTAATGGGTTGGCTCTGCTCACAAGTCACTTCTGGATGTTTGCGTCATCCAGATTGACACAGTGTCATTTGATGTTTGAGACAATGTTTGCAGAAAAAGGGACGACAAACGCAGCAGGGCAGTGGTGTGATGCGTGCGTAATGGCAGTGTGAGTGGGAGGGAGTAGGGGCTGGGTGTGTGTGAATATATGTGTGTTTGACCGTCTGTAATGGCAGGGTGGTGTCGTTAAGACCACCTGGTGTGAACCGATTGGATGTGTTTCTCCCAAGCTGGCCAGGGCCTGAGCGTCGTTCCAGTTTCCTTTTCTCTAGATTAATGTTCAGCTCCGTCTTACTGAGGTTCCCTTGTTCAGAATGAGCTTAGGCGCTGGGTGGGTCTGTTCCCTCTGCCAATCTGTGAGCATGACAGGGAGAGAAACTACATCAACAATAATAATGCATACTGGCCCGGTTTTGGAAAGGAAGCATGAAAAAAATCTCCTTGCAGCGATCTGGATTTGGATTCCATCCAAAATCCCACAGCTTCTTTCATTCTGAATGTGGAGGTTTGAAGAGTCAAAGACATTCTGTGTGTTTATTGACGCTTTTGTATCAAACAGTTATTCAATTTTTTGTTATTTCTTAACAATGTGTAAAAATGTTTACATTTTTGTGAACATTTCATTTCACAAACAAACCAATAGAATTGGTCTAAAATTACTTATAAAAGTGTAAGGGAGGCACAGTGGCACAGTGGGTCGTGCTGTTATCTCACAGCAAGAAGGTCTTGGGTTCGATTCCTTTCATGTGTTCATGTTCTCCCAGCATCTGAGTGGGTTTCTGCTGGGGGCTCTGGTTTCCACCCACAGTCCAAAGACATGCATGTCAAGTGAATTGGAAGTGCCCATAGGTGTGGAAGTGTTTTTGTCTGTGGACTGCCTTATGATGGACTGGCAGCTTGTCCAGGGTGTTTCTCCACTTTTCGCCCCTTGATCGCTGGGATAGGCTCCAGAACCCCCTTTACCCTAGTTAAGGATAAGCAGCTCAGATAATGGAAGGCTAGATGGATAAAAGGTATAAAAGCTTGTTACATCAATGCACATCAAAATTAAGAGTTTTTTTTTCCACAAAGTTACCATTTTAGAGATAAAAGGTTATATATATATATAAGAGCAATAGTATGTGATGATACCTTCTATTATCTTCTGGTTTTACTGAGTATTTTTTCTCCACAGAAAAAGAAGATTTTTTCTGACCACAGATTAATGGCCAGTAATCATTTTCATGCTCCAGACTTTAATGAAATATCCGCTGCATGTCAGAGCCCATCCCTGCTCTATGCAATGGACTAAACGCAGGAAAGGACCTGAGGTAAAGAGCGTTCAGATATAAGTGGACATGTCGACAAGATAATGCATGGGGAGACATGAAAACAGCAGAGAAGCTCGTTAGCTAGATTTGCTCTTACTCATCAAAGCTGTGCAAATGGCTGAGTGAAGATGCAATCTGGTCTTTATTTAAAGAGCCCTGCCTTTATTAAGGAATCATAAGAGCAGAATTGTACTGTAAAAATGCTTCCACATGTGTGCGTAGTTTGTTGTGGAGACTGAGAGTTGAACTAGACAGATATGGAATGTATTTGAGTGAATATACAATAAGGCTCTTTTAAGGAGTCTTAAGCTCAGAATTAATGCCGGTTAGTGCTAATTGAATTAAACTGAGATGCTCCTGATTATTTCAGGCCCACTTCAAAGAGGAAGTTGTCGCTTTATGTGTTTGTAAATCCCTGTGAAATACAAATTGCAGTGTAGCGGGGGTGCAGGAGGAGGGGGGCGGCGGGGGCGGTTGCAGTTATATTACAGTAAGTGCATCTTTGAACATCTTACTGGTTGGTTAAGCAGGAGGTATGTGGCACCATGCAATATCCTGCATTTCTCTTTTTACCTCATTGCTTTAGTGCTATTTTAGGTTTTTATTATTTTTAAAATGCTTTCATAATCATGTCGTATTTATGTATTGAGTCTTTCTCGCGTGATTTAAATATTATGATGTTTAACAAGATGGTTAATGACTGTGTTTGCAAATCATAACTGGACAGTCTCGTTTCATGTACCTACTGCCGGACCGTAATGATTGGGGCTTTGACGCAGGCTGCATGTGTAGTTTTATTTATATCATTACAATAGGCTAGGATCAAAATATTAGACTTATTGTCTCAAATGTGACAAACCTCTTAGTACTTATTTTTTATTCTTATTTTTAAAACATAGTTTTCTATATATTGTCAGTTGTGAAGCCACACCAAGGTAGCCCTACTAAGAACATCATATAAGAATTTTGATCTAAACAATGCCAACATTATGTAGCATCATCAATTATGTAGCATTGACATTTGTAAATATGCAAAAACATGCATCACAAAAGCCTTCCTTTCAGAAGGAAACGGATAATTACTAAACATCAGTGTAGTGGCGAGTTGTTTTGCCTCAAATTTACTTGCTCCTCTCAAACAGCAGTGTCAGATTCCAAAAGCGACGCTATCAAAAATTAGCTTGATTTAGAAGTTGAAATACCATATTGTGGCTGTCCAGAAAAACTTCTTCAAATGGTAACTTTAAAGGAAAAGGTAAAGGTTATTCACTTTTAATTAAGTTGATGTAAAGAAAGTTTATTCCAAGGGGTTTTGAAGCAATTTAACTGGTCCATTCATCATGAATTCATCATTTCACACAGTAATTGACGATTGCTGTGTTCAAATGCAGAAATATGTATTCTGTGTTTGTTTCTTTATTTGACAGCAAAGATATACATTTCATTTTTATCCTTGCTTTTTAAAAACCTTTTTATTCTATTCTGTTCTTTGATATAGGTGTAATGAATGTCTTGAATCTTAAAAGCACTTAGTAAAAGGTTGCCACAGTCATGCAGGGACAGTGCTGTGACAGAGCATATGGTGAACAAATACTGTACATTTCTTATTGGGGCATTGGCATATTCAGCCTCTCTTCTGCAGTTCTAACAGCAGCATGCCAATAGCTGTGATTCCTGATTGGGGCTTAAATAAACAGTCCTTAATGAGAACGGGCTGCCGAGGCTCTTTAATGATTGTTGTAGGTTGTTGTACTTTGCCAGTCATTTCACTCGCTTCTATCTGACATTTTATGGATGGAACAGGGGCGGCAATCCCACACACACTAATTTGAATAAATAGTGTTTTTTCTTTTTCTTTCTTTTTTTTAACATTCATAGTTTACAGCTGATTCCCAGTGTCCTATATCCCTCTTGAGTCAGGGGGTTTAAGGGAAAACTCACAGTTGATCCTCTCTGTCAAGTCTCATAGCACTTTGTGAAGAGTTTGTAAATTCAGTCATGGTATGAACATTCCTCTCCATATTTAGTGCACTCTTGAGTTTCGGTTATACA
This sequence comes from Brycinus macrolepidotus, assembly GCA_037974445.1. Classification (NCBI taxonomy): domain Eukaryota; kingdom Metazoa; phylum Chordata; class Actinopteri; order Characiformes; family Alestidae; genus Brycinus; species Brycinus macrolepidotus. The sequence continues at coordinate 21,159,270 of JBBPCZ010000136.1, forward strand.
AAAACAACTTTCGGTGCCAGATTCTGGTTCTAGATTTTGCTTAGCTTGAAAAATTACTGAACGTGAAGTGGCTGCAGAGGCATCTTAATGTATAGACAGACGCACAGCCACATGCACACACATAAACATCGACGCTGAGTGAGTGTGGGAGCAGGGGATCTGTAATTAATTTGTGGTGATCACCCCTGCTATTAATAGTCATGTGATGTGTCTGATTTGCTTTGTGTGGCAAGAAGTCAAGTGCGGAATTTGAGCCCAAGAGAAGCGTTTGATGTTGGGCCAGGCATGCAGCTCCAACAGTGTAGAATTATAAATTTCATTGGCTTCTCTCTCTTCTCTCTCTTTTCACCCCCCCAGCATTGGTTTATTGGACTAGCAATCCAATAGTAACACATTAATGCTTAACTAAACAAACTCCAAGATGACTTAACCACAATGGCAGCTAGTTTACATTCTGTTTTTTGGACAAAACAACAACAGCAAAGAACCCCGTTAACCCATTAAACGGCAAGGGTCTGTATGTGGGTCCACACTTTGATCCCTCACTCATAACCCATATCGTAGGCCTCATATTTTACTTTCATAGCCTGCAGTTTAATGTGCTAATTAACTGACTGTCCTGTTGTCTGGCCACTTTCACCCTCTCCTTTTTCTTTCCCGCTCCTTACCCAAGGCTTGCATGTTATGTGAGGGTGTGCTCTGTCAGGACTGGCGCTGTTCTCCGCCGCTCTCCTTATTCTCTCTCGGAGCCGTTTAACGGGACAGCTTCCTTAGTGGCCTCTTAAGTCCCAATTTCGACTGGAAAACTCCATCTCTGCCTGGCGCCTTCCTCCGTGGCCCAGCTCCTGCTTGGCCGTCCCCTGAAGAGTGGAATAAAAGGGGCTGGAATTACAAAATGCTGCTCGGAGCCTAATCTCCCCGGACACCTCCACGCATGGAAACTGCTGTAAACTAGTGCAAGAAAAACAGCACCTTACACTGTAAAGTCACTCTAAACACTGCACGGAAAGGCTGGTGTTTAGGTCGCAAGCCCGGCTCCATGCGCCCCAGTTATGTACGAAGGGGTTTCTATTAAGGATCGTCACAACTGTGGCTTTACTTTCTTCACCTTTAAAGCAAATTGCCACTGATGCTGGACTTGATGTCGAGCTGATGTACATTAAAAGTGACATGCTATAAAATCTAAGGCTAAATGTGTAACAGAGAAGTGCGGTCATGGTCTGAAACAAAATGATGTTACCCCATGAATCACTCTTTAACAGAGGAGTCCTGTTTATGTTTTGGAAGACTACTGAACTTACGTCTATAGCATTTTATCTTTTAGATGCCTTTTAAGATTAGCTAACTGCAGTGGCCTAATGACAGGTTGAAGGCCCTACCAGAACAATGCTATTGTTCAGCAATTTAATCATGAAGTGTTTGATAATGTACCTGGTGACTTAAAGCTGACATGCTGTGTTTATACCTCAATATATGATTGTATGTTTACTGTCAACACCCTTTCATTATTGGGAAAGGATGTGAGCGATCAGTTGGTGATGCCAACATCATGTTGCTTCACAACACAACACTCATCCAGACTGATATCTGTGTCTCAGAGTGACGTGGACTGCTGCTGCTGTTTATGGGGAGAAGGGTATAGAAGGAGGCGTACAGACAGTGGTGAGGGTGCGGACAGGAGCATGTGTGTCTAAGTAAAGACGCTCAGACGTTTTTAGTCAGCGTGTGAAAGAGAGAGTCTTTTTACAGTAGTTGGGGCTCGTGTGATGAGTTTTTAGATGGTGTGTATGTGAAAAGAGGGGAATCCCTCAGGGCCAGACAGGCTGTATTGGATAATACCATAATGATAGAGCAAACGCTCCACGAGGCCAAGAGAACACCACAAACGCAGAGCCCAGACCAGCCACTATCTGTATATGTGTGTGTGCGCACGCTGTGGTTGATGTTTCACAGTTCTGAACATTTCATGGTGTTTTTCGCTGGCCTGTATTTCCACAGCAAGGCAGCGTGCCCCCTCACTGACGCACACACTCCTTCCTCATGGCCCGGCTACTCTGCCTGCTCTGGCCTCCTCGTACCATCTCTACTGTAAATGTCAGCCCTGCTGAAATAGACCCGAAAGCCCTTTATACTGCTGGAGTAGAAGGGTCATACTAAGATGATTCACACACCCTATTTTAACTACCAACTTCTGAAGATATGTTTAAATTTGACTCCAGATATGTTTAAATTTGGCCCCTTATGGCATCCTTTACTCATAGTCTTTGAGCTGTACGTATGCTTCTTATGTAAGTTCCTCATTGTGTTGTTTGCTAACATTTAAGGCAGAATGTTAGTCATTAAGGCCGTCTCAGTGCAGATTATGAAGGTGAATTAGAGAGCAGAAGCAAACTGCCCAGAGCCAGAAAGTCTCCCAGCGCCCCGGTCCTGACGGAGTGTCACGCACTTCTTCTCCATTACCTAAGTCCAGATGATCCCTCTGGCAGTCCTGTGTTCAGCGCCAAAATCTACCGTCAGTTTGTTTGATCTGTGAAAGTGATTGATAGGTAATGATAGGCATGAAAACCCCACGCCTAGAGATGCAGTGAGTTTGCACACCTTTGTTTCCTATTTCTTCCCTTTGCTTAGAAACAAGGATCATACCTCCTATTTGTTTTTTGTTTCTCACAATGAGAGAGGGTATTATTCTTTCATTACTCTTTTATTTATTATTCTTGTATGTATTTAAGAATATAAACAAAAAATACAACGCTCATTAAAAAACATGGGAGTGGAAAAAATAAAGAAATTAATGCAGATTTGAATGGATAATTGTAAAGACAAAAATAGGTTAGAAGAAGGACAGTCCTGCTGTGACCATGCAAAACTTCAGGCCAAAAAAGAAGCAACAGCTATAAAAAAAAAAAAAAACATGAAAATCATGCACAGTAATCATTCATTATCATTTAGCCATTAATCTTAACTACTATTAATTGTAACTACGATGAATTACACAGTAAGTTCTATGAAACCAATATTTATAACTGTGGGAATGCTCTTTTTTCAGATTTTCACTCCACAATTCCATGTACTTGAACATGTACTTGTGATTGTACCCCACAGGGCTGACGTGGAATAAGAGGTTTGTGTGCTTAGGTGGTGGTGTCCCCCTCATGCTAGCCCCCCTCCCAAACTGTGGAGTAGCTCCATCTAATGAACCACATCAGGGCAAAAGTCTAGTGCTTCACTAGCCAATATCTTGATATTAGAGGTTCAAACTTCACAAAATTTGACATACTAAATCACTACCACATTCTTTGGAAGCACACCCAATTTCGTGAAATTTCATTTATGGGAAACCTCAGCTGACACATTTCAGTAGCTCAAGAACCACTTGAAAAACTGAAATTTGGTATGCTTGCACATTTGCTCCTGTTTCCTACAGTTCCATTTGGCTCACTCAACAAAGCCACTACTAGTAGCCAATCAAAATTCAGGAGCCAATACATGCTGGTGTGAAAGGACAATCTTAACTAGATGCATTTCCACAAGAAAATGTGAAGTGTGATTGTGTGGTTGCTATAAAACCAGTGTTTGGAGACACTCAGAAATTAGTTTTATGGGCAAAAAAAAGTTTGTGGGAAAAAAAAAAAATCTACTCGCACCGTGGATTCAAACCAACAATCTTTTGATTATTCAGTGCCTGGCCCTCTACCACAGAACTACTGTGGGGGGCGTTAACTCACTGTCTCTTACCAAACCATTTATGGTTAAGGACAGCTGAACATATAGCTGCATTCATAGGCTGATTATTTTTAATTAAACCACAACAAACTGTGACACACGTCTTTTTTTATAGCTGATCTTAGTTTTAGTGTCTTGATGTCTGTTTATGAGTCTGCTGTGTGTTTTGCTCCGCGTTTGATTATCCGCGTTTGTGTTCCTCTGTGTTTTGTCCCTTTCCGGCTCCCTCAGCCATGACATCATAGACTCTATCTACAACATATATTTTGAAAGCGACTTGACCATCCACTCTTACTCCTTATACAGTGGTACCCTGCATAACGAACGCAATCCGTTCCAGCGGTGCGTTTGTTATGCGGGGAGTTCCTTATAAGAAACACAATTTCCCATAGACTTCTATGGGAAATCGTGTAATCCGTTCCAGGTTGCCACGAAAAATCGAGAAAATTCTTAAAAAATGAAGACACAACACTTTTAATGAGGGGAAAACACACACACTATCAACAAGTGTGTACACACACTATGAACAAGTTTCATTTTCAGTCCAGTTTTAGTTGTCAGAGCTGGAATTTTCCATTTCCAGTGGGCGCAAACGAAGCGGCTGGGTGGATGCTCCGCGCGGAGCAACGCGGCTCGGAGCACGGAGGTTCGCGGGTTGTTACTCCGGATCCGTGGAGGGCTGTAGGTGCCTGTAAAGTTTGAGCGCGATCGGTTTTTCCCCAGCCGAGCTACAGGGCAAAACGTTCCATTTGAGAGCTGGAAAAAAGTAAACACACAGACACCAAAAACACATCCAAACAGGAAAAAATGACACTAGTGGGGAGAAACAACACAACATGATGTGGGGCGTTTGTTAAGTGGGGTACCACTGTATATTATAGAGCCAACTCAAACACAAAAAATGTTTTTTTTTAAATGATCAATACTCGGCCCTGATCACCCGGTCAAAAATCTGAATACATGCACGCTGCACCGGATATTAAAGGGTGTTTTGACATTGGAACCATGCCAAAATTTCAAAAACTGAAGAGGTGTCAAATTCCAGCTATAAAAAGAATAATAAAAACTGGATGCATTTCCGTGAGAGAATGTAAAGTGCGATTGCGTGGTTGCAATAAAACCAGTGGTTGAAGACAGCCAAACATTGGTTTTATGGGCAAAAAAAAGTTTGCGTTAAAAAAAAATTTCTCGCACCATAGATCAAACCATGTTAACCTGATTCAGAGTCTAGTGCTTTAGCTCTGCACCACTGGGGGGGATGGGAATTCGCTGGCTCTTACCAAGCCATTCAAGGGAAAGGTCAGCTTAATGCGTAGAAGCATTCACAGGCTGATTACTTTGAATTAAACCACAGAAGTCACACACGTCTTTTTATATAACTAACCTGAGCTTTAGCGTCATGAAGTCTGTTTATGTGTCTGCTGTGTGTTTTGCTATGCGTTTGTTATTTTGCGTTTAGGTTTTTCCACTGTTTTCCCTTTCTGGCATCCTTATCCATGACGTCATAGACTCTCTGAGATACATTTTAAAGGTGACATGACCATTCTCTCTCTCTCCCCATATATTACAGAGGTAATTCGACCACAAAAATCTATATTTTAAATGATCAATGCTTGGCCCCTGATCAAAAAATATAAACAAGCGCACTGCAGGGGATATTAACGGACGTTTTGAAGTTGGAACTGGAAACTGTAGGAGGTGAAGCGTCCTCAAAATTGCCCCAAAACAATTAGAATAATAATAAAACTTAATAATCTTAATGACATTGTGCAGGCTCATTTATACTGGCATGTGCATGCTGTTCACCTAATTTCAGACAAGTCAACCAAGATGTCACTACAACATGTTTTCCTCTGTTCCTCTGAAATTCTTTGTCTCTACAACATTTACAAAATTCAGATACGAAAAGTGTGGATCAGCTGATGGTTTATTGATGTTTAAGAGGTTAATTTTACATTATCTATTTGTTTATTTATTTATTTAAACTTAAAAACCCATGACTTGCTTCTGTGTTGTAGCTTGTAGGCTAGGTTATGATGGTCAGTGAAATTTGACATGTAGTGGACATGGACGTAGACGGGTGCATTATGCATTCGAATTCACTCACCTGTCTCACACATCTGTAGGTCTGCCTCTGTCTCACTATTCTGTCTCTATACCAAAGCAACAAGTCTCACTCTACCAATAGCTCATCTGTATCACATGTGGGTTGCAGGAGCTGCCTGGGGCCCCAGAGAGGAGCTCAGTTACAGATGAATCACCAGTATGGCTCCATTGCTCTGTCCTCCCCAGTCTGAGCAGGAACTGCAGAAACACACACACACACACACACACACACACACACACACACACTTACTTATCTATCCATCCAGACAGTCTCTTTAGGCCTGACTGCTGGAGTCACCCTCTCCACCTCTCCAAAAATCAAGGCGCCATCATTCACAGATGATGACAAACCCTTCATAACAGATTCTGTTAACTTTTCACCAAAATAAAATGAATATTGCTGAGTGATTGTGATACACACTCAGGCACCATTCTTCTGAGGCATGTTTCTTCCATGAATTAGTTTGGAATATTGGAAATCACTGTGTGAACTTCCTCCTATGAGTGAAATATCCCCACATGTTTACAACAGCTCCAGGATTTATCAGTGTTGGACAGTAAGAGCAACAGTGATTTGTGCTGGATACCTACAGTACATCCACATCTCTTTTTGGGACCATTTCTTCCCCCATCTCTCCAGTTCTACTGCTGTCTCTGTTTATGATTCTTTCTTCAGAATTGTTTTCTTCTCACCCTCCTGGGGTTCTGGAATGTGTGATATGGAGCCTGTGCAGTAAATAAGGCTTGGAGACGAGCCTGTTAACAGTTCTTCAGCTGGCTTTAGAACTTCATCTGTCACTTCTTCTGTGATGAATTGGTGGCAACCTCTTCCACTGCCTCTCGTGTTATCAAATATGCTTGATGCCTGGGATCAATTTCCACTTGCTGGCCCTCCACATGTGAGGCAGTCAGAAAAAGCCTAAAATTGGTGTTCTGATGCAACACAATCACGTTGAGCAGCTTTGTAACCAAGAATTAAATGGGGCACACCAGAGTGGAACTCCAGTACCTTTAGTTTACGTGAGCTCCAGTCATATCATTTGACGGAAATTCGCCCCTTTCTTTCTAGCACTATTCCATGAACATTTGGTATTTTTGCCACTCGTGTGTGTGTGTATATGTAAAGTGGCATGATTCCTGTTGTTCTGCCTATTTTCATAAACGTGCAAGCATGGGCGCTGGTACTATTATAGCAGGGGGGGACATGTCCCCCCCACTTTTCAAAATCATTAGTTTTGTCCCCCCCACTTTTTGTTTCCCGGACAAAAGCCGAGACGTAGAGCTCTGCATGCGCCATCCAACACCGCCCCCCGGACAACGGCCGAGATGTAGAGCTATACGCGCATGAGTACAAAATGAGTACCACTGCGGAGTACAAAAATCACTGAGGTAATTATCAAAAATATTTGTCTTTAATTTAAATTTGTCTTTAATTAAAAGTACATTTTACAGCACACATTCTCCTCCTCATATACTCAGCATCTCATTGAAGGACATTTTCGATTACTGTGTGTGTGTGCGTGTGTGTGTGTGCGTGTGTGTGTGTGAGAGAGAGAGAAAGAGAATGGGAAACTCTGGTACTTTTGGATCCATGTGATGTCACATTCATATGTGACAGCACAGACTGAAGTGATTGAATCCACACTAAGCACTTAATACGTTTACTCCCAGTCATAAACTCTGACAGGCTGCCTGCCTGCAAAAGTGTAACGTCCACAGTAAAGTTCTAAGCATTTTAATCTATTTTTGTATAGCTAGATAAAAATGTCCGTTAGGAATAGTAGTGGGCTGTATGGGCAAAACTTTGTATCATGATATATTGTATCATGAAATTGTATCATGAAAAAGCAACATTTCTGATGATTTTGGTATATATTAGGGAAATTACAGTGGCAAAATATACCTTCATACATTTATATATGTGTATTACCCCAAAACGTCATGAGAACAAAAGGCTTAACGCCATTCAGAAGAGTTTGTTGTCATTTGTTGTCATTTATCCAAGTAGTGAAATGCAGGCAAAAGGGGAACCACACTGGGAATATTCCTCTCCAGTGTGTTCACTGAAGAAAAAATGGACAAATTTACCATGTCTGTGTGGACCTGTACTGGACTTAGCAATGTGCATGATCATGACAGAAATTACACACAAAAAGAGAAAGGTGATCGGATCTGTTTTTTAAATTTTCTTTATCAATGCTGGCTCATGCAATGATGACAGAGAAGTGACATTACTGTTCTCCTGACTTTTTCATTAACTATAGATCATTTTACACTATCCATTAGTTTGCTTCCTTTACGCTTGTTAGTGTTTACATGCCAGTGCAAGCCAGTGTGCACAAAGCACAGCAGATACTCACTGACCGGATACTGGGTGTGGAGCAGACAAACCAGGACTCCCTACTTATCGTCCTTGGCAACTTTAATAATGGTAACTTAAGATAAGATAAGATAACCTTTTCCTGAAAGATCTACACAGAATACCCCATAATGGCAAGGCAAAAACAACTTTTTAGAAAGATATGCAAATTTTTTTATTGCCAAGAGCTTGTTAATCCAGTGTATTAACACCCATGGCTTAATGTTTTATTGTAGCACTTTTGGCACGAATCACAGCCTCAATTCTTCTTGGGTATGCCCCTAAAAGTTTGGCACACCCGTTTTTGGGGATTTTTTCCTATTCTTCACTGCAGATCCTCTCAAGCCCAGTCAGGTTGGATGGGCAGCGCCGGTAGACAGCCATTTTTAGGTCTTTCTAGAGAAGTCCGGACTCTGACTGTGCCACTCAAGGACATTCACAGACTGCTCCTGAAGCCACTCCTTTGTTATCTTGGCTGTGTGCTTCGATTCATTGTCGTGTTGGAAGATGAATCATCGCCCTAGTCTGAGTCCCAGAGCACTCTGGAGCAGGTTTTCTTGAAGAA
>JBBPCZ010000136.1:21176426-21194414 GCA_037974445.1 Brycinus macrolepidotus
AAGTTTACATGCCGAGCATGTCATAATGTGCTATAATGTTGTTAAATATACACATAACTAACACAACAAACTGCTGATGCACATCCTGCTCACTCTGCTCCCTAATTCTGCACAATCAATCAGATGCCCACAGTCACGTGTTGAGATTCAGCAATCAAACACACATCGATCTGGGAGTTTAAGGGTTCAAAAATAAAATAAAATAAAGGCTGGAAATTATTGCATTCATTATTGTTAGGGGCAGCATGGTAGCAGCGAGAAGGTGCTTTGACTGATTTTAGGGTGGGACCACCGGGGTCCCTTCTGTACCAGAAGCTCCAGCGACATTTACTGTGCAAAAATTATTTTAAAGTTCTGTTAATTTTATCTCCTTCTCCGTTAATTATTATTCTTGTTTTTGTTCTTCTTCTTCTTCTTCTTCTTCTTCTTCTTCTTCTTCGTCTTCTTGTTCTTGTTCTTGTTCTTGTTCTTCTTTTTTGACTTCTTCTTCTTGTTCTTCTTCATCTTATTCTTCTTCTTATTATAATTATAGCAATTAAACAGTCCTGAAATCTGAAGATGTTGTAGCCCACTCAGGTCACCCACTTTCCCAATCTCTCTCCTCCATTGTCTCTCTCTGTTTTTCACTCTCTTTGTTCCTCTCAGTCACCCTCTCATGTTCAAAGTTTTCTCTATTATCTTTCTTTTTTCTCTTTACTTGTCCTTTCCACCCCCCCCCTCCCCCCCCAACCACCACCGCCCCCCGTTCATTGAATGTGTTTTGCGAGTGTGTGCAGTGCATGAGTGATGGCTGCCATATAAATGGAGCGTGTCCAGCTGTAGTTTTTTCTGAAGCAAACAGCCTCACAGCCTTAGTGGCCTCGTTCACACTGCACCTGTTCTGACATCATAAGACCTAGTCATGGACACACACTCGCACACCCTGGCAGTTAAATGTTCACGTTATGTAAGCAAGAGTTAAGAGTTCAGAGAACCCCCCCCCCCAATTATAGGGCAGTACCCCCCAATTATAGAGGGGTAATTCACACTCTGGGCTATTAGCTATTTCTAATAATCAAGGGTATTCATGAAACATTCAGGGCTGTAGCCCCAGATGCCCTGACCTATCAACACATTTAGTTTTTATTAATTTATTGTGTTTTAAGTTTTGCTCCTTTTTTTCCAGGCTGACATTTCATTAGTCTAGGATCCGAGTCAGGTTACGAGTAAGTTAAAAGCAAGTTAGACTCAAGTCAGTCAACATACACTTTTTAAGGTAGATGCTCTTGCTGTGGGCTTTCTGAGTTGACGTGGGAGTGAAAAGAGCAGGAAAAGCACTTAAAGGGCTGCTCCAGAGCTAGGTTTAGGAACAACTGAGTTAAAGAAAAGATGAGCATCTATAAAGCATCTTCAGTGGACCATCAAAATAAAGCATGACAGTTAATGCCCCTGTCATTCTCTGCAGGGTGTACACACAGTGCAACACATGAGGCGGCTGCATTAGGCCTCACTCTGTTTCTGAGACTCACCTACTAACCACAGTGATGTAGGAGGATTACATTATAACGCAATGCTTTATTTGAACTGAATTGAGAATGCATGGTAAATTCCAGTTCACCTCCTGAAATTGCAGTTGGAATTAGAACTGCATGCAGCTGGAGGGAAGTGGAACTGGAATTGAATTGGAATGTCAGGAAACAGAACTGAATTCAAATAAATTCCATAACAATTCCACTTTCTAAGATAATTTGACTGGATTTGCTCAATAGTGCACTTTATTTATTAAGAATAACATAAATGCCAAACATGAGACAAATACAGTCCTAATGTATGTTATGCTTGTTTATTTCTTAAATTACTTGAATGAATGGCATTTTTCATTACTATCCATAGCAACATTTCCCTAAATTTGATTATCAGAATTCCGTGCAAGGTGAAGGTTCATTATATGGGAATATAAACGAAGAAGCGTTTTGGCCTATGCTGATGGTGTGATACTGGACATTGTGTTTGTTAGATTGGAGAGATTTTGGGTTGACTTTGGATTGCTTTTTGTGTGATCTTGGACTGTTTTTGAGAATCTAATTTGTGAATGACCTCTGGACTGCAATATTAACAATTAGATTTGGATTCCCTATCCGAATGGCAGAGAAATCTGAAATTTACCAGCCTAAGAGGAGGTACCAAGTTACCTAAGCCAGACATGCCATACTGAGGAGCCTGATCCTCTACTGTACCGGAAGAACATTGGTAATCATTTAGTGGCGTAAACAGTGCGTTCAGCAGACCTACACCAATTCTGCTCTCAGCTGATTGTGCTGACTGAGGTGGCATCATGCATGCAGTCAAATGATCTTACTATGTAGGGGGTTGGTCTGGAGCTGCCAACAACACTGAGAGGGTCTCAGTAGGTGTAAGGGTGTGTGTGTGTGTGTGTTACAGCTGCCGATCCCCCGGAGCCTGAGCTACCCGCTTCAGTGACCTTTACCTTTAAACAGGAAGTGCTCTGCTTAGACTGACTTACAGAGAACTTTGGCCTTACCTGCACAAGCCACTGAGTGTGTGCGTGTTTTGGGTGGTGTGTGTGTGTGTGTGTGTGTTGGAGTGGGGGTGTTGGGTGCATGTGCAGATATGTGTGTGTGTGTGTGACAAGCCCATTTCTGCACTGACCAAGGTAAAGAGTAACATGCTGTGTCCCTCGTCGTGTCTAAGATGTCGTTTGTCCAATTCCATCACGCTGGAATATAACAGGATGCATCCATGCCTTTGGGTGACTGAGCATACGGATGGATCTATGTATGTGTTTATGTGTTCGAAGGTGTTACTGACAGGTTTCACAGTTTATCTGAGCAGTGACTGAACGTAATGTAAAGGTCAGTGTTGATGTCATGGCAATATCTGCAGTCTAGACATGTTAGCTATAATATTCTTAATACATTATAGGCTTTTAACATTCAAAATGTCTATCTGCCCAGTCCTCATGAAATGTAAATGGCAGCTGAGAATGATGCAGAAAAAAAATCAAGATCTATTTATGTATTTAAGAAGATATTTTTCAGACATTGCTGATGAACTATGTACTCTTTGTCATCTTGTTATTTTTCATTTTGCCTTAAGTCTAGTTCTCTGCGATCATTATGTGAACTTTTCACCCATCATTTGAAACATCCAGGGTATGTACGAGTAAAAAGGCATGCACAGTTTTATTTTAAACCAAGTTAAACACTTGATAAAAATGGGATGATTTACGTTATCTGACCTTTTTTCTCTGGTCCCTTTTTAAGGATTTGGCTTATTGTTTTCTCTGACGTAAATGTCTTGTTTTTTATTGTCATTTTAAAGGGTTGTCTTTGTCTGTTGGGTTTGTGTCTTTGCTTGATTATGCATTCAACTTTTTAAAAATTTTCCAACTGAGAAAGTTGCTTTGAATATTAGATGATTCAAATGGTTGGTTACACATGAATAAAACATGTTACATCGAAACGATTGCTGTCTTTTAGTTTAGTTCCTTTGGTAAGAATTGTTTTGAGCATATTTTATTCACATGCAATCGACTTTATGCAACTGACATATTTGAATCATTTGAATTTGCAAATGTGGGATTTGATAAATCAGGCCCAGTATCTAGAGTGGTAACAGAATTCTCTGTTAATGATTTCTGTGAAGCTCTGAGCAAATGAGATTTTAAGACAGAGGTCAAAATGAGGGCCAGACAGTCTAGACTGCATCTCCCAGAAGCCGTTTTCTTAATCCATTAAAAATGGGCTTTTAGAGGCATGGTTTGCTGTGCAATTCCTGACTGTAACATTTATTTTGACTCTAGGTCTGTGGAGGCTGTGGTGAGACTGCAGCTCACCGACTAGTGAAGTGATTTTTAATTGCTCATGAATGAGGCAGTTGGCCTTCACTGTGGTTGGCTGATCACTCAGTCTGGGTTTTGGGTTTAAAGTTGTGGAGGCCAGTGTTTGGACCTCAGGAACAACAGACGTAACATGTTGTAATACTCAAGACGCCAATCATTGGTTTTAACTATCACTATCTCAGATATTCTTCTTTAGAACGCAAACTGTGGTTTGGAGGCAACGCGCTGTTCTAATGGCATACAGCAGTACCAATGTGACTACATACACGCATAAGGAGAAAATGCATGCGCAGTATGGCAGTGTGAACTTCAGAGTATAAATGTAAATATGCAAAACAGTGCAATGCATTTAAAAGCTTTTTTTATGAAAAGGGTTCTTTTTTGCTTTTATTATTTTATTAGTTGCATGTGCTGTAAGTATTTTGGTTGGTTTCATTTTTTTATGGAAATATATAAAAAGCCAGGAATTGTATTTTAGATTTATTTCAGTCTATGTAGCCTCTTGAATGATTTATATTGTAGTGTGGAATTTACATCAAAGCTTTTTTCTACAGCAAAGCCTTGTCCTTCTCTAAACTAAATATAATACATGAATCATATTTTGCCCTTTGCAAAGAATGCATGGAGGTTAACTGGCACATAAACTCACATTTTTAACAATGCATTTGATAATGTGTTAAAATATTGGCATCGCTGACTTTATGATGACACATGATTGACAAATAATCCCACGCAGGCTCACTCATAAATAGAATTCCAATATGTCATTTTCTTAAGTGTAAGAAAATAATGTAATGAATTTCACTATTCCTGTACTTTCAATCAGCTATAAAATGTATGTTGACCGCTGCATTAAAAAAAAAAAGAAAAAAAAAAAGTTATTCACATGTTCTGTATGTACACATAACAAGGTACATTAACAAATACAAAGAAAGCCATTAATTCGCCCACGGCTGCTCAGCCTCTGCCCCTCCGTGGACTTGTGGGGGATGTAAACATCATCCGACACCACCCCTGGTTAACCAAACTTTCCACTGGCCACACAGACTCTACCACAGTGACTGGAGTTCTGTGGCCATCTCGCTGTAACTTATGGACACATCTAACAATGCGAAGGGATTAACTGACCATGTGTGCTTTTTCCCGTCACACGCCTCTGACACTTTAGCCACAAGCCCCGAGACACCAGTTCCTAATTGTGTGTACTTTAGTGGGCAAATTATAACAGTTTTGAATGTGGGGATGTTAAAACTGACCCGCAGGCGTGTAGATGTGGCTTTTCTGGGTGTCACAGTGAGCAGCCTGGGTGTGTTGCTGTGGGCCCTGATGAAGGGAAGCAACCAGACAAACGCTGCCAGAAATCTGAACCACAACTGCCAGCGACACTTTCCCCCATGCATAACTCACATACGCTGATGACTAATCTACAGTCTTTAAGTGACTTCTCGAAAAGCAGCGTTGACACAAATGACTATAAACGAGATTTAGAACCCTAAAGGCCCAGCAAGCACAGAAAGGCCGGAAACGGACATTCAAGTTGGACCGTATAAAGCTCCGCAAACTTAAATACATTTATCAGAGAAGACTGATTCATGCGGCATCATGAAATCAACTTCAGTTTCTGTGTCTTAGCTCTAGCTCTATCCGGAGTGGTTTAACGTGATCCTGTGGAGATGTTTGTTGTTCCTATGAGTTTCTTATTGATCCCGCTGGTGCTGATCCTTCTGTTCTTATTTGTTAGCAGCCACTGCAAACCCACCCCCCACCTCTACCCGTCTGAATGATTTCATAGCTCTCTGGCTCCCTAACCTCCCTCGTAAGGGCCCACACACTTACAGCGTGTGACACTTTTACACTTCCAATGGCCAAAAAGCACAAGGCAGAGTACAGCGCTGAGCTTTCCTTAGTGAGAGAGAGAGAGAGGGAGAGCGAGGGGCATATTTAATTGAAAAGTACATTTTTGTAAGGTGGACGAAGTTCTGTGTAGACATTTATTTGACATGTCACGTCATGCAGCCCCATGCCAAGGCGGCTGGCCACCCCTCTCCATGACTCCAGTAGGCTAATGTTTGAACTCCTTGCCATACCTACACTGTGCTCATTCATTTGTGAAATAATTGCGCCGACCTTTGCAGGTTTTCTTTGGCCTGAATGGAATTATAGATTTTTTCCCCCCTCTTTCTCAATCTCAGTGCTAATTACCAGGCATTATTGCTTTGTTTTTTGTCCGTTTTCTTTCCTTTTTTTCACATTTAATCTTCCCAGGCATTGACTGAAAGTGGGTATGGTTAAAAATGCATTTCTATACGGTATGAGGATTCTGCTTGCTTCGTTTTACACACCTCAAGACAAATCCAGTACTTTTTTCACCTGTCCTGAAGGATCTGCTAAATAGTATAGGCTGCTTGTAATGTGTGCCTGTAAAAAGTGTAGATTTAAATACTACAAGTTAGACATCAGAAAGTATTTTAAGATGTTTTATTCAGTATTTCACTGAGAGGTCACTCAATGCTAAATAATTGTTTTGCAATGATTTATTTATAGCAGTTTCTTTATTTAAGTTTTCTTCCTGAGATTTGATCACCGCTGTTCAAATATAAGGCATTTTGGATATTAATTTCATTATGACTTCACTCTTGATGCACTGTTTCTTACAAATTAGTATCTCTGACATCACAATAGAATAATTTTATGTACCTGCTACAAAACCACTGATTTTAAACTTTTGTATTGTGATACCAAACTTTTAAGCTCTTGTGTACACGGTACTTTATAGATCTCCATTTGTTCTTTCTGACATTTGGATATGGAGGTTTTGACCACCTACCAACTCTGAGAAAGTGCACACGGCTTTGGCATTTTCCAAAGAATTATTATTATTATCATTGTTATGCTTCGAGTCCTCTGTAATTTGGAGCGAAAGTAGCCTTGCCTTTGTGGAGTTGATTTTGAGAATGTGTAATGATAGATTAGAGTTATGCTCACTGAGAAGGCAGTCTGATTCAAACTTACATCCACCCTGATTTACTTACTTCCAACAGTTTAAAGGAGCACTTTTGTTCTGAATGAAATACCGGTCCAACTGGCTTTGATCTGATTGCTCTGTACTGGTGTTTATACACAGGTGTCTTACTCTGAAAGAGCTGGTCAGACCATTTACAGTTCTTGTCAGTCTCTCAGTGTGTTAATGTTTTAGGAATGTTCTTACTGGGCAGACCGTTTTAGTCAGAAGGTGACTGTTTGTGTTTTTGTGAGCGCGAGTGTGTTTAGATGATGTAAAGCATAGTTTGAACCGAATTTACATTATGTCACAAAGTGCAATCAGTGAATGACACGTTTCTCTTTTCCAGACTCTTTGAAGTCGAGCGAACACCACGAAGGACACATATTCAGACGTTTTTGTGCTTTCAGTGGACCTCCCGAAAAGAACGATGAAAACTGAACCTTTAATTCTATTTTTGCCTCTAAAAAAATAATCCCACAACTAGTCTATCTCCATGGCTCATCCAAGTGGTGTAGCAGAATTTAGACTCAGTGCTCCTGCAGTCAAAACATGGTCTCCCGTAATGTTCCCCTCTGGCATTAGAGTGCTACAGAGATGCCAGATTCGCATGTGTATCCTGTAGCCTGACCAATTTCAGTTTAACTCAGACTCTATTTATTTACCCCCTTAGCTATTTTAAATGGGCACCTTTCAATGTGGATGGGCCCTGAATGCACTGGCCCGGCTGCTTTACTCCTTACACCTGGGAGTCTTGCTCATTTGCCCACACAGAGAGAGGGGGAGAGAGAGAAAGAGAGAGAGAGAAATGTAAACAGAAATCGCTACAGTGCAGTGATCCTCAACAGCTACACGATTTTCAGTTCACTTCTGAAGGCAGATGAGTGACGTGTGAGACGTGTTTTCAGAGCAGGTAAGGAAGGCAGGCACTATAGGGGCTGAGGTACACCACAACTCATCGGACTAAACCGTCATCGTCATCCATATTCTAAACTGTTATTGCCATCCGTGTTTATTGTTATTGATGTTCATCATCATCCCCACTGTTGTGAAGTCAGACAAAACTAGGGGTGCATACCTCTAGCGCTCCCCATAATTCTAATTAATTAGTGTGATCATGTCAGCAATCAAACTACTGTTCTTCTTAAGTTTTGTTATTATTTTTATTCCACCCATTTTTTGGCGCCCCTTCTTTTCCTACAGTTTATGAAACATGGGCATGGTTTCAGTGTCAGAAAGTCCGTTAGTATCCCTTCAGTGTGCTTGCACACAACTTAGCAATCAGATGATCAGGGGCCAAGTACTGATCATTTAAAAAATCATTTTTTTGGGTTGAGTCCCCTCTGTTGGAGAGAGTGTCTGTGGTGTCATGGGTATGGAGGCCAGAAAAGGACAGAAAGCGGAGAAACACAAATGCGTAGAAAAAAATGTGCAGCAAAACACACAGCGGAATTCAGTACACTAAAGCTAAGGTCAGAGACAGGGACATGTGTCACTGTTTGTTGTGGTTTAGTTAAAAATTAATGCGGCTATGTGCGCTTTCACCCATCCTTATCCATAAATGGCTTGGTAAGAGCCGGCATGTTCACACACTCCCAGTGGTGCAGCGGTAAGGTGCCAACCTCCGAATCAGAATATCGCAATTTCAAATGCACAGTGCGAATAGATTTTTTTTTTTTTTACACAAACTTTTTTTGCCCATAAAACCAATGTTTGGGTGTCTCCAAACACTGGTTTTATAGCAACAATACAATCACACTTCGCATTTTCTCACGGAAATGCATGTAGTTTAATTCTATTATCTAAATGGATCAGTATTGTTTTTGAAAATAACTTCACAAACATGGCTTGAGGAACTACGTTCACAGTAGTGGGATGCTGTTATTAACCGGATAGTAGACATGAGATTAGGATTTCATGGGATTTCAATTTAGTTTTGATTTAAAAATAGGCAAAAATCTTAAATTGGCCATAAAACATTTACATTTTGTGTCACAGTTATTTCTGTTCTCACTGTGTGATTGGCTGAGAGCCAATCACTATGAGAGCTAACATCTGCTCTGACTGGATTTTATAAATCCCTTTTAGTATCACATCAGCGCATTCACTGGTGACCTAACTGTGCCATCAGCATAGAAAATGTTTTATGAAACTAGCATTCACTGTGAAATGTAAGTAAAATTTGAATCTTGAATATGTTTCTTGTTATTATTTGCAAGGTTTAATAATGAAATAAATCAAGCGAAATCAAGCGGATGCCTTGAAATCCATATCTAACCGATTTGTGTTTTGTGCCATTCTTTGCACTAATTCTATTTATCCCTCTAATATAAAAATCCCACAACAAGCCTCCAACACTATAGTTTATTTAATTATTGTCCTCAAAAGAATAAATATGAAACTTGTATAATTACAATAATGCACTCAAGGTTGTGTCATACTGTGAGACAGTAGCACTGGTGCACTGTAGTCATAGCTTCTCATGATGTGTTATTGCATGATTATTTTCAGTTCTCATATTCCAGTTGATGCAGTTGAATCACCATCATCAATGTATTTGCACCCCTGCGCTCCTACACTACTCAAAAACAGCCAGTATTTAGAAAGACCGGGCAATATACTTGAATATAAAAGTGACTATGTTGAGAGTCATACATATGTGTGGCCTGTCCCATAAATTCTCTCCTGTCCACACCTTGGGAAACACACTATATTAAAGATAATAGGCAGCAGAAGGAACCAGTTAGCTCTAGAAAAACCATCATCAGCTCTGCTGCTTATAGAGTGACTCTGTCCAAGCTAGTTATCTAGCTGGCATTTTGTCTTCAGGCCATTGACGTGAGATCTTGTGGCCGACCCATAGACGTTCAAAAACCCAATGGCTGGTCGCCACGGCAGCAGAGGTGCAGACTGGCCGTAAATGTACAGTACATGCTACTGTACAGCTTTCCCCTATTAAGCCCAGTCTAGTTCCTGAGGAACGGTTTGAATTATTGAACCGCACAGTAAAAAGGAAAGGGGCAGAGAGATGTGAAAAGCCCATGGCAGACAGCTGTCTGGTGGCGAAATCTCGACTGCAGTGTGGGGGAGAGAGCAGCTGGAAACGTAGGCAGCACTGTTAAACCTTTAGTGTGCAAAACATGCTCAATATTAAAATGCCCTCAGTGTGAGTGGCTGTGGTCCTGATGAGGGGTGTGTGGCTCCCACCCACTATGCAAAGTCTGCAGAGGGGCGGCAGACAGTAGCCATGACGGAAAATGTGCATCATCATTCTGCTAACATCTTTCTCTGACAAAAAATTTGATAATAGAGTAGAGGAGCCAGTCACACACATCTGATCAGGGCCTCTCTTCTACATGTTTATGCAAAAAGCTTCAGGTAATTTTGTGGTTGGTTATATCATTTGACTGTTTAATTGCTAAGATTTATTATTGTAACTGAATGTGGTTACATACAGTACTTAAATATTTGATTACACACACTGTCTCTCCAAAGGTCATCCAACACTTCTTGTGAAATAAAGGGTATTAATAGGAAGTCTGTGCTCCGTTTGCTGCAGGAACAGCCCCTACTCTTCTAAAAAGACTTTAGACCAGATGTTGGAACATTAATGTGAAGATTTGATTGCGTTTTGTCACAAGAGCATTGGTGAGGTCAAGCACCAATGGGTGAAGAGTTATAGGTCCCAAACATCACTTCAACTTATCCCATTGGATGGTGATCCATTTGCTACTGAGATACAAGCAATATGAGCAAATGGTTGCCTGTGTTAGCAATGGCAGCAGCTCAAAGCAGTTAAATAAACACAAATATAAAGGGTTCCTTTTTCAACAAAGCTGAAAATGTGTCAAGCTGAGTATACAATTCAATACTTGTGTAGGAATAATACAAATAAATATTGAGTATTATCATCCATTTGCTAACAAGCATGCTTGTTTAATAGGCTGACTAAAATACATTGCATATGTCTTATTTACATCAGCACTTGTTAATAAATCAGCAAGTAATTCCAATTTCAGCACCTCACATTCATGTCTCATTTAAGCCCCAAACCCATTAAATGTTTAAAAGAAAAGTATCATTCACATTCACAAATCACCAAGTAAAGGTATCAGTTTTGATATAATTCAGAAAAAATGTATAATACACAGCCTTACTCTTATTAACACAAGTGTGGTATTAAAACCTTTAATTCAAAGCTTGTTTCAGTAAGTGAAAAACTACTAATAAAAACTGGTCAAAAAAATTTAGAGATGCTGGGATATACAAAATCTCACAAATAACTCCAGATTCAAGAAGAACTTTAGCTATGAGGTATGTTAGTGATATTTCTTCCTGGCCTGTAGTGAGAGAATCCTGGTCAGGCTCCCCGAGCGCAGTGCCACAGGTTATGTTTTCTGAACGTTTATGCTGTGATTCGTACATGCAAGCCTGGCTTTTCCACGTCTCCACTCCTCAGTGGAGCTCGCCCCAGTATTCCCACCAGCCCTTAAAAAGCCCAGGAATCTGTTACATGGAGACGGCTGTTTTCCTAGCACTGTGATCTCAGCTACCTGACCCAGTTAATGTTGTTCTTGCGTGGGTTTGCATTGTCATCCAAGTAGAAAACTGAATGGTCTTCTATGGCTATTACTGGCATGATTGCAGAAAAACTCTCCTTTAAGTCAAAAGTTCACTTCAACCTCAGAGTACTCAATTCATTTAATTACATTGACATCCTTTCCATCTGTTAGAAGCTAAAAGGAATTACAATTAGAGTTTTTTTTTTTCACTCAAATGATTTTCCACTTGATCAACCAAGACAGATTTTGACTGGCTTCTGAACTATAAAACTAAGCTTTCTAATATGCAGTGGATATTAGCTTTCACTTCTTAACACACCAAAAATCATTTCCTCTCTGAATATTGGTTGAGTAATTATGTAAAATGCCTACATGAAATGTAAATATAACACATTTCTACTACTTCTATTGCACAACTACCATTATTTGCCGAATTTAACATACTGATGAAAAAAAAAACTTTGGCATGTGCAAAAGTTTGGGCACCCTTTCAGTTGATCCACTAGTGTTTTTTTTAAACCATTAGGCCTTAATCCAAATAAGTTGTCAACAATTCCAGATAATAAGTAATATGACCCTTTAAGTATTTAAGGGTGTTACCTCGCATGTATACAGTCAATAGCCATGGGTTCATCTGAGCAGCTGACTGACAAACTGAAATTAAAGATAACTGACTCTTACAAAACAAGTGGAGACTATACATGATATCTTAAAACAACGTGCTCATAATTTTCACCGTCCAAAATGTCTTTAAGAAATGCATGTTAAGAAGAACTGTTGTGAAGACCAGACGTGGAAGAACAAGAAACATCTCTAAAAAAAAAACTGCTAATAGACTTGCCAGGTATGCAAAGCAAAACCCCCACACCGCTGCAAAGTTCTTACAGGATGATTTGGCTAGAATGGTTACAGACTATCAACATGGAAGGATAGTCAGAATGTAACTTTAGTTGTGATCTCATCACAAAAATATACTCGGATAAAGTATCTTGAAATCAAGTGATGTGGTCTGATGAAACAAAAATGACTTCTTTACAATCACCAAAGGAATGTTTAGGGAAAAAGGAGAAGCATTTCAGTAAGAGGACACCTTTCTGGCACATGAGTGGGAGACCTATTGCGCTTTGAGGTTGTGTGGCAGCCACTGGCGCAGTAAGTGTCAGGCAGAATAGGGGATAGAAGGAAGAAAGGATTTTACTAAAGACCAACAGATTCTAGAAGCTAATGTCCCACAGTGCCAAAACTTAAAAAAAGGAAGTAGGATATTACAACAAGACAATAATCAAAAACGTACAACATGAAACTATTTCAAGAAACAAGAAATAAAGTTTTGAAATGCTCTTCACTGATTTGAATGTTATCCAAAATCTGTGAATAGATCTTAAACATGTTGAAATGAAAGATGATCTATGCATATTTCCTACCTAAAAGCATTTTGCAAAGAAAAGTGAAGAAAAAACATTCAAATTAAATCTAAGCTAAAGAAAACAACTGTTTGCTGGCTATAATATTGAAGAAACTATATTAAAATGACAAAATATATTAAAATGAGCCAATAAATAATGTCGCATTATTTTTGAGAATTATGTCATATTTAGAGGCGAACATTTGAAAACTCACTGACTCTTAATGTGATTAAGAGGTTGCTACTAAATAGCTCATTTTTAATAAGATAATTTGAGCTCCAGTGTCAGTAATCATATTCTCAATTCTGCACGTGTGGAATTTATTTGTGAACTGATATGATTTAATGCATCTGTACAGTCATTGTGCAATTACTTTTGACATTCGTCATGCTTGCAGTGACAATCGCTTTGGCTGCTAGTCAGCGAGAAGAGTATGAACCCAAAGTCTTTCAGATAGCATTTTCTTCTACTGTACGTGTTGACAGACTGATTAAGTAGGTGGGCCTTTTGAAAACCTCCCAGTGGTCCAAGTCCAGTCAAAATATAAATCACTGATATAATTGAAAATAATTCATGCAAAACCATATAGCCACCTGGGAATAACTGAAATGATTTGGTCCTCTGTCTCAGTTTCTTTGAGCAGCAGGTTTTACAGTTGACATAAAGACCCATAAAACCTAAATCAATGTTTTCTTTCTATGTAGGTTACTTTTGCTTTTGTGGATGCAAAATATACCCAAAAGTAAAGTAAAGTGGCCCTTATAGTCACACATGAACACTCCACATCACAGCACACAGTGTGAAATTCTTTCTCTGTATTTAATCCATTCACCAAGTGAAGCAGTGGGCAGCCAGGAACACAGCGATCAGGGAGCTGAGTGTAGGGATGGTACCTTCCTCAAGGGTACCTCAGTGGTGCCACTGGCAGTCCTAGGATTCGAACCCACAACCTTCTGACTGCAGGTATGTATTGTACAGGTATGTATTTTAAATAACTTTCCAATGCCCACTAACTGGCTCATGTGTTTTGCCAAAAGTCTCTTCTTTCAATATAAACTGGACTGTGCTAATCTTTGTTAGCACTTACTTGACCAAACTGGGTTCTCCCATCTGTTCTTTCGTTCATCTATCCATTTATTCATACATTCATCTGTTCATTTATTCATACGTCTGTTTATTTATTCATTCGTTTGTCCATCTGTTCATGTGTCTGTGTTAATGTTTGCACATTCATCCATCCGTTTGTCAAACTGATGATTTGTTCACTCAACCGGCCATGCCAGCGTTCCCTAAATGTACATTCAGCTGTAAAGTGAATAAGAGCCGTGGCTTCTCTAAAACATTGGCATATAAAGTATGGATAATATTTTTAATGAACCATGGACACAGCAACACCACCTGCAGTGCCAGTTTCAGTCATTTGTCTCTGCTTGAGTTTATGTTTAGTTCTGCTTTAGTGGTGTAGCATAGAGGAATGTCAATCATCCATGCTCTCCAACTATTAAAACCAGGTCCACCCAGCTCTCAATAGGTTTTTTAAGCCATGTTTTGTTAAATTTCTGTCTCATTTTTCATTCTGTGTTGTGGAATGATAAATATAATACTTCATTTTATTATCATACAAATATTTGTTACATTTTTCACACTGACAGTAAAGAGTGAGCGTGTGGCTGGAGCTAACATTAGTTAGTAAGCCATATATCTCTCTTCCATCTGTTTTCCTACACCACTGTGGTTAAATTTTGATAAAGAGATCTTTTTGCGTTGTTCATCATTAAAAACTTAGATTTGGAATAACACAAGTTTACAGTTTAAATCCATAGGAATGTAGAATTCAGACTTGTTCATTTTTGCTGTTAACTAGCTTGAGTTAGCTAGAGTGGTTAGCACAAATCGATGCGGATGATGTCAGCATGCTTGTGTGCTTTGCTGCCTAAATAATGTATAATCATATGAATCAGATAGGTCCACTGTTTGTACTTTATCGGTCTCCTCTATTCTGGGAAGACTTTCCACTAGATTTAGGAACATAGCTGCAGGGACTCAGTTTCATTCACCCACAAGAGCATTAGTGAGGTCTGGTACTGATGTTGACCGATAAGGCCTGGTTTTCAGCCAACTTTCCAGTTCATTCAGAAAGTGTTGGAGGGGCTGAGGTCAGGACCCTTTGCAGGTCAGTCAAGTTCCTCCACACAAAAACATTTACAAAGAAAGGGCCTCCCCTGAACTGTTGCCACAAAGTTACAGTTTAGTGGCATGTTGTTGTTTCTCTAACTTTTGGGGCGGTGCCATGATTATTTATTACTTATACACATACTGGATACATATACCATGCCACATTATCAGTGATGCGAAATGCCACTTTTTCATAGCACCCCTGATGTTTTTTTTGTTTGTTTTTTTTTAACTGTAATCAATCACAACCTAGCTAAAGTTTGTTGCTCTGATCAAGGGAACAAGTGGCATAGTTCAGCATTTACATAAATATATGCCGCTATACACCTACGTTTTGACAAGGCTGTTTGAGTATAATACAAAACTTGTGAGTGTTTGCGCTGGCCTTTATGATACTCACAGTCAAGCATTGTTTCTGCATGTCCTAAAATTGCAAAAGAATAGTAAAAGAATAGTTTGGTGAAAAATTAAATCTACAAAATTTTCTACTTGATGTGTGTGTAGTCATTCAGCCAAAGCATGTCTGGAGGTAGATAATACATCGTAGATAATACTAAACTTGAGTGAATGTGAGTCATGAGCAAGGAGGTGTACCTCATATGCATACTGTTTTATGGATGTGTTTTGTGAACATGTGTTTATTATCAGCATCAAGCCTATCAAGTTAAACATAAACAGCACAAGACTGACAGAACCAGCTTATTCACAATCAGCACAGCATTTGACAAACACTAGTACAGAAAAACTCCAACATAAAATCAAAGCTTTACAAAAGTGTGTGTGCATATGTGTGTGTGTGTAGTTTCACAGTGTGTTTAAAGGTTCACAGTCAAATGAGGTTTAAAAAAAATACAGCAACGTAATGGAGTACTTGAACTCAGTTACGCTCCACCAGGGTGATGGAATAGTAAGTTTTGTGTCACAAGTTTTGGAAAAATAAATTTAAGTGTGACTAACAAGCATGTCTTAGGATTTTACAAGCCATATGTGTAGCTACAAAGTGCCACAGTAATTCTGTGGCCCGTCCAATATGCTTTTAACAGCACATCTCATAAGAAACAGCTTCATGTTAGTTGGAAGAGTAACTAGACTAAGCTGTACTGTGTTAGGTACACATCCGTGCAGTCATGAAAGAGCATTTCCGAGAACACAGAGAGGTTTTGCTTCCACTCGGGAAATAATTAGTCTCATTTCCTCCTGTATTGGTGAATCTGCCAGCTGCTGAGGAGGTAATGGAAGGTGTGTGTCACCAGAAGTGGATGAAGGAGAACAGCACTTTTGTGACACACCCCCACCCCCACCAGGACCACCTTGTTTTGTGAAGAGAAAGTCCAAACACCCTTGGCATTTTTTTGTTTGTTTGTTTGTTTTAAAAATGACTGTTTTTGGTTAAGAAATTGAAGTTAGACTGTTTAACTCTTTTTCACTGTAGACATTTTGATTTGGAATTCCTTTGGACAAATGGTTTTGGAAATTATATCATGAAATTTGCAGTTGTGGTGTCTATTTTATCTTGGTGTGGCAATCTTTGTGCAGAGGTATGGGTTCTTTTCACAGCAGGTTTTCATCCCTTCCCTTTCACCCCTCATTGAATACATTTCAGACACAGAGAACCAGTGAGTCCCAGTTAACCCTTAGAACTCAGAGCATTTGAGTAAAATCTGATTTCAACAAATAAAAAAGGTATAAAACACTCTAAAACCGGTGTTTGCTCTCACCGTTTGCTGTGCTTTCACCCGGTGCGCCACAGCTCGCCCGCCCCCACGGAACCCCCTCTCTCTCCGGGTTTCCCCACCCACTTGTGGGCGGAGACTATCCTGAAAGTTCTCCCGGGTTCAAAGATCTTGTGCTTTTTCCATTTGTTTCTAAGACCTAAAATAAAAGATCATTTTTGTACTTATGGGTATTTGCCTGTGATGCCATTTTTAAAACCCTAGTAGTGGTTATTATTGTTACATATTATTTAAATTACAATAAATAAATAAATAAATAAATAAACTTTGGTTCTACGTGACATGGGAACACCAAACAAAGACGTCTGACACCTTGAGCATCAACACAAACTGGGTGAACTTCCATACAAGGAGTTGTTTGGCTGTATGACAATGATTTACTATTTGCTACGCTGCCAGCACAGATCCATGCCGCTCACGTTCCAAGAGTTTAAATATTTTATTTGATCATATTAATTTAAAAAATTGTCTAAGCGGATATCCATTCTGTCAGCGGAATGGCCACTAGGGGGCCTGCAGAAAGGGGCCAGGATAGGTTAGAGAACCTTGCTAAGATAAAAACCCTGACCCCTGTTTGTGGCCTTAAGTGTCAGGTTGAATGTGCTGAATGGGTGCTGTGTAGACTTCAGTGACTCGTAGCAAGCTGTCGATCAGACACCCACACAATTCAAGCCGTTACATTTTACTGACAAGCGATAGAGTTTACAGCCCTGCACTTAAAAGGGGCCAGAGCTCTAGCACAGCATCCGTTTAGCAGGACAAATCTGGTTTTGCCATATTTCCTTAAGTGTACTTGAATTGGAAACATGTGATGGCATGCCTCTTTGGCCACCTTTCATACAAAACATTTAAAGAGTCTTGAGGCAGAGTATATGGCCCAATGTCTTTAACAGTAGACTAATATGAAAAGGTGTATGTGTATGGCTGTTGAAATGGCACATTTCTGTCCAGTGAATCACAGTGAAAACCCTGTACGATAAATCCAGCTGGCAGTACAGCCAGAAGACTAGCATATTTTCTGTGCCTCTCTCTCTCTCTCTCTCTCTCTCTCTGCATGTATATTTTATTCTGCGTGTGTATATGTGAAGTCAATAAGGCATTTTCCTCAGACTTCTCTCGCTATGCTTCCTCTATATGTGGCACAGGCTAATTATTTATCACGCTATGCATCCTGTTCCAGTGTACTGTATTAGTGTCACGCACACCAGTCGTGTGACGCGCACGGGATTCCGGAGATGACGCGCGTCACGGGGTATATAAACAGGAAGAT
>JBBPCZ010000136.1:21200061-21211887 GCA_037974445.1 Brycinus macrolepidotus
AGGCAAAGCTGTTCAGTTCAATACTTGCACCTATAAAAGATCAAACCTGAGAAACTGAACATTTTTGCAGTGGTCTCATATTTTTTTCCAGAGCTGTAAGACTGAGGGTGGGAGGGATGGGATGTTTGAGACGGGGGCTTAACTTGCTATAGATTGCAAGTGTGCAAGCACTTCTTCCTAACAGGGTGTCTGAGCCTTGGTGATTGAAAGTCTAAACTTTTACAGTGGCTGTTTGAGCTGGCGTGACGCTGTAGAGGGTTTGGGGAGCGCCTTATGGCGAAGGCACTCGCTCCAGTCTGTATTCAAAACCTACACCCCCCCCTTTTTTTCCCTAGAACAGAGACAAGCTAAAAATAAGCTGGGCTTTTAAAGAGTGCGGCTTTTAATGACAGCGTGTAAAATGTGCTGTGTGTTAACAGCCCTGCTGAGGCCAACCAGAAGACATGGCAGAGCAGCCCCAAAACAAATTGGGACAGCAAATAAAGGAGTGAGCCCTTTCTGGAGCCAGATTTATAGAGCACTGCCACCCTTAAGTGTGTTTGATCAAGGCAGTGACGTCTGTAATAACTGTGGCTTAGCTATTTTATATCACACTGGAGCCTGAAATGCACTCCAAACCTCATAGCTCTCTTTCTCTATCAAGCGTTCATTTACATAAGTGGTCACCAAATCTCAGATATGTGGGAACGGTACACTGGTGAGATGGCACATGGCTTTATTACAGGGGATTACAGTTAAATGTGCCACTCACTGAAATACTTTGTGCTCATTACACGTCCAAAAATCCAACGTGATCTTAGAGGGAACAGTGAAATAGCAGGAAGAGACAGACAGAGATTCTATAGGACCCTGGAAAATGTCTGAACAAGTAGCGAGAAGAATGGGCCTTACAAATGTAGATCAAAGCCAGAACTGCTGGAACTCTACTGACTTGGTGCTGACAACCACCACACAAGAGTCAAATTGGCAAACTGATCAAAGCTATTGTCCTTGCTCTCTCCCCCTCCCTCTCTCTCTTCTCTCTCTCTCTCTCTCTCTCTCTCTCTCTCCCCACCCCACCTCTGGTGTATTTGGAGCAACTTTCTCAAAGTAAATGAAGGATTGAGAGTACAGAGATTTTCAAATCAGTGTGATTTACTTTGAAAAGTCTTTGTCTTAAAACCCACCACTTAAGGTGAGCAGTCATTAGACAAAAGCAGGATGTTTGTTTTGCATCACAGTTTGGAATGTTGTGCTAAAGTTAACAAAGTCAAAACTACAAATAAGGCACATGGTCGGTTAAAGAGTTGTGAAGGTCTATGTCCCAAAACTCATGTTGGAACTTCAATGGGGTAAATGCTGTCAAGAGCGCTAGGGGAACTTTTTTTGTCTAACAATGTCCGCAGTCAACAGTACTCTCGTTGCCAGTTCATGAAGGTGAGAAAGACCTTATTAGAAATACAATTAGACTGTCTACTTATGGAGTGTCTTCAACCAGGACTGATGTGTCCTGTGTGGTGTTGAAGTTCTAGCTGGACCGCCATCTGTTTTTCATGCATCTTCAAGTGGTGGACTTGACTGGACTCGCTTCTTTCCGTGCTTGCATGCTCCAGGCAAGGATATTTTTCTAAAAAACCTGAAGTTTACTTTCTCTAGAAAGCCAGGCTTGGCACAGAACACATGGACTAGAGAGACGCCACTGCTCCATAACCCAGTTTCAGCTTGGGATACTTAGAGTGAAATCTGATTGCAAATGTCAGTGTTTTTTTTTTTTTTTAAGAGGAATGACAGTGTGCAAAGAAAACTGGCATATGCTAGCTGTCGGGTACATTCGGAAAGCACAGTGACTGCAAACTGAGATCATTACTGCTCTAATGTCCACTGTCAGGGCTTTTTAGCAGCTGATGGATTGACTCAGGGTATTCTCCAGCTTTTCCTGGCTGATGTAGGAGATGGCACACTGCTTAATTTCCATATATACCGCAGTTAAAGATGTCCCAGAAATAGGCTCTCCATTGCATTTGAAAGCAATGCATCTCTGCTCTTGGGAGGTGCTGAAGCGGATCAGACGGCAGGATCTATCTTGGTCAGACCTGTCTCAAAAATATGACTGGAATTCCTTAATCCTCACTGATAAAATGGCCTGGTGACCTGAAGCAGGAATTATACATGCAGCTTGAAACAGAACCCTCTTTGAGGATTATTCTGATTTAGTCCACAACTGTTAAAGGCATGCTGGTTGGTTGTCATGTAGAACTGATTAGTAGAAGTTAGCTAAAACTAGCTGTTCTGACACTCAGCAGCCAAACAAATTCAAACCCTTCATTCTGTTCCTAAACCTCACTACTCAAAACACATTCATGCACAGAGATCTTGAATAGTGGTGCTAATTTAGTTGTAAGAAGTTATCAAGCAGACATCAAAACAGCTAGCTGATGTTAGCTAACACAGTGAGGTTACACTTTGTTAGTATCAGACAGGCTACTGCTGACTGCAACTACATCATAAAAAAGCCAGTGGGCGACTTGATTACCTATCGATAGCATTATATTTGGCTACCTATCTGCACAAGCTGCACACTTTAAAATGAACTATGCTGTGCAAAATTACATGTCCATCAGATGTAGAGCAAGGTTGATGCCATTCTTTATGCCCTTCAGCTCTACTGTCTTTCTTCAGCAGCACTGGAAAATACCTCTATAGATCAGTCATATACATTAGCTTCAATTTATGATACTTTCTGTCTTTTATAGGGTTGTTGGGTGGTGTAAGCTGTAGGTAGTAGGTGACAATTTTGTTGTCATTTTTTTGAAGAGTTGTAGAAAAAAGGAGCCGCAAATACAGACCAAGATGTGAATACTGACCATTTTGGTCAAAATCAAAATTTCTCATGGTTGTCTCCAGATGTCTCCAGATCACGTCCTATCCTACAAGACTCTAGAGGTGTTCGCACTTGTACTCTTTTATAGACTATTATGACTTTTAAACCTATAGATTTGCAAAGATGCAAACTGATTCTCTGCCTGAACACACAAAAACACTAACTGGTGTAAAATGAAGTTTAATGGAGCTGACTTTGAAACAGCTAGTGGGCTCTTGGCTCCAGATGGAGTCTACACATAGTAACTAAAGATTGCATAAATGGGTTTACAAGGCAGGATACAGATCACTGTCAATGGGCACTTATGGTAGAATGGTTTTACTGTGTGTTTTTTGCTTATTTCACAGTTGATCAGATTTGTAACTTTTTGAAAGCCGGCAGCAGCAAATCCAGTGGCTGATAAAAGATTCAGGGAACATAAAAAAGAGAATATGACAGGCTTTAAAGAAAATAAAAGCCTCTCTCTGGTAATTCAGTTCCTGTGCAGATCCTAAATGCTTTTAGCAGCAGGAGACTGTCTTTTCCTGTGTTTACTACTATGATGCAAAATATTTTGGTTTGCTGCTGACGTGAACCACATAAAATCATAGAAATGTTGCCAGCGGGACTTTGTTTGGTGCGAATAAAGTTATGCAGGCTAAAAATATGCTCGCTTTTTCACGAGTTAAGGATGTTACTGTTCTTCAATGCATCAGTGCATAAGGAATGAGAACCCATGTTAAATATGGAAAGTGTTGTTGTGTTTGTGGCCGCTGAGGCTTTGTGCCGCAGGTCAGGCTGGATTGTTGGATGGATGCCGGGTGTGGATATGTCACACTCTGTCCGCCCACACATCCGCTACTGCTGTGGGCCAGTGCGTTTTGATGCAACTGTCCCATGCAGCTGGGTGTGTCCTCACCCACAATCTGACGTCCTTCTCTGCAAGCCTCCCTCTCTCTCTCTCCCTGTCTCTGATCCTCACTCTCAGATTTCTGCTTGATCCATTTCCAGAAGTTTCCTCAGCTCTTTGTGGCAACTGGTAAAATTGATAAATATGCCTCAAAGAACAATTGCTTCGTTTACATTCAAAGTAATTTTTTGCTTGCTACTGTCCACTTGCGTCACAGAGATATTCTGACATTTCCACTTTTAACCATTGAGGTCCTTGTGGCAGTACTGCCTAGCTTAATTATCTATCTACCCAAACTTCCTTTACTCCCGTTCTCCTCACATGCTCTAATAAAGGAACTCTCGTGGGATGATGGATCCAGGGGCATTTACATAGATTAAAAATACATCTTCGTTGACACTGTAGCTACAGAAACTAAAATTACCCATTATAATGTTGGAACTAAGGGCCAAGATATACATATGAACACAGGCGCAGCTTTGATGCAGCTGACATATTTAACATTTGATTTAGAAAGACTTGTGTAAGACTTGTGTAAGTTAGCTTATCATGCAAACTGCACACACCCACTTGCTATGTGTTCCTGAAGTGCAGTAAAAGACACTGGAATAACAGTCATCAACAAGTTTGGGACAAAACAGAACGTGAAAGTTCAGTGATGAAGAGATAGAGGTGTTTATATATGAAGCTCCTTCTCACTAAAACTTTCCTCAGTGCTGTAATTCAACTCCGTGTAAGAAAGGAGAGTTTGTAAAATGATAACACAAACTGATAGTATATTCTACACTGGATCTTTTCACACTTGAAAATCTCATGATAAACAGTCTTTCAGCTCATGTTTGAGGCTCATGTCTAAGTCTTATTGTTTACTAGTCAAGGAAGCCTCTCTATAGCACAATTTTTGAGACATAAATGTAAATTTACACCTGCTTTTACAACCTGAATTCCGGAAAAGTTGGGACGTTCTTTAAATTTGAATAAAATGAAAACTATAAGACTTTCAAATCACATGAGCCAATATTTTATTCACAACGGAACATAGATAACATAGATAACAAATGCTCAAACTGAGAAATTTTACAATTTTATGCACAAAATGAGCTCATTTTAAATTTGATGCTTGCTACAGGTCTCAAAATATTTGGGACAGGGGGATGTTTACCATGGTGTAGCATCTCCTCTTCTTTTCAAAACAGTTTGAAGACGTCTGGGCATCGAGGTTATGAGTTTCTGGAGTTTTGGTGTTGGAATTTGGTCCCATTCTTGCCTGATATAGGTTTCCAGCTGCTGAAGAGTTTGTGGTCGTCTTTGACGTATTTTTCGTTTAATGATGCGCCAAATGTTCTCTATAGGTGAAAGATCTGCCAATTCAGCACCCGGACTCTTCTCCGACAAAGCCATGCTGTTGTAATAGCTGCAGTATGTGGTTTTGCATTGTCCTGCTGAAACACACAAGGCCTTCCCTGAAATAGACGTCATCTGGAGGGGAGCATATGTTGCTCTAAAACCTTTACATACCTTTCAGCGTTTATAGTTCCTTGCAATGCAAGATGGCCATACCATATGCACTTATGCACCCCGATACCATCAGAGATGCTGGCTTTTGAACTGAACGCTGATAACACGCTGGAAGGTCTCCCTCCTCTTTAGCCCGGAGGACACGGCGTCTGTGATTACCAACAAGAATGTCAAATTTGGACTCATCTGACCATAGAACACTTTCCCACTGTGAAAAAGTCCATTTCAAATGAGTCTTGGCCCACAGGACACAACGGCACTTCTGGACCATGTTCAAATATGGCTTCCTTTTTGCATGATAGAGCTGTAGTTGGCATCTGCAGATGGCATGGCGGATTGTGTTTACCGACAGTGGTTTCTGGAAGTATTCCTGGGCCCATTTAGTAACGTCACTGACACAATCATGCCGAAGAGTGATGCAGTGTCGTCTGAGGGCCCGAAGACCACGGGCATCCAATAAAGGTCTTCGGCCTTGTCCCTTATCTCCAGTTTCTCTGAATCTTTTGATGATGTTATGCACTGTAGATTTGCAAAGCCTTTGCAATTTGATGTTGAGGAACATTCCACAATCTTTTTACGCACTCTTTCACAAATTGGAGAGCCTCTGCCCATCTTTACTTCTGAGAGACTCTGCCTCTCTAAGACATCCCTTTTATAGCTAATCATGTTATAGACCTGATTTCAATTAACTTAATTAGTTGCTAGATGTTCTCCCAGCTGAATCTTTTTAAACTTTCTTGCTTTTACAGCCATTTGTTGCCCCCATGCCAACTTTTTTGGGACCTGTAGCAGGTATCAAATTTGAAAATAGCTCATTTAGTGGATAAAGGGGTACAATTTCCCAGTTTGAACATTTGTTATGTTATCTATATTCTGTTGTGAATAAAATATTGGCTCATGTGATTTGAAAGATTTTTAGTTTTCATTTTATTCAAATTTAAAGAACGTCCCAACTTTTCCAGAATTCAAGTTGTAAAAGACGAAAGCAAACCGACCCAAACCAGCTGCTGCAAGCTGCTTAAACTTTAGTAAATTAAGCAGAATATGTAATTAGCCATGTGTAATATCTCCATCCCCTTTTTGTGTGATCTTTCCACAATTCACATGGGCAGTGTGTCCAAACTGTGCATAAAACTTCTGCAAAAGGCTCAGTATTTCAGGTCTAGATTGTTTCCCTGTCTTTGCTCGTTTAGAAAAATGGAGAAAAAAGTTAATCAGCATCTTTGTATTGCACTGAATTCATTGTAATCAAAGCTCACGTTTTAGCAATTACAACAAACAGGTGTTTCAGTTGTATCACAGAGCAATGCCAGTCCCTGCTGCCATTTAAACCAAAACACTGTATGTTTGAGCGTTTTAATAATTTCACAGATGTATTAAGCCCCATAAAATAGACACAACAATGCAAGCCAATGACTCCAGTCTCATAAAAATGGAAACTCTGACACGCCCGCTGCTATTATGCAGTACAAATTGTTTTGGGTTGGACCAGCGAGCTAATAAGAGAAGGAAAGTAAACCGTCAACATATTGCAACATTTTCTATTTTCCATCAGGGAGTTGCCAGCAGACTTTATCGTGTACCATCTCGTCTGTCAATATGGTGTCTCACTGTCTATAAACAGACACAGACTGGTTCTCCTCCTTCTTCAGTGCGATCAAGGTATGGGAAAGGGGATTTTTCAGTTTCCATCTGGCATCACCTCATTTCACTTTGTCCAAACAAGAAGATGGGTCCGCTGCAATTACTGCTTTTGATGCACTCTCTGTCCTCTCTTTGATTTATTTTACTGTAGTCCATCATGTCCATCTCTGTATTTTCAAATGCTGTTACTCCACTCATCAAGTCATTAGAAGAACCCTGTCTATTCCAAGAAACCCCATTTTCCGAAAAGTGAAGTGAACTATATAGTGGCTAATGTGGGAGGGGAAGGAGAAGTTAAGAGAAGTTTAGTAACCTGATAGGCTAAAGATGAAGTCATGGAATATGCAATTAGGAGATGTCCACTAATTCTTCCCTAAATGTCACCTCTGCACGCTCCATGCTGGCCTTTGCTGCCTCTTCCAGTTTTCCACATCTCATTGTCTCCCCTGAGCCAGAGAATGTGAGTTCATTGTTTTCAAAGAGCAATCAATGAATGGATGGAAGGACTCCAAGCTATATTGCATCTTCCAAATTTCAGAACATTCTTTTCTGTAGTTGCTGGTGTGTGCCTGCTTTCCGTTCAAATGGGGCTTTACTGGATGACTTTGTTGAGGCTACTTGGTCCATTTTGGACGACACGGTCAAAGTCACCTCACTCCATGGAATGCACTCACAGGGAATGGGGCTGCTGAGTGACAGGCGTGTTCTGATGCCTCGTGAACTTAATGGCACTCCTCGCATGACACACATACTAAAAGCACTGAGAGCAGAATAGAAGCAGACGACTGTTTATAACAATTATACTAACATATCATTACTGTCATTAGAAAACATTGCATCTTTGCAGTGCTGATTTTAGGATGAGGAAAAGTCATTTTAATGTCTGTCAAAGTAACTTTTTTAAAACCACTAAGGATTTGATTTTTATTGGTCCATTTGTCGAAATTTGACGTGCCCTGTAAAAGGCAGTTAGCATTCTCAAATGATGTCTTATGGCAACCATGTTGATTTCTGGATGACTTCCCTACTTAATCTTTTTCTTTTCAGTCTCAATCCTTTTACCTTTTTCTTAATGTCATCTTTGTTTTTCACAGACGTACTTAATTCTACTTTATGAACAACGGTAGGCTGTGGTCTTTTATTTTTCACCTTTTTTCATCTTAAATGTATTTTCTTTTCTAATTTATATTTACTCAGTTTTACTGAGTTGATAAACAGCTGAAACATAACATTGCTTAAGTACTCCTTCTCCTTTTATTTTTTCTCTCCCAATTTAGTCTTTGCCAGTTCCCACCCACCAGCTCTTTCTGGTTTTGTGATGAAATGCTTCTGGTCCTTCAGAATTCATGAGTGTTTTCAACCGTAGGCGTTTTTGGAAACAACACCTGTATCCCACATTTCACTTTGTCATTTTGTCTGTCTCTGTCTGTTACTTCCACTGAAGCAGCAGGTAGGGAAGTTGTTAATAACTCCCTATAAAGAAGAGACACCGCTTTAGAAGAGCTGTGTAAAGCTCAGCTCTGCATGGTGGTCTGCCAGCATGAGTGGAAAGTGTGTGAACGTGATTTGATAACTGAGAGGCTTTTAGGGCCTCAGCAAACATCCCTGAGCTAAGTTCAAACTCCCTCCAATTATACCACAGGTTCAAGTGTAGTTCTGCAGGCTTTACCTGTACACGGAAGCCCCACAAATGTCTCTCTTCCAGTTCAATATCTGTTCTACCCAATCAGCAGTCCAGAACATTTGCCTTTAGTGTTCAAATCACATATGTTCTTCTTGTGTTTTTGTCTGGCCGTGTTCCTGAGGATGACGTTAGGTAGCGACAACCCGCTTTAAGCACTTTGAATGTAAGGTTATGAAACTCTATAATGCTTTTTGATTCCTAAAAGCATTAAGGAATCAAAACAACCCAAATGAATGACTATAAAGAGGAGGGCCTGTAAATATGGTTAGGCTAGCTAGCAGTGATAAAGATATATCTTCTTTGGGCCTCCTGACTTCAAACTATGCCTCCATAGATGGATAACTGGAAGTGACAAGAGAAGACTGTGTGGTGTGCACTACTGATACCCTCTAAATTCATGCGGAAGCCTCGCTCTAGATTTATTCATCGCTGTGAGTGCAAATCCATGTGCTATGAGCCCCAAGCAGCCAAGTTCTCTTCTGCCCTTGGCCCTCAGCAGGCTCTGTGGTAGGCGTTTGGTGGTGGCTTAAGTTTCTCAAACCTTGCAAAAGAAGATGCCTCACGGAGAAAAGAAAAATATCCACACCCGCTGACTCGAAAAAAGGGGGGAAAATGGGAATAAATAACACATTCATACTAAATTTGGAACTGGACATAGCCCCCCTCCGTGGTGGCAAAAAGTAGGCATCCGTTAAAGCATAAACCCGAGCTGAATCAGTTTGACAGATTACCGTGCGCTGGCAGTGAGACAGATTCAACTCCCACGGATCCTGCAAACACAGGGGCCTGCCAGCCTCTCAGACACGCTGGCCTTTCTGAGGCAGCCTGAAAACACCCAGAAAAAGGGCTCATAGCCGCAAGAGCCTTTTCACTCACAAATGTCGTACAATCCTCTCATAACAGGCCTGTGGAGATGAAGACTGTTTGTCCTGTCTGTCTGGTCTGGTGTGGTGTGGTGTGGTGTCGCACGACACTGGCCACTGGTTTGGGTGGGCCACTCATGCACCTGGTTTGTATTGCCTCCTCACCCAAACATACTTCAGAGACACCGAAAAT
Organism: Brycinus macrolepidotus; assembly: GCA_037974445.1. Lineage (NCBI taxonomy): Eukaryota > Metazoa > Chordata > Actinopteri > Characiformes > Alestidae > Brycinus > Brycinus macrolepidotus. The sequence continues at coordinate 21,209,713 of JBBPCZ010000136.1, forward strand.
GGGGATTTCCCTTATAATCCTGTTTAATTAAGCCCTTAAACTGCAAGGCCCACGCTTCAATGCCTCACTCTCGTAACTATATAACTTACAGTTTGCTTTATAGTTACCAGATGATTTAAAGTACTTTCTGGATGTCTTAAGATTAATAACAGAGTTATGAGCCTGTAATGCTGTTCTGTGAATTATGCTGTTCTTTCCTAAAAGTAGTCCATGTTGGATCATTGAACAGCTCAGAACAGCTTTAATGGGGGAGCAATAATTCCATAGTTCTGAACTTTGTTTGCCTAATAATTTATCTTTGACATGGAAATTGGCATCACTCTAATCAGCCTCAGTTGTAGAGTCAAATTTTGTAGAGACAAGCCTTGAGTTGAATAGCCTACTTGGCGTAGCCTGGTTCCTAAGGGAAAGAGAGGTTGTGGATCTCATGCACCAGGAGTCTTCAGAAATGAAAGAGCTCACACTCAAACAACTCTGATTAATATTTGATCAGGTTTTTAGAGTGTTTTGCTTCTCATGTACAGCATGCAGCACGATAAAGGCGACATGTCCTAAATGCTGAGTTATTTCCTGAGCTGTCTGTTCCAAATAAAAACAGTTCTTTCAGTTGCTGCTTAATTCATACTAAAGGGGTTGTGACTCATTTTTGCTTGCAGCGAAAAACTAGCAACATAGTGTGCTGATAAGCAAGCCAAGAAGTCTTGGTGTCGTCCAAACAAGAGGTTGTAATGGTTATTTTTTCATTCCACCTTAATTTTCACATGTCCCTTTGAGAGAGAGTGCTCTTTGGGTGATTTACAAGAATAAAGACTTAGTCGTATATTTTCATGTAGGCTACATTAATCGTGACCTCCATAATTTGATTTTGGAATGGAGAAAGCTGCTTTTTTGTGGGTGGAACAGTGAAAGAGTTTTTTTTTTTTATCCTTTTTTTCTACGAAGCAGTGTGGTCCAATGAAATTGGCAGGGCTTTTGCATTTACCAAAAAAAGATGTGATGTGATTGGACTGTACTACACTCGTGGCGCAGGGGTAACGAAGGCTCAGAACATGAAGTTACAGAGAGTAGCCTGTCTAGACCATTTTTTCCGCAGAAAAACATATGCCCCAGTTCATGTGTGGCTGTCTTAATGTGTAGGGTGTGTGTGTGTGTGTGTGTGTGTGTGTGTCTGCAGGTTTTCTGAATGTGTGAAGCTCTATTTACAGTAAAGCTACAGCCATTTGAGGTGAAGTCAATGGAGCTTCGCCTCTTTGCATCTTAGGTCAGTGACAACAGCAAGAACCACCCAGCTATAGTTCCACTAAATGACTTGAAGTTTGCTTAGCTCAGTTCATGTAGTGAATCCGAGCTGCTGAACGATGCCAAGCAAGTGCCAAAGCCAAAGGCAAACATTGTATTTCGTCATAATTCAGCTTCTCCCATGAAGCATTAATTAGCCTTTATTGTGAATTGTGTGTCGCAATGCGTTGGATTTGCTGATGTATAGGTTAGCATAAACGGTGTTAAATCAGGCTAATGTGTTAATACAGAATTTGTTCTTGTGTACACTATGGCAGTGTTTGTGTTAAATGTGTAGATCTGTTCATATCTATGCAGTGTTGATATGTAAACTGTGTTAAGAGACTGTAGCTGGGCTGTAGCGAGAAAGAGTGTGACGGGGAATTCCAGATGTACTTGCTGCCACTGCTCGGGCTGGGTTTTTCCTCCCTCACCTCACACTCTGTATTGTAAACACATGGCAGAGAAGATCTTTTAACCAATCGTTGGTGCTTTGTCTGTTCAAACCCTCAGTGCACTGAATGTGTTGAGGTTAAAACTTATTGGAATGATATAGTTACTCAGTCTGCCTCTCCCTTGATGAGTAATTCCACAGTCGCCCCAAGTTTAAAATAAACACATTCGTGAATTAGCCTAAATTGTACTCAAGTGAAAACATTATTTATGATTCATGGTGTCCTTAAGTTTGGCATTTACAGGTTTTTAAGATTGACCTACACTATAAAATAAGCCATTTTATTCTTCTCAAACTGTTAGATCTTTGGTGCATATATAATATATAATATATATATCATATATGCACCAATATATTCATATTTATGTCTATATTTATAAATATATCTATCTATCTATCTATCTATATATATATAATATATATATATATATATATATATGTGT
>JBBPCZ010000136.1:21217520-21243406 GCA_037974445.1 Brycinus macrolepidotus
CACAGATGAAACCATTAATGTAAAAAAAAAAAAAAAAAAGGTTAACATGTATGTGGCTACATTTATGTAATTGGGCAGAATACTTTGAAAATGAAGTGTCGGTTAAATACTGTCCTGAATTTACAACACACAAAAAGTAACATATTCAGAATACATTTAGAGTACATTAGGAATACATTTAGAATAAAAATGTTATATTCTTCTGTTCCTTGCTGTTACTAGTTGCCAGTTTTCTTCATATCATACTTCTGATAATATGGCTCATGAAAAATTTGCTTATTTTAATGAAGTTCCAAAATTCTCAACATTGGTTTGCTCTCTGCTTCAGTCCACTGCTTCTCCCAATATCACACGAGTCCAATACATCAGTGCTACATTTGATCAGTCACATATATGTGCAATATAGAAGAGTTTAATTTGATCATCCCTGAAGGAAGCTTTGTAACACAGATAAATTCCTATCTTATTTTGTTGATCAGTCTACTTAGGTTTTAGAAAAAACGCGTTTGTAAAGAAAACGTTCCAAATGTTCCTCATTGTTTGCACTGATTTTAAAATAATTGGTGTTTTTCTTGTAGATAGTGATTGTTCTTTTTAAATGTAGTGGGCAAGTTTTCTAAAAATATTTGCTTAAACGGGTAAAAGGTGTCTGATTCAAAACACTGTATTAAAAAAAGATATTTCATTTCTGTATGCATAGTCTCAGTACTTACATTCCCAACATCCTAACTCTGTATGTAGTGCATATGGGGCATATTGTGACAACCCGAAGGAAGAGGCAGGAGCTGGGAGCATTTTGGAAAACATGCTGTGCTCTTTCATTGGTTTACACGTGTTTACAGCACCATCTTTGGCACTTTTTGACTGGTCACAGTGCCACACAGCTGGGGTGATGAAACCACTTACATCTTACGTGCCTATATGCATATACGACCTGTATATCTACCGCAGTACATGTGGAATTTATGCATGATCCCACTTCCTGATACAAACTGTCCTACATACATTCATACAGAAAGTACATACCCATGCTCTCTGTCCGCGAATCCTGTAATAATGAAACCTTGTTTCTGAAAATAGCACAGGTTAATCATTATCCTTCTTGTGGACCTCACTTCTTATTCTGTAGTGTTTGGAGGCAGCGCTGAGCTTTGGTGTTTTCCTTCTGTGACTGATCTTTGTGGAGCTGCAGGGATAATCTAAATCGATCATCAAAAACAGTCACTGCTGCTATTTTTGCTCGCTCTGTCGGTGTGTCTCATTCCTCTGGGCTGGGGAAACACATTTTTATTGCCATTGTCTTTTCCTGCACTGTCTGGCGTGCATGCAAGCTCCCAAACTCAGATTCCAGACTGTCTCCAATTTGTAATCCATCGCAATTAAATGATGGCCTTCCAGTAAAGGCCTGGCCTGCTGCAAGAGAGCAGACCAAAGCCTTTGGAGCTCCACTTTATTGGATCATAAATTGTTCGATTTATGCTATCATCAGCCTGAGTCAAGGGTTATGGTCCTAGCGACATTTTCCAGTTTTAGTAGAGAAGAGACTAAATGGTATTATCTTTCACTTAGTACTTGCTGAGTTGGCTGAAGCACAGGAATAGTAGCTGTTAAAATGTTCTTTTTTTCCATGTTGCTTGCTCATGTTGCTGCTCTGAATATTTTCTCCTGGCTCACGGCTGATCGTATGTTGCACTTTGCCTTCTATTAGCTTGTTGTAACAGGAAAACCTCATTGAAGAGATCCAGACCATGGACCTCATACGCAGGGATGCATGCATGCATGTGAGCACACACACATATACATTATTACTGAGAGATCAGACTTCATTTTAAGACTATGCTACTATTAAAAGGAAACACTTTCTATCCTTATGCACTTGCTGGTAAAGAGGTAGAGCCGGAGAGATATTAAAGGCTGGCCTGTTCTCTACTGGCTTTAAGGAGAAGGTGCTGTAGACATAAGTATGATGACTTGATGAGTTCACAAGGTGTCATATTCTAATAATCGACTGAGTGTTAGCATATCCAATATGATAGCTGTCAAATGCTTTATCAGATTGTCTTTTGTCTCATTCCATTTAATAAATATTCATGCCATACACTCCAATCTTACTTCATAAATTACTCTAAAACTTTTCTCACAGCAGGCTCAGTAACTGCTCTAACCGTACGCCAGGCTATTTTTACAGTTTTACAGCTATTTTACATGCCATGCACAATGTCTTTCTATGTTAATCAACGTAGTCTTTTACATTGGGTGAGTGCGTCAGGCGAAGCGAAAGTGTTAACATGTGCGTGAAACCTGTGGCATGCTAGCAGTTTCTACATAGAAAATTAGAAAAGTACAAATTTCAGTACTCTTGCTATATTATGCAATCTGGGTCGACAATCAGAACAGCCAACAGCTATATTTTATGTTTTGGCAGCAGAATTGCTCTAGAGTAAACCTTGAGATGGTTCTGATGAGAGTCTGTTGGACTAACAAGGAATCTGCCAATCTAAACCTCTTTTAAAGTTTATAACTATGCTCAAATGTCCTCTGCATAAAGTTAATTCAACTGGCAAACTAAATAAGGACATCTGCAAGTTATATCAACTCATCCTTAACTTTCTGTGTACAGAAAATGCTCTTTGCTTCATCAACGTGATATATGTGAGTTGAATCCAGTGTGAAATAGCAAGCATCACAGAGCAGTGTAGGTAGACGCTTTGCTTCTGGTGTATATTGGGCTTCTAGCTAAACACAGAGGTTCACAACATAGTCCTTATATAAGATGCCTAAGAGGACATGGTGTGAAATAAAACACAGGGCATTGTCTTGATAAATACAGACAGGCCTCTCTTTTAGCACAGAAGAAAATATGAATGTCTCTTACCTTCCCTAGCTCTCTCTGACCACTCCAAAATTGCCTCTAATCTCTCCAACACACACAAGCAGCTTTGCAAATCATATCCCATTCATATCTGACACATTCTGTCAAGTTCTAGTGAGCTAAAGCACTAAATTATTAGCGCACTGGAATTCTCTATTATTAAGAAGTGCTGAGAGACTTGTGTTGAGAGGGAAGAGAAAGCACATCATGAGCTAAAATGTTCTGCATTTAGTGGCTGCATTTCTTTTCCATGAAATAGGCCATTCAGGGATGGCATCTGTTGCATTTGTCAGGTAGCAAAAACTGCATGGGTGCAAATCAGACAATGAAAATTAAGAGAAGTCTGAAGATGAATGTGAAGGACTGTGCAGGATTGTGCTGGACTGTGCTCTTAAGTTCTCTTCTTGTAGGTTCTTCACACTGACTATATTCAGTGATAGCACTTTGCACATACCAACTAGATACACTGCACCCTTATCGACTATAGATTGAAATCAGATTTTCAGTATTAAATATTGAATTGATGTATATCTCTTCAGTTTGCCCGGCACTAAGAGTCAATTAATAAGGCAAATACTAACATTGTCAGTCTGGAGGTTTTTTATGCTCTCTGACTTACAGCAAACCAGTTTGTAAAACTAACCTAACTCATGGGAGAAGGACTTTTACCAATGCTAACCAGACACTGCACTTGAGAACACATCAAGCAAATGAGTACAGTGAGAATGAGAGTTCCACAGTCAAACTCTGCAGAACATGAACGGATTCTTTATCTAACATGCACACTGAAGTCCTCCAGGAGAACACAGAGGAACAGGAAGGCAACAGTCCAATCACATTTTAAGTCTAAAACTACCTGTCAGAGGAAGCCATCCTATAGAGCACACGGACACTGAATTATTGGCAGAACAATAAGGGTCTGCACTCTCCAAAGCCCCTCAAACCGACCTCTTTGCTCACTGCATGAGTATGGACAGTCGAAGATTGCTTAGCACTGCCTCAGGTATTTTCACTGAGAACAGAAACTAAAATGTTGCACTTTGTAGTGAAAAAACACTTGATGGTAAGGGTGAGTTGCACAGTATAGGCCTGTGGTACTTAGATCTGTATTAAAACAGACCTAACTTTTTTTTTTTTTGCTAGTTTAAGTCGACTTTTTTGTGGTTAACGTCCTTTCATCCTTGTCTGAAAATAAACCTGATTTTAAATTGATGGGTTGATTTTGTGGTTGAAACAGTTTAAACATCGGCATCTATTGATGATGCTAAAGGACAACTGGCAATGAGTATTGCCCTCACAAAACACTGATCGGTCCATCTTTACACTGTAGGATGAGGTTCAGATAATGGATGAATGGAGGATTTTTCTTCTGTTAACTTGCCATTTGCTATATTAACTCAAAATTTGAGGACAGCCCAGTTACCGACTGGCTCTTGAATTGACTCTTGAATTGTGGTACGTCCTGTAACAGCAGACATTAACAGAGCCTTTTCTCAGTGGGATCAATGACTCTTCTGTTCTACAGACAGGTCTGACAAAAACCTATTGCTGTGATTGATTTTACACCAAAGAACTTCAGAAAATGAATAAGACCTAATGACTGCTAAAAGCATACTTTGGGATATCTTACAGTTAGCACTGCAGTTGTGCTTGTGCTGTGTTTGACCATGAAGCTGTAGAAAGAACTGAGAACAGAGGCAGTGAAGGACTGCTAACAGCCACGTCTCTTCTGGAGACATACCAGTCTCTCTCCCTCTCTGTCTCTCTCTCTCTCTGTCTCTCTCTATCTGTCCTTCTTTCTCTCTCTCTGGGTCTGTCTTTCTCTGTCTCTCTCTCTCTCTCTCTGGGTCTGTCTTTCTCTCTCTCGCTTTCTCTCTCTGTCTCTCTCTCTCTCTCACTCTGTCTTTCTCTCACTCGGGGTCTGTCTTTCTCTGTCTCTCTCTCTCTCTCGCTCACTCTCTCTCTCACTCTGTCTTTCTTTCTCTCTGGGTCTGTCTTTCTCTCTATCTCTCTCTCTCTGTCTCTCTCTCTCTCACTCTGTCTTTCTCTCTCTCTCTCTCTTTCTCTGTCTCTCTCTCTCTCACTCCCTCTCTGGGTCTGTCTTTCTCTCTCTCTCTCTCTCACACACACTCTCTGTCTTTCTTTCTCTCTCTCTCTGGGTCTGTCTTTCTCTGTCTCTCTGTTTTGCTAGGAACTCACTTGCCAATTATTCGTGTTTGTTTTACTTTTCAACACATGGCAGCATAATTGCCAGTCGCTGGTGAGTGCCAACCAAAAAGTCCTGAGTGGCGCCAGATGCCCCCTATGGAAGGGAGGAGGAGGGATGTGTTTCTCAAGCCCCCTCCACACACACACACACACACACACACACACACACACACACACACACACACACACACACAGAACAAATGAGCAAGTGCCTAACTTTTGGATTAAACTAATCGTCTGGGCAGACACACAAAATCTGGGCCAAACTGTGCAGTGGGTTTGGCTAATGGCGGAAAGATGGCAAATTTGTGGAGAATCTGCAGAAAGCTGATACAATGGGTAACAGCCCAGGTTAGACGTACAGGCTAACACATACACACTCACACACGCACACGTTTGTCAGGTTTTGGGGTCATACATATGTTCCGTTGGTATTATATAGTCAGAACAAGACCTTGTTTCTCCAAAATGCTAACCTTTCAGGTTAAGGAAAAAAATGTTCATAACTTTTGATTTATATTAATGTCATTTTGCCAGGTAATTTTGGGCCATTTCTATTGGTCCATTCAAGAAAGTGTAAAATAATATATGTTTGAAAATTATTTTGTTGTACATGTTGTTTTATTTGTCTTACTTCCTTTAATTCAGGGACAAAAGCTGCCAAAACTAGCTTTATCTGGAAGCCTTATTTACATTACATGTGTTGCATTGTATGTGACTATGTTTATCCTTAGTGTCCTTGTTAAATAAATACATAAAACAAAACAAGCAAAAAGCAGCTGGTGTTTAAAATAATAAGAAAAAAAACAACTGACAAAGTCAGAAGGGTTTTGATCTGAAAGTGATTTCAAATATGTAGTTACATAAGGGGAATTATCTAACCTTATTTAACTAGCCAAACAGAACTGTTTTTTAAAAACATTTTTAGAAAAAAAGCATTTTAACCTGTCACCAGCATTTTGTGGGATCTGACATTACAGGTTGCCACTACTTTACTCTAGGCAATACTTTTGTGTCCTAAAAAAGTGTATGAAGAAACAAATAAGTTCCCGCAGACATATTTGTACCGACTCTGAGAGAAATGGTGTGAAAAGGACACAAGACACCTGACGTATAGGTCAAGTGTCATCATTTGATGAGTACACCCCACTAGCACTTATCCGGGGGATTTGTGGCAACACTCAGTATGACATGATGACGTGTTTCTGTCACTGGGAGACAAACAGAGAACTTTGCGGATGTATTTCTGATCATCTGGAGATCAAACATGACTTATACGTGATCCTATAATACGACCGCCAGTGTCTGACGTCTTAAAAGTTTAGTGATCATTTTTAGAAAGCTTATGGTCAGTTTTGAGTTGTTGTGATGTTATTTGAGGAGTTGTGCTGTTATTCCAAGGAGCAGGAATACCAAGCATAACTGAATCATGGTCATCGTCACAGGGAAGAGTGGGTGTGGTGGCCAGTGGTCGTCCTCTGTTATTGGCTAAGGGGACAGATAGCCTTTAACTTCCAGCCTGTCACCCACCCCTTCGCCTGCCGAACAAGCCCAGAGACATACGTCAGTGCTAAAGGTTGGCGCTGTCAAGCCAATTCTCTCGTCACCATTCCATGGTTCGGTTTCTATTCAGGGGGATGCGTTCTAAAAGAGCAGTCTGCAAACTAGACCTTTCCAAATATACTCTCACTTTTACGAGGAGCGTAACCTGGAGTGATTCCCCACACGCAGTGTTTATAAAGTAATCCTGGCAGGCCAAGCCATAAGTCTTATTTCCTGACATGGAGGCATGTTATGACCTCTGTCATTTTGGTCTGCGGTGTAGAACCTGTGGCCAGTCCCAGTCCTCTCCCTCTCACTCTCCATAATTCATCATTTACAGTGGGTGACAGATACTCAGTGCGTGTGCTGGATACAGAAAAAAAAGCCTTGCCAGAGAGTGTCCGAGGAATCTGAAACGACAAAGTTATGCCAAAGTGGTTTGCTGAAATTAGTTTGTGTTCATATCAAATCTCAGCTTTGAAAAAACAAAAAACTTTTATACATATAAATAAATTGTACAAAAGTCTTGGGCGCCTGTGCAAATAACTGAAAAGGAAATTTATCTCAGCCGTATCTTTCTACCAGCAAAAATCATTAGAGTTAACATTAGAATGAATGCAAACAAATAAGAAAGCAGTAGAAGTTTTAGTCATTTTTTTTCTTTTGTTTCTAAAAAGTAATTGATATTGTGAGCTGATTAGATGAACACAGGTTTGGTTCCAGATTTCTTCTCTAGGCCTCCAGCCACCGCATGGATTTGTGAAATTCCATTAAGAGCACACCTGATTTGACATAATGAAGTACTGATTGAGCCAAACCAGGCATTTGATGATAACTTTTGTAATAAGTAATAAGCGAGTAATACTGGGATTCCACATGGAGAGGTCTGAGAATATTGCTGCTCCTCCAAAGTCATTATTAATGTATAGTCTTAGGCAGATACTTAAAAGTCACCAGAGTGTCAGAAACAGGTTTTGCATTTAGTGTTTTATGGTTTTCCAATTTAATGCTGTCTTGCACAAACATTTTGTGATCTTCATGACATGTTTTTACACTGAGCCATAACATTAAAACCACCTGCTTAATCAGAATCAGAATCAGAAAACTTTATTGATCCCGGAGGAATTGCTTATGTGATGACTGCCACAACACACAAAGACACAGAGACACAAGAACATTATAAAATAAAATATAAAATAAAATAAGTCTAAATAAAATCTAAATAAAAATCTGTAGAAAGAAAAACAACCACAATATGAATAGACTATGCTACACACAGAAATGCTTGGTATAATAATAAATCTATCTATAAGTCACACAGCTGAGTGAAAAACTATTGACATAGGTGGTAGTTTGGAATAAGTTATTGCACTTTAGAAAATCAGTAGTAATTAAGTACTATTAAGTAATATAAAGTAATGAAAAGTAATGTTGACCAAAAATGAATATTGCACGTGAAGACTATTGTACATAAGATATTGCAAGTAATTAAGTGATTTAGTACCCGTTTACAGAAGAAGAACAACATATGATATTGCACATAATAATGTTTTGGCCCTAAGTCGTGAGGTGAGGCCCCCATGAATGGGACTGTTCAGCACATCCCACAGATGCTTGATTCATCTGAGATCTGGGGAACATGATGTAAATAGAAACGTGACCTTCCAGTCCGGATAATCCACTGTTGCTGGTGGACAGGGGTCAGCAAGGGCCACATACGCATCAAACTGCGATGTACTGTGTGTTAAAACATCTTTTTTTCCTACCGTATATTAACTTTTTCAGTAATTTGTGCAACAGTAGATCCTCTGTGGAATGCTTTCAGCTTTAATAACTGTTTACAGGCTGCCTAATATATCCCACCCCTTCATATATAGAGATATTTTAAGCAAAGTAATTCCACCACTTTCGTAGCGGAGTTCATATTCATAGCAGAGCTCATTTGTTGACATTAACTGACTCAGACGGATCTACATCTTTTGCTAAGCTTTTAATGAAAGCCAGACCAAAGCAGGAATCCTTTTAGAAAAATTAATAAGCAAATCCAGTTTAAGAGGATGAAACGCTGCATATGATACGTATCTGAAGTGGGCCAGAATGGAGATTACTCCATTAGCAAAGCGGGCTTGAGCCAGCTGTGCTTCCAGGCGTGAAGTTAGTGGAGCCAATTATAGAATTCCTGCAGAATTCTTACAATTAACTTAAAGTACCTTTAGTAAACGTTATAACAAACACTAAAGCAAGGTGTCCACTGGGATATGTGTGGTTTGCAGGTATTGTTTGTCTCTCCTGGAAACAGTAACCAAGGTGAGGGAGACTTGACAGCTGGTCAGGCCTCAGACCATTGCATGTAAACGAGGGACTGATTATCATCAAGGAAAAATCTAATTGGTTCACCCGTTTGTTCCACATTAGGCCAAGGCTTGAATGTTTCTTCACGCCAGGCGGAAGGAGTGCTGGAGAAATGCTGGACTAGGGAGGTTGCATGACTGTTTCGGATGATGTGAGTATAGTTAAGCACTCTGGTGCTTTGCAGTCCAGGGTAAATATGGCACGGCGCTCTCCTTAAGAGCTTGTGGCTGCAGGACAGCGAGGTGGCCATTATTTCAGTCCGTGACAAGGGTCCTTTTCCAGCGTTTCACGTTTCAGAGAAGATTCTTTAAAAGAGGTGGCGAGTGATGGAGCTGAGGTGGCTGTAATGGGCTATCCGTGCTTCTCTCCTGTTCATTAATCAAGCTGCTTTTTCTCTCCAGCAGCTCCAGAGGGGAATATTCTGGCCAATCTGATGGCTTTCTGCCTTGATATATCACAGCCACTTTTCAAAAACACTTGGCACCTTGCTTTTCTTTCCCCAGTGTGATTATATTGGGATACATATGGTTATGAAAAAGCATTGTTCCGTAGTCCATAAAAATGACACGCAAGTGATTAGTGTGAGTCCTTATGCGTTGCATTTGACCCAGTTTTACCTTTCTCCTGAGGAATTTGGAAATGTTTTTAGAGGTGTGTCATGTGCACAGTTCTGAGCCAAATGTGTGTTGTCTTGGAGTGCAGGAGCAAAACAATAACCTGCTGTCTTGCTTTTGGTAACTAATTTTCCTCTGCGTGATCCAAATTCCTCTCCTTCTTTTATACCTTCACATGCAGTTTTTATCTATTTTTCTTTTCCAGTAACTTCACCACCCAGTGACATCAGAGATGGGCTCCCCTTTTGTGTTTTGCCATTTCTCTCAAAGCTTCCAGGTTTCTAAACTCATTTTAAAGAATCTTTCCTTACAACTATCGTTCTTAGCATGGCCAAAATGGGCCTGGGACCAGTTGCTTTGTGGAAATGCCAATCTAAATTAAATGGAGTGAACTATTTAGAACTGTATGCATCACTCTCCTGTTATTGAAGTAGCTCTGAAAATAAGAAAAAGTTCATTTGTCCTGATTATTTCATTTTTAATCTTTCGTTATTTTTTTTTCTTGACTGTATTATTTACTTTTTTTTAATCATCATTATCACTAAAATAAAAATTACTGATAATAATAATTGTAGTAATAATACCTATGTGTTATTACTACAATTATTATCAGTCATTTTTATTTTAGTGGTTAATGTAAACTGCACACTGACGGTTTACATATTGTCAAATCTGTTCAGTTCAGTTCAAATCAAATATGTTTACTAGAAATATTTCAAATCCATATGTTTAGAACACATATAAGCCACAACATTAAACACACTGACAGGTTAAGTGAATAACAATGATTATCCTGTTACAACATCACCTGATAAGAGGTGGAATATATTAGGTAGCATGTTGCTTCTTACAGTTGATGCGTTGTAAGTAGGAAAAACAGTTCCAGGTATACACAGGTCAGTACCTACCAAAACTGATCCAAGGAGGGACAACCTGTGAACCGGTGACAGGGTCGTGATTGCCCAAGGCTCCCTGATGCATGTGGGGAGGGAAGGCTATCCTGTTGGGTCCAGTCCCGCAGAAGAGCTACTGTAGAACTACTTACTGAAACATTTAACACTGGCTGTGATAGGAAGGTGCCAAAACACACAGTACACCATAGCTTGCTGCATATTTGGCTGCATAGTTGCAGACCAGTCAGAGTGCCCATGCTGACCCCTGTCCACCACCAAAAGCACCTACAAAAGGTACATAAACATCAGAACTGACCATTATAGGCTCCACCTTGCAACTTAAAGGATCTGCTGCTAACATCTTGGTTACAGATACCATCATACATTTAGAGGTCTTGTGGAGTCTATGCCTCAACAGATCAAAACTATTATGGCAGCAAAAAGAGGACCTACACAGTTTTAGGCAGATGATTTTAATGTTGCTTTCTGGTTATGACTAGAGATTGGATGCTTTACGGTTCATTCTGCAACTAATAGCTAAGGAGTATCTAAATAAATCTTGTTATATTTTCATGACATGAACCGCACAAAAGTTATAATAAATGTTTAAAAATCATAATAAAAAAACCCTGAGATCCGTATTTCAGAACAGCAAAAGATTTCCTCTGTGGGGTTCAAGTTTTGATGAGAGTTCCGGTATAACTCACCTGAATATGGAGACGCACTGGGAATAATCTCACTTATGTTGTTAGCACTGGAACTCGGCTTAAAACAAACCTAGCTTCATGAGGTTCTTTTGAATATAATTGCAATGTTACCATAGACTTGTAATACAATATTGTAATTTGTATATTGGCTCAAGGGATAAAATGTATGCTAACCAAGGTTAGGCATCAAATTTCCCAATTACAGCAGGAAATTATTCTCATAAACTCAAACAAGACTTCTAGTGTAGATGATTTATACAGACTCATGAATGCATACCAAGACATATCTGGAATTAGGTATATACCACATAAAAGGCAGCATCTTACTCACATCATTTTAATTAAAGCACACCCTTAGGCGGTGCTGTCTGCAGTGTCAGAGTGGGCTCACTCTCTCTCTCTCTCTCTCTCTCACACACACACACACACACACACACACACATACACATGCACCCTCACTCACACAAACACACAGGCCGCTCACACACACACTGACAGCTTGGCAGACACGAACAGCACAAAATATTTACAAGAGGAAATTGCTGCGACTTGCACTGTAAGAGCTAAAGCCCTGTGTGGTCTGCATCCATTATGCCGCTATGCCAAGACAACTGATCCTGAGTCAGGGGCGGCCAGTTACTCCGGGGGGCCTTGGAGCCAATTAGACGCCAGAGCGCTGATCAGGAGTGATGCTGGGAGTAAAAGCAATTCATCTACAGCTTGGTTCATGTCCACCATGTGCGCAGGGGGCGGGGAGGGGGAACGGAGAGACAACACATAGCACAACAGCACAGAGCCAGAAATGTGAAGTCATGAGCACAAATTTAGCCTGCTTTAGCTCATACGCAACAGATAAACTGCAGAGGGACCAGAAAATGACAGAGAACTGCCTGTGTTCTTACTCCGACAACAATAACAGCCAACACCCGTGCTGGGTTCTAACTAGTTGTTTTTTTCACTGTTCTAAAGCCTCAGACTTCTGCTGGCTTACCTCATTAATCAACTGAACATGAGAGAGATTAGGTTGTGAATAATGCATCTGGGTGTTCTATTATTTTGAAAAGAAAAGACAGATGTAAAGATGCACAAGGCATTAATACTGTGATTATTTTCACAATGCCAAAAAAACTTGGCTTAGGCACAACAGCAGCTTCGAAATGTAAGCAAATAATGTCACTTCTGAATCTGACCAAAGGACAAACTGCTAGTCAAATGTTTTCTTTTTCTAAAACTCCAGTGTGGTTAATGGTCAGCAGCAGCTTAAAGTGCAGCAACCATTATTACTTAACATCAAGAGGTCAGAGGGAACATACTTAAATACAGCATTTTTCAGCTAATTTTAGTGCATGGTTTTCATTTATTTGCTAAACTTGCCATACTAGAAAAACATTTTTTAAATGTACCGTAACTTTTGCACAGGCTATCTTTTATTTTTTTCCCCCCTAAATCAGTGAATGAACGGTTATTCTGCACTAAAATGTGCCAAAGTGTGTCCTCTGTACAGGACGTGTACTTATTTATCCCCTAGAAAATCAAGAACATATGTCATTTCACCAGAAGTGCACAAAAATTTGTATGCAGCAGTATAGGTTGACCAATTAAATTGTCCAATATTGACGACTTGTCAATCTAAACAGTTATATCAGTCATAGAGAACTAGAACTATCAGATAGAACCTAAAGCTAAAATATATAAATATGAAATGATACCTGCAGATATTGATCTTAAGAAATTGTAGATCTTTAAAATCAGGATTGGCCACATCATTTTCATACTTGTCAGGCCCTAATATCTGTCCGTCTATATTCAGGCCCAGCCGCTGCGGGCCAAAAAAATTTATGACCCAAGGATTTACCACACACAAGAAATGAAACAAGTACTTACTTAAAACCTAAAGCCTTAAACCACTTTCTTCTCCGCCTTCTCTATTAAACAAACACCCCAGAGAGCTCAACACCTTTTATATCTGCACTCTTGCGCTCTGAGTGATGGCTGGGGAAGGGGTGGTAAAGGTTCAGAGCCCACAGACGCCTGCCAATTTTCTTTTTCTTCTCACTTCTTCTCTACAAGGGGTCTCCCAAATAGCTTAGCATGGGCCCAACATTGTGATGGAGAGCCTGAATGGACGTGGTGTGTGTAGTTTTTTTATACCCATAACATACATGCTAAGACACACATGCACACACACACACACTTCATGGCCTGCTGAGCTCAGTCTGGCAATATGGAACATATTAAAGCAGGACAACTTTCTAACTACCCACCTTCTATACAAACTCTTTCTTCATGTGGTCATTTAAAGAGAATGGTCCATGAAAGTTTCTCAGTGGTACAATTTGTGTTCATATGGTAAACATCCACACAACCAAAAAGTACTGCCAAGTATAAGAAGAAAAAAAGTACTGAAAAGTGTGTATCACTAAAAATACAGTCATTTATAGGATCCAGATAAAATGTTCTTTAATGTGTGTGAATGTAACAAGTCATTCCATATCAAATCTATTGGTCCATTCATCATGCAATGTGCAGACAATGTGTGTAGTTGATGTTTTCAAATTGTGGGGGGGGGGAAATGAAATCCTTTGTTCATTGTACAGTCTATAGAAGAACAATTTTAGTGTTGCTGTATCTGGGACACGCTGGAGCAGTTAGACCACCATTATTTTATTTGCTCTTCTTGTGACATTTGTTGTGGGTTTCTGGTCTTGGCAGTCTGTAGGCATTATTGAGATTTGTCTTTCCAGGACAAAGCTGCCTCACAGTTCTCCTGCAAACCGTCAAAACATCTCCCAACTGTTCCATTTTCCATTTTTAGAAGGTGACCTAAAATAAAACCAGTTCAGAAAAAATGTCCAAACATTCTGGTCTGTCTGCTCACTCAAACCAAACACCTCTCCGTTCCACAGAGGAGCTGAATGTTAGTATCTACAGGGTTCCTCAAAGAATTCCTCGCTTTCGATTGAGCGTGTCTTAAAATAGAGCAGGCGAAGGGTTTTAATTCGTTTTTCCGCACCTTGACTGCACAAAACTTTCCAGAGAATTATGTAAGGACAGCAAAAGACCAGGGCAATGGCTGCCACCCAGCACGCTGCCCTCTCATGGATGCAGCCTGCGATTACACTCGCTCTATATTGCTTCCAGGTATCCACTAATAATAACTTGGGCATTTCCCAGATTTAGCACAAGCAATTTCCAGACAACTATTACACTGAAGGATTGCCATGTATGTTTAATTCTCAATCAGAAATCACATGCAAACACTAAATGTGAGTCACGAAGCAGAATGTGGTCAAACAAATAGTTCCTAAAACGTCTTTGCAAAAGTCCAAAACTGGATAAGGCTGTTGTTCAGTGTCAAGTGCTGTGATCAAGTTTGTGTACACAGATATAAACACTGAGAGTTTATTCACCAGTTGGCCAATGATGCAGGGGTAAACACACTCGAAGAGCTTGTATTATTAGTGACTGCAGCTTATTCGGTAAGCAAAAGACCTAAAAAGACCATAATTACACAATTATGCTTATGACAGCACTCACTTCTGCAACATCCGTTCCCTTTGTTTTGTCTTTGTTAAAAATAAGGCACTTTTCAGGACTCTCTGTTCAGTGCCCAGCCATCACTGCACCTGCAGCCACCCACAAACTTGTGTGTGAAACCTACCTGGTAGCTCTCAGTGCTAGTGGTGGGGTTGTAAGAGGAAGTGATTCATCTGACCATGTGACCATTTGCTGTTTGATGTTTTTAGCTTAGAATCTTTCTGATCCCCTCACGTTCCTTCCCCGAAATGAATAATCTTGGGAGTGTCCACTTCCGAGTATCTTCAAGTGGGGAAAGCTCATCATCCGCATTACAAAATAAGCATGAGAAGTTACTTCTGTCAGAAGTGGAGCATTTCCTGTGTCTCTCAGCGGAGTCACCAGATGCTGCTCTAGTTTGGCCGCACATTATATAATCACGGAGCAAAAAAACTAAGATAAACAAATCATCCATTCAATTCAAGCACCCACATTTTTCATTAACCTCCCTTGAGAAAATGCTAGACTATTAGTCTGTTCTACTAGAACTTCTAGTGACCAGTGCTTCTTCTTCAGTTAGAGTTTAATCGGGTGTGTTTGAGCAGGAATATCACTATACACTGACCATTCAGGATCACAAATGCCAGTGCAAAAAATCTGTGCTGTTTTCATTTAATAATGTTTTTTTTTTTTCAGTACTGTTGTAGCATTTATTTGAAATCTAAATAACTGTCTAACATACCGGAACATGCCAATAAACTTTAGTTGCCTGAAGCATTTACAATATTAGATGCTTACTGAGTCAAGGTGCATTCCAAATTAGCTTGTGTCCTCACTCAGAAAAAAACACAGTGCATCCAACAATAAAGGCAGCATCATAAATTGCCATTTAATCTACTCATCTCTTAATACTGTAATTTCTCAGTGCTGCTGTTGTATATATATATATATGTAATGAAAAGAATGTAAATGTATGTTATTTGTGTCACAAACATCTATGAAGAAAACACATGGATGGGAACATGCCTTTTATTGATACTCCAATCAAACATAATAGCTTACCAGTTCAAACTGCATTCTGAATATGTGCGCATGCTCACTCAATTTGTGCAAAAATAAAGGCAGAATTCAGATATTTTCTTATATAGAGACAGAAAACGGCACACAGAAAGGTTCTAATCCATAAGATGTGCTCTACTGTGTCCAGTGTGGACATGCATGCATAACAACACTCTGTGGGCAAAACAGGGTGAAAAGAGACAAAAAACAAAGACTCTGAATGTGTCACCAGGGACTTGTTAGATTTGATTGTGTTCATTTTTCTGGGCCAAACTTGAAGTCATTCTCGCCTTTTTGTCCTTACATTA
Source organism: Brycinus macrolepidotus (assembly GCA_037974445.1). NCBI lineage: Eukaryota > Metazoa > Chordata > Actinopteri > Characiformes > Alestidae > Brycinus > Brycinus macrolepidotus. Next base: position 21,233,592 of record JBBPCZ010000136.1, read on the forward strand.
TGTATAGGCATCATTCCCAGTGAGGATTTGGGGGGGTACAATCAGTACAAGTGGGTGAATGGAAGATATACTGTAAATGAAAACAGTGAGGATTGAAAAGAGTTATAAAATTATGAAAATATGATACATAACACCACCCTGTTTCATAGTGCCTATGTTATAATTCTTTACTTTATTTTAAATAACTGTGCTTTTTTTCTTCATTTCAGTTTTATTACAACATGTTCAGGTACACAGTAATAAATTAAATAATAGATTAATAAATATGATATTTACACATCAAATTTTAAGTACAAATTCATGACCTTTTATGTTTTCTAATTCATTTATGCATGAAAGTGTTAATATTTACTCATCACACTCAGCAGAAATAACTGGCCACAGCTGAACTTATCTAAAGAGCACTAATATACCTTACTGGATAGAGGGCCCACTGAATATTAAATCTTTGTGGTGAGATTAGATGGTTATATTTTTTGATATTTCCCAAAGCTGTTTAAAGCTTTTGACATCAACTTCCTCTGCCCCTGGACCCCCACTGAAGGTCTCATTCAACCCCTCCAGTGTCTAACCCAGATTTACTCTCCTGATGACATGCAGTTTTTCGCATTATATTGAACATGATGTTTCAACTTCTTCCGCTTATCCCAGACGTGGTCGAACAGCAAAGACATGTTTGGTGTACAAATTTAGCTTCTTTATCTACAAGGACCTAAAAAGGTAATGTTGTTAACACACACTGAAAATCAATAGCCACGCAGATCTTTTCCATAAAAACATTCCCAGAACTTCTCTCAACCCATTCAATCTGCATGCAGCTCTTCTTGAAGGTGGTACAGATTTGTCAATGTGGTTTAGGCCACAGTATAACATTGTAGCATTTTTACAGAAACAATCTGCATGAGATATAAAGTTTGCATGTGCAGTTAGCCCTTAAACTGTGTGTTTGTCTGGACCGCAAGATGAATAGACTTGTAGGAATAGTATGAATAGACATACTGTGTAGGAAATGGTGTTGGTGTGTTTATCATTGTAGTGACTATTGTCTGGCATTCAACAATAGTCAGTTGAAGCAACATGTAGCTACTCTTGAGTGATTATGTTGCTTTAGTTTGTACAAATATTCACAGACTGATTATTTTAGGCCCGATTTTTTTTTCAGTACCGTAGCTACATAAACATAGGCAGCCCAGAGTCTGGACAGGCTGTCTGTCTGGCTGTGACAGGGCATGAGAGAACGGCCCCTTTGGGTCAGAGGCTTGGCTGAAGCCTTGCACACAGTGGGCAGACGGTGGAACTGCTTTGAGCTGCCAGCAGTTTTGCTCTCCCTCTCTCCATCAGGTCAGCCTGCCACACATACACTACCTGTATTACTGCCACATTCATAGCTACCTCCTAAACACACACACTTACATTTTATTAACCAGCGTTTCCTGAGTCCTGACAAGGTCTCTATATAGTGTGATAAAACAACACCCAGCCACAGGAGTGTTTTGCTCTTACATGGTCGGCAGCATTGCCTGATCCCTGTGGAAAGGCCTCACGCAATTTGCAGAGGTGCTACTGGAGCCACGGTGTTTGCCTTAAGCAACTGTGATCTCTAAGCACTCTCATTTTCAACTGAAAGGGAAACTACCACCGTCTCAGTCGGTTCAGTTTTAGATTCATTCATTTATTCATTCATTCATTCACTCATCCATGCATTACACATGGAGATCACACTAAATTTGACATTTGCATAACCCCTAACTCATAAAGACTTTTTATTACTTACTGTAAATCAGTCGAGAATGATGGGTGGGATTGCAGGTCCTGTCCGTGTGGGTGGGCTGCATACCGCTCCATTCAACTCATCATTTGCAGTGTTTCCAATTGCCTACACACAGTCGTGAACATCCGATACACAAATAATCAAAGCTGAAGCTAGGCATCCCCCACTGTTTCTAACCAAATAAGATCACTGTTTCTTCTCCATGCTCAGCTTAATCATATAAAGGGCCAAATTGCAGAACAACTTGTAGTGGGAGCTCTTCGATCAGAGCTCCTGCCACCCAAAAACTTTATTTACACCTGAGTATTACTGCTTGCTGTCATATAAGCTGTAATTAAGTATGATGTTTTTGTGTGTACTGTACTTCTTAATGTGTCTTTGGAGACTTTCACTCCACTACTGTCTGCAGCATGTGGCATTACTTTTTACTTCTTTTTAGTATAAAACGTTTTTGTCTTTTTAAGTCCATAAGGAAATACTTTTGGTAGCCCTTTGTTTTACAGTCTCCTATGTTCTGGGAAATAACAAGCTAAGTGTGTAGTCCAGACTCCAAAATACTGGGTAATTCCTTGACAAAATGGTAAGTACCTAGAAAGCCTGATTCAATTACCCTGAAATTTCTAAGAGATTCTGATTATTAGTCGAGTAAGTATGAAATACAAACTCCATCATACTTGGTAATTATTTTGAGTAACACTCAGAAAATCGAGTTCATTTACACAGAAACATCTAACAAGTCCGGGTGATTGTGTGGTACAAGCTCCAAAAAACTGTGGTGGGTATAATGACATTCTGTTCAAATTAACCTGAAGTGCCCAATGAGTTAAAGGAAAAAGGGACATAGTAAATAATTCAAGACTGTATAACCATTTGGAGTGGTGATTTAAAGTTGGTAATTACAAACATTTTCATACTAAATTTCATAATAAAATGTCACATTTAGAGAAGATATAATTGCATTTCTTTTACATTGCCATGTATTTATATTGCAATCTAGACTGTATAAGTTGCAGAGTATAGAGTATAGAATAACCAAAATTACTAATGTGACAAGTGACTACTTGATAGTGTGTCTTTAGGTTGGTAAATGGTGACGATCCAGTAAACCACAGTGAGAATCACTGCTTTCTTTTATAGTCCATATTTAGTTTTGTTTCAAGGTAAGAGACAGAAACATATTACTTAAGACTATATGGCTTTATGTAACCTGAATTCATACTAACAACAACATGCTGTCTGGTTTTTTCCAATGCATTATTAAAATATAATAAATCTAATAAAATATAATGTAAAGTAAAAGCATTATAATGTAAAAAATCTAGTTAACTGCCAGCTTAAACATGACTGCCACTCAAACAAACTTTATTTACCCCTCACACATGGATATCAGCATTTGATGACATATTAAGGATAATTAAAATATCCTACTTTTCACTCCACTACTTTCTACAGCACGTGGTGTTACTTTTTTACTCTGAAGTGATAAAAAAAACTCTTGGTACATATTTATTGGCAAGTACTTTTGGTAACCCTTTCCAGTCCCCTTAATTCTAGGTAATAACCAGGTAAGTGTGAAGTTCAGACTCCAAAGTACTACTACTTGGTAATTTGTTCCAAAGTAAGAGACAGAAACATACTACTTAAGAAGCTGCGGTTTTGTATAACCTGAACTCATACTGACAACATGATGCCAATGTAATGTAAAATTCATATTCATTATATAATGCAATGTAATGAAAAATAAATAAATAAAATAAAAATAAAATAAATAAAAATAAAATAAATAAAATAAAAATAAAATGTCGACATGTTTTTAATTACCACCTTGTTACTCCAAATGGTTATACAGTCCTGAGGTATTTACTTTGTTCCTTTTTCTTTTGTTCTTTTTCCAAGGACTCGTTGGGAACTTTAATTTAATTTAATCAGACTGTCCTGGTACTTGCCATCATCTTATCCAACACAATTACAGTTATTTGAAGCTGGTGCCATACAATCACCTGTGTGATACTTAGAACCTGTTAGATGTGTCAGTGTAAATAAATTAGATTTTCTGAGCATTTACAGCCTTGGTACAATAATTTCCTGGTACAATGAAGTTTGTAATTCACACTTACTTACTCACCTAATATTCAGAACCTGTTAGACACTTCAAAGTAATGGACTCAGACTTTCTAAGTACTTTCCATCTTGTTGTCCATAGGAATTACCTAGTACTTTTTTAGTCTGCACCTCACACTTACCTGGTTATTACCTAGAACTTAATGTACTTTTGTAAAATAGCTCATGTAGAAATACAAATAGGTGAGTTTTTCATTTTTTAAATAAAGGATGACTCTACATTCATTCAAGTACAGGAGTACATCAGTGTCCATAATGTCCAAAACCATAATGTGAAAATATCCATTCATTTGCATACAGGCAAACAACATGCATTTATGTTTTTGCATTGAAAATAATCTTTTTTACATTTTTGTTTTTCAAAAGAAATGGGAAGCTTATTTCTGATGAGCCAGACTATGGGTTTTTAGTGTTCTAGGCTTACAAATAAGAAAGATCCTAGTTACGTGCCCAGATAACATTAAGTAAACGCATCAATCTAGCTAAAAACTATTCATTTTAACCATGACTAGTTGTGCTCATTTTGCTGCTGACTGAAAATGACCAAAACAGTCATTACTACTTATAATTGTTTGAAAAGATAAAAAATGTACACAACATGATTTTGCTTATCCCATGGTTATCTCATGCCCATCTCTCCCTGCTGAATCACAAATCTACTCTTGCATCAAAAAGGCATCAGCACTGCTCTCAGCAGTTCGGTTTTAGAGGAGGTTGGAAAAATGGTTGAAAAATAGGTAGATCAGTTTTCATATTTCATATAAAAATGCATATAAGGTGCATTATGGCAGTGTTGTGTTTGAGCATCTGGTCACAGATAATGAAAGCAGCAGATTTAAGTTATTCTAGGATTGCTTTCACCAGTGGAGTCTGTTCATTGTATGGCTCTGTGAATAATTAGGCAAAAATAACATGTTGAGAGAAAGTGACAAGGTTTTGACACATATTTGTGCTGTTTTTGGGTCTGAGTTGTGGAAAACAGTCTTGTTACATGAAACTTAAGTAGGCAAGTGGAAGAAAGCTGTGAATGTACTCAGGAGGAAGAAGCTAAGGATGTATAACAAAATGCAGGCTTGTCATACATGGCATCTCTCACATTTAAACATTTACCGTATGTGTATGCATACATACACACACACACACACCACGCAAACACTGATGAGGTACACCAGGTTCATTCCCAGAAACACCTTCATGCCTGTGGGTGTGTGGGTATGTAGGTTAGTCAGTATGGTGAGCATGGCTAGAGAGACCAGGAACTTTTTTCCCCTTGACCATGTCATGAAGAACATAAAAATGACAGACGTGGCCCTACAGCAATAAATGTCTACGGCAGGATGACCTCTGCAGTTTTTGTGAGGAAGTTTTCATACCTCTCCTGGAAAGAAGAAACGAAAGGGTCGGGGAAAAGGGGAAAGCATGATCACGCATTTCGGAAAAACCACCTGATATAAAATATGGTAGCAATATGCAGTATTTGTCAAGAATCTAAGCGCATGCTTTGCCAGATGCACCAGACTGACCCTGATGGATATTTCTGGTATGACATTTGGTTCAGCTACATAGGAATCCGGCTTGTACAGTGAGGAGAATCAGGCCGGCAGTTCAGTGCTGGTGATGTGGGAGGAATTCACCATCGCAGTAAAGGAAAGTAATAGTCTGTCTCTTCTGTGTGATCCAGCACTGAGTGGCCCAGTCCCTTCTAACTGTTTCCCATGGAAACCCGCCAGTGATGCATATCCTGTGTGAGGTGTTGGGGTTTATGTCTGCCATGCACCGCACACATTCACAGCCTGTGAAGCAATCTCAATAAGACTGAAGCCCATGGGCAGCCAAGTGTGTAAGGGTTAGGGCAGGGTTACTGCGACCTGTGTGTGTGTATTTGTGTACGAAGGGCTCCTGCTGGCAGCCTGGCATTGGGAGCGTGTGCTCAACCAGCGTTCCAAGCTCCAAGGGTTGAATCTTCCAGCGCAGAGGCCCTCAACTTCAGACCTTGAATCCTGTTTCCTGTCCTGGATTTTGTAATCACTGGTAGTTAACTGAACTGTTGATAGAACTGATTGGTCACCTAGTGTAATATAACCAGTGACTACAAAATCCAGGACTAGAAACTATATTCAAGATCTGGAGTTGAAGATCTGTATTCTAGTGCAAGACTAGATTTTGTCTGAAGTTTGATTCTTTTCTATTTTAGTATTTGTGAAGGTCTGTGAAAAAGTGGATAGGCCTACTAATGTACCTGTTGCTGAGAGCGGTGCAGTCACCACCCTACTAATTCCGACGCTTCTGCCCTATGCTGAAAAACCTTATAACAAGACTCCATACACACCAACCAGAATGCTGGATTCGCATAAATACAACCAATACTACAAAGCCCTTCACTATAAAGCATGTTCCCACAGGCACAACTTTTGCCCAATGAAGACGATGTAGCATAATTAAAATCAGACCACAGAGATGTAAAAAAATTAATCAAATCATCCTAGGCCAAAGAATTTGATGGCTTTTATAATAAAACAGCAATATATGTACCAAATTCACAAACCACTGATAACAACAATGTTTTTAAAGTTGGCTCAGGTTTACGATAGATAGAAAACAACATACTCTACTCTGATAAAGAGCTGAAGGCTTGAGGTGTTGGTGGGTGGCTGAGCAGTTATTGTAGGGCAGTGAAAATTATACAGAGACGGTGATCACACATTCAGGAGTGATCATCATAATACAAAGACTGCAGTTAGAGAAAACAAATCAAATTTCATTACCTTAAAAACTACAGTTTGCTAAATATTCCTTCCCCATTTGATTGGTTAGCCATGGGAGTCTACTCTGGCCTACTTGTTGCTATACCCCTGTGTATGACTGCCTATTAAAAAAAGGACAAAATGCTAAGTCACGCAAGCAGGTCAGTTTTAGATTACTCAACAGCTCAAAGCCCTTTGAGGTTAGTGTGTGATGGTTTAGGTATGTTGTTTGAACAATGCTGATTGGTGGTCATAAACTTTCCTTCCTAGCCACATGAACCTCTCGGTTGAAGCCCAAAACTGAAGAGGCAAACAAAAGACATCAAAAATGCCTAATATATTACATTCGAGCTAAGTGGAAAATGATGTACATTTGCTTTAAGAAGAACTTTTTCTGAATTCAGAACATTCAGTTGTGGTGGCTTTGATCACTAAAAATCAGTGACGTATTTGGTCAAACACGCACTTCATCCAGTAGTCATATTTCGTATAACCCCCACATGTCTATATAGTATCATGACACCCCCCCGCCCTCATGTCCAACAAAAAGTGCTGTACATGCCTGCTAGAGGCCATGTGCTGCTTGTTTCTGCGCGTTCAGAAGTTTGAACCACATGGGCACACACAATCAGCCCTCTGTTGGAGAGGGTAATTATTTGGAAAATGACTGGCAACACACCTTAGCCTCTCCTGACAGCTCCATTAAATCTGACGCAGCCGCCACGACCTGAGCAGTGAAGGGGACATGCAGTGCTAGCACAGGAGATGTTTCCCCGCCTTCAGTGCGTAAAACACTGTTAGTTGGGATTATAGTTTAAACGGGCTCGTACACGAGGCTGTGGGTGGATGGTGTTAGGCAGTTGACCTAATTGCTAATTCATTACATAACTGCTAAATGAAGAGAAAGGCTGAAGGAAATTGAGATTTATTTCGGTGGTGGGGCCGGCTGTGTGTTTTGGACGTGGCTGCTGTTTTCTAAACATGTCGGGTGCATGCCGCTCAGAGGAGAGGCGAACAGCAGGCTTTTGTGGCGCAGCCTGGAGCTAAGTGTGTTTGGCCTTGTGGTTTTTAGGGAAGCCAGGGGGCTGAGATGGGCAGCTCTGGTGGGGACGGACACTGTTTAACAATGCAGTCAGCAGCCACAATCTGCGGTCTACAAGCACAGGAATATGAGGAAATCTAGTGTACTACATTAGCCAGATTTCACCATTACCCACAAATGACAGTTTACCTCAAACCCCTGCTATTGTACTGCTATCTTTATTTTTATTCCCACCTCTCTCTCTGTCTCTGTTTCTACAGGTGATTGTTAGTACACTAGGCAGAATGTGAAATGTTCATGGCGTAAAATGTTCACAGCTTAAACAAAAGCACAGGGTATTTTTTCATGCGGAATGTTTTTTTTTTTTTAAATGAAGTAAATTTTTACTCAAACTAGAACCATTGCCAACGTTAATCCATGACTTCTTCTATGTTATCATTTAGGCAGTGAATCTTTTTATCTGGAGATGACACTGCACCGTGCCTACTGTACAGTGCTGTCCACCACCTCTACATCTTCACCATCAGTGGTAAACACAGCAGTCTTTACTATTGTCATAACCTTTAGTTTCTTCTTAATGAGTGGTAGTGTTAGGTTAACCCAATGAGGAGTGAGTTCTTTAAACAATGCCCTGGAGAGTGAGTTTTTTCCCCATCCTTCTAGAATTCCATACTAATATTACAGAATTTCATTGTTAGCTGAAACAAAAGGCACTTGGGGCAGCTGGTGGCCTAGTGGTTAGGGTGTTGCCCCTGCAATCAGAAGGTTGTGGGTTCATTGCGAAGGTGGTAGTAGCCTAGTGGGTAAAACACTCACCTCTGAACCTGATGACCACAAAGTTGCAGGTTCAAACACCCCCACTGTCTACCATTGTGTCCTTGAGCAAAACACTTAACCCATAGTTGCTCTAGGGGGACTGTCCCTGTAACTAATGATTGTAAGTCGCTCTGGATAAGGGCGTCTGCCAAATGCCCCTTTATCTAGTGTCATCACTGAGGTACTTTTGAGCAAGGTACCGTCCCCACACACTGCTCCCCGGGCGCCCCTCATTGGTGGCAGCCCACTGCTTCACTTGGCGAATGGGTTAAATGCAGAGAAAGAATCCCACATTGTTCACACTGTGTGCTGTGCTGTGGCGTGTTCATGCGTGACTATAAGGGGCCACTTTAGTTTTGCTTTACTTTTCCATATGCATTCAGGAACCATACCATACCTTAACTGTACTGCAATGGCACAGACCTTTGATTTTCCACTTTATCTCAGTCCAATAACTGTGTTCCTAACATGTCAGTCGCACAGTTCTCTCCACACAGTTTGTGGCGGGTTGTTGTCCCAAAACCGTGACCATGGATTCGAACCAACGGAAAGTTTTTGTGTCAGAGCTGCTTTTGTTATTGTGGTCTTTTATTATCTATAGTCTTGTTTGAGTTTTTTATTTTTTCTTGGCATTCTTTAGCCGTGCGACAAAAGCCTAACCCAGCTAACTTGTTAGCAATGGCTTGGTACACCTTCGCGTTTCTCACAGCGTTAAAGATAAATTTGTTAGCGTCGTAGAAAACTCCCACTGAAATTTATCTTCAGCCCAAACAGAAAGTAGTGCTTGTACTTCTTCGACTTCCCAGTTGACAGTTTGTATCTCCATTGTTGTTTTTTTGCACAGACAGTAAAAAACAAAAACCAAAGGCCTCTTTCCATGTTGTGATGACAGCATTTCGACCAATCAAGAAGCAATGACGCAGTCAGTTAGGCTGCGGCCTGCTTTCAGCCCTGCCATCAAGCAGGGCCGTGACAGCTCAGGTACAACTCAGGTACGGGTCGCAACAAACATATGTTCATGGTACAACACGGTTCCTTGTGCCAGTGGAAAAACACCAAACGTCTCGGAGGGTAACTGTTGCGTCATAATATGGAACTCTCTGTTCTCTAACGTTCTAATCACATATTTGTGATCGTACTCCTCAGAGGGTCAAGACTGTGATGACAATACCCTGACATGTAGTGACATATTAGTGTGTGTGTGCGCAGAGTGGATCACACACAGCAGTGCTGCTGGAGTTTTTTATGAGAGGCCCTACAGGACATTATCCATACTTGGTCTCACACATACAATACTATACTCTCTCACAAACACTACCAT
>JBBPCZ010000136.1:21291045-21315814 GCA_037974445.1 Brycinus macrolepidotus
AGATGATCAGGCGGTGATCAGTATACTGGTGGTGCTGAATGCTGAGTGGTTGGAACTCCTTTATCTAGTCTCCTTGTGTCTTTAGGCACTTTGCAGCCTGTCACAGTAAAACATTTGTTCCCATTTCTTTCATTTAATCTAATCAATATGCCAAAAGTAAAACAGTTTGACAGGCAGAAAATAGTATTTTTGCTCCAACAAGGTGATTCAAAGCAAATTATAAGGAAAGGGGGGGGGAGCTCAAGACTTTTGCACAGTACAGTTAATGATTACAAATAAAAATGTGTTACTGATGATAGGTCTGTAAATAGGGTGGCTATAGACGCCTTACTCTAAGAGAACATTATTCGTTTTGTGTATTTAAAGCTCAAGTTTATTTATGTAGCCCATTATCAGACACAAAGGTAATTCAATGAACTTTACAGGAATAGAATAAAAGTATTGATAAATCAAGAAATATAAAAATAGTAAATGAAAAATAGTAAATGAATGAATGCATAGAAAATCAATAAAAGTACATTAAAAGTGTGATGGAATTAACGCAGATATTTAAAAGAAGGTGGAGGAGACTGTGCTACTTTTGTCAACTGACGACGCCACTTACATTGCGGCCAGATCAGAGGGAGCACAGGAAAACCTTTACACCCCCCATACGCTTCAGTAATCCATCAAATCATCAATCATGCTATTGAAACTGACTGGTGAAAACTCAGTGCTGAAGAGGAGACAATCACAGCCTCTCCCAAACAGGCCAGATTTTCATTCAGAAACCAAGACAGCTGTTTCTGAAGTATGTATTTTGGCGAGTTTCAGGGTATTCTGGGCCGTTCATCATTTAATAAAGCGAATCTGGCAGTGTGCTCAGAACAAAAGCACGGAGAGTGACATACCTCTTAAATCAGAGGTCTACAAACCAGTCCTCAGGGAACCCCAGACAGATCACGTTTTTACTCACAGTGGAAACGGATGGAGCAAAGATGTGAGGTGTCTGGTGGGCTGCTGTTTTGAATAATGTTTACTCTGATTGGCTATTTCTAAATTTCTAAATGAAATATTGAAAGACAATTGTGAGACAAAGACAATTGTGAGAGAGTAACATAAGAGTGAAGTAATGAGTGGTGAGTAACTCCCCCAACACTGCAATCCAAATCAAGTTCACATAAAACAAGAACTTTATGTTGATCATTCTGTTTGCCTCTCTCTTTCTCTTTCTGTCCCTCTCTCTCTCTTTTTCACTTTCTCTCTCTCTGTCGCTATTTCTCCCTCTCTCTCTTTCTCTCATCTGTCCCTCTCCCCCCCCCCTCTCTCCCTCTCTTGCTCCCTCTCTCTCTTTCTCTCATCTGTCCCTCTCTCTCTCTCTATGCAGGCATTGAGCCCAGAGGTAACATGGTGTTAAGGCCGGCTGAGTTTGTGGTTGAGACGGTGGAGGCGGGGCTTGGAGAGGTTCTGGTGTACATTGAGGATCCTGAGGGTCATACTGAAGAGGTCACCTTTTAGAATTAATTAAATACATGTTTATAAAGACTGAAAGGAGATAATATGGGGAAAATATAATGCCACAATATTCACTGAGATTTGCAAAGAGGTTGCAACAGGCCAAACAAACAAACAAAAGAAACCTGCACTTATAATAGGCTATGAAAACGTGTGCAACAGGCTGTGTGTATTTTTTTAATTCAGCAGACAGGAAAACTAAAAAATGTTTAAAATAAATAAAAATATAAAATAAGATTACTGCACAGTTACAGTGCAGTTTATACAGTAGCTAAATTTAAATCTGTCTTTTGTATTTGTTGTTCAGGGTTGTAGGAACACTGATGATACTCAGAAAAGCAGTTTGTGATTTATCACAGCAATGCTACCGCCCATCACTAAGCAGAGTATTTCTACAAACGAATATTTGTATGTACTCAGCTCACTGTCTCTTCTCTCTGTGCTTCTTCCAGGCTAGAGTGATCCCTAACAATGACAAGAACAGGAGCTACTCTGTGTTCTATATGCCCAAAGTGGAGGGACTTCATAAGGTACAGCTTACTGATGAGATGTGTTTTTTAACAAATATATGTAAATATTTGTTTTTGACAAATAAATGTGCATCTGTCTGGTGTCTGTCGGGAAGACTTTTTCAAAAGTTTTTATGGAATGAGGCAGCATGAGAACTGTCAGTGTTTTTTTTACATATACATATATATGCAAAACTTTACAGACACTTCTGCACATCTTAATACACAGTTACTGTTTATTTACTGAATTTAACATAGTAGAAAATAAAATGTGCCCTGTGCAAAAGTTATGACACATTTTATATTTATATACCTTTTATTTTTTCTGAAATGTAAACCTCACCAAAATAGAAACTGAAAAAGAAAAATGTCATATTTAAGTGGAGAGTAGAGAGTGGGTTAACTGATTTTCACATGTAACCTGATCAGGGGCGCTCAAACTCTTCCACATGACTTACAGCATTAGCCGATTCAGACTGACTAAATGCGACAGCATAGATTCTATATATCTGACCTGGGATGCTGGTTGTTTCTGTGCCCAGGTGAAGGTTCTCTTTGCTGGGCAGGACATTAACCACAGTCCTTTCCTAGTGAATGTATCCAAAGCTCTAGGAGACCCCAACAAGGTACAGGCTCGAGGCCCAGGTCTGGAACCAGTGGGCAATGTGGCCAACAAGCCGACGTACTTCGACATCTATACTGCTGGTAGGTGGACAAAGAAGGTGGACAAACCACACTGCAGCTGAATTGGCATCATTCAGATCTTATTGTCTTTTCTAATTTTTCTTCACATCTTTGCACTCAAGAACGGGTGAAACATCATTCATGTAATCTTCTGTCTTACACTACCGATCAAAAGTTTTTGCACACATTTTCAACATTTGTATGTTACTCACTTAATATTTACTAAAAATACACTCAGTAGTTTTTGCTACAAATAAATTAACAGTATGTTCACCATTTGAGTTCTTTATTAGCCAGAAAATGTCATATCACTGCTGACTTATAAAAAGTCACCTAATATAATTATAAGGAGTGCATTTAAAGTTAAAGGACAGTCTAGAATTTGCCTCTGCTTTGTTACAGATTATTTTCAAGTTATAAAGGAAACGTTTTGACATATTTCTATTTATAATTGTTCACTCAACAACTTTCCAAAGCTTAACGAGAACCCATATCTGCAGTTTATGAAACAAATGGATTAGTGGTAAAAACTTGTGGTGTGCAAAAACATTTGACTGTTAGTGTACATGATGTCACTGTTTTATATTCGTATAAGATCTTTAGCCTGTTTTATTTGCATGTGTGCTGTCAGGTGCGGGTGCAGGTGATGTAGGTGTGATCATCGTGGACTCCCAGGGCCGCAGAGACACAGTGGAGATCATATTGGAGAACAAGGGGGACAGTATTTTCCGGTGCACCTACGGCCCTGTGCTGGAAGGCCCTCATGTTGTCTATGTGACTTTCGCTGGCCAGCAGATACCCAGAAGCCCATTCACTGTCCACATCTCAGAGGGTGAGCACCCCTTTCCAAGGGCCTGTATTATAGACCTAAGTACGATTTATCTAACACTGACCTATTAATGACTGTAATTAATAGTATTTACACTTCACAATTCTCATATATCTGTAAATGAAGGGCTCTCAAGCTATTAGATTACTTTTGTATACAACACAGACCTCTTAGGGCTCAGACACACCAACTGTTGGCCATCAGACACTGTCAGGCTGTCAGCAAGGATGTAGTTTGTGTGGTGGAAAAGGAAGCAAATGGCACTCTCATGAGGGCACACACAAAGAATAGCCTTATTTTTCAACGCTGGACATTTTAACTACTTTCACTACTTGAATAGCCAATTTTTTAACAGGCAGTATTTGAATACCACTGTCCCAACAAAAATATATTATTGAGAACAAATACAGGCACAAAGGAGCTCTGAAAGAATTCTGACAACACCCTAACATAAAATAAAACATTGGATACCCACTCATTTCATTTATCTTTTAACTTTTTGTCATATCATTATGAATATGTGCTGACTGCACATTTTGTTTTGACTGTTTATTGTACAAACATTCATTTTCCAGAGTTTTTTTAGCCTCATGGTTATGAGATTTTATGTTAGCATCAAGCTAACAGTGGTTACCTTCACTTTCACACTCACATAAGCATTGATATTTGAAGCCTGTAAGACGTTTAATTGAGCTTTTTTTGTGTTTGTGTGTTAGTTAGACTTTTGCCAGCTCTTGCTATAGAAAGTTGCTCCCTTTTACAGAGGCGCATTAAGCACACACATGTTGACCTTCAGCTGTAGTTTTTGAGGTGTGTTTGAGAGCAAATGTTTACTGATCTGAGGCAACAGTGAACTGATGAAAGGTGTCAGCTGGTCGTAGCTGCTGCTGATTCTTCCTCATCATCAGCTTGGTGGCCTGAGCCTTTAGAGTTTAGAACCAGCAGTGGTCTGTTACACAGTACCTGAGCTGAATTTTACACTGTTAATAACAGGTCATCGCTATGATAAGAAACCCTCAGTAACTTGATTGGAATAGAAAAAAAATAAGATTACCCTCTGTTATAATTAAAGCATTTTCTTTACTTAATGTGAAACTTTCATACAATGTACAGCATAACTGGCTTTTCCAAACTGTACTAATTTAACATAAAGATGAGGTTTTCTTATGACAGCAAAGACATTATAACCAGAATAGAGCACATAATAAGGTTGAGTGCCCTTACTGTGTCTAATAGAAATCTTCAATAGGGGGATCTAATGGTGGACCATTCACTAATCCTTAAAAACCTGTATGCAGTGACTGTGTGGTGCTGAATGTGGTGAGACACCCCCTCTGGTCTCCAGTCCAGACTGGAATGTGTTTTTGTTTTTGTGGACTCTGGGGGTCTCTTTGTTCTCTGCTCCGGGGGTTTGGCACTGCCCCACAAACACCATGAAACGTGTTGCTGTATTACTCTCTGTCACCTGTGTGTCCTTCTAGCTCCTCCGAGCAGCGTGCAGGCTGGCTCCCCGGTTCAGATAATCCCCCAGTCTATTCGCACGCCGCCCTCCGAAAAGACCAAGAAAGTGCCCCCCCCAACGCCGCCCAAACCCAGGCGACCAAGTTAGTAAGGGCTGCTGGGGTGCGGCACATGCCTGCAGAGGCTCGGCTGCTTTGCCTTCCCCTCCCTGTCCCTCTGTTTCCCTCCATTCAACCTCTCCTCGGCCCTCTACCCTCCACCCCTTATCCCCTCAGCTGTCTGGCATGTGCTGCCGCTTGGCTGTATACAGCAGACCCCCGCATAAAGCTTTCAGCAGGGAGGAATCGGAACGAGTGGGAGTGTGTGCGGAAGAGTGTGTGTGAGAGAGTGTGTGTTAGACCTTCGAAACAGATAACAGCTAGAACTTGGCTGCCAGTATCGTCTTAACCCGCAAAAGGAAAACCATAGGCTAGACGATCACCTTCACACGCCTTCACTCCATTTGTAAGTTCTGAGAGGTCATCAAGCAGCATTACCTCTACAGTCGGTCTGGATTTGATAGTTTAATACTCTAATACTTTCTAATGTGCAGTAATTCTAAATGTAACATTTCTTAACTCAAAACCTTCAGCTGATGTGCTTTAACCCTGACCAGCCTGTAAGAAAATATACTGAGTTGCCAATTTATTGTTTACACCTACATTGTGCCTTATTGGCCATTTTATCAGAAACACCTGTATATATACCTATATACTCTCAGTTCCGTAAATATTGGCACTCTTGGTAAAGATGGGTAAAAAAGTCTCTGTTGTGAATTAACTCTCACACTGAGAAACACTCTAAACAAAACCTTTATCAAAATGTTTTTTTTACACATCCACACAACTATTGACAATCCTAGAGATTCTAATGAACATAATATTCCTGTTTCACTGGGGTATAAATATGAGGTGACACCGTGGGGAAGAATTAGTCAAAATGGGAGTAATTAGAGAATACACAAATGAAATTAATGAGTGCTTACCTTCAAATAATGGCCAGTAGCTTTAAAAATAACTGAAAAGAATCTGTAAATACCCATATCCTTATCAAGGGTGTTTGATGGAGGTTTTTGTATATGAGTGTAAGAGGCACAGGAGCATTTTAAAGTCCTTTTTAAACACTTGCTGGCTACTTAAGTAAAATTTGCCCACCTTCTTGGTATATTTTGTCAGTTTAAAGTTTAGGGTACATAGGGGCTGATAAATGGACAGAAACAGATGGGCTAAAACACCTACATGGTAAAATGGCAACTCAGTGTATTAGGCTTAACATTCTATTCCAAAATGTAAAATGTTCTTCAAGCCAGATGCATTTCCAGAGCATTTTTGATATCATGAGGTTAGTGTCAAAGTGACCGTCTAGTTCTGTAAAAAGAAAAGTCTTCGTCATAAAGCAGCATGACTGTTTTGTTGTCATCGTCGTCATCATCTTCGTCTTCATCATCATTGTCATCATCATCTCTGCTCCTCGTGCCTCCCAGGACAACTGCTAAGACTTCATTGATCCTAGAACCATTATACTGCTGACTAACATAGAGAATATTGATGTTCCGCGTTTGCTCTAACCCATGGATGATCTGTCTGAAAAAAACAATAAGCTGCTACACAACTTACTGAATTAACAGCAATATACTAATGGTCTTACCAGCGTATCCACCTTTCTTTATACAGTCTTATCTCTCTTTTTGTCCTTGCCTTTCTTTTTGTAATACACCATTGAACATATTCAAAAAACATTGAAAAAAACCCCAAAACAAAACATAAAATCTTTAAGCTTAATAGAAAGTAAATAGAAATTAACTAGAAATTAGTGTAATTTTACACTAAAATATGCTGGAAAACATATTGGGAAAAAAATACAATTATATATTTAGTTGTTTTTTTCCGGTATAATAAACTGAACAGATAATAAATAGAAATGAACAGAAAAAATATATAGATATTGTACACTAAAATTGGCAGAAATTGTCCAATTTAGGTGTGTTCTCTGTAGAGATATGTATATTTATTTTTACTTAGATGATCCAGGGGTCTGCAAACTTTTACATGCTGTATGCATTGCTGGGTGAGACAGAGATTACAGTGTGACTGTAGTTGCCTCTCGCAAGGACTTTTTATTTGAAGTCCTCTATGATGTGATGAGATTTATTAGTTTTTTAATTGCTCTGTGGGAGCTCATTAGTAAATTTATTGCGGAGTAGGAAATTCAGACAACTTGAACTAAATGGATTTTATTCTGATTCAGTGATATTACAACTTAGTCACTGCAGCTAATCACTGATTTTTCTTGGAAAAACTGTTTGGCCACATTTTTTCCTTTGATAATCTCAGGTCAGTGAATGATTTGTGCTTCCAGTTCATCTTTTTTTTTACTTTCTTGGGAACTTGGAAACATTTTCTATGGAATTTTAAATGGTTTGCTTCTCTATAGTTCTTTAGTTTACAGCTCTCTTCAGCTATCCTTTCATTGTTCTCATTGTTTTACTCAGTGTTTATTTCCTTGGCTGTGTTAATGTGACAGTCCATGTATAACTCTTCCATATTTAGCAACATCTTCATCAGAACTAACTCTCAGACCCTGCTATGTGTATTGTAGATCGATCAGCCACAACACTGAAACCACTGACAGGTGAAGTGATTAACATTGGTTTGTTACAGTGGCACCTGTGAAGGGGTGGGATATATTATGCAGCAAGTGAACTGTCAGTTCTTGAAGTTACTGTCTTGGAAGCAGGAAAAATGGGTCAGTGTGAGGATCTGAGACACTTTTAAAAGGGCCCAGTTGTGATAGATAGACTCCAAAACAGTGGTTAGAACCACCTACCAAAATTAAAACAGAAGAACTACTGTGGCACAAATCGCTGATAAAGTTAACGCTGGCTATGCTAGAAAGGTGTCATTTCACACAGTGCACCACAGTTTGCTGTGTATGTGGCTGTGTAGCTGCAGACCAGTCAGAGAGCCCATGCTGACCCCTTTCCACCACTGAAAGCAGCTACAATGGGCACATGAGCATCAGAACTGGTCAGTGAAGTGACAGAAGAAGGTGGCCTGGTCTGATGAATCACATTTTCTTTTACATTATGTCGGTGGCTGGGTGTGTGTGCGCCACTTACCTGGGGAGGAGAAGGCACCAGTATGCACCATGGGAAGTAGACAAGTCAGCGGAGGCAGTCAACAGTATTCCTGAATGGCAGCGTCCTCTCTCAGCAGGATAATGCACCCTGCCACACTGCAAACACTGTTCAGGAATGGTTCAGAATTCAAAGTGTTGATTTGGCCTCCAAATTCTCCAGATCTCAATTTGACTGAGCATGGACAGACTAGTACAATCCTTGGGCACCCCACCTTGCAACTTACAGGACTTTAAGGATCTACTGCTAACATGTTGGTGCAGAAACCACAGAGGTCTTATGGAGCTCACGCCTCGACAGGTTAGAGCTGTTTTGGTGTCACGAGGGGGACCTACACAATATTAAGCAGGTGGTTTTAATGTTAGGGCTGATCGATGTATATGGAGTGTATGTCAGTCTGTATGTCAGTGTGTCTCTATGTGTATTTATGTAGGTATTTTGTGTGTGTGTGTGTATGTGTGTTCAAGTCTAACTTCTCTTCCTGCTCATCAGCGAGTAATCCAAATGCATGCCGGGCCATCGGGCGAGGTCTGCAGTCTAAAGGTGTGCGGGTGAAGGAGGTGGCGGATTTTAAAGTGTACACCAGAGGAGCAGGCAGTGGAGACCTCAGAGTCCTCATCAAAGGCCCAAGTAAGTACATTCTGAAACTGATGGACCACTGTAAAACTGAAGGAGTTCTTACTGCAAATAAAAGCTTTCCATTTTAGTCCAAATATAATTTTTAATGGAGCAACAAATAAAACATTTTTACTCTATTGAGATCCTTTCTGATGTCCCAGGCCTTCTTAAGGCATCATATACATCATGTTCACATAACATAAAGGGAAACTGCTGTTTGGTCCTGATGGTGATATGTAAAGTTCTGCTGTCTTTCTTGTGTGTGTGTGTGTGTGTGTGTGTGTGATCAGAGGGTGGAGATGAGCCTGTGAAAGTTCGTGACTTGGGTGATGGAGTGTATGAGTGTGACTACTACCCCATTTTTCCTGGAAAATACACTGTGATCATCACCTGGGGGGGCCATGCCATCCCACGCAGGTGAGCCCCTCTGCACGCCCCCCCCACACAGCCTACATTAGTACAGGCCAGTGATTGTGCTTTAAGGGCAAAACTATGTTCATGCATCAGGAATGATAAGCACTATGTTACACTGCCCTCATTGTGTGTGTTTGTATTTAGCCCATTTGAAGTGGTGGTCAGTGAGGATGCAGGACCACAGAAGGTGAGAGCGTGGGGTCCAGGCCTGGAGACCGGAATGGTGGGCAAGTCAGCTGATTTTGTTGTGGAGGCCATCGGCACGGAGGTGGGAACTCTAGGTAAGGCCACATTTACTGTTTTCTCTCCTTTTTCCACACGCTCAGCCCGGCCTGGGGCCCTGGAGCCTGGGATTAGTGTTTATGGGGTGTGAGTGTGGCAGGGAGCAGACAGGAAAGTCTATAAACTCGAGCTTCTCTACCCTGACGTTAGTTAGCAGTATGTATTACTCCTAGGGAATTTTTCTGCTCTTTTAGAAACAAGGCCCAGAGGTCTTTCTTTTTTTTTTTTATTGGGTGTTAGGGATAATCTCAGATTTGCTCTGAGAACTAAGAAAAATTGTATGTGTGTATGTGTTTGCATAGGTTTCTCCATCGAAGGCCCATCGCAGGCCAAGATTGAGTGTGATGATAAGGGTGACGGTTCCTGTGATGTTCTCTACTGGCCCACTGAGCCGGGTGACTATGCCGTCCATGTCATCTGTGACGATGAGGATATTAAGGACAGTCCCTTCATGGCCCACATCCTCCCTGCAGCCAGTGATGTTTTCCCTGAGAAGGTAAACTCCTCCTCCCCGGTCTGACCATCAACTTTGTTACTACTGATAATTGTAATCTTGATAAATATAATGCACAGTATATTTATAAATTATAACCACAATCACTTGTTTCTAATAGCAGCTAATCAGTCTGTGACCTATATGGAACTGAGAATTAACTGTTCCGACTCCTCTTTCTTGTTGCAGGTGAAATGTTATGGTCCTGGTTTGGAGCCCACTGGTTGCATTGTGAACAAACCGGCAGAGTTCACTATAGATGCACGTGGAGCAGGCAGGGGCCAGCTGAAGATCTACGCTCAGGTACCGTTCATTATTACCTTCATTT
This sequence comes from Brycinus macrolepidotus, assembly GCA_037974445.1. NCBI lineage: Eukaryota > Metazoa > Chordata > Actinopteri > Characiformes > Alestidae > Brycinus > Brycinus macrolepidotus. The sequence continues at coordinate 21,301,333 of JBBPCZ010000136.1, forward strand.
TTATTATTACCTCCTCTTATTCATCCACTGGCCCTTACAGCAAAGATGAAGGTGGTTCTTCTACTGGCCCTTATAGCAAAGATGAAGGCTGGTAAAAATAATTTTTATTCATCAATAAGTTAACACCTTTAGACTCATAAAATGTAAAAAAAATGCACATTAAAAGATCACATAGAAGATCAGTATTCTAAATGACAACACTGAGTTTCTGACATTTGTGTAATTATTAAGCATTTAGCAAAATACACAAGCAAGTTGTTGTAGAAAGTAAAGAGCATGCTGTTTTTACGTCAAAAACATATTTAACTTACCATACCCCATCAATCTTGATGGTTGCAAGAATGAGAGAGCAGAATGTGCATCAGCACCTCGATGTTTCAGTTATGTGTTGATACAGTATTGTCATCTTGGATCACCTGTTATGACAGAAAATGTCTGTAAAAAAATCAAATGACATCATGGTGCAAATCACATATATGCTGCTTCAAATTTTAGCACCTCCCATCTTAAAACGCCCTGGGGTTGCTTTAAAATTTTGAGTTCCCTGAACTTTAAGTAAGTTAACAGAATGTAAGTTTTTGTTGTGCCAGTTTAGTATTACATGTATTACAAGTGAAATTATTATCATTTTACAGTGTAAATATACTGATATACTGTTTTATGATGTACTGTTTTTAAATTTTTTTTTTTAATTGCTTTTTGACTTTAGGACTCAGAGGGATTCCCCATTGACATCCAGATCACAGACAATGGTGACAGCACCTTCTTCTGTGTCTACATCCCCACAAAACCCATCAAACACACCATAATTATCACTTGGGGTGAAGTCAACGTCCCTAACAGCCCATTCAGGGTAAGAGCTAAAGCCACATGGCACCAGTACTAACTACAGCTTCAATTCGTTGTATTTATTCCAGTATGTACTGTTCAGTTTTACTAACAGTGAGGTGTGTTTGAGCAGTTATTCCAAAATTATGCAACACATATGACAAATACCTCACAATAAAAGGCAGCTGTGCTATTTTCTCATGTTCATTTTTTCATCCTAATACTAGAGAATGTATTGATTGTAATAGCTTAGTATTAGGAATGTAATGGTGAGTGTTTTCTTTTCACAGTACTGCTTATAGTCTCCACACTGTTTTCTTTACATTTGTATCAGGTTCTTATTCTAGTCTTGCTTTTCATAATGAACGACTCTTCACTCAAAATCCAGGTGACTATTGGTGAGGGCAGCCACCCTGAGAACGTGAAGGTATATGGGCCAGGAGTGGAGAAGACTGGCTTGAAAGCCAACGAGCCTACCTACTTTACTGTGGACTGCAGTGAGGCTGGACAGGGTGGGCCTGCATGTTTTACTTCCAATGTCACTGTATAAGATGAGATGAGATGAGATGAGATGAGATGAGATGAGATGAGATGAGATGAGATGAGATGAGATGAGATGAGATGAGATGGGATGGGATGGGATGAGATGAGATGAGATAGGATAAGATAACCCGTTATTAGTCCCACGGGAGGGAAATTTGCATTGTTACAGCAGCAAAGTGGACAGAACGAGAGTAGAAGCAGCATAACCAAAAGAAATAAAAGCTATACTATATAACAATAGAATCTAAAAAGAACTGTACACTGCATACACTGTATATATAGTGGGTATCTTCATAATGCTATACTTATAAATGACAACTAATACTATAATGGAACTTCTAGCACAGCTATTCTTTTGCTCTTTGCTCCTGTAGGAGATGTCAGCATTGGAATCAAGTGTGCTCCTGGAGTGGTAGGCCCTGCAGAGGCCGACATCGACTTTGATATTATTAAAAATGACAATGACACCTTCACTGTCAAATACACGCCCCCTGGCCCTGGAAGATACACTATCATGGTGCTGTTTGCCGATCAGGTTAGCTTTTCTCTCTTTTGGAGCAGCAGATTATGAATCTGTTAGATTTTTACTTACGATGGCAATGACATTCTCCTGTGGACCCATTTAGGAAATTCCCGTCAGCCCCTTCCGTATAAAAGTGGACCCTTCCCATGATGCTAATAAAGTTAAAGCAGAGGGTCCTGGACTCTGCAAGACTGGTAAGATCCTTTGTATTTGAGAGTAAGTACATTTTTTAAGAGCTGACACTGGCGATTTATGTATCATATTAATGGTCCACAGGTGTGGAGGTGGGCAAGCCAACGCACTTCACGGTTTACACTAAAGGAGCGGGCAAGGCCACACCGGAGGTGCACTTCACAGCGCCGCTCAAAGGAGAGGCCGTCAGTGACTTTGAGATCATTGATAACCATGACTACTCCTATACTATACGCTACACGGCTCTACAGCAGGTAAAGTGATTTTTTAAAGCAGTGATCTACGGGGCTTCTTTAGCACAACCATATTCATGTTTGTGGGAAGAGGTAGAAAAAAGAGAATACAGCGAGATGCAAGCCTAGCAACTCCCATGCAAGCCTAATGAATACAAGGCCTAAATACCACTGATGTGCTTCAGGCTAATTGATTTAAGTGCTTGTTTTGGATTAGAGATATTCACAGCTCAGTATTATTCATTATTTGCAGTATCTTATTATGTGTAATAGTCTCACCATGTGCAACATCATGTGCAGTTTTCTTATCGGGTGCTAAATCATTTCGTCTTGTGCCATATCTTATTATTATGTGCAATAGTTTTATCATGTGAAATATGACTACTTATGTCAATATTACTGATATACTACTGATCTCTACTATGTGCAATAGCATTCTCCCAACCACTATTTGTGTTACTTAACTCTAAGTTACATATCTATATTATTTATACCCAGTATTTGTCTATATAGAATAGTGTATTTCATATAGAGCATCTTCTGCAGAGTTTTTATTGGATTTATTTAGACTTTATATTTTATATTGTTCTTGTCTCTGTGTGTCTGTACAGTCGTAACATAAGCAATTTCCTTTGAGATCAATGAAGTTTTCTGGTTCTGATTCTGATTACTGGGAGTCATGTGTGTGAAACAGATTCATCACAACACCTGATTACCTTCATGTGGCGCGTGCGTGATACATGTTTTTAAAATGATATATGTGTTACTGATGAGGAGGTTTATATGGGGCAGTGTTAATCTGTTGTAATGATTTAATGCAGTGACGACTTTAAAATGTCAACTTCTGATTAAGCTGTCCTAAAAAATGGTCCTTTTCAGGGCAACATGAGTATTTCTGTCTGCCATGGAGGCGACCCCATCCCCAAAAGTCCCTTCGTAATCACTGTTGCTCCCCCACTGGACCTCAGTAAGGTCAAAGTGCAGGGACTTAACACCAGTAAGTCTGCACTAATTCCATCTAGGAAATGAATTTATGTTTATATTTGAAGTCTAATATATAATGTCTAAATTCTGCATTCAATGCTCCCAGCTTCATGCTTCAAGAATTTAGACATCATGATTTAAAATATAAACATAAATTCAGTTTCTAGATGTTTACTTTTTAAATCATAATGTCTAAATGTATATTTATGTTTTAAATCATAATGTCTAAATGCTTTGTTTTATCACTGACAGTAAAAGAACAGCATGCATGAAGCTGGGAGCATTTAATGCAGAATTTTAAAGCTGGTACTCCGTGTTGAAGGACCATGTTTCATGTGTGTCTGTGTGCAGAAGTGGATGTTGGGAAGGACCAGGAGTTCATCATTAACACCCGTGGAGCAGGTGGGCAAGGCAAGGTGGAAGTGAAGATCACCTCACCTTCTCGAAGGCCAATCCCATGCAAGGTTGAGTCTGGCACAGCCAATGAAGTGCACTCTGTGAAGTACATCCCCCCAGAGGAGGGACCCTACAAGGTGGATATCAATTATGATGGCAACCCTGTGCCAGGAAGCCCCTTCACTGTGGAAGGTGTCATGCCTCCTGACCCCTCTAAAGTAAGTGGTCCAGTTATCCAACCAATCCATCCAAGAATACATCAAGCTGATGTCAGTACTGGCCTTTTCTATTTATTGCTTCATTTTTACTTTCATTTCATACTATTTAACCCTTACAACTCAGAGTGTATCAGTAAAATCTGATTTCAACAAATATAAACAGTGTAAATCAGTCTAAAACGTTTTTTTGTTCTCCTACACGCTCGCCGTTTGCTGCTCTTTCACTCGCTGCTCTTTCACTTCTTATGTTTTTTTTTTATTCCTTTCTAAGACCTAAAATAAAAGAAATTTGGGCATTTTTGTTTTTTTCATGGGCATTTATGTGTTAAGCCATTTTTAAAACCCCAATAGCGATATTATTGCTTGTTTTTAAAATTACAATAACTGTATTGTCTGTGAGACAATACAGTTACAATAAAATTAAATCTAGAACTAAGTCTGTCAGGTCTGTCTCACCTGTCAGGTGAGATACAGTGAGGTAGAGAGGCAGGTGAGATACAGTAAGATAGAGAGGCAGGTGAGATACAGTGAGGTAGTGAGGTAGAGAGGCAGGTGAGCTACAGTGAGATAGAGAGACAGGTGAGATATAGTGAGGTAGTGAGGGAGAGAGACAGGTGAGATACAGTGAGGTAGAGAGACAGGTGAGATATAGTGAGGTAGTGAGGGAGAGAGACATGTGAGATACCGTGAGGTAGAGAGGCAGGTGAGATACAGTAAGATAGAGAGGCAGGTGAGATACAGTGAGGTAGAGAGGCAGGTGAGGTACAGTGAGATAGAGAGACATGTGAGATACAGTGAGGTAGTGAGGGAGAGAGACAGGTGAGATACAGTGAGGTAGAGAGACAGGTGAGATACCGTGAGTTAGAGAGACAGGTGAGATACAGTAAGATAGAGAGACAGGTGAGATATAGTGAGGTAGTGAGGGAGAGAGACAGGTGAGATACAGTGAGGTAGAGAGACAGGTGAGATACCGTGAGGTAGAGAGACAGGTGAGATACAGTAAGATAGAGAGGCAGGTGAGATACAGTGTGGTAGAGAGGCAGGTGAGGTACAGTGAGATAGAGAGACATGTGAGATACAGTGAGGTAGTGAGGGAGAGAGGCAGGTGAGGTACAGTGAGATAGAGAGACAGGTGAGATACAGTGAGGTAGTGAGGTAGAGAGGCAGGTGAGATATAGTGAGGTAGAGAGGCAGGTGAGGTACAGTGAGGTAGAGAAACAGGTAAGATACAGTGAGGTAGTAAGGTAGAGAGGCAGGTGAGATATAGTGAGGTAGAGAGGCAGGTGAGATACAATGAGGAAGTGAGGTATGGAGGTAGTTGAGGTACAGTGAGGTAGAGAAACAGGTAAGATACAGTGAGGTAGTGAGGTAGAGAGGCAGGTGAGATACAGTGAGGAAGTGAGGTAGAGACTCAGGTGAGATTCTGAGAGGAAGTGAGGTAGGGAGGTAGTTGAGGTACAGTGAGGTAGAGAGGCTGGTGAGATACAGTGAGGAAGTGAGGTAGGAAGGCAGTTGAGGTACAGTGAGGTAGAGAGGCTGGTGAGATTCTGAGAGGAAGTGAGGTAGGGAGGTAGTTGAGGTACAGTGAGGTAGAGAGTTCAGTTTGTGTTATAATGAACAGTTAAAGTTGTGTGTTGTGTCTTGAATATGAGTCTGATGTTCTGAAGACAGAAGCTCCTCCTGAGTCTCTATTCTGGCTGTAAAACTCTTGAAGTGTTTTCCTGATTTCAGCATGTCAGACAGACAGTTATAGAGTGAGACGAGTCTCTGATGATCCTGGTTGCTCTGGTTCTGCATCTACCAGTATAAAGGTCCTGCAGAGACAGTAGAGCTGATCTGGTGCAGTCTGTAGTCCCTTAAAGTCCTGTACAGAGCTGTTCCCAAACCAGCAGGTGATGTTCTGAGTCAGGACACTTTCTACAGCACCAGATTAAAAAGTTCTTAGGATCACTCCAGAGACCCAATATTTCCTCAGCTGGCTCAGATGGTAGAGATGCTGTCTTGCCTTTTTGGACTGGGCTTGAATATGTTCATTCCATGTCAGATCCTCAGAGATGTCAACGCCCGGATATTTGAAGCTGAAAAGGAGCTTCCTCAGGATTACTTGACTACCCAGGGATTCTCAGTGGTTGTGTGATGTATTTGCATAATGCTGGGTATTGTATGTAAGTAAGTAAGTTGGATTTGGCAGACACCCATATCCAGAGCGACTTGCAATCATTAGTTAGTGAGATACAATGTACAGTGCTGATATTGTTGATAAATATGAACAGTGTAGAAAATGGAAAATGACCTAGACTGGAAAGAAATTTTGCTTATGCCTGGACATCTTTTATCAACATGTGCTCTTAAGACTGTGAAGATGACCTATGATGACCTAAGATGACCTTAGAAGATGTTATCAGTGATGGTTTACTAATAAGTCACTCGCTCTGAGGGAGTACAGAGTTTGTGCTGTGACATTTCGAACAGGTCACGGATCGTTTGAACGCTGCTTCCCAAAAACTCAAGGCCTGAAACTTATTAAGAGTTGGCCAAAGTAGACAAACCACTCTTTGTGAGGAAGAACGTGGGAGCAGAGAACTCTAGACTCCACAGCACACCCTGTGCTGTATCTTTAAGCGCCCTGAAGGAAGTACAGTGAGTGCTGTACAGTCTGAGCACAGCAAGTCAACGACCTACAGAGAGCCAGCAAATTTACTGCATATGATGATTATATCACGTCTCTGTAAGGGCCCTGCCAGAGAAGTGCATGCGACTGTAAAATAGCAGATCTGTGAGTTCTGGTTAGGAACAGTCTGTGATTTCTTTTGTGGGGTGACTGGAATACAGGCTTTATTGCATGCTGAAAATGTGGGTTCAAAGAAAAATTGTGTGTGTGTTGTGTAGTATCTCTATATTTTGTCTCCAATATCAATTTTAAAGGGAAATTCCCTCAACTTTTCAAGATTTCTGCATAATTAAGTCATTCAAAGCCAGGGTCATTTGGAAAAAGGGTAATTGCCACATTTGAAAACTCCTCTCAAAATTCAGCATACAGTGATTTTTTATTCATCATATGATGTACCTGAACTGCACTTAATCCAGTTTAACAGAACAAATAGTTATTTCTTTCTAATAAAAAGTGCAGTGGTCTGGCTATTATTATGTAATGGTCAGCATATTTTGTATTATGATTACTAAATTTATCACAGCAGCTATAAAATATTGTCATATTGCCCACCTCTAATTCAGAGTGCTTTGATGTGAAATGCATCGACTTCTTTACAGTTGTGGAAATAGGAACCAGGGGTCACATACGCATGCATACTTCTGAGTTTTAATATGTAACGTTGATGGTAAAATTTTAGTAAATCTGACAAAACAACTGTTCTTGTGTACCACCATCATTCCGAGCAATTCAGCTTCCAGAAGCATTTCATATTCTTTAACATTTTTGAGTCATTTGGAACCCTGAGGCGCATGCAGTCTTTTATTAGTCTTGCAAACTTTACATAGTAGTTAAGAAACAATGCAGAATGGTTCATGAATAGATAAGCTGCAGGATAATAACTCAATAAAATGCCTGCAGAGTTAGGGGTTAAGAGCTAAATAACTTGGGTTCCCCAAGGTCAGGTATCTCATGTACAAACATGGACAAACGCTATTGGAATAACATTGGAATCATCTCAATATCACCTTGATCTCTTTATTGTTATAGCAACACATTTTCAGAGCAAAGCATTGGCAAATAGCTTGATTGCTTGTACTTTAATCTGTCTGGTCAGTACTGAAATATCAATAAGCTCATAGACAAATGGTGCTGCTGGCATTATTTATGCAGCATTAATGCATTCTAATGTGATGGAACGGGACCGGCGCTCCGCACATCACTGCCACATGTTTGTTGAGCATTTGTAGCGATCTCTCCTCCCTCAATATATATACTAGGAGCTCAGGACACAGTTTAGCTCCTTATTTCTCCAAAAAAGTCACAATAGCATAGCTGCTGAATATTTTCATATCTTTTCATGTTTCATCTTTATTTTTGCACCAAATTATGAAGAGTAGTATCAATAAGAGTATCGATAAGTACCAGTATTGATAAAAAAGTATCAGTATCCATTTCAGTATCAGTAAAATCCCGACTGTACCCATCCCTACTGATGACACCCTGCATTTATATCTCTGCTGTGAATGTACTTTAAAAATATGTTTTATGTCAAAACCTTCTTAAACCTTTTGTAATACAGCATCTCACACAACAGGAAACATTAGTAACTACTTCATGTAACAGATTAATGATGTAGCTTTTAGAAGCATTCAGGTTCTTTTCGGCACCACTATGAAAAGACTTGGTTTCTCAAAAGCGAAGCATTTTCACTTCTGATCAGTGTGAAAGACTTTGTTTACATTACAACATTTCAATTATGCAGAAAGTTTGAAAAAGCGGTGGAACTCCCTCTTTAACCTTTCCTGAGATGCCACCGATAGAGTTTGGTTTCCCAGGAACTCTTAAGGCTCAGTAATGGAATATTAATGAACAATCTTCATCATTAATAATTAATGCAGTGTATTCATCATCATTCTCTAGAAACATTCCACTGCCTGCTACACATGACTGAAACCAATCTCAAGAGTCCTATCTCATTAACCTTGCAGAGGAATGGAGTGTGTGTGTGTGTGTGTGTGTGTGTGTGTGTGTGTTTTTTTTTATACGTTCATTTCAGCATTCCCATCATTAACTATGGATAAAATTACTCGGGCGGTGAGGTCATCGCTGTCCTCTACAGGGGTTCCACTGTGTGTCCATGAGCCAGATGTTCCGTTTTGTACGTTTAGGTTGTTGGATGAGTTGCTTTAAGCCAGTAGAACGTAGCGGAACACGGAGCATGGAACCGTTGGAGGAAATAGCTAGAAGATGTGGTTTGTAATTAATCTGTCAGAGAGGGGTGAGCCAGAGTGTGCTCAGCCACAGGGGGTAGTTTAAGCACATCTGGAAACTCTGAGAATACAAGTGTAGAACAGTGGAGAGCAAGACCTGAGTACCATGCTGCGCTCCGTAGTATTAATAGTGTAAATACGTAAAACTGGGGTACAATGCTTAATTAATCAGAAGACAAAACTAATTTAGTAAATTATCTATTTACGCTGTTTTGTGTATTATATATATGAGATTTAATCACCACTTTAACATCTAATCACCATTTTTTCTATAAGGCATTTTGGATTTTCATTTTTTTACAATTCTAATGCTGTTTATCATTCTGTACACTGAATTAATTTCATACTTTAATCCTTTTATCAAATTCTGGATTTATGTTATTAAAATGTATGTTATTGATTCTGATTTTGTATTACTTTGCTATTGTCGAAACATTGTTTGACAGTTTTATTTATTTAATTACTTATTAGAATTGAGTAGTGAAACAGAATCTTATTCCCTCCTGTAGATGATGTATTGATGTTATGTCTTGATCTACCAGGTGAGAGCCTATGGCCCGGGCCTGAAGGGAGGAACTGTGGGTAAACCTGCTCCGTTTGCCATAGACACCAAGGGAGCTGGCACTGGGGGTCTCGGCCTGACGGTGGAGGGGCCTTGTGAGGCGAAAATTGAGTGCCAGGACAACGGCGATGGCTCCTGCTCTGTGTCCTACCTGCCCACCGAGCCTGGAGAGTACGCCATCAACATCCTGTTCGCTGATGCGCACATCCCCGGCTCCCCCTTCAAAGCCATGGTGCAGTCCGTCTTTGACCCCAGCAAAGTCACAGCCAGTGGGCCAGGTCTGGAGAGAGGCAAGGTCAACGAGGTCGCCTCGTTCACAGTGGACTGCTCCAAGGCCGGGGAGGCTGAGCTGACCATCGAGATCATCTCGGACTCCGGAGCCCAGGCTGAAGTCCACATCCAGAACAACAGTGATGGGACATATTCCATCACCTACATCCCTCCTTTCCATGGCATGTACACCATCACCATCAATTACGGAGGACACGCCGTGCCCAAATTCCCCGCTCGCGTTCAGGTGGACCCTGCCATTGACACCAGTGGAATAAAAGTCTACGGACCAGGAGTAGAACCCAGAGGTAAGAATCTGCAGTTACTTACTCTTTAGGGTCTTCTGGACTAAACTGTAGTGTCTGTGGTGGTACATCATTAAAAATCCTGTTAACCCTTAGAACACTAGTGGCACAGATCCATGCTGGGGGCATAACAAATGGTATATCATTGTCATACAGCAAGACAACTCCTTACATGGAAGTTCTCCCGGGTTGTGTTGATGCTCGAGGTGTCAGACATCATGCTGAGCTTTGTTTGGTGTTCCTGCTTCACATAGAACCAAAGTTAAGAAGCTCTGCTTCATATTGGTACATCATTTTTATTATTTGACATCAAAACAATAATAGTTTGCCAAAAATAATACCAGTTGTTGTCAATCATCCAAGACACTGGAGTCCAAATTGAGCCATTTTAATTTAGAACTGGAGCTACAAGGCTGACAGCCACTAGTAGTCAATCGTCAATAAATTCCTTTTTATAAAAAACATCCGGCTCTTCGTTAATGTGGTGCAGACTTGTGAATGTGATTTAGGATACAATATGACTTAACCTGTAAAAGTGTTATGAACAGCCATTTTAGACATTACAAACAGAATTTCAGATTAGAGAACACTGATCTTGAAACAGGTTTCTCTGCTTTTACAATGGTAGTTGCCACTAAAATGAATTCTAGTTTAGCACTCAAACAAAACAAAGACCCTGCTATCTTAAAAGGGCTACCCACATCATTTAGCCCCATATTGATGTTTGTTCATGTTTATAACTCATAGTACATCATACTCTGCCCTAAACCATACTGACCGGTCTGTGCCACCTTAATGAAGAGCTGGATGTGGTTTGAGCAGGGCCAGTGAAGTTTTGGGGATGTATTTACAAAAAGTATTTTGGTGGCTATTGACTTCTAGTGTTAGTTAGTTATGTTAGTCCAGTGTTAGTCTTGCAGCTCCAGTTATAAGTGAAACGGAAAAAATGCGGATACCAAACATGTTGAGTCAAGTCAAGTTAGGTTTATTCTCATTGCAACCAAATACACAGTACACAAGGAAACGAAACAACATTCCTCCAGGACTGTGGTTCAACAGGAAACTACACAAGCATATAAGTGTGGACTGAACCACACATAGAGCAAAAAGAAGGTTCTTTCTGATCAACTACATTGAGAATAATTTCAAATGTTGTAAATCTGACTTATCACCAAATGATTCTCTATCTCTATTATGTGCAATAACCACTATTTGTGTTACTAGTAATTCACTCAACTGTGTTACTTGCCTATAGTATTAATACCCCAGCATTAATGTATGTAGCATATTGTGTTTCATATCGAGTATTTTCTGCAGAGCTTTTATTGGATTTATTTAGACTTTATATTTTATATTGTTCTTGTCTCTGTGTGTCTGAGCAGACGAAACATAAATAGTTTCCTCCAGGACTAACAAAGTTTACTGATTCTGATTCTGATTCCTTTAAGGACAAATAAAGATCCATCCTGTAATGTGTCTTATAATGTAGATACATGCTGTAAGGCCGGCAGTGAGGCTGAAATGATGGCTTGAGAAGTGCTGATGTACATGTTTTCCTGTTTGTGTGGGACAGGAGTGCTTAGAGAAGTCACTACACACTTTATTGTGGACACCCGGGCGCACAGCAAGACTGGGGGCAGCCACATCAAAGCCCGAATCGTAAACCCTTCTGGTGCCAGCACGGACGCCTACATCACAGACAAAGCGGACGGCACCTACAGAGTGGAGTACACCGCTTATGAGGATGGTACGATGCTCAATTAAGGCCTTTCCTTTCAGAAAAATTAGATTCTGGCTACATGATGAAGAAATATTGATTGCATTTCCACAGCACTTGGTTTTAAGGGAGGTCTTTAATGCTAGTCGACCGTGGCTGTGCGAAATCATCAAGGGAGTTTAAGCGGTTGGTCTGCATTTCAGGTTTTGCTGACTCAGCCAATGGGCAGGCTCCGAGATTGGAGAGCAAGCCAATGAGAGCACAGCCCTAGAGGCAGGAAGCAATGAACTGTAGAGCAGCTGCTGTAGCTCTTTTACAAATGTTTTCCCTGAGCTGAGTGTCGCCATTTAATAACACAAACTGCTGTGGTCTGCGTAAAGTTTGCATCTCCCATGCTGGAGGGCACTAACGCTGTGTGGCAGGAGCAGCAATCAGTGGTTTAATAGGCAACATTGGTGGTTTTCATTTAGCAGAGCATCCCATGAGCATTTTAAACTAGAATATGGAAACCAATAATATTGGCTAATCTCATTTTTAATGGACAAAAATATAAAAAGACATCCATAGTTTTGATCTGATTGTGCTTTACTGAGTTTATTGACTGTCTTTTGTCAGATTTCAAGTCAAGATGGCCAGAAAGGTTAAAAGACAATCATAGTTATGATTAGATTGTGCTTTACTGAGTATCATTTGTCAGATTTAAAGCCAAGTCAAGTGCAGTCAAGTCAGTGCTGTGTGGCTGGACTAGCAATCAGAGATTTAATAGACAGCACTGGTTTGTTTTCATTAGCATGAGCTTTTTAAACTAGGATATGGGAACCAGCAGCTGAAAGTTTATTAGTGATTTAGCATATATGATCATATGTAAAAGTCTGGTCACCCCTGCTAAAATGGCACATTTCATTGAAGTGATGATGAGAACACATGCTTTACAGACAACACACTTAAGCATGTTTTAATGCACAACTGCTGTTTATTTGCCAACCACAGAGACAGCAGTGATTGGGCTGAGTTCATTTCACCACTAAAGGTTGCCAAATTCAAACAGAGGGTAGATAAAATGATGTCATTGCATTTGTTGTGTGACAGATGTATCGGTTGTATAAATCCTCCAATTCAATTCCTGCCATCAGGAAAAATCACACTAATAAACTGTGATTGGTGTGTAAAGGCCTTAAACCTCCTGTTCAAACTAGCCCCCTGTACTTGAGCATGGTTTTCTTCAATAATCCTTACAGAGACATTATCAATCGATAATGCCATAATACTAGCTGGATTATTATTATTTTTTACTTGCCAATTGATTTGTTGATTGTTCCTTTAGTTGTAAGGGGAAAGAGGAGTCACCTGTTGATTTTCCTGATCAAGGGCATCTTCAAGGTTACACACACACACACACACACACACACACACACACACACACACACCCTGCTCATCAGTATCCTGAGCGTGGCAGCGTTATTGATTGCTCTGAGTGGGGGGATTGACTGCGGGGGAGGGTGACAGCTTGTATTGCGTTGTGAGCTCCAGTGCAGCCGCCTGTCATCTCGTGATAACTGCACATAATCCTCAATCACACCACCATTGATCCAGACTCTGCACAGCTATGCAGGAGATAACACTGATATGATTTTACCACATGTGACATTTCCCTCTGCCCCCAACAAGCTGGTTCTCTCTGCAGCTTCATATTTGCAGAACTTTGCCTCCTAAGCTGTATATCATTTATCCTCAGTGACAGTGTTTAGGAAAATGAAGTGTGGGTGTATGACTATGTGTGACATTTACTGTGTGTGTGTGTGTGTGTGTGTGCGCGCGTGCAGGTGTGCACCTTATCGAGGTGCTGTATGACGATGTGCCAGTGCCCAAAAGCCCATTCAAGGTGTCAGTAAGTGAAGGCTGTGACCCCAGTCGTGTGCGGGCGTATGGACTTGGCCTGGAAGAGGGTCTGGTCAACAAATCGAACCGATTCACCGTGGAAACCAGGTATGATGTAATAAAAGATAGGGTCTGAAAATTCATCCACACAGGAGATGATTCTACTGATCAACTATGGAGTGTTATAAACAATCATGATGATATTGTATTATTAATATGTACTAAGAGGTAATTAAAAAATTGACTTGTGGTGAAGTTGATTCTTTGAATTCTTTCCTAACGAACAGTAATCAAACCTATTTGCACTGCTAAAAATAACATCTATAAATCTAATTATATAAAGGACTTATTACCACTCATAGTATTGCTTTGCATACTACCTTTGCTACGTAGATGATCAGGAGATGATTCTACTGATCAACTATGGAGTCTTATAATCTATTATAAGAGTATTGTAATACTAATATGTACTTAGATCATTAAAGAAAGTTGAAGTGTGGTGAAATCGATTATTTGAATTGTTTCCTTTTCCTCTCCATTCCTAGGGGTGCTGGTACAGGTGGTCTGGGTTTGGCCATTGAGGGTCCCTCGGAGGCTAAGATGTCCTGTAAGGATAATAAGGATGGCAGCTGTAGTGTAGAATACATCCCCTTCACTCCTGGAGACTATGACGTCAACATCACATTCGGAGGCTTGCCCATTCCAGGTAAGATTCCTGGCGGGGGCTCCAGCGGGACCCGTGTTACAAAGATATAGTTGTTATACATTTATATACATTTATAGTTGTTCACTCAACAACTTAATAAATGGATAGGTGGTAAAAACCTGTGGTGTGCAAAAACTTCTGACTTGTAGTGCGTGTATATATATATATATATATATATGTTAAGTTTTACAATTAAACATAATA
>JBBPCZ010000136.1:21341364-21359853 GCA_037974445.1 Brycinus macrolepidotus
ACCACAGCACAGCACACAGTGTGAACAGTGTGAAATTCTTCCTCTGCATTTAACCCATTCACCAAGTGAAGCAGTGGACTACCACCAACGAGAGGCGACCGGGGAGCAGAGTGTGGGGGTTTCTTCACTGGTTCAGGCCTTAAGTTAAATGTGCTTAGTTATGACTGAATGATTCGTATGTAGGTCACTGTGTGGATTAACAAACAAAAAACATTTCATTGAAACAGTTTATCTATATGTGAATCTCTGACTATGTATAAGTGTGTGTATTGTAAACCAGTCTCCTCTATGGATATACATCACATACCTCCATTTACTGCAACTACACTACCGTGATAAACATATATGCAGCGTTTAGCAGCTTCTGTACATGCATTGTTAAACAAGTCATACGGTCATGGTGATGTTCTTGTGCTGTTTCTTGCTAGTGTGAGGGTAGTGGTGTAAGTCAGAAGCGTTCTGTTGCAGCGGACTGGAGCCCTCAGCAGTGAGCTGTGCTGAATTAAAAGATCGCTGCAGGGAGGAGCTAATGACTTCCCCCCGGCCTGTCTCTACCACAGGAAGCTGCCCACGATGCCGTGGGGCGGGCCGAGCATCCCCCTGAGCCGGCAGGTGCAAGGCTATAACTCTGGCTCCGGGAGCCGGCCTCAGACCAGAACCCTGCAGTATCACACACTCTCCAGCATCACACACCCTCCCGCCAAATCACTGCCGACCTCTTAGCATGTGTTCCAAAGGATGGGGCTGAGGTGGGGAGAGGGAGAGATGGTGGAGAGAAGAAGACTGAGAATGTCAGAGAGACACCAGGAGAACAAACAAAAGAAGAAAAAAAAAAGCAAATGTTCAGCTCCCAATGTAGAACTCTTATTCAGCTTTTGCTGAATGGCAGACAAAAGAAGAGCATTTCAATAGGGGAAAAAAAAGTATACCAGAGCAACATCAGTCTCAAGGCTCTTCGCTGCCTCTCTTACATGCACTGCTCTGAGGTTTTCTCCTTTCTTCTCTTTCTTTTTTTTCCTCTGAAACAATGATCTTTTCCCGGTAAATAGCTCTCATCATAGGGGACGATAGGTGGAATTGTGGCCTGTGTTTGTAGTGCAGAGAAAACATTAATCGTAATTAAGTTTGTGCTTTCTGTGGCTTGTGGCACACTCACAACATTCCTCCTTTTCACTTCTCTCCACCTCTAGCTTGATACTTTTTGAAAACAATTTTTAAATGTCTTAACTTTGTGCGTACGTGGGTGGCAGTAGGGGGTTGGAGGGTAGGGGGTTATGTGCTGGTGCTCTATATCAGGTTTTTGTTTTTGTTTTTGTTCTGTATTATTTGTGAGTGCTTGTGATTTGTTTTGTTTTAAACTCCCTGCTGGTCCGGAGTTTTCCCAGTCTGGACTGGGAACCAGCTGGACATAATCTGCACTGAGGAAACAGAAATTGACTTGGCAGTGAGCCAGGACGTTTTTCAGTGCAATAGTGGAGTTTGACTGGGCCACAAGTCGGGGACTTTGCACTGTGACAGAAGGGTTTGACTGAGCCACAAGCCGGGACAGTAGAGACATGAACATATACTGTACCCAGACACACACACATACACACACACACACGCACACCCCTGACCTGAACTTCTTCCTTGTCCTTACACACTGCATGCACACACTGAGCTGTTCTGCCCTAAACAAACAACTTACACCCCAAGTGCCACTGTAAATACGCTTTATTATATTCTGTACATTCTCTGTCCTGCTGCTGCTATTAGTTGCACTATTATTTATTGCTGTTCTACCTCTATTCTTCATTTTTCCACACTTAATGACTCTGCTGCTCAAATACAGTATCATACAGTGTCATAATACGGCAGCAGAGTTTGACTTGACCAACAGCCATGATCACACTGAGAAGGTCAAACAATCTTATTACTTGCTTGATTATTTTTGTTTTTTTAATTATTTGTTTTCCCAATGGACAAAATGTCTGTCCTGTGTTTGGGGTTATGTGGTAGATGATGCATTGATTGGCTCTAATTGGGCTGCTCTTTTCAGTGTTAATATTCGATAGGAAAATTCTTATCTAAAGAGCATGAGCCTGGAAATTGTGTGTGAAACCTTTATTCCTAAGCTCAGGTGGGGGTTGGTGGAATGTGTTGAACTGATGATTCAGCATCACTATTTTTCTCATCTGAAACATGAAAACTGTTTTCAGTTCAGAAATTTTACTGGAATTTTTAGTTTGGCTTCACATTTTCACTCCAACAGTAGGAGCTCACATAATCAACTGTTTTAAGATCAATTTTTGTACTTATAAATGAACACAATGGACAAAAACTATGCATTCATAAACATAAAAGTCAGAATCAGAAAAGATTAATGATCCCCAAGGAAAATGTCACAACTGCACAGACACACAGAGACACAGAGACAAGAACAATATAAAATATAAAGTGTAAAATATTAAATAGATCTTAAATGGACAGATAATTAAAAAACTGACAGGAAAAAAGATTTCAGACAAAAAATATTTAGAGAATAAAGGTTCATACACCACAAATGACTAACATTACGACTTTCAAAGTTGTCATTGGCAGTTACAGCTTTGAGAAGTCCATGGTAAGACGTAGTTCCTCTTGACAAACTTTAATTCTCCAAGGATTTACGGCCCAAGGTGAGTCCCTGCCTCGTGCCTGTAGGCTCCGGGTACCTGGACCCTAGTAAGGAATAAGCGGTTGCAGAAAATGAATGAATTACAAGCATAATGATATAGTAGGCCTAAAAGCATGTTAAACTTGGCCATGCAGGAGTTGTTCTTAATTCTGCACGTGAAGAGCCTTTTAGACAGATAAACTACAGAACTATGACAATGTTTCAAATGAAGATTATTAACCAAATGTTCTGTTGATGTTGAATCAATGTGTGGCCGAGACCAACGAACACTGCCGCATAGGGATCTCCCGACTATCGTGGGGTATTTTGCATACTGGCAGAGACGTTCAGAAAACAGTCTGAAAAGAAAACATTTTTTCAGTTACCACTAGTTATCATTGTTCACATTTCATATACAAAGTCAGAAGACACATGTAGGCTCAAGGGTCATTTTAGATAGAAAATAAAATGGACATCACAACCCTTGGTTACATTCAGAGTCTGAACTACATTGTTTGCATCTCATTTTTGACTAATTGGTAGAGTTGGAACAGATCTACAATGGATCTACAATGGGCCATCCAAATATTGGGACATCAGATCACTGTTTTATTGAAATGGCTAATGAAAAAACATTTTCATTTGCTTTGGGAAAGCTTAGAGGAACATGATATATAGCTTTGCTTGGCACACACTGTCCCTCCATCAGAGAACAATGGTGTTCGGCTATATGGTATCTGTTTATTTGTGAGATAATCCCAAGATTTAGTGATTGGGTTGAATACTCTTGGGGATTCCTGCTGCTGCTGCATCGCATGTGTGTGGAATAGGCTGGCTACCTGTTTTCTGGGCTTGCAGCCATCAATGCGCTCAGAATATGTCTGTGGTTCTCCTCTGAGAGAACAGCCTATAACAGCATGCAAACACATAAGCGCCCACACATCTCTCATCCTATAACTTTCCTTTGAAGGACAAAAAAAAATCCATATCTGCGGATGATATTGGAGTATGGTAGTTCATAGAAGTCATGATATGGACTGAGACCTTCTCTATTGTTTGAAATCCAGAGCGACTCAATACTGTAAATACTGTCAAAGACCTGCAGGAAGATATACACTAACATGGCTCACCTATTGTGTGAACATCAAACGCTTGCCGAAGGTGTTCAGAATTTCAGGTGCTATGTGTTATTGCATTACACAGTCGTACGGACCATAAATTAACAATGACATGTATTATCCACTCGGCCTTGTCCACACGCCCTTTTGATGTGATGGAAACCTGAAGGCAGCATCCGAGGCAGTAATTGGAGGCCGTCTTTGTCCTCTGGATGGATTGTGTATGCGTGCGTGTGCGGGTGTGCGCGTATGAATGGTGAGCCAGATGTCCCAGTGCTATTCACAATCTTTCTACCCTCGAGTACAAGACTGGAAACTGATAATCCTCCTTTCATTGACACGGCCACCAAATGGGGAAAATATCCTCAGGTGAAGAATTAGTTTGCATAATAGGAAGTGCAAATGGATGACGTCTGCCAGAGCAGGGGAGCGATAACCTTGTCATCTGGTGTAATGTTGCTCTCCTTCAGGCGATGGGATGAGAGCTGGTGGTGGGTAGTGATGATTAGCTAAGTGCAAGCACTGGATTTTGGACCTCAGAGATACTTCACTAGCCATGTGTCTCAATTTGGGCCCTTTGGACCATTTTCTTAAATAGTTTGAGGATGTTAAAGTATTAGTAATCCATATACGGAATGCAGAAGTGAAGTATCTATATGAAGTATATATAAAGGGATCATTCAGAAAACAGTTACTTTTCACATTTTTAAGGGGATACTTTAAGAATACTTAAAAAAATGTGATTGCTGAGTGCAAACAGTGTACCATTTTGTAATCTAAAGTTGCAAGAGGAGAGAATTTGAATTAAACTGTGCAAATTAAACCTGGGAAATAATCATGGAACAGGTATGGTGTGTGGCTAATTTAGCTAACCAACAAGTCTTGCTGTCTGTTGAAGCCTGTCTTTGTCAACTTACTGAATTTATTGACAAAAGAAGCAAAGTAATGAAATTAAATAAACAAAAAAGCAGCTAGTATTATTCTTTTAAAAACAGATATTTCTAATAGGTTTTCTGATTTTATTCCTGAATAAATCTAGTGATTGCATTTAGTGTTACTGTGCCTTTCAGTAGGACAAGCAAGTGGAGATTAAACCCAGTGATATAAACACAAAATATTGCCCCAGAATAAAATACAGAATGGCGTCAGCCTGCAATAGCCTGAACACTATACCTCGAAATAGCACTTTGCTATAAATAGCAATGGGTCATTACATTAAAACAGGGGAAGACTGTTCACAGGTTTATCTGGCCAACAGCTTTGGTATAAAGTGCTGTATTTAGAACCAGCTTATTGGAGTGATTATGCTGAGACTTGTATCGAACTGTAATTCAGTCATGTCACTTCAGTCTGTGTCATCTGTTCAACAAATGACAAACAGTATCAGAAGGAATGATTACTGTAGTGCTACCACATTTAATGTGTCTGTATAAACTGGGCTTTGGCTTTTGTGTATTGTTGCCCATTGGTTGTGATGTTGCTAATCTGTTGAGGCAGCACAATTTTGCTTAGCCAAGAGCAAAAATGGCCAAAAAGGGCCTGACTAGAAGTCAATAGTCACCCAGAACGTGTTTCTGCAAATACATCCCTAAAACTTCTCTCAACTCACTCTAACACATCCAGTTCGTTAAGGGTGCACAGACTTGTCAATAAGGTTTAGGATGCAATGTGAGTTCGTAAATCCATTTTGTACAACACTGATTATAGATCGGCCCTCCAGCTCCTGGGGCGATTTAATAAACACTGCTTATTTGTTATTTTTTTAATTATACTTGTCAGTTTTAATGACTGACAATAACTCATCATTTTAAATAATGACTCCTTAAAGTAAGAACAATTAGTAATGTTTTTTTCACCAAGCCATTCCTTTAACAGTTCCTTTGTTTCATTTCCTAGTAGCTAGAACACTATGGAAGTGCTTGATAAGTGACATAGGCTAGGTGTTATGTAGAGATATAGCTCCTTTGCTATAAATTTGAAATTCCAGTTGTCCAGATCACTGATGCTATCCCAGTCGATCTCATGGTCAGATCCAGGAATCCTCCACTGAGAATCTTTTTGGATATGACCTTGGATAAGTCAAAGCTCCTGTCACTTTCTTTCTTTTCAAACAGAGCGAGAAACTGGCAAGATAATAATACGTAATAGACCAATTCCCTAACTGCGTTCTGCATAATAAAGTTTAATTTAGGTTAAGGTTAATTAAGCTGTAAGATTGATGTGAGCGTGGTTCTCTCATTCTCCTGGTGCAGAGCCGAGGCCTCCTCATTCCTCCATTCCTTCTTCTCACTATAGTAACAGCCTAAAGCTGTAAGTAAATGCAAGGCAAAGAAGCCACATGACAGCGCCATGGTCAGCACGTTCCACAAGAGTGGCTAACGATTCCATTAGGGAGCAAAGCGAACTTTAATCTTCAGCAAACTAGGCTAAACTTGACACTGTCACAAACGCAGCCCACTTTTATCTTCTCTATGCAGGGACACAAAGCATTTTTCTTCTCTCTCTCTCTCTCTCTTTCTCTCTCTCTCTCTCTCTCTCTCACCCTTTTTAATCATAGTGCCATATCAGAGGAGTTGTCACAAGCATAAATGTCAAAAGAAAGAAAGAAAAAAACACCAGACATCAAACTAAGCCTATATGTCAGACTTCAAATGTTTCAATTTAGTCTGAAATGTGCACTCCTGTGTATTTCCATCAGTTCTGCGCATACGGGTCACAGTCACCGACAGGGTCATCCTCACACTCTTTTTATGGAGAAGATAGAGGTCCACACCATTAAAGCTCTGTTCACACACAGCGTTCATATTATTTTTATGCCTTTGCTATTTCAGTAGCCAAAGCACTGCTTACAAAATGAGAAAAGCTCACATAACAACTGATCCCAATGGAGCCTGATATCAGTGGTACGCCAGGGTGTGCAACTCTGGTCCTGGGGCTGGAGAAGAACACAGTTTCTTGATTTTCTTGCCTTAACACACTTATCAACCCTATAATTGACTGTGGAATTGAGCAGTAAAATAACTGGCCTCCAGGAATCAGTGTAGGAGTTGCACCCCTGAATTACGGAAGAAGAAGCAGATGAATTTGAACTTCTAATCAGTCTGCTAATCAGTCTTTGTTATTGCTGAAACCATGGTCTTTCTTCCTCATTGTGATTGGTCAAATGCTACATGATCATGATGTCATGTTTAAAAATACGGGGATCAGCGGGCTCAGTGGTGGGTGAGGAACTTGACAATGTGGAAATGTGGATGAAAGGAGATCACTGTCTAGAATTCAGTCCATCATGGACATTGCTGATCATCCACTCCACAGTGTTTTGAGTCAACGGAGAAGTATTTTTAGCCACAGACTCACCAGAATAAAGTGCTCCACTGAACGCCACAGAAAATCCTTCCTTCCCACTGCCATCAGACTCTGTAACTCCTCCCTCACACATCAATACACAATAATTTGTGCTACTTTGTTGTGAAATTTCTTACCAGGTTTAAATCATTATCATTATGTGCATTATTATCTTGTTATTATGTGCAATAGACTACCTTGTGCAATTTCATGTAATTTTTGTATTGAGTGGTAAAACATTATTATTATGTGCAATATCTTATTATTAGATACCATAGTCTCGCCATGTGCTATATCATGTGCAGTTTTCTTATTGGGTGCTAAATCATTTTATTATGTGCAATATCTTATTGTTATTATGTGCACTAGTCTTATCATGTGAAATATGACTACTTATATCATTACTATTTATACACTACTGACCTCCATTATGTGCAATAATATATGCCTTATCACCATTTTTGTCAGTAGTAATTTGCTTAACTGCATTTATACCTCGGCATTTGTGTATATAGCAGAGTGTATTTAATATTGAGATTTATTGGTTTGTTTGTTTTTTCTGCAAAGTTTTTATAGGATTTATTTAGACTTTATATTTTATATTGGTCTTGTCTTTGTGTCTCTGCAGTTGTAACATAAGTAATTTCCTCTGGGATCAATAAAGTTTTCTGATTCTGATTCTGATTCTGATTCTAAGAAATTTTTAAAGATCAGGCTCAATCTGAGCACTTTGTGACAGCTTCAATTCAAATCTGGTGGGGGGGGTGTGTATGTCATTCCATATTTGCCGTCATTTCCATATTAGGAACATATCTGGATGCTATTGGCTGCAGTGGTTGTTGGCTGAAGAGAAAATGATATTGTGAAATGGAGCCATAAATACGAGAGATTCGTGTTTTTATGAGCTGAATCTTCTCCTCAGGTGTAATTACAGCTAATTAGTGACTGATATTATTTTGTTGCAGCGGTGGTAATGTGTGTGTCTGGGATGTGTGAGGTAAGGAAACATCAGAAGAGTCTCTCTGATCTTTGTGACGGGGCGTCCGCGTCTCTCTCCGCCGCTCCTCTCTGTGACAGTAGTCATTAAAAGTCATTAATCTTGCTTTAATACTTCACCGTCTCCCACAGGCTAGACGCTCTCTCTCTTTCTCTGTCACCCCTCTCTCGCTCTCTCTTTCTCTCCCCTCTGAGAGGGAATTGCATTAAATTGGTATTTGTTCCAAATCACTACGTGTTTAATCACCTCTAATTTGAGAAAAGTCCCTGCAGCTCTTTGAGGGAAGAGCAGTTTTTCTGTAGACCATCAATACTTTCCATTGACTTTCACTGCTGGCTGTTTCTGCTACACAGGTTTGAGGGCCACACACACACGCGCACACACATATTGCTTTTTGAAGATATGCTGTACTACGCAGCCTCATATTCACGTATAGCTACCTGAGGATTCTCTGAAATCTCTTGGACTGTCTGAATCTTTTATTTAAAAAAAAAAAGAATTTGCATCTTCATGTTCAAGGATTATTCCGGCATAGTTTTCATCTCCACATCTGTAGTGCCGATTATCATAAGACTGCAAATTTAATATATTTCCCTGTATTTAAAGAACAGAAAACCCATTGACTCACAACACACCTATAAAAGAAGTCAATGAGTGGCTCCTGAAAGTAAGGACAGGGAGATTATAGGTCTTGATGAATGAGGGTGCGCTACAGGTATTAGTTTGGGGATTAAAATAATGCTGGAGTATACCTTTGAAGGGGAATTCCACCAGTTTTCCAACATTTTAACAAAATTCAGTTTTTGAAATGTTATTCAGAGTTGCATGTGAAATGCTTCATTGTAGAGAAACTTGCTGACTTGGATTTACAAAAAAAATGGTGGAACCACGTATAACAATTTTATTTACTATCCAAAACCACCTGTGAACCTACATGTATTGTCTGAGTTTGAACATGTACTGCTGATGATGGTAAAGCATCTTCTGGGAGTGCTATTCTGTATTACATTGCCTTGCATGTGCCGCTCCACCAAGAATGGATTTTAAAAATAGATTTTAGGCCAATCCCTTAAAACCTACCATAAAATGTCTCATGTATAAGGAGGTCTATTTTTCTCATGTGATAACTTTTTGTTAAATTAGCAAGGTTGTTTTTAGAGGCATGAAGCTCTTCAGACGCCTGGTTCCTATCACCACCACTGCAAATCATTCTGACTTTGTACGTTTCAGTCAAATGGCACGTTTCACATCAAAACTACTCTGAGTGACTTTTTTACGTCTTGATCAAATCTGATATTTCAATTTTGAGTTCCTCAGAGGGCCAATTTAGTGATAAAGTTTCAAGCAAGTATGGAGAGAGAGAGAGAGAGAGAGAGAGAGAGAAGGTCTGGACATTGGCATAGATTTGAAATTCAGATCAGTGCTAATCCATTATAATCCACACAATCAATCAAAGCAAATTAAGATGTTTAAATGGAAGGACAACCCTCTCCCTCGACCTCAGCGTAACCATGGAGACTAGACATTATGCAGACTCGATCTGGCCCAGCACTTTTCCAACCGTGCATACATTTGGAGCGTCCATTTGGAAAGGCCACGTTGTTCAAAAAAAAAAAAAAAAACTGAACATATTGGTCATGTTCTCTTGAATTCTGGCAGTGTTAGAGAGTCATAGCTGTCGCAGCTCAGCCAAAGCTTTCTATAACCCATTTGAGATGTTTGCCCTGCTGGAGGAGAGAAAGGACACTGACATCGGCAGCCATGGCAGACTTCTTTTCTCTGTCTCCCTCCGAAAGACGAGCAGTGCCCCCTCATACATTACAAAAGACTGTGAGACTAAAAAAGTCCTTCTTTTGTTCAACAAGGTGACTTTACAAATCACAGAGTTTGGGCAGAGTGAACACAATAAAAGTCCTTTTCGATCTTTTTAGGTTATACTTAGGTCCTGGTTGTGATGAAAGAAGAAATAGCTTTCAACGAGGTCTATTCACATTATTCTCCACTGGTTAATTAAACACGAACATCTACTGCTTGTTCATCCTGTGCAGTTTCTCTCACTCACTGTGTGCTTTTGCAGTCTTACGTTTAATTAACTTTGAAGTTCAGAGGTGGATTTTATGCATTAGTGTGCTTTTCTGTAAGTACATGAAGAGAGAAAGTGATCAAATCATTCACTCTTGGACAACAGCAGCCATGGTCACATCACAGCCAACAAATGCAGCTGCCTTTTTTAAAATGCTCCAGTTACTGACATGGTACAGTACCAGGAGAACTGGAGGCTCAGGAACAGCCACGCATGAGCCTAAGGCCCCAATACTCAATTCCAAGAGTGGGCTAGAGGGGTATAAAGCCCCCAACAATGATTTGTAGAGCAGGGGAACTCCATTCTCTGAAGTGATGAGATGGAGTGGTGTTTGTGATCTAGAACTAATCGTGCAACATCAATACCTGACCTCACTACTGCTCTCATGGCAGCAATCAAATCCTCACAGCAATTTTCCAACATCTACTATAAAACCTTCCTAGAAGTGTAGAGGATGTTACAGCAGCAAAGTGGGGACAAACTTTTTTGTAGAAGGTGTCTGCAGATGTTTGGACATATGTAGTTTTTGACATTCAGAGAGTATTGCCAGTATACTTACTGATTATTAATATGTACAAATTTATTTTTCATACCTTTATTTTGTGAAATTATTCCTGTTGCATTTAACTTGTACTTTACTTAAAGAGCTCATATCATGGAAAACTGAATTTTGTGAATTTTGTCTTCTCACTCCCCAGTCCATACAGTACATAAATGGAAACTAAGCTGCAAAAAAGGCTAATTTAGAATTCAGTGATTTTTGTGACATCTCAAAAACTAATGCAAACCATCGCATTTCCACCAACTGTCATGCTGTGTGAGCGAGGCGGACACAACCGCAACTGAGATAGCTTTGGAACAGAACAAGCTTTAATGAACTTAAGGGTGAGCTCCAAGAGCTCCAAACAAACGAGTCTTTCACAATACTGGTGCAGGTTCCAAGTCCCAGAAGTCCTTCCACTCCCTGTAGGACAAAAGCTTGGAGGGGTGCGCTCGGCTGGACGTCCGAGTGCTTTAGATGTGTTTAGGCTCACTCGTAATGGTGGCCAGTAGGTTTCGGTCCGCTTCCAGCGAAACCGCTTGTGGTGAGGGGCCGCTAACCGAATCACGCCTGTGGGGGCAGAGGGGAGACACAGAGAGAGAGCCGACAGTCACCGACACAACCGTGAGAGCCTTGGGGAAGCCTTAGCCTTGTGGTGTATTCCTTCCGACTGGATTTGCGGTCCAACTGCCACTTGTAGCGCAGTCCACAGGTGTAGAGTAAAGGTGGAGGTAGATGAAGGAGTCCGTGCTCTCTTTCGTGCTGCACTGGCGAGGATGAAACTAACAGGGAAACAAACTAGGATAGGAGCTGGGTGACTGCATGTCTTCCCTCTGGACCGGCTGGCTTTTAAGCTGCGTCACACAATGGGGTTCGGCACGGACAACCAATCACAAGACGAAACTAATAAACAAGGCTTAACACAGATTCAAACACAGAACAGGTAGGCTCGTAATCTGGTGCCTAGCAACCCAGCTGACGAGTGTGTAGAGCACCAAGACCCTACACCTGGGTTGCCCCAGCACCAAGCTCAGACACAACAAACCGTGACATCACACAGACGAGACAGGACATGGGTATACTTAATACTCAGGAGACGGGGGCTGCTGGGGGTGTGGTCGAGGCGGCCCAGACGTGACACCAACGCATGTTCAACATTCAACGATTTGGCTCCGCCAATTCACGCTGAAGTTATAAAGAGTGTGTAATGCCTTCTGAATGAGACACAAAACAAGCAGCCAATCAGATGCATTCAAACTTAAAGGCAAAGTAACAAAAAAAGCTGGTTTAAGTTTAAGGGATAAAGAGCGACTGGGAGAAAAGTTATGGCAGAAGTGCCAATATCTAAATAATGTCTCGAGGAAGCTGTGTGTGTATGCACTAAATATGTCACTGAAAGGTTTTTTTTTCTTTTTCTTTTTTTTAGTATTTTTCTCACTTTACTTGAAAAGTCTTCTCACATCAGTGTGGCCTGCCAGGTTGTCTGGATCATATTTAAAGATAGCATATTCCACTGATACCCATCCATTTACAGTGAATTAATCAGCAACTCACTGGTTCAGTACAGCCTGACTGATCCGCTGCTTGATTGAAGCGTTTGTCACCTGTCCTACGCAACGTCCCGCAGAAAGACGGTGACATCTGTAACATCTCTAAACATCCCAGTTAATTGGCTGTCAGCGGTAACAGACCGAGACATATGACTGTGTGTGGATTTGTGCATCTATATGTGTGTGTGTGTGTGTGTGTGTGTGTGTGTGTGTGTGTATGTGTGTGTGCGCGCATTTGGAGACTGATTTGACAGTTCCTGTCAGTGAGGCACACCTGTAGAAGCCGCCAGATTGTCACTCCACCAGTAGACGGGTGAAAGACAACGCTAAAGCAGACTGAAATATTCCACGTTTCCATTTCGAAGGGCCATCACTCTTAAAATTTGATGAGTCAGTGGGCTGGCTGACCCGCCGAACATCCACTGCTGCTGGTTTGCTCTACACATGTCGCCGCTGACTTAAGAACAATCCAAAGCTAGAGAGGTTTAAATCCAGCGAAGAAATACAAATCCTTGAGTTCTGGTAATGGAATTTAAAGGGTAACATGAAATTTTCCAGTAACATGAAATGTTTCAGTGATTTGATTGCTCCACTCATCATGGAATGTTCACACAGTGCATTTGGTCAACTACTATTTAAAAAAAAAACAAGAAAGTGTTTTCTGACAGTGAAACGTGAACATCTAATTATTTATATATTCTACTACTGCTACTACTATTACTACTACTATTACTTCTACTGCTAATAATAATAACAATAATAATAATAACAAAGTCACTCATTAGGTCTAAGAACTGTCTGAATGCAGTCCTAACATTCTGATGAGCTGATGACCTTGTGTGATTCTACTCCACAGAAGTAGAACTGAACTCATCAGCATGTAAAGAGTGTACAGAAATGAGTGAAACAGACTGTGCAGTCTGTGCTGTAGAATACTCTCACAATATCCATGACTCAAACCCAGCTTTAATTAAAAGAACTTTAATTTAAAAAAAAACATTAAGACCTTATTCTCTTGACTACTGGATGCTCATCCACAGAATGTGTGGTCGTGTGAGATTATGTTACATTTTACATGGAAAGAAGAGAATTTTGACCAAATACATTGGTTAGTTAGTGGACACTGGAAAATTACTCCATTAAGTACCTGTGTGTGTATATATATATATATATATATATATATATATATATTTGTACATTACTATACACTAATGTATCAATAATATACCTTTACTAATGAATTTTTTTTAATATATTCTTATTTACTGATGTATTAGTATACAGTAAATTGTGCACATACTTGGAAAAAAGTATTGATTAAGGTCCCCTACAGCAAAATCTGGACACCAAACATGTCTTGGCTCGCCGTGTGGAAAGCTGTGTACACTTGATATTTCGTTGAACGATTCTTCTAAAACCTTTAATAAAAAAATTGTAATGATGAGTAGCCTCCTACTTACATCATGAAAATGACATCACGGTGTTGGATAGATACTGCCTTCTACCTTTAATAAAATTAGTGTTTAGCATATAGCTGTTTCTTTAAGTGCTAATGTATTTGTGTGTACCCCATGTGTTACTGTGCCTCAAATGTGTCTGTGTGTGTGTTTATGAGAGTAATAGTGTGTCAGTTGGCTTGCCGACAGGATGACTCTCGGCTCATCAGCGAAAGGGAGCGAGAGCGAGCGGGAGCGAGGGAGAACGAGTGAGGGATTTCTCTTGCTGATACCCATCAGCAGTGCTTGGGCTGAGCCATGCTGAATTCTCTCGGCCTTTATTGGATGTGATGGAGGGATATATGGCGGAATGCAGTAAAAGAGAAAGCGAGAGGGGAGAGAGAGAGAGAGAGAGAGAGCGATAGCTGTGATAACTCCCCGAGGGAGGAATGTGGGCCGACTCATGGCTGTCATTAGCCAGCTCCCGATGATGACAGCCGCTTGGGCCTCTAACAGCTACGCATTTGTCCAGATATTTTTTCAGCGGCTACCTACGCTGCTGCGCTGCGGCATACGGATGATGCTCATAATTGAGTTTGCAGAGAAGGCGGCAACAGATTGCCATTTGGAGGAGAGCGATGGACATTTTAGGTCTTCTCTTGGGGAACAGAAAAAGGCGCTAGCCAGCTAACTGCTCAGTATTTGCGGAAAAATGAGGATACGTTGTTTAGATCTTGAGCTACTGGTGTGGGAGATTGTTTTTTTTTATACCAGAGACAGTCGTTTGCCTAATTAGATCTTTGCACTGGTTTTAGTGTTCAGTGTTGCAGCTTTAGCAATGCTGCCTGTTTATACTCCTTGCTAGGAAAGCTTGCTCCAGTGCTTGTTATTTCATGAAATGCAAAATATGAATTCCAGATCTCCCTTCAGTCTGTGGTGTATGTATCAGTTACGCTGTCTGAATTACAATAGAAATTGCTGGAAGATGGGCCGTGTAGTTGCCCCATCCAGGTTTTGAAGGAATCTCATTGGTTGCTTTCAGCCAGGCAGCAGCTGGAAATGCGTCAGAAAATGGGTTTTGACTGATTGTAGGTGAAAGCCCATGTGTAAGAGCTGCTGCTGAAGTGTGTATGCTTGTCAACAAACTTTCTCTTACAATACAATACATGGTCAAACTTTTCTCAGATTACACTTGTATTCACACCTGTATTCAACCTTGGGAGTGTTTGCGCCCTGCAGACCTCACGCTCCTGCGTCTGTAAGGACAAGCGAACCCCAGGTTAAATTGATCTTGTGCAAATCATCATAATAAATACTACATAATTTTTTGCGAAAGTTGTTTTGATGTTGTTTCTAGGGCTGTCATGGTTTAAAAGATTTATCAACTGCTAACATCCAGGCCTTGATATGTCAGAGCAGTTTTGGCTGCACAAGGAGGCCCTACAGAATTTTAAACAGGTGGGTTTATTGTTATGGCTGAATGTTGTCTATATAAAAGGTTTTGTTTCAGATAAAACATTGCCAATGTATCACAATCTGGCCTTTGTTAAAGTAGCTCAGATCCTTACGCTCACCCATTTTCCTGCTGCCATTTTCCTGCATCAACTTCAAGAACTGATTGAACACTTGCTGCCTAACACATCCCAACTCTTGAACCTTTAGTGGTTTTAATGATATGACTGATCCATCTATCTATCTATCTATCTATATATATATATATATATAGATAGATAGATAGATAGATAGATAGACATTTTTAGAATATACACTACTGTCCAAAGATCTAGGAAGCCATGAAAATTATATCTCAGCAGAAACTATATAACTATATCTCACATACAACACTATATAGCATTATGACAAATATAAATAAACATAAATACAGTACAATGTTTTTTAAGGTATATCTTGGTTAGAGGAACAGTTGATAGAGCACCTGGTTGGTTCTTATTTGTTACCTCCTTAGCTGACTCATGGATTTGTGCAGTTTCATCAGCTTCAGAATGAATGATTGCATAAACTCAATACTGAATGGTGACTGTCAGTACTGGGCTTCCTCAAGAAGAGGTATGGAAATAGTTACGCTGCACTCACATCACAATTTATTGTTTATGTCTTTATTCATATTTATCACCATGTTAACATTTCTTTTCCCAAGGAAATCATGTTAACTTCTACATAAATACCTTTAGATGCCATTTCTCAGACGGTCTTTCAGCACTGATTTTGCACAGTATTGTCTGTCTAGAAAATGTATCCCTCATAGCTCGAAAAGCACTTCCAGGCAGATTAATGTTCAAATGCCATGTTTGACTTTGCACTTTTGAGGTCAAGACCCCTTTTCTTTGTTCGCCAAGCCAAAACTTTGTGCAGAAAATGTGATTCTCATGTGTGTCCTCTACTGCTCAGAAATGGAGCGACGAAGCCTCAGAAGAGTTTTTTGCCTCCCAGGCACTCAGTCCCATCCCCTGTTCTCAGACTAACCTTGTTCACAACCCTTTCCTCTTTCCTCTTCCCTCTCACTCATCCTTCCCTTATTCTCTCATCCTCTGAAAACAAAGACACTGGAGGAGAGAGAGAGAGAAACTGAGAGAGAGAGAGAGAGAGAGACCATGGGCAGGTCACTGGGCTGAGATGGAAAGTTGCTCGTCCATTTGCGTCTCTATGAGTTGTGAACTTTAGGAATATTGTATGAAAAGCGTGTCCTTCAACTGTATTGATCTCTCACTGAAAACACTCCTTTCTTCTCTCCTAGGAGACAAAACTAGTCTGTGCTCTTATTTGCTGTTATGTTTTTTGACTCTTTTAGTGTTTAATTCAGCTAAGAGTGAATTTGTGAGCCTTTTTTTTCGGGAGCTGAGCGATTGGCTTTCCGCTGCATTATTTATGCGGCTTCAGCAGGCTACTTCGTTTTTATTTGTTACCTGGTGTTCTTTAATTGAGCCGGCTCAAGCGTTTGTGAAGATCTGATTGAATTATTACTCAATCTCTGGTGTTATTTATTTGTTTATTTATTTATTTATTTGCAAGCTCCCCTGCATTGCTGAACAGCGAGAAATTAAAACAAGTTGTTGAATAAGTCTAGCAAGCAAAATAAATGAGTTGTCTTGTATTCCCCCCACCCCCCACCCCCACAAAATTTTGTCTGCTGATACGCCTTCTGGTAGAAGCACTGAGAGATGTAATTGGGTAGAAAGCATTAGCCGTGGCTTTGAACTAATGATTAACACCACTTTGAAGTAGCAAAGATGATGATTTATTTTGCGCGGCTACAGAAAGCGGCTTTGTATCGGCTCCAGACGTTTGTAGTCCTCCCTCATTGAGTTTGTTTACTTTAAAGCGTCATTCACTTGTGATCATTTGATCATCCGTAGCCCAGATAATGAATCACAGGCTCGACAACTCCTTCAGGCTCGCAGCGCCTTCAAGTTCAAAACACCTGCTGAGGCTCCTTCAGCTCCAGGTATGAAAACAAAGAGCACAATTATTAGTATGCAAACAATAGGCGGTTTGAAATCGTATGCCTTCGTCGTTTCCGTGCGCACTGTATCGTGTACAGTGTGTGTGGACGGCTCAATAAATCCGTTGTCACATCCAATCTGATGAAGTCTGATTGAAGTGGGCTGCCAGCTCCAGGGTGGGGTTGGCGAGAGGAGAGGGAGACATTTGAGGTAATTGTGTCCCGGTACCACAATAGAGCAGGACTGCTGTGTGTGCTTTTATTTGGCCTGAGCCTGTGGTGGAGCTGCGGGGGGGAGAGGGTGTTCCAATTGGGGCTGAGGATTAGCCCTCACACAACAAAAAGCAATCCCCCTCCAGCCACTGACCTTTACTGCCTGCTTGGCAGATCATGACTAGGTGACCA
Source organism: Brycinus macrolepidotus (assembly GCA_037974445.1). Classification (NCBI taxonomy): domain Eukaryota; kingdom Metazoa; phylum Chordata; class Actinopteri; order Characiformes; family Alestidae; genus Brycinus; species Brycinus macrolepidotus. The sequence continues at coordinate 21,358,935 of JBBPCZ010000136.1, forward strand.
GCGAACTACCAGTTTGGCTATGTGTGTGTGTGCGTGTGTATGTGTGTGTGTGTGTGTGTGTGTGTGCGCGCGCAGAGGGTGAAATCAAGTTACATCAAGTGCCTAAAGCTTTCATATATATTGTCATTCACACATTCTGGAAGTCACCTGCGTTGATAACCTGGTTATACTTGCAACCTGCAGGAGTACTGAGGTCTCAGCACTTCTTACACTAGTGTTTGGCATGTCATCAAGAAGTCTCAACATTGCAAAATTATAGATCCATATGGCCAGCTAAAACATGGCTTAGAGTTATTATGAGATCAGGGAGCAACCATGGGAAATTCTGGTCTTCATTTTTTTGGGATGAGGGCTCATACACTTATTAAGGTGGGACCTCAATCCCAAACCTTGTGAAGACTGAGGTACTCAAAGTAGGCGGCCATGGTACACTCATCAACATTGTACAACTGACCACAGCATTTTGAGTATATTGCATAGTGTATTTAGTACAGAGAATTTTCTAGAGAGTTTTATTTTGAATTTATATTACATTTAATATTGTTATATACTCATAGCATAAGCAATTTTCTCTGAGATCAATAAAGTTTTATTTCTATTCTGACTCAACTGACAACACGGCGTCTTTAGCTAATGTAAGTTAGCATTAATTAGTTTAGTGTTAGTCCCTCCAGTAAACTTCAATCAAGCATGTAGATGTGTGTCACATGAAACAGTGTCTCAGGAGGAAGACATCCATGCTTTCACAGTCCATCTGCCCCAGTAAAGTAAGTAAAGTAAGAAGTACTGTATGCAGTATACATGTGCAGTTTTTCGGGTAAAATATTACTGTGTGCAACTTGCAATTTTTCTGGTACATCATTACTGTTTCTGTCAATGTCTGCTGCTGCCAGTGTCTGCTGGTATATATGTGTTTTCA
>JBBPCZ010000136.1:21359953-21364953 GCA_037974445.1 Brycinus macrolepidotus
GCTATATATATATATATATATATATATATATATATATATATACAAAAGCAGACTGTAGCCCATCTGTTGTTGTGCACAATTTGTCAGGAATTCTCTACGTCATTCACCACTGGACCACTGCTAATCAGAAATCACAGCCAGAATCAGAATCAGAATTTAGTTTATTGCCCAATAGGTTTTCTTTGGGATGATGGTGCTCCATTCAAAAATAACACAATTATAATGAGTAATAAAATGGACAAGTGAAAACTGGTTAAAAACATACGGGTCAAAAAAGAGAAGTGCCAAAGCTGCACAATATACTATTAATAAATCTAAACTATATTTAAGAGGCAGGAAATATGCTATGTATTGAAATATAAAATATATGATGTGCAAAGTAAAAGAGTAAACAGATGAAACTTGCTGATGTGTTGAACTGCTAAAGGGAAAAAGTTGTTTTCGTAACATGTGGTTCTGATTTTGACAGACCTCAATGTCTTGCATTATTACTTGCACTCTAAAGAACTGATTTAGTGCAGAAGTATTACAGTAATTGACTGCGTTCCTTAAATACAGCAGATTGCTGTAAAAATGGTGCATTCTGGTAGAAACAGGTCAAGCTTCTTGTCAAAGAAGTTGAAACGCTGGATTCTGCAGTAATTAACTGTCATTTGCAAACCATACTGGGAAGGTGAGGGGTACTTCAGTAGTCTGTCTCTGAATTTTGTAATATTAGGGGTGGAGTTTCTCAGCAGTGCTTGTGTTTTTGTTAAGTTCATCTACCATTCTTTTCATATTGGACTTTTTTATTTTATATTATTTCAACCACAAAGAATGGATTTTATAGTTTTACATGTTACAGTTTTGGAATCCCCACCACAATCGTACTTTGTGTTTCAGTGACCTAATACACCCAAAATAAAATACATTACTGTCAGCTTTACACTCAACACTAGTATAAGTGCATGCAACTGCTGCATTATGATATTCATGACTGTTGAGCATGATTGTTTTCCATGTTTTAGTATGCATGTGTGGTCATTTACTACAGGAATCTAGCTGGATAGATTAATAATGTTTGCTTTTATCTTTACATATTGAACTACATATGACAGCTGTGGGTGCAAATTAGAGCACATATAAGTTGTACATTAGAAATGCAGAACTGTAGAAATACAGTAAAATACTGTAAATTCATGGTACAGGATGAGATCAGTGAGTAAAGAGTGAATACCTGGAGAGACACAGGAGCATGGCAGTAAGAGAAACAGTTTTTTACACACATCACTGTCTCTGCTAGGTTGAGGGTACTAAACCACCCAAAAATGTACAGCCAAGAGTGGTCTCTGAGGTATGAAAATGACCACTGATGAAGGACTGGGCAATCACTAGCACAGACAGTCAACCAACCAACACCAGAGGGAGATGGAACTAAATGGTCTGTGTTTCTAATAAAGTGACCAAAAATGCATGTTAACCTCATCTCACTTCCTGACCAGTCATCTAAACCACACATACCACCACCACTTTCCTAGGAATCTTTACGCTTTGCTCTCGCACTCTGTCCATTACAGTCTTGACTGCCTATTAAACACCTTTTGCTGGAACCGACCGTATGATCATCTTCCCTCCTACACCGCCCAGGGTTAAGCAGAGGCACCAACGCCGCACTCAACAGCCAAACACTCCCCACATGAAGCCTGCATGAATTATTCACGGTCCTGCCGCTTGTTGTTGCGACGGGTCATTTCCGCCCGCCGTTACGCTCTCATATCTTCAGAGACGCTGAGCTCTGCGTACTGCACACCACGCCGTCCCCCCTCAGTTTGACACCGAGCCCTTACATATGGACACGTACATCATATTTATTCAAAACAGCAGCTGCGCAGGAGCTGGTGCGTTTAAAACAGAGCAGCACTTCTGGAATGGGCAGAATAAGAACAGAGACATCTAGCACAGATCCAGCACATGCCTTTCCCTCTCAGGCTGGTGTGAACTCTAATGAATGTCTCTGGGAGCCATCCACGGGCACTATTCCAGCCCTGCTGCATGCCCAGGAGAGCCCTCTCAAACTGGGTTACGGCCTGTCATGCTAGAGCCCAAGGCTCTGCTGTAAGGCTGTCATTGAGGTGCACAATGTCTATGCTGCATTTTTAAACCTCACTTTTATCAGCTAGATGGAACCTGATACGTATGATCTACTTTAAATGTTTCCATATTTCTATATAAACCCTATGTCTACTATGATACTGTCACACTCTCTCATACATATTTCAGCTTCCATTCCTTTTGGGACACCTCACAGTTCTTCCGCAGGGACATCTTTTCATACTTCTTGCAAACTCCTCCAAAGTTCAGCCTTAGAGGGTTATTGTTTATTCTGCTTCTGCCAAGTTAATCCCAAATTTGCACACATCAGTCCATTAAGCCATCTCAGATGTCCAGTTTGGGTGGTCTAGTGCAGATTTTTGTGTTTCCTTTTCTCAATAACAGCATCTCAAACAGCTACACATCCTTTCAGACCTGCAGTCTTGAGATGGACGTTTCAGATCTGAAGTGACAGTGGAGGTTATTTATCTTCAGTCTCTCAAAGATGAAAGGTGTTTATCTGAGGGGTGTTGTTTTGGAGGTTTACTGGGTCATGAATGGTTGTTTCATGCATCATCTTTGTGCACTACAGTTTTAGAAACTTTTTTGTTTGTTGTCCCCCTATTCTCTTTACTTTAGATGAAGATGAGACAGAGTAAGGCAGCTGAGGTGTGTGTGGGTAGCTTTTTGTATGAATGTGTGAAAGGGGAACAAAATGTCAGTGAGAACTTTGGGAGCAGCTTTAGTTGGGAGGATGGAAGAGCTGAAGAGGCAGTAGGGGGCACAAAGGTTGTAAAATTAAAAAACTGATACTGAACGCTGTTGTAATATTATGTAAAATGTTTCCTTCGTTTTTCGGACACTGAAAAAAAGAGAAATTTGTGCTTAATTGCCATTTCAATTGGAAATAAAATAAATGATGAGGGTGATTTCTGACATCTGCACATTGGTTCACTGTAGCTCATCTGTTGCCATGCACAATCCTCCAGGCCCTTATCAGTGATCAGTTTGTGGCTACAGACTCTTGGCTGAATATTTTGTGGTGTTGGACGAGTGTTAAAAGACTGCAGCCTGATATGCTCACACCAGTGCCACACAAAACTACTCTTCCACTACCATGAGTTGAGACTGGTTGCATAAATCATACCTATTACTGATACTATGGTCAAAAGCTGACCTTTTATAAAGAGAGCAAAGGGTATCTACTTCACAACAGATGGGCTACATCCTGTAACCAAACACTTTCACAGTGGATTATCTGTTTTACTTAATTATTTATATGTTTTCATCTGTAATTCTCTTTCATCTAATCATTCATCAGGCTGGGCTCTGACGAGCAAAGATATCTCTTTTTGTTTCTTTTTTATTGTTGTTGTTATTTTGAGTGCTACGCTAGACTGTGGTGCCAAGTATGGTCCCAGCTGTCTGTCTAAGTAGTGGGATCACATTGACCGTAACTATGACAACTGTAGCCAGGTCCAACACCTTCAGCGATCGCGTGAAGAGAACGTAAACCTGAGGCTTTAGGATGGAGAAAGTCCAGCATAAGCTTTCCTGACGCCTAAACATGGAGGTGGGAAAGCATCTTAAGCCTGACTGTGGTAATGGTATTGAAGTCTTCTCGTCTGAGTGGGCTTTCTAAGAGCCCCCAGGTTCAACTCTTGGCTCGTTCTGGTCCCTGACAGCTGTGGTGTTAGTCCAGAGATCCCTGAAAGCTGCGTGCTCTCCGCAGAGGACCCTCAGTTCGGTCCAGGCAACGTGATGAATGAGCCGTGTGGCATGTTCGCTCTGAGCAGCATTGTCAGGTATGAAAAATGATGTTATTACAATCAAACAGCAACCATGAAACCTGTCACAGGGGCTTGAATAATATTGCCAATGCTCTCAACAGTCGCAGAACCTCCTACTACTCTCAGTTTGGGCTGAAATGTGGAAGACAAGTCGAACGGAAAATATAAAAAGAATATCACTGCATGAAATTTGTCAGATAAAATTATGTTTAGTTCAACACAGTTTTATATGGTATTCTGTTATACATACCTTTGTTGTCCTGTATATTAATGAGGATTTTTTAGTGTCTAGCCCAGGGTCAATCCAAAAAGCCACTGAATCATTCATTTTGCTTAGTCCTCAGTGAATTATCTTCCAACATTAAATTAAAGTTCAAGAGTAGAAACATATACACTCATAATCTTTTTTTATGCTTAGCTTGTATCTACAATTGTAGATATTTTATCATCTCTGCTTACCATATAGATGCACCTTGTAGTTTACAGTTAATTAACAGGACATCTGTTTTTCCCTTGTTATCCCTTCTTCTCAGTCCTTTTTCAAGATCCCCATAGTATCACCACTGAGAAGGTGCTATTTGGGGGAATAAACCATTCTCAGCACTGCAGTGCCACTGACATGGTTGTTGAATGTTAGCAGGTGTGTGTCACAAGAGTAACACTTTAGAGTCCCTGCCGGACTGAGAATAGTTACAAAAACTATATCTGCCCAACAGTTTCCTGTGGTCAGAAACTGACCACTGGTGAAGGACTAGAGAATCACTAACACAATTGTGCAGCAACAGGTGAACCAACAAGGTAGAGGTGTCTAACAGAGTGGGTACAGTATGCAAAAAGCACATACCCCACAATATTTGTTGTTCTGTATATCAATAAGCATTTATTATCATCTAGCCCATGGTCAGTCCAAGGTCAATCCAAAAACTCACTTTTAAAAGAATCATTTATTTTGCTTAGTGTTCAGTGAATTATCTTCCATCATTTGACTAAAGTTCAATAGTAGGAACATATGCACTGACAACCTTTTTTAGGAATGCTGAGCTTGTATCTACAGTTGGAGATATTGTATCAGCTCAGCTTACCATACAGATGTACCACTCTGTGGTTTACAATTAATTTACAGGGCTTTATGCACTATCC
>JBBPCZ010000136.1:21369953-21379953 GCA_037974445.1 Brycinus macrolepidotus
TGCTGCTCCTGCGCTCTGGCTCCGTGTTCAGAAGTGTCTGACCGCGAGCCCTGCGCCAGAGTCGCCTCCACAAACTCCCTGAACTTGTTGCTGCTCCTCCTCTCTCACCAGCGCGGACACACAGGACACCTGTTTTCTCCCTGAACCTGTTTCCACTCGCTGCTCAGTTCCAGGAGAAGCGAAGGCGATCGAGCGCGCGCCGCGATTCATGCCGAGCGCTTTGGGCTTTTTCCTTTCCGAACACGCGCGGATTTGTGTGGAGGTAAGTTAAACGCGTTCAGGAAAAGTGCAGATACGTGCAGTGTGTCCTGTGCCGTTCATGGCAGGATGAGGAAAGCTTTCGTTTTACGCACGGACCCCCCTCGCAAGCCTCGTTTCCCTTCTGTCTATGATAGTGGCACCTTTTATTCCTGATTTCCACTCTTCTCTATTGTCATATTGTAGCGTCCATAAGGCACATGGCTTCCCCTAGGTCCTGTAAAGCTTGCTAGAACGTACAGAGCTTTTGGAAGTGAGTGACTAGCCTTTACTGTTTTTGGTCCCCCAGATGTCCCCTGCCTGCGTGGGAGACCTGTGAGCCCTGAGTGAGACTTGAGTAAGACCAGCTCGTGCACAAGAGCTCACCATGGCGGCCGGGGTGGCAGCGTGGCTGCCCTTTGCACGCGCAGCGGCCATAGGATGGATGCCAGTGGCCAGCGCACCCATGCCCCCTCCGCCCCGCGAAAAGAGGCGCACCCAGGACGGGCTGATCATCCTGAACGTGAGTGGCACCAAGTTCCAGACATGGCGCAACACGCTGGAGAGGTACCCGGACACCCTGCTGGGCAGCACAGAGCGAGATTTCTTCTACCATGAGGAAACCAATGAGTACTTCTTTGACCGTGACCCGGACATCTTCCGGCACATCCTCAACTTCTACCGCACGGGCAAGTTGCACTACCCACGCCATGAGTGCATCTCGGCGTACGATGAGGAGCTGGCGTTTTTTGGCATCATCCCGGAGATCATCGGTGACTGCTGCTATGAAGAGTACAAGGATCGGCGCCGGGAGAATGCTGAGCGCATCCAGGATGACGAGGACAGCGAGACCGCCAATGACACGGCACTGCCAGAGATGACCTTCCGCCAGTCCATGTGGCGTGCCTTCGAAAATCCACACACCAGCACCATGGCCCTGGTCTTCTACTACGTCACGGGCTTCTTCATCGCTGTGTCTGTGATGGCCAACGTGGTGGAGACAGTACCATGTGGCAGCAGGTTTAACAGCAAGGAGATGTCTTGTGGCGAGCGCTATGCACTGGCCTTCTTCTGCCTGGACACGGCGTGTGTCATGATCTTCACCGTGGAGTACCTGCTGCGTCTGATTGCCGCGCCCAGCCGATACAAATTTGTGAAGAGTGTGATGAGCATTATTGACGTGGTGGCCATCCTGCCCTACTACATCGGACTGGTCATGACGGACAACGAAGACGTGAGTGGCGCCTTCGTCACGCTCCGAGTCTTCCGTGTCTTCCGCATCTTCAAGTTCTCGCGCCACTCAGCAGGCCTCCGCATCCTGGGCTACACGCTGAAGAGCTGCGCCTCTGAGCTGGGCTTTCTACTCTTCTCCCTCACCATGGCTATCATCATCTTCGCCACCGTCATGTTCTATGCAGAAAAAGGCTCCAGCGCCAGCAAGTTCACCAGCATCCCCGCCGCCTTCTGGTACACCATCGTCACCATGACAACGCTGGGGTAAGTGACGAAGGGTTCCGGGAGGGGATGCGTGTTTGTATATATGTTCACAAGGTTTGTTCCTGGTGCTTTAGAAACCACAAAGCACTGCATGATTGCTGGTATTTAAATGCAAGAGCAGTGCAGCCAGCAGGTGATGACATGATCCACAGTCATCATTTGCTCACACTTGTTCAAAGTAATATCTTTACTATAGCTGGCACTGGTAACAGTGGAGAGCTAAAAATAGAACAAGGGCAAGGAGGAGATCAATGTAAGATATTTCTTACACACACACACGCATTTGTATCCCTATCTGGAGTATTTCACCAGTAATTCTGTATTACTGCAACTACATACTGTGTTACAGATTATGTACTGCAGAACAATGGGCACTCCTATTTGTCAAGGAAGGACAATTGCCGAAAGCATGCATGTGTGGTCGTGTATCTAGAACCGAAAAGGTCCTAAACGCATGATCCCACATGCACACATGCTGCAACTGTGTCCTCTCTCATATAGTTCACGTACGTAGCAACAGATGCCTTTGCCTCTTTAGCACATTCCTCCAGCAGGGACTTTATCCTGTGGCAGTTGTAGCAGTTGTGTAAAAGCAATCCCTATATTGTCAGAGAGCCAAGAGGAAGACCGCCGGTGCAGCTATTACGAGACAGAGCGTTCAAGGCGATTACTGTAATATATCCCCTATTGATGTGTTTTCCCATTCTTTAATTGGCTCGCTCCCCAGCTCAGCGCGTCTCTCCTGCCTCCCACCTGTGTGAAGGGCGCTCTCTGTGGTGCTGAAGCGCCTGCCCGCGTGCTGCTCTGCCCCGTGGCTCCGCTCAGCTGCTCGGAAGACGGATGCTGCCAGGCCCACACAGGGGCGTGAGTCACACTCCAGGGCAATAACCAAACCGCGCGCTCCAGCACACTAGTGCCGCTTTGATCAACTCGCTTTTGAAGTGCTGCACAGTTTCTGTCATAACACAGAACTACGAATGGCAGTGCGCCCGGATTGAGCTGATAGACTACGCGGAGCAGGTCAGCGGGCTGTAATTCTCATTTAAAGCTTTTGCCTTTTAAGTCCTCAGAGGGACGTTTGAGCAGATTTTATACATCGCTTTGGGGATATGCTGACTGCTTTTTTCTCCTCCTTCATGCCAGCCTTTCTGTCTTAACATCTGTCCAGTATTTCATGGTTCTTGGTGCCGTGTGTATTATGACTGTTCCATTGTTGTACCTTCTTGAAAATAACTAGTTGCTTATAGAACCTAATGATGGATGATTCTTTAAAGAACCTGTTATGCACATGAGCTGTGAAAGTGTGAGGTTTTTTGTTGGAAAGTTTGTTCTTGGAGGTACTCTTAGTTTGGCGAGGAACCATTACACTGTACTCTAAATGCTGGTTCTTTAAGGGTTCTTTAGTAAAGGCAGTGATTTTATATTGAACCATTTAAATGCATAAATAGTTATTTTGCCTGGTTAATATTTCTGGCCTATAAAGGAAAACCTGCTGTAAATGGTTCTTTAAAGAACCTTTTAAAAGTGTTTTTATGTAGCAAAAAGGGTTCACTATTATTTCAGTTACGGTAACTTAAAGAACATACTTTTTTTAACTAAGAGGAATTTTTGCTAAAAAGTTGCAAAGGTTCTTCATACCATGCACATTTAAGGTTAATTTAAGGTTATTTTTTTTCCTGGAAGCTTAGATCCAAGTCAGGAACCCTTTAGAAACCTTGGAATGTGGGAATGAGAAAATAAATGATTGAGTAGTTCTAAGAAATAGATTTTTTGTGTTCAGTTTGCATTGAAACCCTTCTTGCTTGTCAGATTGGATAACATCAGTTAAGAAAATGCAAATGAGCTAATGGTGGGAACCTGCATGTGCTTCAACCTTCTTCACTCTGGGAAGAGGAACTGACTCATAAGGGCTGGCTGGTAATGAACTGTGTCTTCCAAACAGTTCCACAGCTGCAAGGCCTCAGTGCTGCAACCCCCTTCTTTCATCTCTTCTCCACTCAGCCTAGGAACCATGTGCCATCCCCTCCTTTCAAAGGTCCTATTTTTTGCAGTGGAGGCAGGAGGATCCCTCTTTAAGATGTACAAACCAGACTGTTTCCTGCATCAAACGTATGGTTCTAAGAAAATGTCAGGCTCCAGACGAGATAAAACCTATACCTTGTTCTTTAAGAGATTCCATATATATGTACATTTAATTTGCAAAATATTTTTTTAAAGAGGCATCAATTGAAAGATTCTTCAAGGCAGTGGCTCTCAAATCAGTCCTCAGAGTACCACACATGATCCAACCCAACACATAGGGATGGATTATGGACCATCTGGGGGTCCTGAACTGAGAATTATTGCCCTTAAGACCCTTTAAATTGAAGCTTTTGTGAATCAAAAGTGGTTCTTCTGTAGTTGTGTTCCAAAAACCCTTAACATCTTCATTTGTAAGATTGGGAAACAGGGGCGGAGTGGCCCATTTGAATGAGCACCTGGGCGCATAGAGTGGAAAATTATGAGACAAAACATCTGGAGGCATCACCAAATGCTTATTTTTAAACCACACACACATTTCGTTTAGTGTTTGAAAACAGGCAATCGTATTCTAGCAGCACTGTACACTGGCTCTTCATTTCTCTCCGCTCGAATCTGCTTTCAGATTGATGGTCGTAGGCTGCTTAGAAGGGAATGTGATCCTGAGCTGTTGAAAAGCATAGCATTCTTAATGGTAATACAGCAGACCCTCAGCATCCCCTTCTCACAGTTAATCCATTACACTACAGAGTCGTGTGCGAGCTTTCAGTCTAATCCTAGCCCTCCTTTACAGTGACATGTAGAACCCCAGCAAGTGGCCAGAGCTGCAGTTACTAAGCGCTTTTGCCCTTGGATCTGAGAGACCTCTCTAAATCTCCATATCACTTTTTAATGTCGTGTTTAGTCAGCCTTGTGGGTAGGGTGACAGGGATGGATGTGTGGTTGGGGAGGGAGGGGCCTGAGTAGGCGGTTAGAGAAGATGAAACTATGACTCAGCCTTCCAGTCTGGACGACGTATAATGGTCCCCAGTGCTTCCATTAAGTAGTGTGGAGCAGAAGTTAAGCAACATGACACTTGGTTTGAGATTAAGCTCAGAGAGGATCTAATTACTTGGTTATAATTATGTTATTAAGCCTTAGTCTTTGCATGTTCTCAGCCATTTGGCATGTATTGGTATGTACTGCAATAGCTGAGGATCTGCCTTCCTGAACAGTTTAGCTATAACCATAATCTGCCACCTGCTAAAGCTAATGAACTTTGTAGGAATGATATTGCCAAAAAAAAATGAACTCTAAAAAGCGTTATTTGCATGATACCAAACTATCTAAAAAAAAAAGAAGAAGAAAAAAAAGGGCAGCTGGTGGTTAGGGTGTTTGCCCTGCGATCAGAAAGTCGTGGGTTTGAATCCCAAGACTGCTAGTGGCACCTCTGAGGTACCCTTGAGCAAAGTACCGTCCCCACACACTGCTCCCCGGGTGCTGTGTTACTGGCTGCCCGCTGCTTCACTTGGTGAAAGAATATGAATGTTAAATACAGAGAAGAATTTAATGCTGTTCACACTGTGTGCTGTGGTGTGTTCATGTATGACAGAATGGTCACTTTACACTTTTATTTTTGTTCCATTGAGAAACCTTTAATGGTTTGTAGCTTAAATAACCATTTTTGTAACTGAGATATGTGAATATGAAGAATCTTTTTTTCTCTTTAAATTACACCCTAAAATGGTTCTTCAGGGGTACTTTAGTAAATACTGTGGTTCTGTGTGAACACCCAAAGGACCATGTGAATGCAAAAGTGGTTCTTTTCCTGGATAAATTGTTATTCTCTATGATTAGAAAAAACTTATAAAAAAAGTTCTATATTGCACCAGGAAGGGTTGTGTTATTGTTTGAAAAAAACATTTTATGAATAGAACCACTTTTGCTCAGATGTATGTGGAGGTTCTTTATACCTTTTTCACTTAAATAGTTCTGTAGGGAACAAATGTGGTTCTTCTGTGACTTCAATCAAACAACCATTTGGTTGCACCTTTGGGTATTTTTTGGTCATGCCTGTAACCACAGCTATAGAAGAATCCTTAAAGAACCTTTTAAAGGATGGTTGTGTAAGGAAACGTTTTTGTAATTGAGTTTGAATGTGAATAACCTTTGTAAGCTTTAAAGAACCTAGACATAATGTAAAAGTGCTGCAGGGCACAGTGTGTGTAGGGTGGGTGGAGGTTTTTTGAGACTTGGATTGAGAGCTATTGCACAGTCTTGATGGGAGAGATACACCACTGCGGTGTTCATTGTCCTGCGGCGCACTTTAATAAGACTGGCTTTATGGATATACCCACCTGTGTGTTGCTGGTCCGCTTAGTCATTTCCCCATCTAGATAAAGTGAAGCCTTTATCTGTCCCTGTCCAGCATCCTGTAGCTCGAGACGCAGCTTGTGTGAGATAGCTACCACAATGCTTTGAATCCGACCATAATTTTGTTGCTACAAGATAGGACAGGACAACAGCAAACTGTGACCACGGACCGGTATCATGTCAAACAATATTTTCACGGACCGGTATAGATACAACTAAACACAAAGTGCGTAAAAATAAATCTCACCATTCCGCTGAATTAGTGGGAGCCCTGCGCTTGTTTCCCTCCTACGAGCCGGTGACTGAGACGAGCATTTTTTTCAAAATAAAGATCTTTCAGACTCTAATAATCGATAAAATATTTTCTATTCTGTCTTTCTGTGCGGCCCGGTACCAAATGACTCACGGACCGGTACCGGTCCGCGGCCTGGTGGTTGGGGACCTCTGGTATAGAGTATATTTCACTCTACGAGTTACAGACATGCTGCTGTTTTTAGCTACACACGTGTCCACAGTGTTATACAGAGTCACAAACCACATACACTACCAGTCAAAGGTTTTGCACACCACAGATTTTTTACCATTTATCCATTTATTTCATAGACTGCAGATTTTTTACTCATACATTGGAAAGTTGTGAAGTGAATATCTATAAATGAAAATACATCAAATGAAACAAGTTTTCTTTATAACATGGAAAGAATATGTAACAGTGCATGTCTGACATCCTAACTGTATCATCCCATTGGTTCCCACATTAGTTAAATATCTAACGCTTGTCTGGTGATCCACACTATAATTACAATTGTATTAGGTGGATTTTTGTAGGTTAATAGTAATGAATTAAAAATATGAAATTTTCTGGCTAATAAAGGTACCCAAATGTTGAATATACTGTAAATATACTGTAAATTGAGTGATTTGAATTGAGCAATTGAGCAAACTGAGTGTATTTTTAGTGAATATTAAGTGAGTAACATGCAAATCTAGAGAATGTCCGTGTGCAAAAACGTTTGACTTGTAGTGTGTGTAGATTATTATTATCTTAATGCAGTTTGAGAGAAGTTTTAGACATGCAGCTTGTATGATGCTAAGCAGCAGAGTTTTAACAACAGTTACTTGCTATAAATATACAATAAATATTATCTGATCATATGTATTTAATGGAAATTATATAAGAAGTACTGTATATAAAAAAGGAAAAATATGACCAATTTTTATGACCATTCATTCAAAGTGTATTCAGGCGTGATCCCAGGCCTTGCAGCAGTCTGGGTTCTGCTCTACTCAATCGGGAACCCTTTAAGGTCAGGGCGAATAACTTGGAACTGTGGCCTGCGTGTCCCATGCTGAGCCCAAAGCTTCCTAATGGACTCATTTCTGCACTCGGCCAACTCAGCCCAGCTCAATTAAATCAGCAGTATTTTAATTGGCTTATTCACTGTCAAATGGCATCTATTAAGTGAGCAGCTGTTAGAGTGAAAGACGTGCGGATGAGAGAGAAAACGACAGAGTGGAAGACAGAGTGAGAGAGAGGGAGAGGGAGAGAGAGAGAGAAAAGAGGTGAAAGTGAAGCATGCATTAAGTATAAGTGTTATGTGTTATAAATTAAACGCCACTTGATTTTGTCCTGTACCCATCAGGTCCCGAGGAGACATGCCATTCTGTCTCCCTCTTTCTTTCTCCCTCCTCCCTCTCATTATCAGTCTCTCCTCTTAGTCTTTTACTATCTCTCCTCTGCAGGGTTCGTAAAGTGACATAATGAAGGTAGATTATAGCAGGACCTATAAAGGGCATAATGGAGTAAAGTGGAGAGTTCATCCAACCCTTATTAACTATCTTCTGCTGGGTCAGCTTAGGCCGACTGCATCTCGGGCCAACTCTTTATCACAATCTGGCTTGGAGTAACAGGGGATTTTTTCTGGGGATTAGAAATGGATGTAATGCACCAAAACACAGTACATTTCGGCCCGGCTGCTTGTCCTCGACACGGGAGAGCAGGGGATTTTGGCAGGGCATGCCTGTCCAGTTCAAAGACAGGTGAGCGGGTCCCGAGAGGTAAGGGGCTGGGGTTAGGACATAGGCAGAGACGTGGAAAGGGTTCGTTGGAGTGTCTGCCAAGCCACTTTGGTGTGGAGTTACCCTCATTAGAGCAACTCTGATCAGAAGACGCATCCAGGTACGAGTGGTTCCTAGAAACGCAATAATGCCAGCTGTATTATTGATGACCTCTTCATCAGTGCCCTACACACACACCGAAACAAGCTGTGGCTGAATGCTCCTTTCTTTAGAAACCCGCACAATCAGGGTCTTAAACAGACCTAATTAGCCTTTTGTAGACTTTCAATACTGGTTTAACCTCTTGAAGAGGAATTCTACCCATTTTTCAAACTTTCTGCATTATTAAACGATAAGGATGTAAACAACATCATACAGAGGGGTGAAACTCCATTCTAGAGAATCATACCCAGTCAGAATTTTTCACAGTGGTAGTGATAGGAAGAAAGTGTCCAAATAGATCGATAGGACATCAATAGGGTGCTACCCACCTCCACCACCCCACCCAAATATTTTGACAAAAACCCACCTTAGCATTCGACAAAATGTTTGTTGATCACCAATCACCAATTACACGCAGCTGGTGGCCTGGTGGTTAGGGAGTTGGCCCTGTGATCAGAAGGTTGTGGGTTTAAATCCCAGGACTGCTAGTGGCACCTCTGAGTTTCCCTTAAGTAAGGTACCGTCCCCACACACTGCTCCCTGGGCGCTGTGTTCCTGGCTGCCTGCTGCTTTACATGGTGAATGGGTTTAATGCAGATAAGAATTTTGTGCTGTTCACACTGTGTGTTCATGTATGACAAAAATGGTCACTTTCACAAATGCATCTAAATGTAATTACATGTAACTATGTAGAAGCTGATGAACATATTATTACATGAACTATACCCCAGTGATCCAGCTGTAACTGAATACATCATCAATAGTAACACTGCCGTTACTATCGATGATAGTAACACTGCATGTATTACTGCATCAGAGACTTTAGAGACACTTAATATAAAATTGGGCCACTTTTTTACCACTAGTTTACAATCATCGACATCGACATATAAGGACACTCGTATTTTCTTACAAGAAAGTCTGTAGCTGTAGGTTTCTCAATGAACCATTTCACGCCAAACCACTCTGAATGCCACTGTTTATCTAAAGATAAATACATAACTTTAAATATTGGTGGAATTGCCCTTAACTTGCAGTTATGAATCTGTAAATACTTTTGTTATTGTATTTAAATCCAAATGCAATATTTAATTATACAGTACGTGTTTGAGTTAAATTTAAAATCCATATGTTTTTGTAACTCTACTGGTTCTGCAGAAATGTTTCCGCAGAACAAGGCCACAGACCCAACAATTAACACTCAACAAATTCCAGTCATCATAAATGATCTCCGCTTCTCTTAATGCAATTCCTTGGAAAGCTCAGAATCCACACTTTCCATCAAACTGTTTCAACGAGCTCACTGAGCGAGTAAGAAATATCAAGCCACACCACGCTTTTGTTACCGCCTGCAATCATCACAACTTAAGCGTGATTCTACACCTTTTCCGAGAGGCATCTGATTTCGTGCTGGGCTTTGATATCATGTAATAAAAGTGAGTGGGAAAGAAATTGCACGTGCCTCATGAATGCAGCATGTCTGTAGTCCCTCATGGAAGTAGATGAGTCCAGGGTTACATCTGAATGGCGGACGCATTAGCTCAGCCGCAGTGACACAAAGGGCACATAATGAAGTAATTAAAGTCTCTTTCTCATGTGGAATAACCCCTGTGGCGCTCCTGTGTAACTGCAGAAGCCTTCATCTGTCCGTATCACTCCCTCACCATCATCCCAC
>JBBPCZ010000136.1:21384953-21386815 GCA_037974445.1 Brycinus macrolepidotus
CCATTTATCAGTCGGTATATTTGATAAACTGGCCATTCAGGGATAGTAGCCAGACGCTTGCATCAGAGCAAAGCTTTTCTGAGGATTTGAAGCCCAGCTGCTTGGCAAAGAACCGGGAAGAACAGCAGCGAGTGTTTAAGCCATTTTGTGGGCAGCAAGTGGAACTTTTACATTTGCTGGCCATCGCACATTCATTTACATTAATGAAGATTTGGGGGTTTTTTTGTTCAATTTGAGTTTAATATTGACTATACCTTTGTATACATTTCCTGAATGTCTAGTAAGTGTCCAATTCTTTAGACCCTCATTTACATACTTAGCAGCAAGTTAGAATGCAGTCATCAACATAATCTATTTACATTTACTATAAACTTACAGGACATTTTCTGTTAAATCTTTCTACATTTAACAGATACATACAGGACATACAGGACTTTCTTTGAAGTCTATATTTACTAACCATAGACTTACAGACATTTTTTCCAAGTCTTTACCATAAACATATCAGGCATTTCTTTTGAAGTCTATATATATTTTCCATAGACTTGCGGGACATTTCTTGGGAGGTCTCTTTATATTTATATAGACTTATATAGACTTTCAGAACATTTGCTGTCATTGTTTTCTGTCTTCTGAAGATTCCCTCTCCGTTGATATCCTGTTGTGACTTTTGTGGAGGTTAGGTGTGGGGAGAAAGACAGCGGAGGTCAGTGTGGAGAGAGGGATGGTAATAGGAGAGTGATTGAAATGGAGCGAATGAGAGAAAGACAGAGAGAAGGACGACGTTTAGAGTGTTATATGTCACTGGAACATGTTCCCCTGAAGACACAGAATCCACTTACCATCGAATGTCCTCTTTCTGGCCCTCTCGCTCTGTTAGGCAGCCTGTAATCACACACACACACACACAAACACACACACACACACACACACACACACCTGAAAGTCATAGCACCCAGTGTGGATGCGCTAAATGAACTGCCAGTCATCGCAAACAGACTCAAGAGCAGTCAACACACACACACAGGAAATGGGATTGGTTGAGTCATACTGACATACATACACACACACACACACACACACACACACACACTCAGAGTCACATCTCCAGGTGCCCTTGTCTCCACGAGGATGTGGCGTCTTTCAGAGATGAGAGGAAAGGTTGTTTAGGTTGTGCTCTTCAGTCCCTGATAAGTCCAATTGAAGATGGCAGACAGAAGCATGGTCAGTGGCTGGTGGGGCTATGGGGGGGGGGGCATGCTAGCACCTCTGCCTCATGTTTTAAACATCGCAGCCCATTCTTCTCTCTGCCTGACATTCAACAAACTCTCTCCGTCTGTCCGGCCTTGATAGTGTCTGCTGCCAGGAAGATCGCTCCTGTAGCCTAATTACCATATGCACACACACAAACGTACACGAGGTGGCAAATCACCTTCAGAGGATTTTCACAAACGTGGGGGCAGGCACTGTTCCATTTTTCCTCAGCCTTCCGGGCAGGTTGGTGAGATTATGGATTAGGATGGGAAAAATAAGATTTGTGCTTTTTTTTTCTCTAAACAGAATTAGTAAAAAGAACCGTAAATCGTCTTACCTCTTACCAGGTGCGCGGAAGCTAGTTTCAGTCATGCCCTTGTTGTGATTAGGTGTGTTTGGGACCATGACAGTAAGTATTTTGAAGTGATGGTATGTACTGTCTCATCTTTGGTATATTGAGTAGATTCAACTAAAGCAATGAGAACAAATGTTTTACTGCGACATGTTGCAAAGTGCTTAAAGATACAAGGAGCCTAGATAAAGGTGTTCCAACCACTCAGCATTCAGCACCACCAGTATACTGATCACTGCCTGATCATCTGGAATCA
>JBBPCZ010000136.1:21395609-21406621 GCA_037974445.1 Brycinus macrolepidotus
GACTGGACTGGAAATGAGAGTCTTTGAAAGTCCTTCAGGAAGCCTGGAGAACTGTTCCTCAAGACTACATTAAACATGCAAAAAAGTCTGGATCTTTGGAAGCAAAATATGAAGAAATGAGCGATAGCTCAAGCTAAAACATAATGAAAGCCCTAGGCCCACCTGTTGGCATCATGCAAGCTGCATGTTTAAGGGGTCACATTTTTGGTGGAACAGATGTTATTGTGCTGTTTTCAGTAGAAGAGATGCATTTTGTGCCCACTACAATACTCTGTAATTAAGTTGATCATCCCCCTCCGCTCACAAGCCCCGGCCACACACACCCCAAAATCTCACTCCAAGGTTTTTGGAAAAGTTGGCAGCCCTGCGTGTACTCCACTTCCATCATCCATTCATGTTTTTTTCAGGCAGTGTTTGATCAAGTGTCATGCAAATGGTTTCACACCAGCAGTGCTGACACAGTTTTTAGTGAATTAGGGCGTGAGGGGGCCACAGTAGAACGCTTGTGGCAGGCTGTACACTGGTGATGCATTACACTTAGTGACTGCTTTTAGTCTTCACGCTGAGGCGAATCCAGCATGGCATGTTCAGTCATTTGCTGCAACTCGAGATGTTCATCAGGGAGCTGGAGGGAAAAATCTCCTGAGATCGTTCTGAAGTTTTTCTGAGTACGTACTCTTGTAGTGATTCTGTGCATTAAAGAAAGCATGCGCAGTACTGAGAAGTGCAGTCGAAACTTCACAGATGGGTTTATAATGGAGATTGTCTCTGTTAATCCGGCTGCAAACTGTGTGATAACTGCTGTCTTATAAGTTTATTCTATGTCACACTGAAAAAGATGATGCTAATAAAATCCTGGCAAAGTCCCGTGGCAGACTGTGTGATAGCATTTATGTTCATGTGTGCTGCGTGCCAGATTATACAATAAAGATTTAATGACAGCCCACTGTAAGCCTGGTCCTGGAGGCCCCCCTACACATTTTAGAGTTTTTGCTTTGCCTAATGGTTGTTAATGGACTGATTAGTTGGATCAAGTGTGTTGGAAGTAGGGCCATACAATGTGGACATAAAACTTACTCCTTGAAATGAGTTATGATGATTATGAAAGCACCATTAAATGCAAAAATCTGCTTACATTACAACTGTGAGCACTTTGTGTTCTGTACAGGCCTAAACACACCAGGTACACAACCAAATGTAATTTTGAATGTAGAGGAACCTTCAGACCAAACTCGGTTTTGTTTTCAAAGACTTTGGGGACTCAGGGACCAGAGTGAAAAAGTAAAGGAAAAAAAGATTCCCAAAAGACATCCACACTGTGTACTCCCCTCTCTCCAAAATA
This sequence comes from Brycinus macrolepidotus, assembly GCA_037974445.1. Taxonomy (NCBI): domain Eukaryota; kingdom Metazoa; phylum Chordata; class Actinopteri; order Characiformes; family Alestidae; genus Brycinus; species Brycinus macrolepidotus. The sequence continues at coordinate 21,396,952 of JBBPCZ010000136.1, forward strand.
GGCTGATCAAACACCAACATAAACAAAAAAACAGCTGTAAATAGTCTCTGTGTTGTACTGAGCTATTCAACATCATTCCCAGCCTTGCAGTGTTTCTGCCTGCCTTTAGTCAGAAGACTACATGTTCTGTCATTGTCGCTGGAATTTGTTACATTTTATTGTTGTTATTTAAAAAATGTTTGGTTGCATTTAAAAACACCAACTCTCCTTCTGCATTTTACAAAAACTTAAGTCTCTAGAGCTACATTCGAGATACAGCTAAATGATACATTTAGCTGCTCTGAATGATAACATTTTTTCCCTCTCCTGTAAAGTGACATGCCTTAAAGAGCCCTATTCTACATGTTTCTTGTATTTTATTCCCCTGCTGAGTTAACTAATAATGATTGTGTGGCAAAAACAGCCATAAACATATCACACGCTTTAGGCAGGATGCAGATGCAAGTTCAGTATTTATGGAAACAAAGATACAAAGAGACTCAAAAAGAGTCTGAGGGTGAACAGGAACAAGAGAGAGGATCCGAGGGTTAACAGAGAACATGAGCAGGGTCATATGATGAGGGTTTAGACTACCAAAACACAACTGAGGATCAAACAAAACAAGAGATCCTGATGATCAGTACTTCATTAAATTAAATCAGGAGCTGCTGATGGATTTTCACAAATCCAAGCAACGGCTGGAGGAACCGAGGAGGAATCTGGAACTGAACCTGCATTCTCTTTACCAGCTCACACAATATCAACTACCTTTATACAAACAGAACAAATCTTGATACTTTTTACTGCTTTCTTGTTTGCGTTTGTTCTAATGTTAAATTAGCTAGTAGAAACACACTTTATCACACTCTGAGAAAAATGGCTTTAAGCATAGGTGGCAGGGGTGAGGCAGGGATACGACACCTGTGGACAGGATAACAAGGGGGCAGGGCTAAGCTGAGCACTAACGTCAAAACAGAAGCCATATGGCAAGTTAAACATCAAAACAAAAGCCACATGTCACAAAGGACAAACAAGGCAGGGTGTGACAAATAGATCTGCACGTGGGAGTTTTCTAACCTTTCCTTATCCCTTAGAATCAAGGAGATTATTTTGGTTACTGTGTGTTGCTGACACAAATGTCCTCTTCTCTGACTGGGTGATTTGCATTGTGCCTCATTTGAAAAGAAGTTGGCTACAGACAGTGTGAATGGGTGGGGAAAATAAGTGGACGTATTTAAATGTGTTGGTTTTTGTGACAAAAAGTATTGAGTGGATTTGGGAGAATCATAACATTTTCACTGTTTAACAATTCAAACATATTGTGTAAAACTCCTAAATTTGCTTTTTTTCCTTTAGTTTTTTGCATTTTTCATGTTATCCTGTCCTTTTCACAGCCTCTCAGGCCGGTTTCTAAGATTTTGATTCATCACTATAGTTACTGCTGATCTTCTAGGTCTTTGTAGAAGGCAGTGAGAACCAGTAAGAACCTTGATTGACTGATAAATGCTTTAGGTCGGCCTTGGCCGGTCAGCACACTGTTTTTTGTGTTTATACTGGTGTAAACAAGTCTTTTGGAGAGTTGGGTGTACACAACGTGGGCATGTGTGTGTGATTGTGCGTGTAGACCTGGATTGGTCTGTAGCTGTGGTTTGTACTTTGCTATTGGCTGGTTTTTATTGAAGATACTCAGGGAATGTGGTGTGTGGAATTTGTGTGAGTGTGTGTGTGTGTGTGTGTGTGTGTGTGTGTATCTCTGCTGAAAGCTCTCTCTCTACGCTTCAGCCCCCACAGTGCCTTTGTGACGACTCAGCCAAAACCGGCTCAAAACAATTTAGCTGAATCCTCGATACGCCTTTTAGATACAAGAAATGAAATAATAGCAAGACTGCCAAGGATCATTGATCCACAGCCGCCTCTGAATACCAATAAAGTGCCATTACACCAGGATAAATACATCGCTCGACTGCTGCGGCCTCCCCCCTGCATGCGCGCGCTCATACACACACAACACATCTAGACAGAACCCCACCAGGCTGAGCCACAGATTGCAAGAAAGCACTCAGAATCAACGGGGGAAATTTACGAGCTGCGGTTTCAAGCATCTCTCGGAAAAATGTGCTTTTGATTGATCTGTGCTTTTTCCTTTTACATGCAGGAGATCAGCCTATACCGACAGGTAATGCAGAGTGTCATGTGTTGAGAAGCTGCTTAGACTTGCATTTAAAAGCCCCAAGCAGAACCATCCTGGGATTCTCCAGCTTATCCCTGTGGGTCAACCATAGCTGGTGTTTCATGGTTCCGTACTGAACTGTGACGGAATGGTTCTAGCTGAAGCTAAAGAGTTCCCTTAAATGGGATCTTTTCTGTCAGATCAGCTTTTCATCACAGTTTGAGAACATGGCTTATTCAACAACACGGCATTCAATAAGTCATGCCAAACGACAGTGTTTTTATCTTCTCTGTGAGTGCGACACGACAGGCTTTGAACCTGCAGCTTTGGTTGGGAGGAACTTCTCTAGTGAGGAACACCTTATATCACAGCTTCCAGAGTTCTGTGAATAATTTTACTATTAACCCCTCAAAAACTGCTCTTCTGTTTTTTCTCCTTTAATAATGTGAACTCCCAAAGACGTAATTTGCTTTGATATAAAAAGATTGTGGTTTCACACAGATAAACATTCAGACTTTTATTTTGTTTCCTTTACAAAAGTGAATGCAGAACATGCACACAAGGGTAACCAACAGTCCCGTATTAGACAGCACCATCCTAAACATTTACTCCATGTACCTGAAAGCAATACATATATATATATATGAGTGTGTGTGTGTGTGTGTGTGTGTGTGTGTGTGCGTGTGTGTGTGTGCATGCGTGTGTGTGTGTGCTTCCAGAGCGTCTCAGCCAGTCAGATTTTAGAACCAGGCCTTTCCATTCCTATACAGGCTTCAGGGAGGCGGGGTCTTCTCCATAACCAGAACAGCAGTTGGAGGCACCGTCACTGTATTCTGAGGGGTTTTAGAGAGATGGATGCATTTACTTTGGTGTGACTAAAATTCATCTCAGATCACCTCCTGAAGTGGTTTGAGCGATGAGATTTAAATCTATTTTAAGTGCATCTTGAGTGTATTTGCATCTTCAGTTCTATTTGGATAAGCCCCACTCAGGTGTAATCCTTGAGATGCATGAAACGACCAGGCGTTAAAAGGTGTTTTAGTGATCTAAATTGCATTCTGAATGTGTTCATATTTGCTCACAAATGGCTGCAGTGCATCTAACAGTAAAGACAGCATGGAGCTTCTTTTATATTGTGACATGGTGGCACGCAAAAAACTCCATTTGCACATGCTTTTCCGTTTTACCCTGGCCGGCATGAAGTTCTACAAGATTCTGAAAGTATTGCTACAAGACGTTAGGTTAGAACAGATACTGCAGTTCCAAGCCTGACTGCGCTCTTGTTTGTGTCTGTAGTCAGCTTGCAGATTTTACAGTCCATTCAGCTGATTTTATATATTGAAGCCATTATTATCAGATAAATGGATTGGTGCTCTAGTCTGACCCAAAGACTTGCAGGAAACAGCTTGGCTTTGAATGAGGATTGTCCAGCCAGAAGTTGGTTGGGCTGTGTGTGCAGCAGCAAACAGTAAAGCAGTCATATGCTTGGTGATTTAGGCATCTTGGAGACGCCATTATGGCTGCAGGGCAGCGCGGAGCTCCAATTTGCTGTAAATCTGTGGCCTTAAATCACCACCGCCCCTATTGCCTGGCGGACAGGCAGTAAAAGGAAAAGAAAGGCGCAATGCCACTGGGGGGACCCATCAGTGCTATGCTAGTCATATACATAGCCATACACAACACATACATACTTGTACACCTTTCCATAGAGCTGTATTTCCCTTCCTGGCTGACAGCCGCCATGCATGCATGAGTGTGAGTGTGTGATTGTGATTGATGGTGTGCTATGCATTCCATTTACATGTGTATGCAGGTTGTGCGCCAGGGGGTTTCACACTTTAGCTCTGAACTGTACGGTGAAAAAAAAGGAATGCAATAAATTGACATTCCCATACTCCTTTCCATCATTTCCATATGAATGAAATATATTAGCACAATTGTGACCAAATAAGTAAACTAAAACACTTATATAAAACACTAAAACTAGTTGTGCTACTGTATTTTGTTCATGTGAAAATGAATGTATTTTCTTTCTATACAGGCAGAACATCTGAGAAAATCCAGCATAGAAACAGTGTGGACAACAAATGTTAAAAATAAAGACATTTTGTTTACTAGAAAAAAGCTGTTCGTGAGGCAAACGGAATGGAACTGAAATGTTATATCAGAGGTTCTCATTAAAACCATTTAAGATAGAGAGAGAAAATCATTCTCATTAATTAATTCCTAGTCCCTAGCATCTCTGTGTATTCCCAGATTGCTTGTGCATTCATTATTAACTAATTGGAACACGCTTTACATGTGTTCTCCACGGGAAATGCTGCAGCAGAATGCTAAGAGGCTAAAGGCTAGCTTTTACAGTGTGGCTGTACCTGGAGAATGTTAGGAAGAAGGTGCACTTCGAATGAGCATTTTTAGCACGATATAGGAAAAGTCACTGTGTGAGTGTGTGAGTATGTGTGTGTGTGTGTGTGTGTGTGTGTGTGTGTAGGTGTGTGTGTGTGTTTGTGTGTATGTGTGTGAGTGTGTAATGGATGTGGAACAGCAGAGGTGATGGGCTGTGGAATTATTTAAATACCTAAATGTCAAGTTTTCCTCTTTCCATACACGGAAGACACAGACGAGCAAGAGATAAGGGGAAAGAGATAACACAGCTGTTTCTTTCTCCTTCTTTCTTTCTTTTTCACCTCCTCCTGTCTCTCTTTCTGCCCTGTCTCTCCTTTTGTATTCCTCTGTCTCTCTGACACACTGGCTCCGTCCTCTCTCTCTCTCTCTGTCTCTCTCTCTCTCTCAATTTTAATTCAAGGTGCTTTATTGGCATGACCAATACATCTACATTTGTATTTCTGAAGCATGAGTAACAGAGTAATAGAGTTTTAAAGGAAGAATCAACTAGTAGAATATTAAATGTATAAAAGTGTAGAGGAACAGAAAACTGTTAAGCAGCAGTTGAGGATCATAGTACCCATAGTAAAATTCATGCCGTATTAATCACTATAAAATCATAGTGCCGAGTCGCGAGAAAGTAGTGCAGTATTTCTCTCTCTCTCTCTCTCTATATATATATATATATATATATATATGTCCTCCAGCAGGGCTTAGAGTGGATGTTTGATGTTGATGTTTGATTCTAGAGAGAAACTCTGAGTCTAATTTAAAGTGATTATTATTACATGAGAAGGGTGAGGAGGTTCACATGAAATGTTTCGTGTGTGTGTGTGTGTATATGTGTGTGTGAGAGAGAGAGAGGGAGAGAGAGAGAGAGTGCACACAAGAAACAGAGAGAACAAGAGAGAGAAATACTCCTCTATTCTCTCACTTCAGTCAGGTGACAGAAGCCTCCTGCTGATCCATATTTATGACCATGGACACAGAGTAGTGATCTCTGGTAAAAACCTGTTACACACACTCATAAATAACCTAATCCTTCTTTCCCTAGACACACGCACACACACACACACACATTCACGCATGTGGACACACACACACAGGCACACTCTGAAGAAAGTGCTGACGAATGTGTAAACAGCATGTTTCCATATGCAAAGGCGTGAGTAATGACTCTGAAAGGACGAGAGGAGGCTGGAGACGGGCCGGCCCGGTGCTGGATGAGTGGGCCAGCGCGTCGCGGCGGCTGATGAATACGCCGGCAAACGCTTTTCAGCACAACTCAGCACTTTTCTCCTGACATCGACACACAGACAGCCAGATTAATGAAACTTCATAGAATCAGATTAAGGACTCAAAAATGCACAGTTTCTGTCCTACACCAGACAGGATGTAATCTACAATATGCATATCATCACTTTGTTGGAAAACCTCTTATCTCTTTGTAGAAGAAGGAAAAAAAAAAACGTTTTGGTGGTTAGTGACTAATTCAGTCACATGAACTCAAGTGACATGTCGATGGATGTGTACTTTCAAATCAGTAGTTAATAAGCAATTTTTATTAACATAACATCCTTTTGTGTTTAAAAAGTATTCTGTCTTTTTTAGCTTCATTTGAGATCAAAAAGTTCTCAGAACTAAATCAAAAAGTGAAGAGTAGACATACATGAGTTTCTGTGCTGTGAGATGATGGATGTACTGCAGTTATATAAGTGGACATTATTGTTTTGATTTTTAATATTTAAAAAATATCACTGTGCATTGAACAATTACATTTTTACAGCTAGTTTTTGTTTTAGCAATAGCATTCATTTACTGTAATAACCCTGAAAGAATAGCTTACTCTCTGGTTGGTGATTTTATATTAGAATGGAGCTAACGGTAGTGAATTTTGGCCTTTTAGAGCAGCTCTCTAGGTTATCCAACATTTAAGTAACATATTCTTTGGATGTTACAGTTTGGATGTTGACTCCTTTAGAAATGATTAGGCTCAACTACCTGTGAATATTATGCATCCTGTTAGCTTAGCTAAATGCCCAGTTTACTCTAGTGAGGACAGGATACGGTCTAGTTAGCCCACATAGAGACAGTTAACGTCATCAGAAAAGAGTCTTCTGAATCAGTCACTAATTGTGATATGTGATATTTCATCACTGCTTAACAGTCTCTTGTTTATCATACACTGTCCATGGTCATCGGAAGTCTGCATGTGAAACAACAGCTGTGATGGACAAGGATGGATTTCATGTTGGATGTATGGACATGGATGGATGGTGTGTTTGTTTCTTGGGTGACAGATACAGTGAAATGTACATGTCAACTGGCAAGGAAAATCCATACACTATTGATCAATACAGTATAAATGAGGGCCATTTCCAATTCATATACATTTTTTTCCCTTTCATATAACATTAAAGCACCACCAGCTTCATTATAATACATTCGGCCTAGTTTGAATCATTCAATTGAGATCACATTAAGTGGTCTACGCTAGAAGCGATTCCTAAATGGCTCTGAGTGTACGATGCTAGTCTTAGTCCATGTTAGTCATGCTGGCATTTTGCATACAGTGAGAACCCACCTTCTGCTCTGCTTTCTTCTACATGAAGATTTTACAGTGTAATTTTAAAATGCTTACATATCAGAGAACTAAAACTCTTTGGTGAAATATTCCTCTAAGATTTGTTTCCTCCAGCACCTGCTCATTTGTTCCCAGGGGGGCAAGAGCTTTTAGTGAATGTAAAAAAAAAAAAAAAACTCTTTTTCTGTGAGAGAGTGTGAGTGTGTGTAAATGAAACACATTTGGTGTTTGTGTAGCACTCAGCTTCAAGAGTGTTAGCTATGCTTAAAACGCTAGAAGTTCCCCTCGAGTGCTAATCTGTTGCAAGCTGCTTCTGCCTCACACATTGGACAAGAAACTGCAGAACTGAGCTCAACTCAGCAAAGCGGGGAAACCAACCACATTACAGAACTTCATGGCTTTTTCTGCTGCATGCTGTGTGTGGTAGATAGAGGTAAACACTGTTTTGCCATGGGCCTGGACTAACCTAACAGGCCTTCCAAATTTTAGGAAAGCAAGCATTAAATGAGCTCATGAAGTCTTCAGTTTACATCCTCCATCCTCTGATTCCTTTTGACTCTATAGGAGTTCTTTGAGCACAACAATGACTTTACCACGCAACAACCTGAGGCTGAATCTGAAAAAGACCTTTGATGTTTTAGACCGCATGAAAATGTGTTTATTACCATATAAATGGTTCTTTACATGCATGTCTTTATTAAACTAGAGACTGTATGTTTCCAAAATGCTATGCAGCTAGTTTGAATGGAAATACACAACACTTAGGAGATTGTACTACACACATACCTGGTTTTGGTAATGGTGTGAAATACCTATAAAGTAATTCCAAGAGAGTAAAAGATCTCATAATTGGATACTTATGTGGAGTTACAAGGTGGTACATACAAATCACCTTCACTATAGTGTCTCATGCTTAAGCAAGAAAGTAAATGGTAAAAATCTCTAGAAAAAAGAGCCATTTTAACAATCCTTTTTTTCCTTTACAGCCCAGATTATAGGCAATAAACATGCCATATAAGGCTTGGTGAAACTTTACTTTAACCCTGCTGCATAACATGGATATAACCATGTCATAAACATGTTATGGAAGATGTCATATGCTGTCATGAGTTGTCATGACCGGTTATGTCCATTTATGAAAGTGCCATTGCTATGAATGATAAATGTTATGCCAGATACTGTAATGGTTGATGTCATGACTTTCAATTAGCATGTGACATAAACTGTAATGATATCTAAAATTGTAGTAACTGTCATGATAATTTCCAATAAGACACTATATTAACAGCCATAACCTGTCATAATAGCTCCTGACTGCATATGACATTTTCCATGACATTTTTAGCACACAGGATTGTTCAAGTTAAGTTTACAGATGGCTTTTAGGTCTTCAAGTGTCTTTGTATGCCCTTTTTCCCCATATAACTACTGGTATTTGGAAATGTTTTCAGTTTATTTTCTTGTCTAAATGTGTGACAGGACAATGAAATTTAATGTGTGTTTGCACTTACTGCCTTGTTACTCTGTTTAATTACCCGATTATGAGATATTTTATTGCGTCCTTTATCAGCTTAATAGCTAGAACCTGTACGACATTTCAATTTAGTTTCATTAGCGTGTCTTGGAACTCATCATATTTCTCACAAAACCTTACTTTCCTTCAAAATATAGCTCCAACTCAAATCTAATAGCCATTACTCAACTGATTAAGTGGATTAATGGATCTGGAAAAGACATGTTCATTCAGGGTTAGGAGTGACCTCATCAGCAAGGTAGATCTCCAGAAGCAGGGTTGGTGACCACTGATCTAGAACTTAAGGGACTGTAAATGAAAATGTTTTACATATTGAGATTGGCTATATTGTGAAATCATTACATTTAAACTGTAAAATGGTTTTCCACGCTTGCACAGATCCTTTAAACAATCAAAAGTTGTCTTTCTGTGCCACTGCTGCAAAGAACTCTTTCTGGGAAATTTTTAAGAGTGTTGATACAAAGGTGAACACACACAAAATCATACTGAAAGAAAGCACAGCTCGAAGGGCTGAGTCTGAATCTGTGTGGTGAGAAAACTCAACACTTCAGATGAGCATTCACCAGAGCGCAGAGGTCAAGATGTGGAGGAGAACAGAGAGTGAAAGTGTAAGAGAGCAAGCGAACTTTGCCATTCACTATGCATGTGTATTTGTGTATATGTGTGTGTGTGTGTGTGTGTGTGTGTGTGTGTATGTGTGTGTGTGTGTGTGTGTGTGTGTGTGTGTCTGTCTGTGAGGGCAGTAGGTGTGTGTGCGGCTGGCTGGAAGCTAGAGTATTGTGCCCTGAGCTCATGGAGCTCAGGCTGCAGGGGGCTCTGTGTTGTAGGCAGCCCTCAGAGATGTGAACTCTGCCTGGGGAGTGGAAAGTCCTGTCAGGGGGCTCAAGGAACAACCCCCTGGAGACCTATCTCTTTCAAAGCTCAATCATTACTAAACCACTTAGCTCTCTCTCTCTCTCTCTCTCTCTCTCTCTCTCTCTCTCTCTCTCTCTCTCTCTCTCTCTCTCTCTCTCTCTCT
>JBBPCZ010000136.1:21406721-21419221 GCA_037974445.1 Brycinus macrolepidotus
CTCTCTCTCTCTCTCTCTCTGTCTCTCTCTCTCTCTGTCTCTCTCTCTCTCTCTCTCTCTCTCTCTCTCTCTCTCTCCCTCTCTCTCTGCAGTACTTTAACTTGCATCTGACCCAGTTTGGACCATACAGATTAGATTACAGCAGAACTGGCCGGTGAGTGCTGACATATGAGTCTTTAATAGGCTCATTATATTGTGTGCAACATGTTATCTTCTGATCCTGCCTCCTAGTCATCACAGATTGAAAAATTTTATCGTGTGGCAAAAAGGGGTGCTGGGTGTGGGGACAGGCAAGCAAGAGCAACTTTCCAGAAAACACAAAATGAAATAGCTGCTGTCTGAGTGCACATTCAGTGTGCTGATAATTCACTGATAATTGCATCACCTAATAAAGCTCATTTCAGCATAGCAGAGACACATTAACACGCTTTTGTTTCTTGTCAGAAACTAACTTTGTTTTTTAAAGCTAGGCAGCATATCGGGCCTGAATAAGAACATGGAAAACGAGACAAATGAGGCACGTTTTCTTACGTTTGCATCCGACTTGATTGACACTGGATGGAAATTGTCGGTGATTCTGGTTACTATCATCAGTCGGCTTTGGCCTAGTCTTTAAAAATGTAACTTGATCCATGATAACTACATTTTTGACTGGGTTTCAAGCAGACCGTGTTGTCACTTATTTGTGTTTAAATATGTCTAAGTGTATTTAAATGTGTGTGTTCAGGCATTTGTTACTTGGTGGAAGGAGAGGTCACGTAACTTGCATAGAATGGCAGACAAAAAACCTTATGTGTGAGATGAACGTCATGGAAACAGTCCAGGATGTCAAGTAAGTGCACACACACTGCGCCCACCTTGCGCCTCAGTATCTCCTTCACCCTCACTCTCGTTGTCCTTTTTTCCTTGATGTCCACTAGGTGGCTTCACTCTGAGGCCATGTTTGCTGTGGCACAGAAGAAATGGCTGTACATCTATGACTCTAAAGGCATAGAGCTGCACTGCATCAAGAAATTCAACGATGTTCTGCGCATGCAGTTCCTTCCCTACCACTTCCTGCTTGCCACAGCGGTGCGTCTGTAAAACAACTCATGTTCATACTTAAAGTTGTTAAATTGTTGCTAGCACAAGAGCACAAGGGCGGGGCAATACATCAAGGTCATCAGATAAGATTCATTTGACAAGTAGTGACCCAGTGCTGGGTTGGCTGACGGTTTTCCCCCATGAGTGCTGAATGAACTAATAGAGCTCTAGATCACTCAATTCTAAATATAAACAGCTTAGGAAGTGTTTTCTACTTGGTATTGACCAAGAACTGTTAAAACAATGGACTTAAAAGTTGCTTTGCTACAGTAGTGCAAATTTCTCATGTCTTCCATTCTATTGTTCTAGATTACCATTTTCAATGCATCTTAAATGTGTATAATCAAATTAAAAAGATTTGTGTACAAAATAAGCTAGAGTGTTTATATATAAACTTTTCTGTTCTAGAGAAAGTCATAATCGTTCACAGTGGTGGTGATGGAAACCAGGTGTCTGAAGAGTTTAGTGTGCCTGAAGGCTTCCTCACAGGAAGTTATTACATGAAATGGTTAAACACACACTGCTGATTTTATGATATTTTTTCTGATAAGGTTGTAGGCTACAACTCCAGCTGTATCTCAAAGATACATTCAAGGCTTTGTAAGACAAAATTGTGGGCCAAGTAAATGTAATTTTTCAGGTTCATTTCTATTTTATCTTTAAACATATCAAAGCATAATTCTGGGAAGTTAATAAAATATCTATACTTGCAATTCAAACATCGGGACGTCTAATTGCTGTCATCACCACTGTTAAGAAATCGGAGTTCGTTTGTTTCTCTGCAGTTAAACCACTCTGAATGACTTTACTTAGATCTCAAGGATTATAAAATGCAGGCAATTTAAGAAATGGGTGGAACTATGCTGGAGGTATCTTGATGGTTTAGATGAGCTGTTAAAACAAGAAAATACTGTAAGTGTTTTTGGATATCGCCCAGCTCTAGTGGCTATGCTCTCTTGTGAAACTTCTGTAAGTGTGTATACCCTAAAGATGTGAAATGGAACTAGAATCCCTAGAGGTTGTATGTAAAGGCTGAGGATGCAGGACCAATTCATGTACAGGTGGGAATGGGTGGACAAAATCCAGACTGTGGGACAAATATGGGATCGAAAATTCCATTTAACCCCCAGTAAATATATTCTTCTTAATATAACATTAATAATATTCTTAATATTCTTCTTTATTTTTCAAAGTAAAATACAGTCATAATGCAGGACTCTATAAAGCAGCCTCCAGTTTACACATGCTAACAAAAGTGCTCGTCTCTGCAGCCGCATTCATAGTTAAACTTTCCTTAATTGCCTCAAAGACATGCAGGTTTTGGTTTGTTATGGTCATATGTGTTATCCAACTTTCTCTCTCAAGAGTGCAACAGGTTTCCTGCAGTATCTGGACGTGTCTGTCGGGAAGGAGGTGGCAGCCATCAACACAAAATTAGGGCGGCTTGATGTGATGGCACAGAACCCTTACAATGCAGTCGTTCACCTCGGTCACCCCAACGGCACAGTCAGCCTGTGGTCACCCAACCAGAGAGAGCCCCTCGTTAAATTGCTTTGTCATCGGGGTGGGGTCCGCTCTCTCACAGTGGAGAAAACTGGCACGTAAGTATACTATTGTCACATGACAAGTCGTCTATAGAGTAAAAGCTCATTCTATAGTAGCAGGGCAGCACAGTGTGGCTGGAATACCAATACTGCAGGTGTATTTCTATACAGCAGTGTTTCTCCTAGAATTTCTTTCAGACTGCGTGTGACGCTACCAGTCTTTTAAACATGATGTCACGACAAAATACATTTGATTATACTCCAATCACTCAACCCTGGTCCTGGAGGAACAAATACACACTACATCTGAGTATGGGGCTGTTAATGAGCTGATTATTTGGATCAGGTGTGGTGGTAGCAGAGCAGGGAAAATACTAAAATGTGCAGGACACATTTTAACTTTGCAAACACAATATAGGTCCAAACACCACAGAACAACTGATTTTGATTTTGATACCCCATCACCAGTCGCTCGACTTTGCTCTCTGACATTTTTTATCATGCACTCTTGTGTCACCAGAAATGAAGTATTATTAGCTCAACAAACACACTTCAGCTTCAGACACCAAACAGCAGGTCTGTTTTTTTTGTCACTTCAGGTCTAGTGGCTATATTTTGATTACTTTTGTCATCTACAATTGCTTTAGTAGCACACCAGTTAGAATCAAATCTATATTATGGTCTCTGGTACTGTTCGGGACTGCAGCCTATATGCTTAGATAATTAACAAATCCAGCAGGATCCCTTTCTATACTGTGGTGAGCGGAGCTGTTGTCCCGCTAGCTGAGCTACCACTAACCAGCTCCTCTCTGCTAGTGAGCAGTACTGTTTTAACTTTTAGCATTTGTTGTTAGATGGTTTGGCATTTTGAGAATAGTTGAAATTTGTGTGTTTGCTTATTTGATGACCATGGAAGCAAACAAAATGTTTTTTTTTCCATTTTGAAATAATGCAAGACAGAACAGCACAAAAACAGCATATACACTGTCATAAGATAAGATAAGATAATCCTTTATTAGTCCCACAAGTGGGAAATTTGCATGTATTGTAGATCCCCCTTTCATACATCAACTATTACAGTATTATAGTTCTGCAAGTACACACCAGATGACCAGCTTAAACTGGTTAACCCAACGTTAGCCTGAACCAGGCAACCAGTCTGAAAGTAGATTGTGGAAATGGATTTAATGGAGTTTTATGTTACAAACTAATCACATATACAAGTTTACCAGTAAAGAGAGAGAGAGGAAGTGTATGGTGGGCTGCTGATGAATGTGTCTTTTCCAAGCCCAGTGGCATTTGGGGGTTGGCCAGGTGGGCCGCTCAACTAATTATTGGTATGGGAAACTGTTTTGTAATTGCCGTACATTTTCTGGTGTGTTAAAATGGATCGGTTAGTTGAAAACACCCACACTTAACACTCATCTGGAACTGTGATGAGACAAGACGCTCACCACAATCAGGGAAAAAAATGATTGATGTTGGTTAGAAGGTTCATTTGCAAATGTAAAGACCCATATTGCAATAAAAACTAGCAGCCAGTACACTTTACAGCCCTGCTATGAATACCACTAGCCAATAAAGCTAAAACCTTTTTTGAAAAGATTGTTGGATTAGTGTGCCAGTTGGCTTTGAGAATGTTCTCCAAATTAAAAAATATAGTTTCATGGTTGTCCAAAGGGGCAGTGAATCATGAGGCATGTAACAGTCGAGACTTTGTGTTACAGATACATGGTGACATCAGGACTGGACAGGAAGCTGAAGGTCTATGACATCAGGGCGTTCAAACCGCTTCATTCCTACTTCCTACCTGCTGGAGCCTCCTGCCTTTCTCTCAGTCAAAGAGGACTGCTCAGTGCTGCTACCGGAGACATAGTGCAGGTACACACACACTGAACATCGAACTACAGGAGTTATACACTCATTTAGTGGTTCTAACCTACTTTGTGCCTACCACTCTCAGAACAGCAGTAACTAAGGGTGGGCACCAATAATGTGCTAACTTAGGACTTGGTTAAAAACACTGTGGTCAATTCTGGTCACACTTCTTGAATTGATTTTGTGTTGTCTGTACTGTGTTTTAGAGAAACTGGAACTTTTAAAAAGTCAGAATCTGAATGTTGTTTTTTGTTGGATCCCAGGCCATGTTGGCCTTGATGTGTAATGAGAAAGCAGACAGTGCTGTTAAGAGAGTCCTTAATGCAGAACCCAGTGCATGTCACGTCCATGTTTAAGATCTCGGACCTGCGTTGGTGTCCTGCATCTGCAATATGTGGCAAATTGAATGGGATGAATGTATTAATAACAAATTGCATGAAATTAACCCTGCTGCTAATAAGAGACAATGGTTTTCTTTTCAAACTAGACATGATCAGATAGTCAAGATGTCGTATTCAGCATTCTAGACTTACGCATGTTTTTTTATTAAAAAGTGAAGAACCCCCTTCATGTCAGTTTTGTAGTATGGCTTTGTCAGTGAAACATATTTTACTTTGTTGTAAAATAACAGAAGGCAATGATTTTCCTGCCAAAGTAGTCTGGAAGATGTCTTTAATAAGGTACCATAAAGTTTTGGAAATTTTGGTCAAAAATTGATTTAAAGAAACAAATCTGTTTATTTGTTTGTCTGTTGTTTTCAAATAATTTATATTGTTAAATATACCTTTTTGCCATGACACAACCATTGTTGCTGATATGGCATGAAACTTAAATTACTACTACTACTGTGTTGCCTGTAATATAATAATAAATCTAATGCATATCCTACCTATAGTTACAGAGTTACAGTTGAGCTCATGGCATGGCTAGACTGCCTTTCACAGCTCAGCATGACCAAGAACAGCCGATTATGACAGAAAAGGGCCGTTTGACTGACATGCCAAATGACCAATTATGTTACAGATATGAAATGTTTTAAGCAGGGCAGGCGCGTCCATATAGGCGAACTCGGCATTTGTCTAGAGGGGCGCCTGAGGACGGTCTAATAAGTACATAATAAGTCCATTCAACTGAGGAATGTGTTGGTCTAAGGCCGCGCCTAACCCAGCCCCATCCTTCTCTAAAACCTAGCCCTAAAAACTGATTGACCTATTGAACTGTGAGTAGGCATGTTCATGCTTCAGCTTTGCGTGGGGAAAACTTATAAGTCAGACACTTTAAATCCTATTGGGAGGAAAAGTGAAATTTTAGTCATTTCCTAACGCAAAAGCACTTTAGATTTAGTGTCATGTTGCTAAAACAAATAGCAGAAGACAATGAACAATGAACAAGGAAGGCTTGACTTGAAAAACGCAGATAAATTCTCTGCTCCTACCACTGAACGCACACCAGATGTTCTCCTTAAAACACACATAATTACCCTATACATCTAACTGTCTTGCAGGACAGAAACAGGGCTGCTGCTGTTTATGGAGCTTTACATTTTAGGCTTCAGCTTCAGCTTCTGTCTATTTTTTATCTCCTACTGGCTTGCCCAGAGAGCACATTATGTATTTGTTACTTCTTATCCAAAGTTCGTCTGATTGATTGTTTGTTTGTTTGTTTATTTATTTATTTATTTGTTTGTTTGTTCGTACATACTGCTGTATAGTACTGGCTGGATACTATAGTAAACACTACATGGCTCTTACTATAGGTGGGATACTATAGTAACTTTATTTGTTGGGAGTGTTATTTGTATATTGACCCAACCCTTGCAAATCTTGGATGAAGTAGGGTGTGGCAAAATAACATTTCGGTTGGAATGGAAAAACCTCACATGCTGCCTAATCTAGAATCCAGCACACACACACACACACACACACACACACACACACACTCTTGCTGTACTTTTTTGAAGGTGATTGGCATTTGCCAGCTGATATGCTTAAGTGCTCCTCCTGTAATAAGTTAGAAGGAATATGGTATGTGAGTGTGTTACAGTGTGACCTAGATCATTTATACAAAGGGGTGGAAATAGAATGCATCACTTTTGAAGATTGAAATACTGTGTGTGCGCGTGCATGCGTGCGTGTGTGCGAATGTGTGTTTATTTACAGGTGTATCGTGATGTTTGGGGAGGTGGTCCAATAACAAAACCCTACATGGCTCATCGAGTGAGAGGGACAGTTTGGGGCGTTGGGTACTGTCCCTTTGAAGACGTGCTGGGTATTGGACACGCAGAAGGATTCACCAGTATGATTGTGCCAGGTCAGCGCTCTCTCTCTCTCTCTCTCTCTCTCTCTCTCTCTCTCTCTCCCTCTCTCAATCTCTCTCTTTCTGCCTCAGTCAACTTTTCACACCCTGAGGGCACACCATTGTGGATACACAAACACAAATGCACACACACAGCTGGTGCTTAGTCGGTGCTGTATTTCGATATTTGACTGTTAAAACATACTTGAATGTTAAAAATGTGTGGTGGAAACTTTGATTCTTTTCAAAGATTCATTCAGAAATTAATCATCCACTGAATTGATCCCCCTAAATCACTAGGAACACATTTTTTTTCTCGTTTGCATCAAGCTTCATGTTATTGACAGAAGATGTCATGGCTTTGCTTCCAAACAATAAAATATTGGCCATTTAAAGAGCATGGCAAACATTTATTTATTTGTTTGTTTGTTTATTTTCCCCATAATAGATTTTTTCCCCATAATTCATTTTTTCAGGCCAACATGTCTTTATGGTTAGGATTATATGGCTACCTGTTGGTTTGGCATGCTCATGTTTTTTTTTTTTTTGTGTAGACAGAGATTTTTTGAAGCAGCGCTTGTGGATGGGATTTATTTTAAGAATGAAGAAACATAAGCTTGTTTAAAAAACAGATATCTGTGTGTGTGTGGACTAGGCCTCAGCCAGTCACACAGAGCTTCATTGCTTGTTTTGTCTGTGTAGCTTTGTCATCTCTGCGTTCCAGGTGTGTGAATGAGATCGGGTCAGTGATAGAGTTTGCTCAGCTCTGCCTCTCTATACTAAACTATCTGCTTCTGTGTCATTCTGAAGCGAACTGGCAATTTCATAACGCTTAACGTGGGCTCCCAGCCGGTGTCTGTATCCAGTGGCTCACACTCATGCTACTTTTTAGCTTGGCAGACTTGATCTGTATTATGTGACTCTGAAATGTCTTATTTTGGTCTTTCAGGAAGAGAAAGAAGGCAGAGCAGATGTGACTTTGCTAATTCCTATTAGTTCTATTTCTTCACTTTTGCCATGGTACTAAGGCAGTACTTAATTAATTAATATGTAAGATGTGTTCAAATATAGCACACATACAGTACATCTTATTGATAATTACATTGTTTGTTTATAAAGGTACAAACAATGCCAAAGGTACAACATATATAGTTGAGTCCCATAAATGAACCATAAATTCATTTTGTCCCAGGAGTAAGGGTCATATTTGTACCTTCTCATAACCTAATGTTTTGAAGTAGAAAACCTGGAGTGAGGACAGAGTGTATGGAGTCAGTGCAACTGAAAAAATATATAACTGCAATGGAATATGGTGAAGGGTACTAAAGGCATACCCTTGAGGGTACAACCCCAGTGACAGTTTAGTACTTTTTTCTAAGAGAATAAAATTTTCTCCATTTGAAAGCAGTGCGTTATGTAATAACTATATGAGCAGACTAAATAAGCTTGAGCGGTATGTATTACCTTCAATAATTCAGTTATTAGTGTTCACATGAATCTGAATATGACAAGGATGAAGGATGAACACAGTTTCCTATTTCCACCACTAATGTCCAGTGACAGCATCAGTTCCATCTAATGAGTGTAAACAGTAGATATCATATATACAGTTTAGGGTTCCATTTCCTTAGAGATCGTAGCCTCTCACTCTCATTCTTATGGATTTTTGTTACAGTGGAGACTCTCATGGAGAACGGTTGAACTGTTGCTTTTGTTGGTTTGCTTCTCGCTGATTTAGCCATAGGTCTCCTGTGAGCACTGTCCAATTTAGTGTGTCAAGCAGTCCTCCAATATTAACATTACTGATGTTACTAATATTGCCAGGATCAGCAGTGTGGGTCAGCTTGTGGTCTAGTGGTTAGGGCGTTGCCTCTACAATCAGAAAGTTGTGGGTTCGAATCCTAACACTGCTAGTGTCATCACTGACGTACCCTTGTTGGTGGCAGCCCACTGCTTCACTTGGTGAATGGGTTAAATGCAGAAAAGGGGCCACGCCACTTTACTATTGCTTGTAAATGATACTACACACTTGATGCACAAATTCAGAATGCCAGGAACTGGAAAGGCTACAACCACACTAGTAGTATGCATTAACAACATACAAAAATTGGCTTTAACAATTGATAAGATAACATGTTAACCTTGACAGCAATAAAAATGACATAAAAATATAGGGCAGTGTTCCTAAGGCTACGTGACACCTACTTAAGCCTTTCATGAAAATTGACGTTAACACAGGCCTTTTCCAACTGGTGTCAGCTGTTGTAATATTTTCTGGGGTGCAACTGATAAATTGACTGATACTTATGGGAATAAGCCAGTTTTCATAAAAGGCTTATGAAGGTGTTGTGTAGCCTTATGAACGCTGCTTTCCATGGCGTATGACTCCAAACTGTAGTGTGTAACTAATGAGAGTACAAATTCAGGCATTCTTGTCCTGAAAATACACACACAAACACACACACACACACACACACACACACGCGCGCACACACAGATACACAGGAGATAGCTGTCCCTATCGAGGCCTGACAATGATGATTAAGGTGGAGGCAGTAGAGTAGAGTCTAGGGTGAGTCATCTCACTAGTGTAATAGCGGACAGAGTAAGACACACACACACACACACATAGACACACACGCACAATCTTTCTGTCTCTTAAAAAATCAATGTTGGTTCCAAAAGAGTTCCGTTTGCATTTGTGTGTGTGTGTGTGCACTAATGCTTTACAAATGCTGTTTATTTATCAGACAAAACTCCCCCCTGTGTGATCCATCATCATCATCATCATCATCATTGCCGTTGTGGTAATGTTATTGTTTATAGCGATGCTCTCCACTTTCATATATTAAAGCCAAAAGCTCGATGATACATCGGCCAAACTTCACTCCTCACGGGGTAATTACATTCCTCTCCGCGCTCCATAACTCACGCTGATAGAGCCGCTGAAAGGGCCTCTCATTTGCTACTGGTTTGAGGAGGGGCGGGAGTCGCGAGGATAGAATAACACGGCCGAATCCAGAGCCCGTCTTTAATCAGTGTGAAGCCTCTCAGAAAAGCAGAGAGAGAGAGAGAGAGATCACTGGAAAAGGCAATGAGGCTTTAAAACACAAGCTTTGTCATGGTCTTTTATCTTAAGACACCCAGAGAGGGGTATTTAAAGTGGGTGCCAAGCATACACACACACACACACACACATACACACAGCTTCTGAAGGTTTGTAAGTGGAAAATAAGGGACAGAGAGATCAGAAAGAGAAAGAGAGAGAGAGACAGACCAGAGAGATGAATGTACAACCGCTATTCAAAAGTTTGGACACACTTGTCATATTAATTATTTTTGTATCAGAGACGTTCACAAGTGGATTCATGTGAACATCTTTGATGCAAAACAGCCAATTCATGCAGAACAGCTGGTCCAGCTGAAGCTAAAGTTTTAGGACTTATCAAAGGAATATGGTCTGTAACTTACTAAAACTTCAGCTAGATTAGCTTCCAACTGAGCACTAGCTAGCATGTTTGCTATTCAAAAGAGGTGCTTGCCAAGCTTTTCAAGTTGCTTCTGTTCACTCTGTCCACCAGACAGAAGCTTTTTCTGTAATAAAAGGCTTGTTATTTGAAGTTGTATAGAGCTGCAGTTTTGTAATGACTGTGCATCAGCAAAAGTCACTCATGAAGGGTTTTAATTTAATCAGTTTTGTTCATATTTTTTATTCTCAGGCTGAAATTTCGGAAGTCTTATATCCTGAGTCACGACTCAGTTAACTCGAGTCCAAGTCGAGTCCAAGTTGAGTTGTGAGTCAGTCAAGTCAGGGTCACTAAATAGACCTCTCATCTTTGCACAATAATAACGTATACACTGTGGGTTAAATATTATAAACCTGTCTCCAATTTTTTATTCATATAGTCATAGTGTTTGTCAAAGTTTTTTTTTTCTTCTATTGAATTTATTATACTTAGACTCCACCAATCCACGTGAAACCTGGCGTGTTTGTAGCTCCATATGGCTGATACGGAATAAGAAGTTTGTGTCCCCGGGTGGGCGTGTCCCTTCATGCCAGCACCCCCTGAAGTGGGGTTGGCATGAAGCACTTTCTGGGCAATAGTTTGACATTTAACCAAAAATTACAAAATTTGTATAGCAAATTTGGTCTGTGTTCAAAATTAATTTTGGTTTTAAATCTTTACATAACATTTAATTAAATGTCCACAAAGAATATAAAAATACAGTAGACTTCTTAGTCTATTATTATGATGCAGCTTTTTCAGTCATTTTAGAATCTTCTACAGCTGTGTTGGTCATTCTGGACACATCTTAAGATAGATTTCTTTTTTTTCAGATTCCTAACATTTATGACTAATATCATATTAGAATTACAAATTTTGTGGAAATGCTAAAATGATGGTTCCAATGTAATGTAATGTAAGATAGGTAGCCTTTAATCTTAAAGAGATCTTTTAGTGTATCTGAACGGAAGTGGATGAGCTTGCAGTGTAACCAGTTGGAAACTATTCCTTTGGCCATTTTTCCAGTCCAAACCTCATGAGAAGCAATAATCATGCTGTGTATGCTGCAGTTTCCCTGTTATGGGAATTACAAACTGGATCCACAGACACAATAGGATAACTTGTGAAATTCATGGCCAGTGTATGCTAATGTGTCTGGTAATGTATGTGCAGCTCTGTGAAAAGAAGAAGACATCCAGAATAGTTTTAGAGACATTCACAAAGCCCCCTCTAATCTTCTTATATCCAACTCGCCTAAAAATATCATTTTGTCTTGGACTGTTTCTAATTTACCTCTGTTGCTCGGAGCCTGTACAGGACCTAAATTCAAAACAATATTTGAATTTTTTAATATTGTTAAAGTACCGTTGACCACTTTTGTGCAGATATGAAACATGGGGTTGCGTATTGCCTTCAAAAAAAGTTTTTTTATTAAAACTAATTCTTATGTATTGAACCATTTGAATGTTTAATGGTCCTTAGCATGGTTTAATGGTTCTACTCTATGAGAAACTGTTATACACAACTGTTTAAAGACCCTGTTTACAAAATTGGCTCTACATAGCACCAAAAGGTTTCCACTGTTGTCACTGTTGTTTTTTGGGCACTATGTAGAACAATAGTAATGCATACAATAGTACACAAATCAAAATACAGACATTTAGAGATATTATTAATTTCAGATTTCAATTTTAGTTTCATTTTAATTTTATTTCTTAACTCAGTTCGGAAACTTGTTGTTTTCTATAGTAGAGCTGATGTTGGTAATTTGTTGTGGTCATTTCCAATCTGTCTAGTATCGATTAGTTGCAACAACCTAGTCCTGCATGGTAGGGTAGCTTTTACAGCTAGAAAATGTATCAAATCTGAACTCCAGCATAAATTCTTTAGACTGAGTGCAATTTTTGACCAAATTCTAGAGAAACTTGCAGAGTCAGACTTGTTCACAGTAGTGGTGATAGGAACCAGACATTTGAGAAGTTGAATGCCCCTAAAAGCCCCCTCACAGAAAAGAAGTGCTTTTGAAAACATTCTTTTACAGTAGTTTTGAAAAGGTTTTGACCTGAAATAAGGTGAAGTAAGGCAAAACAGTACTCAAAGAAAACTCTTCCTGTGATTTACCACTATTTTGCCGTTGTTTACATTTTGTATGGTGGCTGTCAGAGCAAAAGCTTTTTCCAAAATCGCTTTTTTT
>JBBPCZ010000136.1:21437168-21453525 GCA_037974445.1 Brycinus macrolepidotus
CAGGAAACATGACTCAATGACTGAGCAGTTTGACACTACCGCCATTCCGTTTAAATACCCTGTGACGTGCGTCATTTCCGGAATTCCGTGCACGTCACGGTCTGGTGCGTGTGACAGTTGGCAACCCTGTCACCATCATATTCACATTAGTCTAGCATTGCTGCCTTAGTTTAAGATTCTGCTGTACCATAGTTCAGGATTTTGTTAACTTACTTTCTGTCAAAAAAATGAGCAAGTTTTGGGGTTTACTCCAGTTCAAGTCTGGTCAGACAACTGGACAAAGTGGAGAACATGGTGTTCCCCCTCTCAGGTATACCTCTTCTGAATTCCAAACACCCCGCAGTCTTCGCAGGTTAACCTTGCTGGGAGCTGCTGTGATAATAGATGTTTGCAGATGAGCTGTGTCCTTTTCTCTCTCCGTCCTTCATTCAGAAGTTGTAATTAGCTGATGGCATCACACTGGGACTCATTTGGCTCCACATCCAGTGACTTTGATGGCCTTCCACAGTTAGTCGGATGGAGGAGCCAATGAGATGGCTTGAGGGAGCCAGGCTTTGATTCATACAGGAGATCAGCAGGGCTTTTGAAGCCTGAAAGCGCTTAAATATACCAGGTCACGCAGTGGGAAAGGTCACAGTACACCTGCTTGCACTTATACAATTAAAGGAAATTAAGTGATAACGTAAGCAGTTTTACTTCAAAGGTAAGGCTTGTACTGTCTGTGAAGTTAGCATTAGTCTTTGCTGTACAACTGGAACAGAAGTCTGACTGTTCTTTCATTCTGAGATGCACAACTTTATGCATGTTGAGAGAAAAACACATGTGTAAAGTGGATCTCTGCAGTTCTAGTATCCAGTTGCACACACTGATCATCACATTGAGTTATTTTAAACTGTGATGGTGTTTGCGGAATAATCTTTGACCATTATACTGCTTCAAAACCATAATCTACTGTTAAACAAACAATATTGCTGGAAAATGTATTTATTGTGATATTTTACTGAACACTGAAGTATATTAAATGGTGCTGCTAACTACAAGACAGGAGCTGGTTTGGTCCGTGGGCTCGTAGCAGGTCTTGTGGATTCAGGTCATCTTATTAGAAAATTTTACGAGTGCATGTGTGAGGTGGGCAGGTCAAAAAGTGACAAAGCAATGTCCAGGCTATGTTATAAATAACTTGTGTGTTAGGTCAGGTTTGGATCGTTGATAAAGAAATTGTTTTGCAGCTTGGGCAGTTTGGGCATGATAACAGCTTTGCTCACCACAAGAACACGTTTGTTTCTGACTAACTAAAGCAGCAGCATCAGTTAAGTTTAGATCATAATGGCTCAAATTATTGTTTTAGGGAGCGAAGTGGAGTGGCTGATGTTAGAGGTACAAAAGGGGAAAGGATTCCTGTTTCATTGTGTTTGAATTTGTAGCCTGCTAATGTTAGGACACAAAACAGCACAAAGCAGCTTAGAGAGCCCTGAGGGTTTTCCACTGCTTTAGATCTGGTAAAACACACATCCTCTAATACATTCTACTTTATTTGGTCCCATTTAAAAATGATTGTGATATATAAAAACAGAGTAATGTGACAGCTGGTGAGAACATTTACGTAAGATGATGATTATGATGATGGTAATGAAGATGACTGTGATGATGAGTGTTGATGCCTTAAAATATCATTCTGAGATGTCAGATTAGAGATAATAGCAGTCTCTGTGTGTATGTGATTCAGTGGAGGTTACTTAAGTGATTTTAGTATCTCTGCTTTCTGCTTTAGCATTCCGCACATGACTCTGTTTTCCAAGGCAAATGGCCTGCGTGGAGCTGTCTGGATGCAAGTGCACGATACATGGTGTGAATGGCGAATGACCTCTCAAAGACACGTTACTGTTTTGACACATGACCACTCCAGCAGTGACTCATCGCTTTCGAGCTTTGGCCTGCTCTCGAATCCAGACTGACACCGCATCTTCAACGCTTGCCTGAGTCTCTGGTTATGCATATGTGTGTTTATGTGTTAGGGGTGAGGTGTGTGGAGATGACGTGTATTTTCCAGAGTGAGGTTTCAGTGTGTGTGAAAGGAATTTAAAGACCTGCCAGCACACATATAAAGACACTCCTCACTGGAGATTAAAATGTCAAAGCATGGATCCCACCCCTCCCCCTTCCGATCACTCCCTCACTTTGTTGTACTAAGCTACAGTTTCTGGTCATATCGCTGTCTCTTCCACAGTACACTGTTTCTTTCCTCTCACCCCATGTGTTACTATACAAGGAGGATCATATTAGGTTATTACTGACCAATATGTCATATTTTTCCTGTATTTTATTTGTCCCCCTGAGATCAGCTATTACATAATAACCACCTGCCTAAGATTGTGTAGCCCCCCTTTTGCAACTAAAGCAGATCTGATTCATGGAGACATGAATTCCACAAAAATTCTGAAGGTGTGCTGTGGTATCTGCGCTAAGACTAGCAGATCCTTTAAGCCCTGTAGGTTGAGAGGTGGGGCCTATAATGGATTGGAATAGTTTGGCCAGCACATCCCATAGATGCTTGATCAGTTTGAGCTCTGTGGGAATTTGGAGGCCAGGTCAACACCCTGAACTCTTTGTCCTGTTCCTCAAATCATTCCTGTTTGCAGTGTGGCAGGATGCGTTATCCTGCTGAATGAGGCCACTGACATTAGCAAAAACTGTTGTGATGACACCTTTCTATCAGAGCTAGCATTAACATTTTCCAGCAGTTTGTGCTACAGTAGCTCTTCTGTGAAATCGTACCAGACAGGCTGGTCTTCGCTCCCCACACGCATCAATGAGTCTTGAATTGTTTAGACTGGGAAGTGAACGATACATTTTGAAAGTTTAACAATGTTTAACTTTTAAAGGAATCACTCAACCATACATGCTGATGTTTCTGACAGTGAACGAAAGCCAGTAGCCACAATGTCATTTACATAATACTAATTGATGTTTATTCGCTTCCATTCATTATCAGCAATTTTAGGCCAGGACTAACCTCGATTTCCAGCCAGCTGCATCATCTGGATGAGAAGTGCTGCTGCATTAAATTCCATTTTGGCAAGGGGAAGACCTTGCTAGTGGGCGGAATTGGACACAACTAATTTTGGGGGGATGAGGTGAGAATTCAGATGTAAATGTACAAGTATGTTCTGTTTGTCCTCTTTTTGCAGGTCAGGCAAATCTGGCATACCTCTGAAAGGACAACCTCAAATTCATGCTTTTTAACACCCATTTTGTATCAGAAAGATTAGCAAGCTAGTAAAGTATTCAACAGAGGAGGCCTTTCTGCTGACAGAAGACCGATTGAAGTTGTTGGACCCAATCAGATTCTACTGTATTTGGTTTTTAGTTAAATTTACTGTTGCCAGATGTTCATGAGGAACACAAAGTGTTTGGTACTGAGAATAGCCAGAAAGAGGAGCCATTGAGAGGACTTTAGGGAGACAGGCCAATTAATGAGAGGAACAAAAGCCTTAAGTCTAATCTCAAAAACTGCTTTGATTCATCCAAAGGGATTCGTATTTCAAAATAGCAGTCGCTGTCCACAGAACCAATTCAGCACAGAGACGTGAAGAGACAGGATTTATCACTTCCTTTTATTGCACATGGGGATCAGTCAAGATTGCTCTTCTCAGTTCCTCAGTGAAACTGAACAACATGCAGATATTATTATCTGGAAGGCCTGCATCACTAGAAAAACCATCCAGTATCTGTGGCACCTCAGACACAGGCCTAGCAAAATGCTGGCATTCATTTTGGCATAAACAAATGCAAGTGCAATGGCAAGCATTTGCTTCAGTTGAACTGGTTAGTTGTTCTTTCCACAGTGCTTGAAAGATAGTAAGGATGGGAATAGCCTCTATGTGATATTTTTAGATGATATTAATATGCTAAAATCCAGCAAGGCTGTTGCTAGCAGTTGCTTAATCACTGAAGGACTACTAGAACGTGGCATTATTTGCCTTCTGGGGTGATAATAGTCTATGAATGATTCTTATTATTCACGTTTGCAAAATGTGTGAACTGCGTGGCCAGAGGGCAAGCTATTTGATTTCAAAATACTGGTGTAAAACAATGTACTTTCAAAAATGTGCTTAAATGGAGTTTTGTGGGTCATTTGATTTTCACTGGAAGCCAGTGAAGGATTCTGCTGTACATTTTCGGTGCCAAAACTTTGTATAAAGTGAGAAGGATCCATAAGCAACGCTCCCCTATCTAACATCAAACAGGATATAGCCTGACAGATAAGATTTAATTTATGATTTAATTTCTGTTTCTCACTCCAGTGATATCACCCTATCAATCAGTCTCTCTCTCTCTCTCTCTCTCTCTCTCTCTCTCTCTCTCTCTCTTTCTCTCTCTCTCTCTCTCTCTCTCTCTCTCTCTCTCTCTCTCTCTCTCTCTCTCTCTCTCTCTAATTTGCACCTTGTCACTCAGAAGCACTGCAGAGCTGAGCTGCCTCAGCCAATCGATTCTCGCACCACTGATCCTCAGGCTAAACCAAATGCTCAGACAAAGCCACACATGCAACCATTCACTGTAGTGTAAGAGAGAGTATGTATGGTGTATATGTGTGTGTGTGTGTGTGTGTGTGTGTGTGTGTGTGTGTGTGTGTGTGTCTGTGTGTATAGTGTATATGTGTGTGTGTGTGTGTGTGTGTGTGTGTGTGCGCGCGCGCATGCGTGTGTGTGTGCGTGTGTGAAAGCTAAGTGTGAGCTTTCAATTATTGTGGTGAAGAAAACTAGAAGAAAAACAATGTCAGACCACATACAGTGTAGCTCTCAAGTCCACTGCCACAAACCTACTACTATTCTCTCTCTCTCTCTCTCGCTCTCTCTCTCTCTCTCTCTCTCATTGCCTTTTTGTTCTTTGCTCTGAAAGTGGGATTGTGTTGGACTGTGGGTGTGTCTACAGGTTCAACAAGGAAGCAAGGAAAAGATGTAGGTTAAGTGTGGTTGTGTGTGTGTGTGTGTGTGTTTGTGTGTGTGTGTGTACATTCTTCTGTTTAATGTACAAAATGGCATCCTCAAGGTGACTGGCACATTAGGGACATATGACCTGTGCATCATGACATTAATCAAGCATCCATACACATGCAAAACTTGTACATTCACAAACTACAACGAAACCCACCCTCCATCTGTGAGTATACACAGCTTCCTCAGACGTGCGGAAATCTACGGGCCGCAGACACCCGTGTACCTAAATGTCCACTTTAAGGCCTCCAGGGACATTTTAGAGCACCAGAGAGTGCGGCTGGCCGGCAGTCATGATTTATAATACATACGTTAGACAGAACTAATGTGCTATATATAGTTGTATCCAAGGTGATTGCATCTGCCCTGTTTTGATCCTTCATTCATCAAACACAGCTCCTTAGAAGTCACAGAAAAAGAGAGAGGAGGAGATTGGGGATGAGGAAAATGGCAAAGAATACATAATGAAAGTGATACATTTTATATATTTATAAAACAGATGTAACAGCTAACCAGTAATATCATCCAACAATTATGTAATTCAGATTTACTGATCCCATTGAAAAACCCGGTGATAAAACATTTGTAATTGGAGTCTTGTTTTTTTCATAATGAAAGAAACATCCATGTTCTGAGGAAAACCGTACATTTCTAAGAAATCTGGGACGTTTGTGTCTTCATGCTTACAATCACCACCTCCTAGAATTGTGGCGATACGTTTTTTTACCATAGAGGAAAGAACATTTCAGCAGATGATTAAATATCTCAGCTAAAACCTCTCAAGTGACAGGTTCTTTAGGAAATGGTTGGATGGATGGATGGATGGATGGATGGATTGATGGGCAGACAGACAGATGAACAGATAGATAGATGCTTTATTGATCCCAAAAGAAATGTAACAATTCTTTTTTCTAAAGAAACTTTATTTTTTAAAGTCAACCTCAGATCTAAACAGACTGTTCCTCTCTTGCTAATTCATGTGCCTGATAATATTAAACACAGTTCTTCATACCATAGGGTTGTAATGACAAAATCCCTGTTTTCCTGTGATCTGTAATCTGCACCAGTTGAGAGGGGAAAAATAATATTTTTATTCGTAGCCAGAGGAAGATATGCCCACCAGGCTGTATCAGTACTCCTCTAATTAAATAACACTGCCTCGGCCATGATAATGGTTAAATAATACACCATTCCGTTTTCTGCTAATATGTTTTACTGAAATTGAGTTTTGACCTGCCTGTATTGCATTCTGTAGCCTGACCAATAATAAAAAAAAATCACGCCTGAATTGAATTGAACTGAAGGAGTGAGTGACTTGCAGAGGAGAATTGGAGGGAAAAGGGGATGAGAGAGGATTGTTTGGATGGCCATTTGAAAATGGGATTAGATCGAAGAGATTTGTTTCGATTTCTTCAGCAGCCTCAGAGTCACGCAGCTTCAGACCAATCAGTGGCGGGTAATTGGGTAGAGGGCCTTGCCCTGATTTTAAATACTGACTGGCTGATTGATTTATTTGTTTGTGCTGTGTGTGTGTGTGTGTGTGTGTGTGTGTGTGTGTGTATCAGGTATGTGGGTTTGTGTAGCCTTTTCTTGACTCCCATGGGCATATCGTTCTCTTAAATGACCCGCCAGTCAAGTCTTTTGCTTCCATCAATGACAAGAATGTGTGAGTGTATATGTGTGAGTGTGCACACATACACTGTATATGCCTGTGTATGTGTTTGTGTGTGTGTGTGTGTGTGTGTGTGTGTGTGTGTGCTTCTATTAAAGAGCAGAAAGAGCTCTGTATATTTCTGATATGGTGTATGTCTCCAGGGAGGGCAGTGGTCTCGGTTTCACCTAAATAATGACAAATGAGATTGTTTCCCACTCTCTCTCTCCTCATTCGCTTTTCCATGAGGCCCGTTATGCTATCCTCCATGCTCTCATACACAGGGACAGGACGCTGTGTATAAATTAACGGCCCGGAATGAAAGGAGTGGACGCTTATCATTCAAAGCCGATTTACTTGTGAAATCTGGGTTTAATTTTCATGAGCACATCACTTAAAAAAAAACTTTCGTATGACTGGGACTTGTTCTGAACTACCTTGCTGATTTCACATGGGCTTAAAATTTTCAGTCAGTTGAAAAAAAAGAACAAAACTAATTAAATTAGGACCACCAACATTAATTATGAATTAATAAAATCTTTCATTTATAACTGCCTGACTTTGCCTGTCAGTTTTGCTACAGTCGTGCGCAGTCATTACTGTTGTTTTATCACAGCGATGTCAGGGTCAATACAGAACAACCCTCAGTCTGAAGGGCAGAACTGAAGTGTTATATGCACGGAATGTAAGGTTTAAAGGAAAGAGGCAATGCAGTGAAACATGGCTAGTGTGAAGTCTGGATAGCAAGTGTGTTAACTAGCACACATCATCCAGTCTAGCTAAACTTCGACGCATTGCTTTACTTCTGACTAAACAACCATTTCAAGTTATTTTGCCTCTTAAAACCGACCTGTTTTCCGCTGCTTTCAGTTACCAGTAAAAGCTGCACAAAAATCGTGCACTTTTAACTGTATTCTTTTGTATTGCTTTATTTACCTTTAAGTTAATCTTAAATCCTACTTTTATTCTATATTAATTTTAAGGATACTTTAATTGCTCACTTTTCTTTTTATGCTTTTATTTTATCTCTGTAAAGCACCTGACCTCTGTGTGTGATAATGTGCTAAACAAATACACTTGCACTGTGCAAGTGCAAGTGTGCAGCACACTGTGCTGCTTTTACTGCATGTCGTCATTCAGACCACATGAGACCAAACAAAAATTCAACTCAAGACTCAAGACTCAACTTGGACTTGCATAAAGCATCTTGCGAACATGTCTGATGTCCCCAAAAGTCTTTCTTCAGTGACGGAGGCAGCTATTACATTAGACTCTAAGCTTCTGTACAGAATCAAAGAAGCCAGACACCAAAAAACATCTTGGCTGATTGACCACATTTGGGGTTTTTGGAAGATAAGGAATACACAGAATTACATGCCACGTGTTCAGTGTTTTTGTGCTGTCGCATTAAGTCATTTCATAATACACGTTTGTTTCAAAGTTCACAACCTTTTTGCTACGTCTTAACTGTGTAAGCTCTTATTCTAGTTATCTTTTTACATAACTGTCTGGTTTCTTCTCAGCGCTAATGACTGATCTCGGGGGATAGCTGAGCGTGTGTGTGTGTGTGTGTGTGTGTGTGTGTGTGTGTGTGTGTATGTGTTTATGTGTTTGAGGGGGTTGTATTTGAAAAGATACAGTAGATAATTGTAAAACACGCACACTCTTACCACTAATCCTTTGCGAACACTCCCCAGTTTCGTCAAGTGGGTGTTATTGTGTAATCTGGGTATTACAACAGCCCAAAAATAATGTTTTACTTTATTTAGGGAGCATTAAATATTGCAGGCAACATCTGGTACAAAGCAACCACTTTCATCGCTAAATTGAGTTCGGAGTCCCAAATCACGAAGCCCCAAAACTGACAGTCCTGTTCAGGCTAATGTACTAACAGAGCGCTTCCGACATCAAGGCCCCAATAAAGTGATTCGCATGAATCAGTAAAAGCAGAGATGGTTCTGGACTGTTTTGGCAAATGCTGATTGCACTTGTAACCGCTTCAAATGTTCTACAGAGCCACACTCTCTCACTTTATGAGCCACGATTTCCAGGTGATAGCTCTTATTCTGTGAAATTGAATCAGCCATCCCTTTTCCAGCACAGGATAATGTTCATTTCAAATGCAAGTCTAAATGCTTTCAGTGAGTGCAAACAGGACATCTAAGAAATGATAGACTTGAACCGGTCTTCAATATCCTTTGGGGAAAATGCCGCCAACTTTTCCCTTCAAACGGAATGCCATTGCTGGTGGCTCGGTTGGAGGGGAATATATGAGAGTCGCTTTTGAATGGCACTGAACATGAAATTTTAGCACCACCAGTCATACTACAGCACAGCAATGGTCAAAGCCAATTTCTTTTCAATTCCACACTATTCAGTGTCTATGTTCTACCCATAAATGTGTTCTTTCAAAGCAACTGGTTCTATGCCACACAGGCTCTACAGGAAGTCAGCTAAAATTGCATTCAGCCTATTGAGAAACTGCAGAGCACAACTCATTTTTGTCAAAATGCCCATTTTTATTTTTCCTTTCCTTATGACCTTAGCATCATTTGGCAGAGAACAGAAGCAACCAGTTCATCAACATAAATAAACAACTAACAGTTGAGAAATTTAATAAATGGTAATGGTGAAGTCATTTTTAAAATGACTGAACCCCCAGGCAAATTCTTTGGTCCGTTGATTTTCTAGGTTTAACAATAAAACATAAAATATACAGCGTGCCAGACATGTTTCACAGGTCAGATTTTGTTTCATTTTTTCCCAAAATATGCTAAATTCAGCATGGGTGCACCCACATTTTATTTTTGATTCACCTGTAAAACAGGCCAAAGGCTACAGATGCTTGCATTCATTTCCAGCTTAAAATGCAACATTATAGCACTAGACTAGGTCGCTAAATTGAAACTAGACAGCTTGGAAGCAACAAATTTGCCATGATGTAAATGTCAGTTTGAAGTCTGCGGTAGTGCTGACATTATTACCTTTTACACACAAAATAAGAATAATTTGTAATTATTGTAATTATGTGGGTGTTCTAACAGAAGCTGAATGCTACAATTAATCATTAGTTTGAATGTGGCTTTCGTCAACAAGCTTGTCAACTGTAACGATAAAAAACACATTTGTGGACGGGACATGGATAGGTCAGCTCTTCAGTAAGGTAGTCTAGACTCAGAATTGGGCACTTTCTGCAGGTTCACAAGTCATAAATGACCTGTGGGTGGCCTTGGGGGCTCTCTCAGAGGAGGTGATGATGAGAAGAAGTGAAGATTTATTCCCTGATAATCTCGGCTAAGGCAGGGAGTGAGAGAACATTAAGGGTTTCTAATTCTCCACTTGGGGGTTGGAGTGGAACTGCAAAGACTTCCTTATCACACTTGACATGGCTTTGTTCCAGAGAGAGAGAGGTAGCGGAGGAGAAGAGAGATCCATGATCAAAGAGCGGAAATGAGAGGATGGCAGCACACTCGGAAAAATCGCTGCTCTGTGTCACGAAAGGCGGATAAACCCGGCCCATAGCACACTCCAGCAGATTCCTAGCACAACAAGCAGGGCTTGATTACCCAAATATCCAGTCTGTTTTAGTGTAGGGCAAAATGTAATTTGCACAAACTTTCCTCTTATCCCAAATGCAATCGAACAGGCTGGAGTTTGCTTCTTTAGTTTTGCACTAAAGCTACAAGGCTAATAGGTTATGGCTACCAGTTAGCATGCAGTTTGCATGCCTAAATCATCACATTCCTGCCTCGAACAATGCCTTACACTGGTTAATGGTTCCTGATGCCATATGACATGCTGTTATCTATAGAAATGGACAACAGGTTTTGAATAAATTCAGGCCTCAAGATGGCTGTTTCTATTGTTTTCAGCAATACAGACTTTTTATTAGCTGCCTTAAATTGTTAACAGTGTTAACCTTGTGAGTCCAGTACAAATCTTCTTTGGACATTAAATATGTCTTAGCTGATTGATTGCATTTGAGGTAAGGTGTAACCGTTCCTTCAAGCTCTATCTACAGGAAAATGGAGCACTGGTTATCAGCCTTCTTCTGAAGATCTATTCCTGCAGAGTTTAGTTCCAACCTGTGTCTAACATGTAGTCCCCCTTTACTTAACACTAATGCATCTGTTTTTGCCCTGTGATGCCCTTTTCCCTTCCTCTCTCTCTCTTTCTCTCTCCCTCTCTCTCTCTCACATTGTTTTGGAGGTGACTTCTGTCCTCCATTTAGCTCTACAGGCACTGTCTGCTCGATATGAAATTATATTTTTATGACTAGTCTGGTGAACCAAAAAACCTCTCCTTTTCTGCTTCATGGCTGTTTTCATAGCGCTTAAATGGCGTTCCTTTGCCCTTTACCATCTCTACATTAGCCAGAGTATCTCCCTCTCTCTGATTTCTTCTCTGTTCCTGGTGCTTGTCTGTGATGCATCAGTGATAAGCATTTTTCTGTCTGTGTGTGTGTAGACGAGACCACCTGCATTTGAATGAAAGATTATCACGGATGGAGGAGTTCACTTCTCCCACAGCACTAAGATGGCAATCTTAAAGGTTAAAAGAGTGTTTTCACCTGACTTTGCTGCTTTTCAGTGTGAATGAGTCTATAACTTCACCTGGAGCACTCAGTGATGTGCAGTGTCATGAAAATGTATTAAATGAGTATTTCCATATATGCAGTCACTTTTCTTGCACCTCACTCTCTTGCTCTCTGCTGCAGTGTCTTTTTCAGCTCACCAATGCTTAGTTAGGGGTAGCATTAGTTAACGCCGTCAGTGCTGCCATGGCTTAAGTCTGTGAATGGTGATATTATTATTTGTATTGATTATCTATAGGACCTTCCACGCCACTGATCATCAATGGGGAACATGCTATATTAATTAAGCAACACAGGCGCTAAGCACTCATACCAGAATCGCCGCTTGAATTGTCTCATAACCAGAAGCACATCGACCACAGCGCAGTGTGTGAGGAGTTAATGTGTGTGTCAGCAAACCCAGCTACGATCGATTACACGCCAGTCGATATTTCTTGATTTTCCCCACCGCTTTTAAATCACCGTGCCTCTCGCTCCTTTCCATGCTGGCCAGCTGATGAGCTTTTGTTTGACTAGTCCCTCTTTTCTTTTGTCCTCATCTCCCTTCTTCCAAAGACAACCTTACCTTTGGTGACTGATTACCTCGATAAATAGTTAGCATTTTTTTTCTTTAACAAACCAATAGCCTACAGATAGCACTAGTTTGTTCTCGCTGCTTTCCTGACCAGCTTGCAGATGAGCTTTCTTTGGCCTTCTCTTGTTTTCTTTCAACCGCACCTCCCTTCTTCCAAAGACTGATTTGTCGATTAGCACAGTAAATGGTTAGCATGGATTTTACAAACTACCAATAGCCTCCAGACTGTTTGCTCTCACTTCTTACCAGCTGGCAAGACGATGAGCTTTCATCGGTTTTGTCTGCTTTATTTTGTCCTTTCTTCCCTTTTTCCAAAGACAGCCATGCTGTTGGTAGTGGATTAGCATGGTGAATAGTTGTAGAATCAATGTGTTACTTTGTTCTTGCTACTTTTCTGGTCAGCCAGCTGTTGAGCTTTCTTTATTGCCCTTTTTGCTTCCTCGATTCCCTTCTTACAAAGACAAACTTGCTGTTCTTTTTTAAAATCACCATTAGCCTGCAGACACGTCGTCTTTGTCCAGATGGCTAGCCTTTGAGCTTTCCTTTAACCATTTCTTCCTTGCTTTTGTTTTTGCCACTCTTCTTCTTGCTGTTTTTGATAGTAAATAGTATAGCTTTGGGCTTTGAGACCTGCTTTTGGAGATTTTTCACCTCGATAAAGCCTCGCAACATGACTAATAGCATATGAGGGTGAGTTCGTAAATGGGCCCGGAGCTTTGTGGGATAGCTAGCTGTTCACACTTTAAGTCCAGCAGCCCGGAAGGAGAAAGACTGAAATAAGCTCTGTTAATTAGCCTCGCTATCACTGCGTGCTGCGTCCCCTCTGGGCTACCATACTCCACTTTCTGCTTCTCACGGGGTGCATATCGGCCATGTAAGACTGGCAGTGCTGAACTCTGATTGCACTGCAGCATTTAACACGGCCACATGATAGTAGCATACACGCTAGCACTAGCAGTTTGTGTGTTTGTGTGTGTGTGTGTGTGTGTGTGTGTGTGTGTGTGTGTGTGTGAAAGTGACTTGCTGTCATTTCAAAGTTTGTCTCCTTTCCAAACACTGTAACTCAGACCCTATCCCAGGTGAGACCAGTGGTATCAAGTTTTGATTTCTCTCTCTCTCTCTCTTTGTTCGCTGGCGTGTGTTAAATATTAATCAGCACCTCTCCTGCGAGAGAGCTCTCAGTGTTTGGCAGGCATTGTGTTGGGCCGAATCTCTCATCTCGCTCACTCTCTTGCTCTCCGCCATGTTTGTCTACCTGTCTCCGAGGACAAGGCTCTTCAAAGAGACACAGTCAGAGCAACGGTGAAGTGGAAACATCGCTGCTCCTCTGAGCTCTGACGCCTGACCCCAATCGCTTAGCGCTTTAGCTGTTAGCCACCTCCTCGCATTCGCTTTTGTCAGGAGCCATGAGAGAGACCCCTCACTATTCGAGCATGTTTACAGCTGCAGAACGACTGGCAGAGAGCCAATTTGAAAGACTATTTGGTTTTTGGAACTGATGACTGGTAAACTCTGCTCTGCTCTCTTAAAAATAATAGTTCCCCAGTGGTTCTTCACTCCAGCCTGATCATAAGTATAGGTGCCGCATTTCCATGCAAGAGTGCTTGGATACCAGTTGCATGTGTGCCAGATGACCTGAGATATGAATAAATGAATTGGAGTCGATACATTACATGGGTTTATATAAGATTAACTTTATCCTTGATGTCCTAGAGATGCAACTACAGATTGGTTCGTCATTCTGGACACATCTAACACTGGTTTTCCTCTTTTTTCAGATTCAAAGTTCACTATTACGCATTTAAAACATATGAAAGTGGACAGGACTAGCATATTAGAATAATTTTATACATTTATGTGTAACCAAATCCATTTTTTTCCAATTTTTGAGTGTGAATATATTTTCTAGCTAATCCTCTAAAAAAGGTTGATAACATTAGCAATGTTTGCCAAAATGGACCTATAGCTGTTAAAGAGTAAGTGAACCGTTAACCAAAGTTACTGAACTCTGAACAGTTTATTCTCAATATTTTCACTGCTAACACTAGTTTTTAAATGACTCCCCTGCAGCATTGAGCAAATATTTATCTTTTTAAGATTGTATAAGTTGTTTAATACAGTTCATGACATGTTCATTACAGTGTCAGTGGTGGCAATATCTTTTAAAATCAAACCCCTCTGTGAGCTCCACTGATCATCACACACAGAACTCAAGCTTCCAGGCAAGAGGAAAAAAAAAGATGCCTGTGAAGGCTTACAGTCCAATAAATGCTGAGATGATTTTCATACCCAATAAGCTCTTCCGAGAGCTTCATAGATTCTCCGTGAAGCCCAAAATGACACTGTAAAAGCCTGCTGTCCAGTAAGTGATGACGTTCGCTCCACCAAAACAGCGTTTTTAATCTGCCAAAAACTCAGAGATTTTGGGGTAAGACTTGAATTTGAATTAGTGTGGAAAGTCAAGGCAAATGAAAAACTGAAAAGGGAAAAAAATAAATATTTGAGTAGCTCTGAGGTGTAAACATTGACTTCCACACCTGATGGCTCCCATTTCTGGGAAGTGAACTGAAAGAGAAATGATTGTCATGTGGCTGCCAAGAGCATTGTCCATTTGTAGAAGGCCAACACCAAGATTGGCCCTTTATTTACAGAATTACTTTCTTTTTTCTCTTTTTCAGAGGTTCATACTCAAGCAATATGTCTCTCCCCCAGAAATCAGTGGCCGGGAGCAAGATTCTGTGCACTGTGTGTGTGTGTGTGTGCGTGTGTGTGTGTGTGTGTGTGTGTGTGTGTGTGTGTGTGTGTGTGTGTGTCTTGCAGCCCTGATTGATATTCTTGCTGCTGTTAGTGATGGCAATTCACGTCACTGTCCTTCTGTTTATTGCCATTGAAGAGATCTTACTCTTTCTCTCTCTCTCTCTCTCTCTCTCTCTCTCTCTCTCTCTCTCTCTCTCTCATCACCCACTTTTGCAGTTCAGCTCATTAACATATAAATGTATTTAATTATGCCATTAGTTGTCCTAGCAATTAAACGATCTAAGAACTAAATCTGACTGCTCTTACATACACATGTGCAGAAGTCTTGTATTGTCGTACAATTCCAGTCGAAGTCTTTGTTTGTACAGTGTGTCAGTGTGTTCTGTGCGGATGTGATTCACCCTGCTAGTCTGAACTGAATGGCGAGAAAGCACCAAGTGTTTGAAACAAACAGCACTCTACCTGCGTCAGGCATCCTTGAGCGTGCGAGGCCGTGTGTGTAAATGTGCAGCCTCCTCTTCTGATTGTGGGCCCTGCGAGAAGGGGACGAGAGGCTGCCTGAGATTTGCATTTTAAAAGCTCGCTCTCTATCCCATTCTCCCGCCTCACTCGCCCCCTCTTCTCTTCCTCTTTTCTCATTCCCCTCATCAGCAGAAGCACAATCACAGCAGGCTGAGCACCATCTCTCTCCACAGCAGAGAGGCTCTTCATATGGCCCTCCGACAGGCCAGCAGCTTTATACCTTTTACATATGATGATGCCATATATAGGGAAAAGAGATGGACCTTTTCCCAGAGCATTGAGGCTGCTGCCTGGGTTCTGCTGGAGATGGACAATGTTGGCATGGTGAGCAGTGACAGAATTTAATCACTGTTAAGATTACTCTTGATCTGCCGATACAGCAGTACAGCTCAGACAGTTCTAAGATCCATCTCTCTCTCTCTCTCTCTTCCCCTCTCCATTTTATTGTTTCCCACATGGCAAATCATATCTGGAAATATAAGATCTGATTTCTCCGTCTCTCCCCCATAGCCTCAATCTCCCATAATCTGACGTATCCCTCTTACTTCACAATTTAAAAGTCCTTAAAAAACAATTTACAAATTTTCCCATTTACTACTTCTTTTCTTTTTTTACAGGCACATCAACAGCTCCCATCTGATGTGCTTCCAAGATTATGTCACGATTTTAAAATGTACATATCTGTAGAAAGCCAGCTTTACAGGAGAAAAAAAATATTCTCAGCTTTTAGTAGAAGTTAATGTAAAAAGATTTTATTCCAAGCATTCATCATGAAAGTTCTCACACATTATGAAGGCCAGCTGGAGTGTTGATATTGTTTTAGTATTTTGTGAGTTGGTTGGAGGAACACAAGTTTTTTCCAGGTTGATCCTTGATGCTTCCAACCATTGCATGGATCTGTGAAAGTCCATCAGCAGAACATCTGCTTTAATGTAATGATGGTTGATGGAGCCAAACCAGGTGTTTGATGGTAACTGCAAGTAATGCTGGCTTAAAATGAAGCACACTGTGAACACATGGACACACAAAATCACTTTTTTACTGTATTAATGTTATTTGTATTTACAGTAATGTTTATGTCTTTTGGAAAAACACTGCCCAGCTTAACAGCTTTTAAACATAATTTTCTCAGCTGTGTCTGACTTTTGCAGAGTTTATTCCTTACCTGAGCTGCCTATCCTGAGCAGGTGTAACGAACACAGATATGGACCCAAATGCAGAATAAAGAATATAAAGTTTATTGAAGCAAAAAGTCCAATAAGGCA
>JBBPCZ010000136.1:21468951-21486546 GCA_037974445.1 Brycinus macrolepidotus
TAATACTGGACTTCCACAAGAACACACTGATATACTGAACATAACATCACTATTTACTGTAGAATGTTATTTGTATTCATTTGATTTTGTTTTTATTTAGAATTTTTAGTAATATTAATGTGAAAAAAGCACCCACTGCTCATCTAAACAGTTTTAAATATTATTTTTACAGGTGCCTAAGACTTTTGCAAAGTACTTTATTCATGTATTTATTTTTATTTATTGGATCTCTGCCTTTGAAAACAGCCTGTGCATTCTATTTTGAGCAGAGAAATGACACTAAGTTTGCTTCTTGAATGTCGTTATACCTGATTATAATTGATTAACACTCCAGACGCTTCATGATCCAATGCGCTTTTTCACTCCAGGCTCCAGAGAGAGCCACTTGTCAGAAGGAGACGTGTTGCAGGCTGTATCGGTGCGCGCGGAGCTTCTGTTTGTGTTGTGGAGCCTCTGTTGTGCGGGTTCAACAGCTCAGGATGGTGCAGTCACATGGCGTCGGTCTGCAGCAGCTGCGCAAAAATGATTTCATCTGTTTGCTGTTGTAAACGCCCGCCGATCGTTTGGAGCTGTTATGTGCCGCAGGGTTGTTAATGGTTCAGGGGTGATTGAAGACGCGGGCTGTGTGTGAACCCGCTGGGTTTCAACCTCCTGTGGGGCACTACTGCATCTGTGTGTGTGTGTGTGTGTGTGAATGTGTGTATGTGTGTATGTCTGTGTGAGAGAGAGAGAGTGATTTTGCACTGCAGAGGCAGGCAGTGTTAGCACACCCAGTGGAGACATCCACGCTCACACACACTTTTATTGCAGATTGTTTAGTCCTTTGTTGGCGGTTGTTCTAATGAAACACTGTTATTGCTGCGTCACATACAAATTTCATAGGTCTCTCTCTCTCTCTCTCTCTCTCTCTCTCTCTCTCTCTCTCTCTCTCTCTCTCTCTATCTCTATCTATCTATCTGTCCCACTGTCTGCATATCTTCAACCTGATATCATCTCCCTTTATTCTCTCACCTCATCCTTTTGTCTTCATTCTCTTTACCTATCTCTTTCACTTCTTTCTCGCTTTCTCTCTTTCTCTCTCTCCTGTCTGTTTGTCCCGCTCTGTCCCTCCCCCTCTCAGCTTGGCTTCTCTCTTTCTTTCTTTCTTTCTTTTTTTCTTTCTTTTTTTTTCTCCTATACCCTTTTCTCTCTCTCTCTCTCTCTCTCTCTCTCTCTCTCTCTCTCTCTCTCCTTCTCTCTCTTTTTTGCTCTGCACATCTGTCCACCCCGTTCATCTGTTTTGCCTACCCTTTGCATTCCATACACCTACTTGTTGTTAAGACTGTGTGTGTGTATGTGTGTGCTGTTAATGTGGTCATTAACAAGTCTAGTGGTGATGCTGGAGGTTCTACAGTGGTCACCATGGGCCTTGTGTTTCTTGTTTTCTCTTCAGAAACTCAACAGAGATGATAATCAGCTGGTTTACATACGATGATCAGCCCTGCAAAGCTCTTAACACCTGCCACAGAGAGGGTTCACGCTTCACTCAATAACTTCTGCACTGTTTTCCATGCAGTTGCTGCATAATAAGTCTGAGGCTATAGGCCTACCAATGACCTTTCAGGGTAATGGTTATAATTAAGTAATTACACGATAACAACATTCACAATGGCAAGCACTCGCTTTGCTGCCTTTTACTGGAGCCCTGTAAAATGTTTATGAAGTTCTATGTAAACAAAGCAGTTTTCATAAACTAAGCAGTAAAAGTTACAGCACTCACGTTTCCTTCATTTTACTGGTGGGTGTTGGGGAAGCTCATCTCCTCGTAACTTTTAGAGGTCTGCTTATATTATTATAATTGTGTTTTCATCATTTAATTGCAGTCAATTTCACCCTTAAATACTTCATTAATTATATTTTCATTTGTATTACATTCTGTATCTACAAGCACAATTTTCTTCTAGTTGTTTTGGTGTCAAAAAGTGAAAGAACACTGCAAAATGTGAAGACTGTAACTTTTTGTCAGGCTTGAATCATAATAAGATGTCTCTTCTTCTTATAAACACAGTCATGGTATCAGTTTAAAGTTTAGACTATGTACTTTTATTAGAATGTCTTCTCTTGCAGTAATGAGTAACGAGTGAGAAATTATTAAACAAAAAGAAAGAAGTGTTTCAAGGATTAAATGCAGTGGAGGCCACTGGAGGGTTAGTGGTTAGAAGTGAATATAAATATGTAGTTACACAGTAATAACACTAAAGGTGAGTTCATAAGTTGCTCAGATAATGGATGGATGGATAGATTTCCATTAAGCTGAATGAAACCTGTAAGAGACATGTAATGTTCTCAAATAAGAAGATGCAGACCTGGGTGTCAATGACAAATAACTAGAAAACATAGATAGGCATAAAAATTACGCCACTCGTATTCACTACATTTTCTTTATAGGTGGGTTTTAAAGAAGCTTATTCACTATTAACAAAACACACACACACACAGGTAACAAACGCAAGACGCCCTAAGGTCCCCCACCCTTGCTTTGTCTCTAAGCCCTTAAACAGATGTGAAAAGGCAGGATAATGGGGTCTCTTTGTTTCTCCAGAGCGCTGATGAGGAGATATGGCCGTCAGCTCAGATTGTGAGATTAGGTCTGAGTTAGCTCTTCACTCTTTCAGACGTATGAAAATGCAGCTCAGAGCTAATCTCCTCCACCCACTAATAGTCAGGCGTTTGATTGGATAATCTGTCATGTGGGCGATAAGCCAGGCGTGCTCGGGGCAGCTTAGTGAGGGAGAAGATGTGTGAGAGTTCCTCGCTGCAGACAGCTCGTAATCCCAGCCCTGAGAAAAATGGAAAACACACACACACACACACACACACACACACACACACACACATACACACACACAAAATACACACAGACACACTCTGCTGAACTCTAATCCCCACACTCCACACCGGCTAATTTCTTTCATAGCTACTCACCCTCTGTTTTTCTGTCCGGCTGTCTGCCTATCTATCTATCTATCTATCTATCTATCTATCTATCTATCTATCTGTCTGTCTGTCTGTCAATATATCTATCACTCTCACTGACTCATTCTGTCTATCTGTTTGTCTGTCTCTCCTTCCTTGTCTGTCTGATTGTTCTTTCTCTCTCTTTGTATCTCTGCATTCTCTTTCTGATTCTCTCTCTTTCTCTCTCTCTCCCAGAGACTTATATATCTGTCTGTCCATCTATCTGTCTGTCCATCCATCTATCTGTCTGTCTATCTGTCTGTCTGTCTGTCTATCTGTCTGTCTGTCTATCTATCTGTCTGTCTGTCTGTCTGTCTGTCTGTCTATCTATCTATCTATCTATCTATCTATCTATCTATCTATCTTTATCTATTGCCTGCTGTATTTCTCATTTCTTTTGATGTGCATTTGTGCTGTTTTCTGATTTTTCTTATGTAATTCAGTGTGTTCCGTGTATGTGATGTGTGTGTTGTATTCTGTTATTGTTGTATGTGTTGTTTTGTCATCTTGAACTTAGCGTATGAAACTTTCCCCACTCTCTGAGAGGTCTCTGGTTGTCCTCGTTAGTGGAGATTCAGTCAAGTGCAATCAGTGCTCATTGTGGGTCTGGGCTGAAGCACAAGCACTTGCTATTAACCTGGCTAGAATATAAATGAGGGATTTACATAATCGCTGGAGTGTGTGCTCTCCTCCTCCTATCTGTTCCTGCTGTTTTAATGAAAGACCTTATTCGTCCTGCTGTTCGGAGGGGTCCCAGAACGCCAGCTATCTGCTCCCTCCATCTCTGCTCTGACCCTCGGTGACAAACTCACATTTCACTGATGTGTTTCTCAAGGTTTCTGTTTTTCGTGGAGCTACAAAAGTAGAAGTAAAAAAATCTGATGGCTTGTAGAAAGAAAAGAAAGATTATTTCAAAGAAAGAGAGGCAAACAAATAAACTTAGTAATATGAAAAAATGATAAAAAGTGTTAAAAGCTAATAAAAAAGTCAGAGAAAAGAAAAGAAAAAAAGAACAGTCAAATAAACAAAAGGGCAAATTAAGGAGACTAAAGGAAATACCCTAAGTAAATGTGTAATTGAATGAATTAAGTAAAAAATGCGAGGAAAAAAGAACACATTAAGAAAGACAGGAAAGACAACAGTGAGTCAATGAGTGAATTGATTAATAAAACAGCAAAGAGGAAGAAAGAACAAACAAATAATGAGCAATGAATAAAAGAATGAATGAATTACAATAAGAAAGGAAAGAAAGAATGAGAAGAGAGAGGGAAGTAAAAAGCCAACAGAGATCTGAGTGAGTGAGCGAGGGCGAGGTTGATTGAGATAAAGGCTCTGCTGAGCCATGGTTTGGCAAGCACATCTGAGAACTTTGATTTGAGTCATTGATTATGATTGTGAGCTTTAATTGAATCCATGCATTTGATTTAATTAATCTCTTGTGCAGTTGACATTGCAGAATGCTGGCTCCAGTGCCACCATTGTGTCTGTTTAGAGTGACTGAAGCCAAAACCATTTTGAAAAGTTCATCAAATGCCTACTAAAAGCTCTGATATTAAAATGGCCTCTGGAACCTAACTGTCATAGTGACTATCAAAGTTTAAGTGCCTGCCAAACATTAATATGAAGTGCAGTAATTAGGATATATAATTTGGTCCAGTTCATTCACTCCC
The DNA here is from genome assembly GCA_037974445.1 of Brycinus macrolepidotus. Classification (NCBI taxonomy): domain Eukaryota; kingdom Metazoa; phylum Chordata; class Actinopteri; order Characiformes; family Alestidae; genus Brycinus; species Brycinus macrolepidotus. The sequence goes on from JBBPCZ010000136.1 coordinate 21,473,619, forward strand.
ATTCACATTCCATTTACATGAACGAACTCTGAGAAGTCGAGCCCACACATGCTCCTTGCACTTCTTTACACAGCAAATTGAACTTCTCTTGCCCAGTTCTGCCATTGTTGAGTAGTACGAGGGATTGACTTGAGTTCAAGGGGAAAATGGGGCTGATGATAATGACGATGATGATAATGGTGATGGTGGCAATGGTGGTAGTAGTGAAAATGGTGGTGGTGATGGTGGTAATGAAGATGGAGGTAGTCAGTGATGATATTGATGGTAGTGGTGATTAGGACAATGGTGGTGACGGTGGTGGTGGTAATGATTTTGATGATGGTGATGATGGTCTTGGTGTTGGTGATGGGGGTGGTAGTGGATATGAAGATGGTGATGTGGTCGTGATGGTGATGTGGTGGTGGTGGTCATGGTGTTTGTGATGGTGGTCATGTTGGTACTGATGGTAATTGTGCTGGTGTAGGTGATGGTGGTGGTGGTGGTTGTGAAGGTGATGATGATGATGATGATAGCAGTCATGGTGTTGGAGATGGTGGTGGTAGGGGTAATGATGACTATGGTGATGGTGGTCGTGATGGTGATGTGGTGGTGGTGGTCATGGTGTTTGTGATGGTGGTCATGTTGGTGCTGATGGTAATTGTGGTGGTGGTGGTGATGGTGGTTTGGTGGTGGTGGTGGTGGTGATGGTGGTGGTGGTGGTGATGGTGATGATGATGATGATGATGATGATAGCAGTCGTGGTGTTGGAGATGGTGGTGGTTGTGGTAATGATGACTATGCTGATGGTGGTCATAATGGTGACAGTAGTAGTGGTGGTGATGATTATGATTTTGGTGATAGTGGTGGAAATGATGCCTATAGTGATGGTGCTCAAGATGGTGACAGTGGTGGTGGTGGTGGTGGTGGTGGTGATGATGATTATGATGGTGGTGATGATGATTATGATTGTGGTGGTGGTGATAATGATGACTATGGTGACGGAGCTCATGATGGTGACAGTGGTGGTGGTGAATGGTAGTGATAATGATGATGATTTTGGTGCGTAGGGTTCCCTCTGCATTTCTCAAAAGTGGTGTCATTTTTGATGAAGTGTCTTGGAACAGGACAGAAGGTTTGTCACAGCGGTATAGTTTATTCTAGCATTAATGCAGGCAGCCTGCTTCTCTCAGCATGATTTTCTCATATCATTTGTTTCTCTGGCAGGAAACTCCCTCTCTTTTTTTCCCTCCTTTACTCTCATAAAATGTCTTTGGATAGATGATGTTTTTCAGTGTGCTACTCTCGAATTTAATTTCATCTAAAGTTGAAAACAGTTAGGCAGGATAGACAACAATAGAAATGCAGACAATGTCCAGTATCTTCACTGATTTGACTGCAAGTAATTTTGTGTTAAAAAGCAATGTCAACAACCTTCTATCATGTTTTCTTTTTCTGCTGTTTGTCAGATAACAGACCCCCGCATTAGTTAGCATTGTGCTGAGAGATGTGAGGGAGAGGGAGGGCCACCATATTCTCCTGAGAAAATCTTCACAAGGGCTTCCACAAATGGCTGTGGGATCAAACTTCCCAACAATAGTGCAAATGCTTAAACTGGCGCTACCTTTTCAGCATTTAGCATAGCAGTTCTACCTATTTTTCATTTCAGTTCAGCTTTGGCTTTTTGCCAAAGCAGCAGATCGTTCCATGTGGGCTGCATTATTCAGATTGATCCACTTTAGTGGAAGAGTAATGGGAGTGAACACTGCTGTAGCCATCAGCCTATGTTGAAGTAGGTCCTAAGGGAACCCGGCTGGTCCTATAGAGAAGGTGTTAAGTGTGTTTTTGTAACCTATGTGACCTCTTTTAATGGAATATAAAAGAGATTGTAAAACCCACATGTAACAATGGGATTGGCTCATTATGGGATTAAATTCTACGTTTGATAAACCATGTCAATGATCCTTCATCTGCAGTTATCATGTGACCTCTCACTGACTCATGAACATTTAGTGTTTCGTGTACGCTTTCTGCACAAACTGGTGGGCTGAAATGAGCTTGTTTGTGTTTATGTATGTGACCATGTGTATGTGTGTGTGAGAGCTTATGAATTGACTGCCTTCTATTCATGAGTCCCACTTCTCCACACTGTAGACTTTCCAAATGAAGTTCTTCTTGCCTGGCGGCTTATTTAGAACAGAAGGGGAAAGAAGCAAAAGCTCATGTTCAATATTAGTCTCTAAATGAAACCGCCTTTAACGCAATACCCGCCTGATGTGTTTACCCGCAGTAAAGAAAACACGCCTGCCTTGAGTTGAGGTGCAGCTCCACTTTCCCTTCCCCCAATTACAGGCAATTTAGAGCCGTGAAAGAGCAGTTATCCCACATTTACATTCTTTTCACTTGGTTGCGGCATGTTGATTTGTGAAAGAATGTCTTGCTTAACTCACTCTGGGGTAAAGACAGAGATATGAGAGCGAGAGATATATAGAGAGAGAGAGGCAGAGAAAGAGAGACAGAGAGAGGGAAATAGAGAGAAATTTTTGCAGTGTGGGGAAGGTCTGGCTGGGCAGTGCACTGATCAGCTAAAATGCAAAATTATATGCTTTGAGCATCAGATTGGGATCATCTCTGTACACACACAGCTGCTTCATTAGAAAATAATACAGCAATATGAATATTACACCAAGACATTCATGATTCTACCACAAATGGGGGATATTTTTTTAAATAATAGTAACAATAATAATCAAAATAATTGTGTGTGCATAAATGCAAATATGTCGGTGTGTAGGTGGGAAAGCATGTGATTATCCCTGTGTGTGTGTGTGTGTGTGTATGTGTGTGTGTGTGTTCTCTCAGATGTGTTTAGAAAGTCTGGTCCATTCCATCAGAGCGTCCTCTGTGTTTAATTAACCGATTCATTGAAAACCCTTAGGGTCTCTACTGTCCCCTTTCTACACACACACACACACACACGCACACACACACACACACACACACACACACACACACACACACACACACATACATTAGCATGCAGCTGGATGTTTGGGGGAGAGCGCCTCACAGCCAGGAGGGATCTTTAGAAACTTAAGCTCGTCTTAACTGTTCATTAAAGCTTTATGAGTGGAAATTCTGCATCCAGGAGCTGTGCTTTGGGCTGAGAAAGAGAGAGAGAGACTGAGAGAGAGAGAGACAGTGGTAGAAAGAGACCTCATGGGGGAAAAAATGAGAGACAGAGGGAGAGAGAGAGAGAGAGAGAGAGGGAGAGACAGAGACAGAGATAGAGACAGTGGAAGAGAAAGACGTCAAGGGGAAAATAGAGAGAGACAGACAGACAGACAGACAGAGAGAAAGACAGAGGGAGAGAAGGAGAGAGAAAGACAGTGGTAGAGAGAGACATCATGAGGAAAAAAACGAAGGACACAGACAGAGAGAGAGAGTGAGTGGTGGGAAGCCGTCGCCAGAGAAAAGAAATGAGGAAATTTGTGAAGAAAAGGAAGAATAAGCCTTTCCTTCTCTGAGAAGCTGATTCCTTTCTCACCTGAGCCTAAAGTGGCAGAAGAAAGAGAAAGGGATGATAGTGGGGAAGAAAGAGAGGGTGCGAGGGCGTGGCATGCTGGCACAAGAGTACGGGGAGGGAGGTGGGGATTCTTTCATCTCCCGCTCTCTGAGCTGAGGAGATGAATGAAAAGAGGGATGGAGACGAAGGAGAAAGAGCTTTTCTTTCTTTTATCGAGTCTATAAGAGGATATATGAGAGGGGTGGGGTGAGGGGACGGAAGAGGGGAGAAGGAAGAGGGTTCTGTAAAGCTCACACGCTCTCGAGCATTACTGTGGGAATATATATTGCTCAGCTGTGCAGACGCACATTCATTTCAAACAGAGAATTACCCGGAGAGAACACCCAGTACACACAGAACACACAGTACACACAGCAATGAGATGGAGATTAGTTTTTTGGGGGGGAGGGGTTGTTTATTTGTTTTTGTTTTGTTTATTGGGGGAAGCACCTCTGATTCGTCTTCTCCGTTGATATGTGCGTTAGCTGAGTGAGTAAGACACGGGCAGAAGAGTGAAAGCGTCACACATGTGGTGTCCCACTGCCGTCTGTAGTGCTTTTCAATTGCGCCGGCTTTGAATTTGGAAGCGCAGGCCTACGCACACCTGCAGCCATGCCTGAACCTCATCTTACAACATTCATTCCAGCAAGGGATTATCACTGACACACAATTTTCTTCTTTATCAGACCCAACTACATGTACGGCCCTTTTTTACACCACAAAAATAAATCTGGACCTGTTTTTATTCTTTTTCATTTTCTTTTATTGACTTTGTAGGAAAACCAGAGGAAAACAGGGGTACTTTCATACCTAAAGTGGTCCTGATGTTTGTAAAGCTGCTTTTGTTATTAGATTTTATTTGTAAAGTTTAAAAAGAAAAAACTAAAAGGGCCAAACCATTGATTTTTGGTTGCCAATTGAAAAATTAGGGTTAGGTTTTGAGTTAGACGTAGAAATAACATCTCTGTCATATAAAAACCTTCAAAATGATAACTTTATATAAATGAATTAAAATTTTAACTTTCCTTTCATTATTCTAAGCAATGTTGGACAATTTCTGGGTGTCTGTTCGTCTTTAAATATTCTCAAAGTGTAAACAGGAGCTGGTGTTTTTGAGTGGTGTCAAATAAGGACATACCATAGTTTTATGCTGCTGTTATGAAGCACCAAAAGCTATTTAAGTGCCAAAAGCTCCCCCTTGTGGAGAATTTCAAACCTGCTAAATGTAAGTGAGTGATTTCATCCATACATCTGGAGATGGCGTGATGTAAAACATAATGAGCTGACAACATCTTTATGAGCGGAAACCTCATGGTAGTTACTTTGGGCTGTGGAGAATGATCCCTAATCAACACTTTCAGTTTCTCATTTTGTAGTAATTGAGCTTTTCCTTCTACAACCGCTGGTGTTTATGGCAGATATAACTAAGCTGGAGTGAAAAGGAAATGTGGTGAGAGGAATGTATGTGCGCGCGTATGTGTGTGTGTGAGTATGTGGGTGCATGTGTGTCTGTGCGAATATATAAAACTAGACCCCTAATCCAGACACATCTAGCACATTGCAATCACTTGATGATTCAGGTCTTCTCACACACCTCTTTTGCTGATAAGCGTTGTCATTTTTTTTCACGAGAGACATACTCAATCACTGCTGAGACGCACACACACACACACACCCACACTCACACACATACAGTCTGTGAAGGCGTTGCGTTTGAGATCTAAATGTGTCTGAGCTGATGGTCTACTCTATAAATCGCAGTCTGATTGGAGGGCGGCTGTAAAGGCAAACATGGACCTTTTCGCTACACATTTCCTTTTCGCTCCATCTTAGTTATATCTGCCATAAACACCAGCGGTTGTAGAGAGAAAAGCTCTATTACAGCAATATGAGGAACTAAAAGTGTTGATTAGGGATCATTCTCCATGCCCCAGAGGAACCACCGTTAGGTTTTCGCTCGTAAACGCGTCGTGGTTTCATTATGTTTTACGTCACGTCGTCTCCAGGTTTATGGATGAAAGGCGTAATGTCCTCCAGTATTACGGCAGGGCCTGCTTTTATGTGTAGTGTCAGTAGGGAGAGGTGAAGAGAGAAATATTTAGGGGGAAAATGCACCTGCTCATTTGCTTCCCCTCCTAGACCATCAGTGTGTTCTGAGCACACTGGACGTCATTATCTCACGTCATGCTTTAAACACAGCCTCATGACACAATTTCGCAGTGAGCTCAGTCCTGTCGAGAAAGTGAGGGTCTGAATCTGAGAAAGAAGTGAAAGCTGTGGCAAATATGCAACATATATGGTAATGATAAAATGACATTTAAGCAGTGTTAACCCTTTCACAGTAGCCATAAAAGCAATTTCAGTTAAACTTTGCTTTTTTCATTGTATTTTTTGTGGCAGTTGTACTTTATTTTTGATATCGGTAAAGCTACAGTTGACTTTACTATGTTATCTTTGGAAAGATGAATTGCTTTTACTGCAGGGGGCTTTTACCCCTCCCCTTTCACCCCTGATTGCTCACTGGCAGCTCAGCAAAAAGCCACATTTCACACACAGTCCTTTTTAATCTGACAACAGAGTTGGGTTGATGCGATAACTTGATTAATTCTATTACTCTGTGAAAAAAATATGTTCTCTGCAGATGGCAAGGTGATTACTTTGGAATATGACTGATAAACCGTCATTATAAATCCATTTTCAGTCTAAATATTTCCACAAGGGAGCTCTGTTAACCTAAAGAGAGGGGAAACCCACACCAGCAGGATCTCACTAATGCATGTATGTTTACAGCTGCAAATTGTATGTATATTAAGTTAATGAATGTGTTTGCTTTTATAAGTTGCACTTCTGAGTTATGTAGTACAAAAACTATTTGATCATTACTTATTGAAAAAATATCAAGTCAATTTCCATTCTGCCACTAGGGGGCCTGAAGGAAAAGGGCTTTTGCACAGGAGCACATTAGGGGCTTTCAGATGGTTACACAGGTGGATCTGTCAACCAGAGCCAGAGATAAAACCCAGCAGTGATAAAAAATGGTACTGTGCACACATTTTATTTGCGAATGAAGCACAAAACACAAAATCTGAAATCATTCTAATAGAAAGACAAGGAAAACATAACTGGATCAGGTATGATCTTGCTTCCAGTGTCCACTCCTAGTGTCATTGTAAGCCGGACTGAAACAGATAGAAATCCATGGCAATCCCCAGTGTCAAATGAGCAGTGGTGAATTTGCTCTTGCCATGCCCATTTAAAGTCAGCAAGGTTTAACACTGATTTTATCATGCACAGTTTGCAAATTTCAGTATAGTTATAGACAACACAGCTGATAAGTAATTCTTCTATCTACAAATACAGTAAATGTTGCCCTTAAATATGATTAAAGCTTAGATTTATGCTGCCCCTTTAAGGACACCTTAAGGCCCACTGCTATGGAATTAGCACCTGTGGAGTTAGCATGGTGTCACCTGTAGAGAAAGCGATGTGTTGCCTGTAGCGTTAGCGTGGTGTTAACTGTAGAGTAGGGTTGGTGTTAATTGTGGAGTTAGCATAGCTTCAGCCTTGAGGCGAGTGCCGCATAGAAGAGCACTGACTAGTGGGATGATTTCTCTCTTGCCTCGAGTCGTAGCAAATACAGAGACATAAACTCATCACATTATTTTGTGGAAAGGTCTCCCTTCTTCTAATTACACGCTTCACACAGAGAAAGAGTAGCAGAAAATGAGAGAGAGAGAGATAAAGAGAGCTAACGTCTGCTGAGGAACGCCCACTAGGCTGTAGATTACAAAAGACAGTAAAAGAAAGCGGCAAGAAATTGGAAGAAGCAGCCAGAGCGCTTAGTGCACAAATGCAGAGGAGAGACAGATAAAGAAAGAACCCTTGTCATCTATCATAAGACCATTTTTTCTGTCTTTTGGTCATTTGCTATATTTCCTTTTCTCTCATCCTTTCGTCTCTCTTCTTCTGTCTTTTCTTCCAAGCAAAGATCTTTTGGGTGATGTCATACACGCACCAACCAAATTACAGACTTTTCAAAATTATAGGCCGCATTCAATTTATTTCATTTCAACTTTATTTTCTATAGCGTTTGTGACAGTAGATGTGGTCACAAAGCAGCTTCGCAGAAATCAGCAAGCCAAGGGCAACTCATTTGGTTAGCAATGAAAAACTGCCCTAGTTTCTTCCTCTCCATTCTCTTAAGGTCCCAAAAAGGGTTATTTGAAGTAATGTCATGAAAAGGAACCACTTTCAGTTCCCTAAAGAAACTTTCAGAATATGGATCTTTTGTAAATGAGGTGTTTCTTTATGAAGGGCCTTTTTAGAGGTTTAAAGAAAGGTGGTTCTTTAGAACAACCTGTGGTTCTTTAGAACAACCTGTTTGGGTTCCCTAAAGGACCTTTCAATCATTGGTCCTTCAAAGAACCGTTTTTGCAAATGATGAAAAGAAAAGCAAAATATTAAATTGATAGAAAAAATACATGTGAAGGTTCTTTGAACTTTTGGTCGGGTTTTTGCTTGCAAAAATCTCTTTAGCAAACAACGTTCTTAAGTAAGCAAAATGTTCCTTTGTGGCTTTACTCAAAGCAAGGAAAAGTATAGAAAGGGTATATACATGTTAAAGGTTTATCTTAAAATCAAACATTCTAGCAAGGAACCATATAGGAACCTTTATTTTTAAGAGTGCAATGTTGTCAGGTTGTTGAGGCTCTGGATGTTAGAAATGTTCGGAGAAAAGCCAAGACTTTGAGGGAAATCCAGCAGCAATTCATTTTATATGGATGGGTTTAAATCAAGACAACCTGAATTTACAAAGGGAGTGTCCATGAAGCTGGCCAGTGACTAGTAAAAGTTTGCTTGGTCTTTAAGAACAGCAGATTACAGGATATTAGAGACAATGAAACAACATGGCAAGTGAAAGTTCATAAAGCCAAGTAGCTCAGCTAACGATACATGAGACTGTTTAGGGATCACGAGGCCGAGGAGTTCATGAGGGGATAGGACAGAGAATGCTGGTTGGTATTAATCTTGCAATGGAACTGGATATGGTCCAGAGAGCCAGAGAGGAATAACAGCAGGGGTGTCATGGCAGATCTTGCACTCATATCTCATAGACAGCATTGGATTGGCTGGTTTAATGGGCAGAGGTACACCACATAAATGAAACAGGTAGTAGCAGCTCCACTTGTTTCAATGCGCTTGAAATACAGTATTTAGAGTCGTATTACACTATGCTTTTGTTACCACTGATAACTGCAACAGCTTGACTAGACAGGTAGGTTTTCAGTGTCAGCTTAAACGCTCTCACACACTGGCAGAAAAGCCTATACCTCAGCTGGGGGGCTTTGTAAGAAAAAGCTCTGCCCCATGCTGTAATTTTCTAATTTTCGCCTTGTGAGCAGCGACTCTTTGCATTCATTCTAATAACACTTCAGTGATGTCAATTTTTACAGGCCCCTCTGCTCAGTTTGGAGCCATTTATTTCCAATTTGCCAGCAGTGTTTACATTTAAATACCCATGTATTTAAATTAGATTAAATTTTTCTGGCGGTAGAGTAGGACAAATCTTATTCAAGTATTGATATTTGAGATATTAGATATAGATACATGCAAAAGCGTGAGCACCCTTGGTCAAATGACATGTTCTGTTGATTCCAAATGAAAGTACGTTAACACATCACCTTAGGGGAACAAAATTAAATGGCAGGTTTTGCACAGAATTTCTAGTTATTTTTTTCCTGAATCTATATTTATTTGCTGAATTTAATGTATTTGATATAAATAAATGTACATGGTCCAGGAGTGGGCAAACTTTGTATGTGACTATATATTGTCTAGATTTAATTTAAGATGTTTTCCCTTGACTAAATATCATTTTTGTCAGTGCAGGAGCACTCACAACCTGCAAAAATCCTATTCTTTTTAGCAAATTATGGGATGTGCACTGTTCTGCTGGAACTCCGTGTCTTTCACCAGAGCAAGCCCCCCTGAATCGAATCCTCTTTGTCTCATTATGCTTATCTAACTGACAAGCTTTATATCTGAGACAGATATGGAAGACACCTGTACAGAAATCGGCAACTAGTATCGGTTGACCCCCAGGACCCCACGCAACACCTAGATTAACCAAGGCATTCAATTTTACCCAAATGAACCGTTCAGTGTTTGCGTGCACTGCATTTAGTGTGAAAGGAAACGAGAGAAATCAATCAGTACATCTTCTGACAGTTTTGTCTGTCTGGTTTAGGAAAAAAAGGAAAAGAAAAACAATGAGATCAGGTTTGAGGAAAATGTCACAGATAAAAACACTCCATCAAAAGTGGTGACATTTACTCTGCTCCTTCTGAAGCCGCTGAGCCGCAGAGGCGTGCAGAAGTGCCCTTATGCAGTAAGAAATGAGGATTTCTAAGCATAGAGGGAGACATAATTGTGAAAAATAGGGCAATAACGTGCACACATAAGCATAAAATGCAGGAATCTCAATACGAGAAATCCAGAAGGAGGATTAAAGATTGACAGGATGCTGGGATTTTTGGCTCTGCATTGTCAATCATTATATATATTTGAGTGTGTGTGTGTGAGTTTTTGTATAGTGATTACAGCGAGTCTCTACAGTTAACTGTCTCTGTGTGGAAAGATGTTGATGTTGTCCTGACCTTTTCCATTCCCATGAGGAAAATATGTTTTCACATAAAAAAGATTTCTATTCCTAAAAGGAAAAGAGCCAAAAAATTCCCTTTTGTTTGTGTGGTTCAAATTAAGGTTAGGTTACCTGTAGTCTTAGCATGATTAAAGCAATAGCTTGGTGAAAATGACCACTTACTCCATATGTAGTCAATACATGTAGACATGTTTGGAGCCTAATTATTATTTATTGTGAGACTTACAAACACTAGAAGTCAATTGTCACCCACTTTTATTCCATAATACATCTTAAAATCATCTCTTAGACAAACTAGTCCACGTAGTTTAGGATAAATTTGGCTTACTGTGAGCTGTAAAATAACAAATAAACAAACAAAAAAACAAACAAACAAATAAATAAAACTTACCACTACAGATAACCATTTTAGATACTAGGGTTGTAGAGGACTGAGTTTGCCCATAAAGGCTACATATTGACATTTTGTTGATTGTTATTTACTGTATGGATGCAGTTTAAGTGAGTTGAGAGAAGTTTTGTGGTTGTATTTACAGAATCAGTTTGGGTGATAATTCACTTCTAGTGTTTGGCTGCAGTTTTTAATTACAGAAGCAAACCAAAGGTGTCTTAGCTGATCGACTACATCTGGTGTAATTTTGCTTACCATTGAATCATTGTATTATACTACAGTAATCCAGAAAACAATAGAAATGCCTCAAAAGGAATATGGGAATATATTTGTTTGTGTGTGTGACACTATAGGGAGTCTGATTTATGTACACACACCCAAACATGGGAATAGACACGTGTGTGTCTGTATATTTTGATTTGACCGTGATTGCAGAGAATTAAGACTTCACACTCATCCAGTCATGAGTCGTATAACCAGTATGTGCCTTTCTGTGCTGCAGTGTTTTCTGCCAAGCTTGTGCATAGACAGTTGGGTAGGAAGGTGCTCACTGGAAAAAAGAGAACAACCTGAATGTGAATTAAACTTTAAAAACATCTTCAGCAAACTGCCAGCACGAGAAATCACAAGAGACAGTCGACTCATGTTTCAGTGGAAAGCAAATGTGTTGTGTTGTAGTGTTGAGTGTTTTCAAAGCGAGCCAAAAAATGCGAGCATTACTGAGATGAAACCTCCGCAGGTGGTTGGTACTGCACCAGAGGGGGCGCACAAGAGCAATGAAGCTCTTGAAGCTCTTTTTCAGGCCATAAAAACAGTCATTAAACATGCTGACCAGGAGTGCACTCATACAGTCTGAGGGCAAAAGGGCAAGGGCTCAGGCCCCGCTTGGGGTCTGTCTGGGCACGTCCCTGCTTTCTGCTGTCATTCTTTTACCTGATAATGTTATGCTAGATAATAAATGTCAGTAGTGCAGGAATGAAGCAAGGACATTATTTGAATTTATGAAATATTGATTGCAAAAGCAGCATTCCACTCCAACAAATCAGATTTGTGATTTTATTCCCATCCTTTAATTCTGTCTGTGGGTTTTCAGCTTTCACACTTGATATATGAGTTGATGCACTTCACTGAATCTTATTTTCATATCATTTTATTGGCTTATAGTGTATTGTATTCAGTTTTTTTTTGTTTTACACAAGCCCAAAGTCCTTTAGGTGTTTTAAATGGTGTGCATTTACAGGGTGTGGGAGAATGCATACATGCTGGGGAAGAAGTCTATCTGAAGGCACAGTTTGCCCATCTATACAGACACCATTACACCGCCGTGTGTGTGTGTGTGTGTGTGTCTTTGTTTGTGTGGTCTGCAGGCTAATTTAGACCCATATGACACTGCTGTCATCATCCATTGCAGCTCATGGTGATGGAACCCAGTAGACACCCTAGACAGAAACACACACACACACACACACACACACACACACACATCATATGAATCAGAAAGCCATGAGGAGGAAAATGACCCTTCAGTATGAACTTATGATTGGCAGCTGTTTGTCCTGAGACAACACCCATGCAAACCCAGAGTGCTCTCATATTCTTTACCACACATACACATGTCCATCAGAGGCATTGTGATTTGGGCAGGTCTGAGATTAGGCTGGAGGGTGTGTGTGTGTGTGATGTGTTTGCGTGTCAGACAGTATTATCGAAGTGAGGTCTCGCCTGTACTGCTCTGAGGGACAACCAAAGTGAAGAAAGTAGAAAGCATTGGCAGCTAATACAGTGTCAAAGCTGCTGACAGCTCTAAAGAAAACTATTACATGTGGGTTTATGTGTGTATGTGTCTGCAAAATAAAAAATGACTGGGTTTCACAACATTTCATTTGGATTAAGCATTGAATGCAAAGTTTGGGAGTTCAGACCACACCTTCGCCATGGTTGCAGTATGAGAAGAGACAATATAACTATAGGAGAGGAGAGAAGAAGGAGGGGATGGCAGTGGTGGTGGGGTGTGAAAACCTTGTCAGGAGACGTGGAAAGTTCTAGGGCATTAGATTGGAAGAAGCAGGAGTTTCATCTGTGGTCCTACTTTCAAACCTTAGAAAATCCATTTAACCGACTTACTATCACAGGTTCAATATAATCAGAGTGTGCATGTTTCAGTTAACAATGGTTTATCTGCAAACTTTGTAGAGACATAGTAAGGAAAAGGTTAAACCTACTTTAGGGGCAAAATAGTTGTTCTGACTTTGTAAAGCACTTTTTACAAAACGCTATGTGTCTATAATGAAAGTTCTTGAGGTTAAGGCTAGGGTTCTTATCACATATATATATA
>JBBPCZ010000136.1:21491571-21502438 GCA_037974445.1 Brycinus macrolepidotus
TCTCTCTCTCCCTCTCTCTCTCTCTCTCTCTCTCTCTCTCTCTCTCTCTCTCTCTCTCTCTCTCTCTCTCTCTCTGTACCTCAACCCTGGGCACACAGCCCAGAAGCATTCCTCACACTGATGGATGGAAGAGTTGCAAACGAATGAGCAGAGATGTCTTTTCACTCTCTCTGGCCTGGGTCGAATTTAAAGAAATAGTTTGGTGAGAAATCAAACCATTTCCTTGTCGGCTCAAATGTAGTCGATCGTCAAGACATGTTTGGTGTCTGAGGTTTGCTTCTTCAGTTTTGTACTGGAGCTACAAGGCTAATATAGATGAGTTTATGCTGCAACAATTAGCATCATCACATACTTGCCTCAAACCGTGCTGCGTTATAATGGACTAGCCCTAATAGACCAGTTTGTTATCTATATAAATGGACAAAAGTATGTGGCATTAGCCTGACATGTCAGAATTTAAGGACATGTCAGAATATCAGAATTTTTGAATAGTAATGATAGTCTAAAAGACTGAATACTAAATTTGATTTTTTGACATGGGCCTGTGATTGTATGTGCACCCCACATTTTAAAAATGCCAATATTGCCCCACCAAACACTTTCATTGGTTCTATTTGTTGCCTGTTTACACAAATAAAGATTGAATATATAGTTTATATGTCCAAATTGATTGCACTGAAGTGAATATTCTGAAATTGTTCCTGACATAAAGAACACAAACACTTCAAATTTACCAATGCTCGTGTTTTTTGTGACATGTAAGAACAGATATTTGTTAAAATGGTACAACAAAAAACAAACTTGAGGAAATAAAGTGTTGACTCAGTAGCTATCAGGAAATGCTGATAACCCCCGACCAGTAAGTTGCAAACAAGTCTTCTTAAGTTTCTGAGGAGGTTAAGCCACTTCAAAGTACTCAAGGGGGTGATAAAGACCAGACTGCTGTGGTCTGGGGGGCTGAACCCTTCACTTGGTAGCCAAGTGTAAGCATAGCAAATTTCAAATTTTCAGCCTTCTTGAGATTTTGAAATGGGTTCAGCTGAGTTCATATGATGAAATTTCACAAAATTTGAAATCCAAAGAATGTGGTAGTGATGCAGGATGTGAATTTTCATGAAGTTTGAACCATCACAAGATATTGGGACAGGCATCTCTTGAGATATTAAAATGTGATGGCTGCTGCGCCCCTATGGATAACATTTCACAAAATCTGGTGTGCATCCAAAGAATGTGGTAGTAATGCAGGCTGTGAAATTTTGTGAAGTTTTACCCTTTAGATAATAAGATATTGTCATAGGCATGTATTGGCTGCTGAATTTTGATTAATAAAACTACTACTTTAAGAATACACACTGGTCATGTGACGAGTGAACGAGAGACTCAGAAGTTATGATTTGTGAACAAATCAGTCACCCCAGTCACCATATGACGAGTGAACATACTCACATGCTCAGATTGCATAATGTTCCCAGATGACCGTTTAGTAGACAGTGAGGAGGGTTTGGTGTATCTTAAGGCTGACCTGTGAGAGGAACTTAATTAGCTCAGAAAGTTCTGTCACTGGTGGAGCATTCCACTCAAACACCTGGTCCAGGTCACCCGTGATTAACCCTGGAATGGATCGCTCCAGCTCCGCTGAGCAGGGAGATGGACGATCTATGAGACAGAAACACGATGTGCCTTAGGGTCAATGGTCTGAGAAGGAGTTTAATGTTATTTATGGTGGATTGCAGAGGCCTGTAAGATTCATTGGGAGCGAATGGGCAGGATACAGGCAGAGCCTGGGCTGATCATTACTCCCTGAGTTACTGGACTGTAATTAATTCTCTCCCTTTCTATCTCATGTTCGTGCCATCGTGTTGTCTTGTGTTGTTCTTATTGACAATTACAGCCTAACTGACAAGACTGTCTAACTCATGCCCACGTTTTTTTACTCGGGCACGACACACACACGCAGGCTCTCCGTCTCTCGCTGTGAGGAAAGATGGCTGCGCACTACTTCTAAGCAAACTGTGACTGGCTTTTTTGACATCTCAGCATGGCAGACATTTTCAAGCCAAGTTCCTTTGCAGTCTCTCCCCAGAAGAGTCTTCTGAGGCTGCCTGGCTGACATGTCAACAAAAGAGCACTTCCCTCCTGCCTACGTCTTCTCTGCTCTCCCTCTTCTTCTGCCTTCCCTCTTAGCCCTTCTTCCTCTTTTGTCTTTCTGTGGTCCCTCACAGTCTTCCCTGCTGGGAGCATTCTACCCCATCACACAAAACACTCTCCTTTTTTGTTCATCGTGTTGTTCCCATTTAGATCCATTAGGTCCAACCGCTCTCCCATCTGTCATGTCACCCATATCCTGGTAAGTGTACCCATTGTTTGGTCCATATGGCCAAATAAATGGGTTCCATGTAAAAGTTTTTGAACTGGGGCTGGTACCTACAGCTTACCTGGTTATCCCTGAAAAAAGCTAGAGTTATTATTGTCGTTTTGCTACACATTAAATTCACATTGCGTGACATCAGCCCTTAAAATCCAGCCAGTACAGCACAGTTTGATGCTTCCATAGTTTCAAGAAAGTAGACAAAGGGACATTTGCATTTAAACTGTGTGGTTAACATATTTATCTGTTCAGTGTAATTGCTCAGTTTTTTGTGTTCATTAATTTTATGAACACATGTTCTATGTAAAGTAATAGAGCTTTAAACTAGTGAAGGCTAACATCTTGCAATATATAGGCCAACACAGCATGAGAACAGCATTATTTTTATCCAGACTAAAAATGTCTGAGATGATATATGAAAGCCCTGCTTGATGAAAGTGAAATTTAAACATGGTTATAGACAATGGGTTATTTTATTACATTATATTATTTCTGTTCAATGATCTGATGATGGCTATTATTGTCGCTACATGGTAAATTAACCCGCACTGTCACAGGAAATATCAGGTTTTCTGTTCTGCACTTTGGGTTATGGTGGGCCAGTTTGAGTTTTGGACAGAATTTGCTTGAGCTTGGGTGATGTTTGGACTTAAAACTTAATGCAGCTCAAGTTGGGTTGGGTCAGGTTGAACAGAAAGTTATCAGGTTGTGTTCAGGTTTAGACCAAAAACAAAGCCCTGGAAAATCCATGCCATGGACCATCTAGCAGGGTTAATCTTTACATTAACACTCAATATAATGACATGTTAAGGTTATGCTAATGGAATGTTTTTGCTAGGTGTCTCCAGCTCAGATGTTGTGTTAGCCAATGGCCTCCTCATCCTCCCTCATTACATACACAGTCTTTCATTATAGGCTGTAACTCATCCATTATTCATAAAGCGATCTAGTCTAGTGAGAGCAACACTCATTCAAACAGGCCATTCATCTGTGCTAACAACGTTCTGACAACTTTAACACAATGTTGGACAAACATAAACAAGCTGACATTTTGAGTCTTCGCCATTTTGCAGTTGGCTCGGCAGTGAGGTAGCACATAGATATCTGTTCAAACAGCCGTATCAAAGGTATTAAATAGCTGGCTGGGGAAATGATTGAAGGGGGCGAGGGAAATTGAAAACATCAATGATTAGTAGTGGGAAAGTCTTGGTAAGAAGGAGCTTGTGTTGGATCCTCAGTCCTTTGCTGCTCTGTCCTGGACAGGGAAGACCACTGAGACACTGCACAGGGTGCCACTTCATTTGGAGACTGTTGACTAAATGATTATCGACCTGTCCATTCTCCGCCCACAAATGTCCTTTATCATAGCTACTATTTCGAGGGTGGACAGGCTTTACAGAACACTGGAATTTAGGTTGAAGTTTAGATTTGCTACACAGTGTTGGCTTTGCTGGGCTGAGCTGTATTATTAAAAGCCAAAGTCAAGGTTGGAAATCACAATCACACATGTGGACCACGCTAACATTTGCTCAGTTAAACTGCAAAATGACCACCATGTATCCCAACAGTCTGACTTTTAACATGCACATATAATAATGTAGTTTAGGTATTTTAATGAAAAACTAAGTTTCTGCAGTTCCTCATTAGGCTGAATGGGATTTTTGCCAATGTTCTGTAAAGCTTGTCCAGCAGAAAGTTTGTGGTCAACATAGCCCAACTCCGTAGAGTAGCATTTTAAACAGGAAACTTAATGTTATATATTGAAACATTAAATAAAAATCCCAACATAGTTGTGGCCAGCTCTTAACTTTCTTTACTGGTTGGATGAACACAAATTACAATATCATTACATTTCACACTAAAGAGATCCCTTGCCTGTTCGTACCTGTTACACTCTCACATCCACGATGGACTTAAGTCCTTTCTGAATTCAGTTCAAACATTAACCACTGGTTTCCTCTGGTCAACCTGAACACATACTAACTATAAGCAATCTTCATCTCTCCTTCAATATCCATTATTATTCATTAGAACATTCATTATTATTAATTATCTCCCTCAGCCAGTCCTTAAATTAGCTCATGAATTGTTTTATTGCTGCGCTGTCTGGGGCTGACCCTCTGAGTCTGGATTCTCTCAAGATTCCTTCCTGGAGGTTTTTCCCTTTCACTGTCACCTCTGGTTTGCTCAGTGGAGGGTTAGATTCCCGTAAAGCTGCTTTATGACAACGCTTGTTGTGAAAAGTGCCATATAAACATATTTGGCTTGACTTGAACAGGCAAAAGTTCTGTAAAGCTTGCAACTTTGCATCTATTGTCATGAAAGAACATACAAGTGGGTGGAGCACGGATTTGTCTATGACTGTTTAACATGCATGGGCAATACCACTCATCTGATACAAAATAGTACCACGGCTAATGTCCCAATACCCCTCAAAGTCATAAAAAGAGGATTCTTCAAGATTTCTGCAGTAAAAAAGAGTAAATGTGACACTGCAAATGATATATACTGTATGTATAGATGTTTTCTTGGGAGGATTGATTCTCTGAAATATTGATACCCCAGTATCGATCTGCCCATCGCTTTTGTTAAACGTCTTCAGTCCGATAAGGGCAAACAGGTGACTTTTGGATATGTGTGCACAGCAGATTGATTTTATGCTTTGCCTTGTGTCTCCCTCAGAAATGTGTGTGCTCCCATCGCATCATTCACATCACCCACAACCACAGCGTGCCTCTCCACACGGCGCACATATGCAACTACATGCGCGCACACACACACACACACACACAGCACACACACACAATTTTCTCATGCTGCAGTTGGTGTTTTGATGATAAGCTACTTTATGTTGTGAAATATTTCAGTTCACTGAGAGCAAACCTCTCTTCATCAGAAAGCGATTACCTCTCTCTTTCTCTCTCTCTCTCTCTCTCTCTCTCTATCTGTCCATCTCAGTTTGTCTGTCTCTTTTCTCTCACTTTCTGTCTCTGTCTGTCTGCTCTCTCTCTTTGTCCGTTTGCCAGTCTGTGTACCTCTCTCCATCTCTCTCTCTCTATCTGTCCATCTCAGTTTGTCTGTCTGTTTTCTCTTTTTCTTGTCTTGCTCTCTCTCTCTCTCTCTCTCTCTCTCTCTCTCTCTCTCTCTCTCTCTCTCTCTCTCTCTCTCTTATTGATGGATGAGGGGAAGGCAGGATGAGAGTGAGAAGTGATGGAGGGGTGAAGTAGCAGAGTGCACCTGAAGGGGAATAAACAGAATTGTTTCCTTCCAGAAGTGGCTCTATCTTGCTTTCCGCAGACATGTTTTTTTGTGTCTTTTTTTCTTTGATCCCTTCAAGTTTCCCTGTGTTATTTGTGGTCATCCCCTGCTGTGTATGTGTGTGTGTGTGTGTGTGTGTGTGTGTGTGTGTGTGTGCATGCATGGTGGAAGAGCAGGCTTGTTAAAGCAAGCTGAAGAAGAAGACGCTGTACTACGATCTGTACTTTTGCTGTTTTTGGCATTTTTTTCTTTTTTCTACACATCTTTTACACAGATGTTTGATGTGTGGCAGTTATTTCTGAATTGTCAACAAAATATTTTACTCCTCCCCATCATTCCCCCACCCAAAATCTCACTCCACGTTGAACACAAAAGTTGGCAACTCAGACGTTATCGTTTGATTGCTTTTAATATAAATAGTTAAAATTAGTTAAAACATTTGATATATGTAGTTCGTTTAGAGTATCTCATGGTTGCCAGGGGATACTCTCCCAGCACTGTGAATTGCATTCACTAAATCTTCTTTTAAGTTGTTTTATCATGCTATAAACATGTTATAATATTGCAGTGTTTGATGCAGCAACCATCACCTTATAAGCTCACTAGTTTACCTCTGTAATGCTAATGCTGATTTCCACTTGCACCTCTGAGCAGTTTCCTGTGTTGTGTAAGGGTCAAGCTAACTGTTCTTTACTTTTTTACTGAAGTATTCACTACTTTCACAGAAAAATCATGTTTTACATGTGAAATGTCTAAAAAACAATGAATAATGTGTGATTACATGCACCCTGAACAGGTTTTTCATGTGCTAACCTTTCTGGGAGCTGTGGAAAGTATGAACAGTGTGTGAAAAATAACACGATGTCTTTATTCATATGTGAAATTCTGTAAGGATCAATTCAAAGTCTCACCATGAATGTCAATGGAGGAGCACTTTAGCCTGTTAGTTATTTTTCAGCCTGTTTAGCCTACCATGTTTTAACTTAGTTGTTAACAACATAAGTAGTCACTTCAGTTTAAGCAAAACTTTGTTCTTCCACTCTCAGTTCACATGGTGGTCAATGCAAGCAGCACTCTGGACCATTTACAGCACAATGATTGTTAGTGATTCGGCACATTAATGCAAAATGGACCCTTTTCACACCTGCTGGTTTTTAGGAAGACACTGCAGCCATGACTGCTTTTACGAATGAAAATGTCGAGCACTCCCACATTTTTACATTTCCTCATTTAAGCACATGCGAGCTTGACTCATTAAAATAGGCTGCTGAGGACTTTCTTCAGTGCTGGACGGGCAAGTACTGAAGTGAATAGTGAATGGGAGAGAGAGCAGGTTTTAGCCAGTGTGGACTTGCAGCAGGGTCATGAGTGGTGAGTATGCTGGTTGGTTGGATTGGATGGCCTTTGCAAGGTAAATGTAAGCTTCACTTTACTGCTAAACACTACAATAATTTAACACTGTCACTGCCATGTAGGTTATCCTACATAGGGACACAACCTATTTACAACACTGGACAGTGTACAAAATAACATTAACACTACATTACACATGAGGGAAATGGTAAAATGTAAGGTTAAATCACATAATACAACCAAAAAGGCCATTAGATACAACTGACAATATTAACTTTGCTCCCATTTTATTATTAATTGCATTCTAGTGAACATTAGACAGCTAACATTGTCTAGGCTGACCTTATTATACCTTGAGTTGGTGTGGCCCTTATAAAGCTCTCTCCTCTTCGAAAAACGCTCTCCCAAAAGAACCACACAGGTAAATACCTTAATAAAGACATAAAAAGGCCTCCACATCTGTCCTCTACATTCTCATTTGTAAGCACTGCCACTGCAATAAGGATGTCCCCCACTGCACCAAACCTGGTGTGAAAAGGATTCTGTTGTTATGAGGCAGTCTTAGGGCAACATGATATTTCTGATCATTGTATTAAAATACACAGTATGATTCATTATGCTGTTCTAAGCATAACATGATATCGTCAGTACAAGAACACTGAACAACTGTGCACTAAGTGTGTCTATACTGAGTGTTTGAGAACAGCTTTGAACGTGGCTCAGCCAGTCAGATTTAAAGGCCATAACTGTCCAAATATGCCTATCCAGTGTATGTAACAACTTACGTGTGTAAGTGAATGTAGTGTTAGGAGTCTCCCCCATGCACTCCTTTCACTTTTGAGTGGTGTCCTTTCCCGGACATGGAAATCAAACCCCAGACTTCTGAAGTGATGTTTCCAGCTAGTGTTTTTGCATTTTTGTGTACATACATATAGAGCTACACAAGTGACAATCTGGACCTGCTCGTTTTGTTGCTCATTAGCAGAACATGATTAAACAGAGAAGGAAGGGTGGAGGAAAGAGACAGCTGCTTTAATTGGAGTCTGCTTTCCTAATGAAGAGGAGCAAGGGAGGAGACAGGAGCAGGTCTGCTGTCCTAGCTGCTAAATATCTGTCTGCATGATATGGAAAACCAAATGGCATATTGTGATTCAGTTGCTGCATATCGGGACTGTGATGTGCATCGCAATAGAGCAAAAATGCATTAATGAATCATTAGCATTGTGAAACATCAGGCTGCGTTACTTTTCAGCAAAATAATGTGTTTGTGGGATCATACGAATGTAATGATATCGCCTCAGAAGCCTTTTGCTGCCTTTAAGTAATATAATCTGTTTAAGCATAATCCGTTTTGAATTATCTCTTTAAAGTGATATAATTACAAGACAGGATCAAACAAATCTAACATTTTTAAACAAGGCAAACAGAAGAATGCGCTGTTTATGAAAGAAAATGATTCATGAAATATTGTAGATAATGTAAACAGTCTGCCAAAACTATGCGCACTATGGAGTCTTTTGAATTTTTTTTTTTTTTTTTGTAATTTATTTTTGTAATTTCATTTTGAGTTTGTTTGTTCATGTTTTTGAAAAATGAACAAATGCCAGAATTCCTTCAAGTGTCAAAGACTTTTTTTTTTGCTCCTCACAAAAAAAGGCAAATCATGCCATTGGCCTGTTTCCCGTTTTAGAAAGTGAAAGCAGTGCAGCCTCGTTCAAGAGTTGAAAGTTTTGAATGTTTCCGCATCACTGATATCTGTAGCCCAGTTTTAGCTCCTTTTGGAAAATCCAAAATATACTTGATCAAGCAGGGAAAAAAGTTTGGTGCTTGTTAAATGTTACTGAGAGAAAACTGTCTGGTCAGTAATCAACTCGGGGGAGTTGATATGTAAAAAACACATTTGGAGTGTGAGGGTGTTTTAATGTGCTCCTGCTTTATATTCTGTATGTGTAATCTGATTGCTGTCTTTTCTTTGCAGCTGTAACAGAATGTAGTTAACTTTCTTGTGTCCGCGTTGTGTAATGCCTTTACTGTGAGTCTAGCAGTCTTGTGAGTGTATATCAGATATTTTACAATAGGCAATAGGTCACACCTTACTGCTTTTACTAATCAGAGGAAACCTGGTGTACTGATAAATTGTGTCAGGTCATATGCATATGGCCTTGAACAAGCCTTAGCCTTTAAAACCGAAACTATTTGATCCATTCAGAGCTGAGGAAGGGATGATAAAGACATGCACATGTCAAAACAGCAATGGAAATGTGTCTTTTGAATGTACAAAATCAGGTCTTTCGTTTATTTAGATGTCTTTGGCTCAAACTGCTTTTAAATGTACTGCACCAGAATTTGTTTGGAGGTGGACCAAGACCGAACTGCTCAGGGGGTCTTGGTCCGCATGTTTGGTCCACAGCAGGGTTTGAACCTCAGCGTTCTCACTCATTCTAACCAATTGCATTTTCAAAGCAATCACACCATACTTTGTTCTGAGTGAAGGAACCTGCCAACACACCCTTATTCCAGCTCAGCTCTGAGAATTCCCTGATCAAATACACCTACTAAACCTGGCCATTAACATATGAGCCAGATCAGGTGTGTCTGAGCAGGGAAAGGACCAAAGAGGGTCACCTGGACTGCAGGTGGACACTTCTGGTAATTGACCATGGCTCAGATTTTTTCCAAGTAGACTCAGCCATCAATATTCAGGCCCAGGTGAAATAAACACAAAAACAGAAAAAAAACTGTAAACCTTTTCTGCTGTAGCCAGAAAAACATTCAGACGAGCCAGAGAAATGCCGCTATAGTGAGACATGCCAAAAGTAATCTTACAAATTGTGTTGATTACCTGCTGTGTGTTATTGCCAGTGATAGATATCAGTGGGATGAATTCCAACCACCTAATACACCTACATTTCTGCACCTGGGCACTACCTGCACCTATTATTGTTGGCCGCTACCGATGCCATTAATACTCGCAGCGCTTTTGTTGAAGTTATCATTTAAAGGAGGATTTATGTAGAGATCAAAAACGCCGGCTGATCACGGACGGTATTATTTTCCATATTGGATTCACATGAGCGCGTCCCTACTACTTCTCTTCCAAGGTCAGGCTTAATTGGAAAGCGCGGTGACGGTAAACTCAGCTGTGTACAAGACGGCTTTGTGAAATTAAGAAGCGCATTAGTTGGAGCCAGCTTTTCATCGCTATTATCTTTTAATGGTGCGGGCCTTTGACAGGGAGGGGCCGCATCTCAATGAGGCTGACATTAACCTGCAGCTGAGAGAGGCACTACAGCAGCAAAGACTAATGCAGGCGGAGTATTAGTATTCAATTAGACACTATTGGGATCGTCTGTGTAGTTCAAAGAAAACAAAGGAAGTCTTTGCATGCATAACACTGAGAGGGATTTACAGTTGCTTGTCAGGATATTAATTAACTAACTAAAGCTTCAATCAGGACTCACTGAAACAGTGCTGCCGCCGCCCCGGGACCACTCTGTGTTTACACAGGCAGACGGAAAGATGGCGAAGTTTACATTCCTTTACATGCATCACTGGTATCGATAGAGTTGTTTGCTGTGGTAGAAAGCAGAAGGGCTTATGAGAAAGAGAATCTATTTACACTATATGTTCAAAAGTATTTAGACACCTATGCTAGTCCCAGTTACAGAGGCTTTATACCCCTCTGTTTGACACTTAGCACTGTGACCTTAGGCTGTGTGGCCACTCCAGAGAATCCTGTTCTTTTGCCTGTGTTTTTCTGTGTTTGCAACACTTTTTTTGTTAGAAATGGATGCACCGTAAAGTAGCTGCTTGGAGTCGACTCCTCATGTCTTTTATCACTGGGATATGTATGAGTAATGCTGGAAAGAGTTAAGAATCGTTAGATTA